>CAUJRU010000203.1:0-1234677 GCA_963277665.1 Viscum album
CATTTAAAAAATAATTATAGTTGGAAACATGAGTTGGTAGTCCTCAATAGATATAGAAGAATTTATACCTATGTTTTCTACTTATAGATCAACCTCCTCTCTGTTAGACATTCTAAATATACATGGTTTTAGTATTTGAATATATATTTTAGCACCAACAGAAATATTTAATAGAAATTTTGTAGAATGAAAATCAATTTTTATTCATAACAAACACACCTGAAGCAACCCATTTCCTCTCTGGTTGGGTAAATTTTTTCATTCAGTAGACCTTCTTTCCACAAAACAAATAGACAAAATAATGTTCAAATGCTATCCCCTTGATTTTTATTTTCTTTGAAGGTTGTAAAGAATTTTTGGTCTAAATTCTCTATATCACTCCTTTCCATTTGTTCTCCATAAGTATGAATGGATTTTAATTTTTTGTATCCTTATTTTCATTTTGGATAATGGTTATAAGATATGGATGGGGATTATAAAAGTTTTTCATAATAAAATTTACAACAGAGTTGGACAACCTTAGTGGGGGTGATTTCATAATTAGATCGGTTCCCAATTAATTAGAGAGTTTAAGCCCTAAAACCTCTTAGCTTTCAATGTTTCTTATTATATTGACTACTTGAGGCCCATCTGGGGAATCCTCTACCTGATTTCTTTGATATAGAACCACTTAAATCTCAAACTGTTCAGGTATAGATAACTCTTAGAAAAGACCACCGAGGTGGTCCATCTATTTCTATGGACCCATGTTTTCCTGATACATCATGAGTTCACTAGTAGTAGATGAATGAATTAAAAATTGAACATAGAGTACGTCATTATAATGTTTCTCGTATTAAAAGAACTCATTATCACATGACTCTTTAACAGGTTTTTCAATACTTGAGGATTCTAGAATAGAAGATTTTTGTTCCTTGAGTATAAAATCATAATGGTGTTTAAACCACTCTAGGAAGATATTTCTAGTTAGGATGTCGTTATTCTCCAATATAGATTATAATGATAGTGTTGATTATGAATATTCCACTATATTTCACAATTTAATAATAATATTCTTATTACTTTTCTTTATTACTTTTTTTTGAGAAATAATGAATTATTTTATTTTCCTTAAATATTCATTTATTTTATCATGTCCCAATAGACCTCAACATTTAACACACAATTAGTAATTGTTTTTAAATTCTAGTGTTAAGGTTCCCCATTATATTTCATAATGATCAAGAATTTTTCCATGTGAACCATAAGAAATTAATGTGGTAGGTGGTCATGATCACTACATGTTTTCCTCTCCTCAATCCATTGAGGGGATTACCCTATCTTAAAATCATGACTTTGATTTCCTTAACACTTAACTCTATTGTTTAATTGAAAATACATTGGATGTTAAGAACAATAAAAGTTTGATTAGGTCAACTGAAAACCTCATGATAAATCCCCAATAAATGAAAGTACTAAGTATTTGGTAATGTATTGCAAAAATTTCAATGGATTCATTCTAAACATGTAATTGATGACTTAATCAAATGTAATATTTTTTTAATGAATTTTAAATTATTTTTCATAACTTTTACCTTGTATTAAACATTATATGTCATTCAAATAATATGTTTATGTTACATAATTAATTAACCATGTTGGGGAAAACATTTATGCATAATATATTAATTTAATTACATTATTTTCACCATAATTGATTTAATTTTGTGATTTCAGTCTTGCATCTGTAAAATATTCAATTTAATTGATAGAAATAAATGATTATTTAAATTAACCTTTCATGATATTTAGCTAAAAGTTAATTTAATGATTCGACATTAAATCGTATTTTAGCCTTGGGGAATTAACTATTCTTGATAGGTGTGGCATGAGTTACATAATTCCATTTGTCCACCTATGTGCCACCTATGTCAGAATCATAATGGTTCCATCAAGAACCTTCTCCATGTGACTTTGGATACTCGATTAATTACATGTATTTATAACTCATAGTCATGTGAGGGGAAACAAACTTTTGGTAATAGAGGGACTATATAAGTATATATTGACACACAGGTCCTAAATAATAATGTATTGAGGGATTACTTGAGGTCCATCATGAAATTTAATATTAAATAATTCTAAACCCATGAAATAAATTAAATTATATAAATTCCAACACACACATAGGTCATGGTAAATCATTAGATTGGTCACACATGCAATGAATGTACAAAGTTAATTGAAAGAATTCAATTAATTATTTAGTTATTATTATAATGATAAAGAGACATTAATTAATTAATTAATCCCGTTGCATTCTAATGATCATATGAATATAATTAGAGATACCCATAATTTACGAGACTCATGAAAAATAAATTAAAAATAAAAATAATGAAATATTTATTAAAATATATTAATTAATAATTTTAGATTCTTAAAAATCATTATTATATTTTTAATCACATGGTGCTATAAAAATAAACAAGAGTAGTTTTTAATATTTAAAATTTTTAATTTAATGTCAATTTTAACTCCATATATTAATGAGAGACTGCATTACATATATCTCTCAATACATATCATGTATCTCGGTTTTCATGTATCCAGTGTACATGGTTCGGTTTATAGAGTGTACATTAACTGGATTACACAATGTGTAGAGGCTTGCTACAGACAGTGTGTTCTTCTTATCATGTGTTTGAGAAGCAGGCATGGGTATTTGGCTTGTGTTAGGTTGACTACACAACAATTATTGGCTGACATCATGTTTCTTATCACATTGATTTTTGTATCCATTATCGCATCGAGATTATTTTCATGTTCTATGGATAGATAAATTGATGAACCATATGTCATTTACATTACATACACATCATGTCTGTCATAAATTATCTTGATTATCAGTCTCACGCGGTTTAGAACTTGTATAATTACCACATATAGTGTGAGAGCTTACATGATAGCCCATGTAGAAAACTCGACGAGTAACCTAATACATGTCATGCAATCCAACAACCATTGTTCCATCATGTCATAGTATAAATGTGGTGTAAAATAAATTATCCATGTGTAGAAATTGTGTGGCACACAATGTATCCCTTGGAATATATAGACCCAATGTAATGTGGTAAACTATGTGTACCTCCGAGTAAACAATATGTTACCAATATTGATAGGTCAAACATTTTGGTATTTACAAATAACATCTCTAATCATTATTAATCTATTCATATATATTTAAGAAAATAAAACAGTGAATAAACATGATTAATATGTCAATGATTGTAAATTCAAATTAGATTAAGTAATTAATATAACTAAATAATACTCTTACCACAATTTTTAAAATACTACTAATGAAATAAATAATTATAAATTTAACCATGACATCAAAGATACCACATTATTGTTTTGGGAATATAAGTAGTGTGCATCAAGCAATGTAATAATTAAAACATATTTAAATTTCAATTTCCTAAAACTCTAATAGAGAAACATGTATGTTATGTTTATAATTATTTTATTTATATTGGATGAAATAAATTATATTTTCCTTTGGTTTATTTTTTCATAGTTGATGTCAATCATCCAAAAAGACCCATTCAGATAAACTTCATTGTGCTTGTGAGTATGAAAGGGTAGAATCCCTCTTGCAGGGATCCAAAAATGGTTCAATCTTATTTATGTAATTCAACTCGATCTCCATGTACTAGCGTAGTGAATGAAATTATTTAAATTATTCATTATTGATTGAAATTTATTCCTTCTTGATGAAATCTCAGTTGGATTTTCATTTTTTAGAGGGGTAGAGCTGGAGGATTCAAAAAAGAATTCATTATGTCCAATAATTCTCTGTATTTTTATTAATCACACAATAGTTGAAACAGTACATTTTAGAGGTTGGGTTTAAGTTTAAATATTATTTAAATTGATTTAAGCCGAAAAAAATTATTAAAAATATAACATTCTGACACGAAACACCTCTAAGACGGCGGCAGAAGGGGTGGGTCACATAACCTCAAGCATTTCTCCCCGAATGCCAGAGGCTCCTGAATATAAGTAAGGGCCCTTTTTGTGTATGTGGTGGGAGACTATGCCATCATATATAATAGATAATATCATAGCAGAAGTAAACGATAAAAAATAATTAATAAAGGAAGCGTGTGAATAAATAAAATGTAGTGAAAGAAATATTAATTTTCCAACTAAAAGATAATAATGAAGTGAAGAAGCTCACAAAATGATTTCAGGCCATGATGCATGTCTAAACTGAAAGCACGAAAAATAGAACATAAACACACAGTCAACTAAAATAAAAGTCACAAAGATGCAACTGCATCAAAAGTATGGACCAGTCCCCTTCCCCAATCTCTATCCTAAGTAGTAATGAACAGTCAAGCATCAGAAGCATCACGCTTCCCCTTGTTAATACCTGCGTGCAGGTAATCTACTCTGGTGTCAATGATTCCCGAGAAGGGTGTGGGATAAAATCCTTGTTGGCCAGTACACATGGAGTCTAAACCATTCCATTTCATGCAACAATAAAAAATTATTGTTCCACTACATAACAATTTCATAAAATAACTTTAGGTGTAATGAAATAAATAAGTCACATTGGGTTCCAAATGGAAGCCATGCCTATTCACCTGCTTGAGCCTAAGATTTTAGACTGAAAGGGTACCTATTAAAAGAATGTACAAAAACGCATATACATATATAAAACCTATAAATTAAGGAAAAAAGGAATATGTATACCCTATGTTTGTGTTTTATCTTGGGGTCTAAGTCAACTATTAACTAGGTGCACTGCCACATATCAAAAGAATATCTTAATTCACAAAAGACTCAAATGGACATAAAATAAACCTTAAGTGCATCATTATTATTGTTTAAGTTGATAGTTGGAGTCCAAGCGCATCCCAAAGGTATCACAACATAACATCTGTCAATTTATCCAATACCACCGAGCCCTTCCAAGGAAATATTTCGAAAGACGAAGTATCGCTTGAGGCATGGAATTACCAAGAGTTCATACTGATCTCACAAAAAGGGGTCGAGTATCATCTGATTCTGGATTAGCCACATTGCCAACAGATCTATCCCGATGGGCCGTTTTGGAACTGGTATCACTCTTAAGTATTAGAAAGACGAGGGAATTCTGGGTCCGAAAAAGCCAATGACACCGCCCCAGCACATAGTGTTAACCAGTCAGGAACGGAGTGTCTAAGAAAGGTCCTTAATATGGGACCCACCTCTTTTCCCTGCCTTGAATTTAATTAATATTTTCACAGCAACAGATATGAAATAATCATCATATAAAGTATCAACTTTAAAAATAACCAGATACACCCATGCATCACAAGTTATATATTTATCATTAAAACAAAACAAATTACAATCAAATATATATCTTATCATCATCATTAGATAATGCACTTTTTAAAATAAACAAACAGTTCAGAAAAACAAGTGTGAATGATCCAATAGTTCATGTTCTTGTTCCAAGAAACTATTTATTTAATTCAATCTTAATAGAAATGGTTGCACAAGACCTTAAATAAATTAAAATATAACCCAATTACAGAAAAATACCCAGGCCATGTTAGCATTCCCAAAGGGGTGTCCGACCTTGTTCCAACAATTCCAATAACTATTTATTTAATTTAAAAACAATAAAAAGGGGTAGTGCAATACATGCAGTTAATTAAATCATATACCCGACTAATGAAAAAACACACCAATCATACCGGCACAGCCAAGGAGTGTCTAAACTTATTTTAAAAAATCAAACAAAATAATTTAAGATGATTATGGTTGCAACAATTAGGTAAAACAATTGATGTAATTAAATTGGGTAAAATTTCCCAAAGACTGTAGACACCGACTAACGACACAACGATGCATTTTTATAAACAGCAACGAAATGGAGGGAAAGCGAGTAGGTACCCTTCTATTTAGTCATATATGACTCTAAGATCTGCGATAGGCTTTTATTTGACTTAAACCAGATGAAAACGATGGATTTTTTTAAAACCCCCAAATACGGTAAAACTCTTCTGCAACGAACTGCATGCAGAATACTCAATGGAATTGAACGATTCCACTTGCGCAAGATTATCCTTGACCTAAGATTTATGAAACACATGATGGCACAGATATCGGACAAAGGAAAGAGGATCTACGACCCTTCGAAGGGGGGTGAGAGAGGTGTGCCACCTAGGGGGAAGAGATATGCGACGTGAGGGAAGGGAGAGGGAGATAGCAGAAGAAAAAGAGAAATGGAAGAAAATAATGAAAAAGAAATGAAAAAATGAGAGAAAAAAAGATAAGGAAAAAAGGAAATAAATGAAAAGAGTAAAATATAATAAAAGTATGGAATGGAAAAAACATAAAAAAAATAAAAATGGAAATCCTCCATTTTAATTTTTTTTACCCATCGCCCCCTTTATGATTTATTTAAATATTTCTTTTTATACTTTCATGTTTTCTTTTATGTCTTATTAAAATATATTATTAATCATTTCCATTAAAAAATAATTATTTAAATTCTTGAACACCGTACTGACGTGGGACATAAAATTTTTCATTAAATTATTGCATTTATTTAAATTAATTAAAAAGTTTCTCGAGACCCGTAGCAAGGTGCGTCGGCGCACACCCCGGGTCGCGTAATTAATTAGACTGTAATAAATTAAAAATGGTAAGTACCTGATTAAGACTAGGATGTTACAACCTCCCTGCTTATGACAAATCATCCCCGAGTATCCCTTCCAAGTGTACTGGAAAGTCCCCAGAGAAATGTTCTAATGACTACGCATGTACACCGGTCTCTCACTCCAAGGTCTCGTCTTGAACAGATCTGTGTTTCCACAACACCTAGACCAAAGGGACTAACTTTCCTCGAAGTACTTTCATGCCATGGTCGACGATACAGATTAGATTCAATGGAAAGGATGCACCATCGTCTGGCTCGATGTCATCAGGGTCAAAAGAAGGAGATGGTTCTGTATGATATTGTCGGAGCTGAGATACATGGAAAATGTCTTTCATGGCACAGTACCTCTAAGGTAGTAGTAAATTATAGGCTTCCATCCAAACTCTCTCAACTATTTTTAAAGGACCTACGTATCTCATTGAAAGCTTCCCCTACCTTCTAATCTTCCTATGACCCAACCTTAGATAAACATGTAGAGAGACTCGATATCCCACCTCAAACTCCAGAGGTCTTTGGTGACGATCGGTATAAGACTTTTTTTGGGACTGAGATGTAGTCATATGATTCTAAATCATCTAAACTTTCTCAGATGTCACTTGAACAAGATGGGGACCCAAAATAGATGCCCCACATGCTCCGAGCCTGCATATAGATGAACAACACGACCTTCCATAGAGGGCCTCATACAATGCCATTTGAATAGTCGCTTGGAATCTTTTATTATAGGTAAACGCAAAAATAGGTAATTGATTTTCCCAAGAACCTATAAAATCAAGGATACAGGCCCACAACATATCCTCTAACACTTTTATAGTTCTCTCAGATTTCCCATTAATCTGAGGGTGATAATATGTACTCATAAGTAAATTGTAACCCAGTGCCTTTTGCAGCCCTTTCCAAAACCGTGAAGTAATGTGGGCGTCCATATACTTGAAAATAGTATGATGTAGACCATGAAGTCACACAATCTCCCATATATATATATATCCTTCCCAACTCATCAATCGTAATGTTCTCTCGGAAATGCAAGAAGCGTGAAACCTGGTTCAACCTATCGACAACCACCCACACTACATCGCTGCCTTGAGGAGCTCTAGGGAATCCTTTAACGAAATCCATGGTGATGTAATTCCATTTTCATTTAAGAATGGATAGAGGCTGTAGGAGTCCAGCAGGTCACTGGTGCTCTGACTTAACCTGTTGGCAGGTATAAAACCGAGTGGTGAAACATACTATCTACTTTTTCATACCATGCCACCAATATTTTGACCCATGTCTCTATGCATATTGGTCATCCCAGGGTGAACTTCCCAAATAGAGGTGTGATATTCCTTCATCATCTATTCCCTTATACCTAAAGGTACCCTTATAGGGCCACGATATGGGAGAGTTTCACTACCATTAACAACCCAATTAAGAGGTGGGTTTTCTCTTGTAACAGATTCCGTCAAAATGATCCCCTCAGGATCGTTCAACTATTGCATGTGTACTTTCTCCAGATGAGAGGACGTCTCTATAAGAGATTCTAGAACCAGTTGTCCACTCTACTCCCGAACCTCCAGACGAATCTCTGAAAAAAAGGCCATCATCTGCCACTCACGGATGGCTACCTGTACGGTCTATGTCTCTTTCTTGTGGCATAAATCATCTACCATAACATTATCCTTAATAGGTGTATAAGAAAGAACATAATCGAACGACTTCAAGTATTCTACCCACCTACATTTCCTTAAGATCACGTATTGTTGAGTAGAGATATATTTCAAGCTTTTATGATTTGTTTAATCAAAAAATATCTCATCCAACAAATAGTGTATAAAAAAGAATAGTGCATGAACCAAATCATCCAACTCTAGGTCCTAGTAAGGATAGTTTTTCTCGAGGAGTCTTACCTGGAGGGATCTATAAGACACAACTCAATCACCCTGCATCAAAACTATACCCAGTTTGATTCTTGAAGCATCTCAATAATCTGTAAATACCTTACTAGGTTTAGGCAGAATTAGGATTGGGGCTGAGGTTAGTCTTTCTTACAATTCCTAAAATTTATTTTCACAATATTGTGAACATATGAACTATACACCATTCTTAGTCCATGTCATAAGATGCTCTGCATAGCAGGAGAAATCCAGGATGAAACGCCTGTAATTTCTAATGGCCCCATGAAACTGTGGATGTCGAAGACTCTCTTGGGTAGTTCCCATGATACCATGGGCGTCACCTTTTATGGGTCAACTCATACCCCTACTTTAGGTATCATATGACCCAAGAAGTGTACCTTATCAATATAGAAGTGGCATTTACTAAGCATAGCTTATAGTCGGTGCTATCTTTGTGAACTATTCATGATTTTAAGATGGGTTTCATGGTCATGTCTAGAATTTGAATACACTAAGATGTCATCCATGAAAACTACCACAATGGAATCAAGATGCAGATGAAAACCCTGGTTCAACAGAGCGATGAAGACTACTGGCACATTCGTGGGGCCAAATGGCATAACCAGTAACACATACAAGTCTTACCTACTTTAGAATGTAATACGTGGTAATTATGATGGTCGCACACACACATAGTGATATCCTGACATCAGATCAATCTATCAAAAAACAATTTCTCCCTTGAGCAGGTCAAAGAGATCATCTATATGAGGCAATGGATATTGATTCTTTAACCTGAGCTGTTTGATTCGACAATAATCCACACATTACATGAGGGTATCGTCCGCCTTCGTGGACAAAAGGATAGGTGGACCCCATGACAATGTGCTAGGTCTGATGAAACCCTTAGAATCAAGGTCTTCAAGCTGTTTTTTGAGTTACTCTAGATCTATTTGTGCCATCCTATAAATAGTAATAGACACTGGTGCTACACTTGGAACGAGCTCGATAGTGAACACCATGTATCTCATTGGAGGTAATTTAGAGAAATCGTCAGGGAAGATGTCCCAGAAAAGGTCCACCACTAGAGGGAATTCAACTAGGTGTTTTTCTTGATTGCTTATGAAGTGAATTTCCAACTGAGATATCACTTTGCCCAACCATGCATATTTAGGCTTTGCTTGGTCTACCTACATATCTCATTCTCTTTTTCAAATATATGTGTTTCCCAGAGGGGATGCAATAGAAACCCAATAATGATATCAATCTACATGGGCACAATAAGGAGAAATAAAGTTCATACCATGAATGTCTCAATGCTAGACATATCGAGGATATAGAAATTACAAACATAACAGTACCCACCTATCTTGATGGGGAATGATTGGAACTTGCGTATTCCCTCTTCCCAGACCCCGAGTGGAGTGTCGAGAGACATGATGCCCCAAAAGAACTCAATTGGTAAAACCAAGACATTCAAAAACAACAAAATATATAAAATATTGTGATGTTCCAGTCTAAAAAATAGCATAAACTAATGTAGTGGCTACTAGAATAGTACCTCTAACTGTATGTGGTTCGACACTGTACTTCTTTGGTTCAGATTACACTGCAAACATGAGACCGGAGCAATGTCCCTGATACGCTGCGTGGATGATTTGGACAAGTCCACTATGTAGATGCTGATAATATGGAACCTGATTTCTTCGACCACGACCTCGACCATTACCTTGACCTGATCGACTAGTGGAAAAATAACTTCCTGCCTATTGTTGAGTCAAAGATCCCATACCTGATGGAGGCGCAGGGGCAGATCCACTACCATTGGATGCTGAAGAGAAGGAATGGCAGAAACTCAAAATGTGACCCAATCTTCCTAAATCTCGACACTCCATCAGATCCCTCATGCATCGTGGCTTCTTGTGACCATCCATGCCACACTGATAACATGTGATAGAGCTGTCAAGACGTGTTTTTTGGATTGGATTTCCCCCATTTGTAATTTCAAAACAACATTTCCTACTGCCATAATAGAATTCAACATGTTTCAGAACTGAACCACCCTGGATCACTTGTTTAGTATCCCTAACATTTCACTCTGAGATCAAAGCCTAATTTACGATCATTGTAACAGTGGTCAAACGAAACACATTCACCTCCGAGTGGATAGTATACACAAGTCCAACCTTAAAACGCCTTGCAGTAGTCTGTGTTGGAGTTGGTGGCCTTGAACCAACTACTTTTTACTTTATTCATTAATAAATACCTTATCACATTTTGATTGTTCTGCTGCATGACAATTCATGTGATCATGTCACAAGTATAGTTCTCGCATTAAAGGGTCATAACAGATCCCTGCTATGATGAGAACCCGAATATTCCATAACACTATTCTTGAATATATGTTCTATGGCCAGATGATGTTATTTGATGGACACAAATAATAAATTCCATTATGGGCGAGGACTCATAAAACATTGAGGAACCTTCTCATGGTGTGTGCCCTTGGTATTATCGAATAGGATATTATGAGAATGAGACACGCCTGTAGGAAATCCACATTTCATACTGTCATTGGATGTTCCTATCTACGAATGTGTGTATTGGTCCTTAGACATTATTATTATTATTAATGGGTATTACAACTCGCACACTTAGATGTATTGACGAAAAATATGACGACACACTTTTCGCAGCGAGGTAGGATAAATTGGATGTTTCAAGAGTGATACATCATTAATAGATTATGAACGAAAGGATTTGTCCCATATGTTCCATAACAGAGGTAGATATCTCAAGACCTTTTATATAATTGATATAGCCTAAATAAATCCATGTCCATGGTAAGGTATGGGAGAGTTCAATTCTGAGAAGTCAAAGAACGAATAATCGAGCACATGGGTTGATGGCCCTAGCATGAAACCCACTTGATTAGAGATATCATGACAAAAAGATAAATTTCATGGTATGAATTTTTATTAAGTGACACATGAATGTGGTGTCAAATTCTTTCTCTTGGGTTCCTTGACTTGTTTCTAGACAGTAATCTAGGACCTTAGGCAAGCCTGACTAATGCCAACGTGAAAGGCACCTAGAGGGTCACACACTATGTGTATCCATGTATCTCATGTAGAATAAATATTATTCCAGTATGTGGTTTAATAATTATTCAAGGAATCCTAAATTGGGTTTTTAATGTTTATAGAATTATAAAATGAAAAAAAGATATACACGCTGTGTACATTGAATGTACATGCCGTGCATTTTTCATTTTGGAAAGGAAATGAAAAAAAATTACACACCGTGAATTAATGATTACATGCCATGTAGTTTTTCTGGTCGGGAGTTCAAGGAAATAATATTGTTTTATTAAATGATATTTATTATAATCAGCATGGGGGAATGTGAAGGAATTAATGATTCGACATGGGGGTTTTCAATAAGAGTTACTGAAATAAATAAAACGTGTAACATGTTTATTTATTATCATAACTCAATAACATCAAACCCAATTATAAATATCCTCACAACTCCAACAATTTTCTATGAATCATTGTTCACAAAAATTCTGGAAAATTCTATCATGTTTGAGATAACTCCTTCCTTCATGAACACTGTCAAGACCGAGAGATATCCTCCTCCATCATATCAAGGATATCTAAGGAGGACATCCCAAGAAAAGGATTATCTACGCTAGCACACAGAGATTCCTTCGGTGATGTCCATAGATACTTGGTGCACATGTGGATCACTTCTAGAGGAAGTCTACACTTTGATTCTGCGATGCAACGACAAATCACATTGAAACATGACCGAAAAACATCAAAAAATAAATAATTCCATCAAGGTAATTCAATTCAATTAATTATATTAAACAAAAACAACACATCATGATCCTCTCAAGGGTTACAAGACACATCACTTTATTTTCGTTTTTCATTCAATCCCAAAATGCTGAAATTTATTATCACAATAGATCTCAGATTGAACGTAGTTTAACACTAAAATTAATGTGGGGAAAACTAAAAAATGCGCTATCATTGACCCCACAACCTACAATTGGTATTAGTGGGGTCATACCATTGATTATAATTATTTAGTTTTTCATTGGAGATTTATGCATTCAATAATTTTGTTATTTCAATTAATGTTAATCATTCTTTAAGTCTCAATCTCGAGATCTGTTCCTCCTCTCTCATTTCACGTTCACCATACAAAAATGAATTTTTCTTTTAACATATATTAAAATAATATAGAGGATCCCATCCAGAGATGCCAAAAGTTTCTGGTTGTACAACACAAGAATACACGCCCTTTATTCAGAAGTACACTCCATGTAGTCTAGGTTCAATGCATCAGACTGGTCCTCCAAATCAGGTCGTGTATTGGAGTATACGTAAGTCATAAATGACATGGTGTGTTGACCAGGAATAGGTGTCACATGGTTTCTGGATTACACGCCATGTGGTCCACTGAACATGGCATGTAATCCCTTCATGTTAGGGTTTGAAAGGGTACCTAGTACATGGATTTCCATACTGGAAACCGTGTAATGCGGATACTACACGTCATGTGTCCCAATGAACACGCCGTGTACTCAAAATTTTTTCGAAGTACATCTACATACCCTTTCCCCAGGCGTGTACTTCATATGGACGGTGAAAAAAATTACACGTCGGGTTGTCGGATCTACACGTCGTGTACTCTTCCAAATTACACAAATTTATTAAATTTTATTTTTATATTATAAAAACCCTTGAGACGTGTACCATAGTGCATGCATAAAAATGAGGCACAACACATGATATGTGTTTTATATATATGTGTTTAATTTATCATCTGCATAATAAATGGGAATTCATCAGGTTGCCTCCAAGGTAAAAGTTAGGTACAAAGATAATTTTAAATTTATTTGTTTAAAATTATGACGGATAAGAATCTCAAGGAAATTCAGAAAAGCGTTTAAGATAAAAAGATTTATTAATTAATGATAATTAATTAATTCGAGCTTGATTTATCTTATGATACAATGATTAAATAATTGAACGCTAGTTTTATTTATGCATAAATATTGTTGCATGTTTGGATGAACATGAACTAGAACAAGACCATTGTATGTGAATGGTTTCTTTTAATTTATTTATTTATATTAATTTTTTTTTCTTGCGAGCCTTCTTGACATTAATATGTTGGACATAGGTTCCCTGAGATTAATTTATGTAAAAAATCATCTTACCCCTCACCTGCGTGTGAGATAAATGCATATGTTTTGGATGGAGCTCCCAAGCTAGTGGAGGCGACTCATGTCAGGAGCCAAGGTGAAACCAATCAAAGGAGATACAAAGTTGGATAGGTGGAAAGCTGTAAACACGAACCTGAAAGGTAAAAGGTATTTCTGCCCTAGTTCTTGGGTCATTTTATCAATTGCTAGATAAACTAACCAATGAAACAAGCTCATGATCGTATCGTTAATTTTATTTCTGGCAGTTTCATGGTTTATTTATTGTGGATGTGTTGTCATGATCACACAATTAATGAATTAAACAAGCATGCAAGATGGAAATAAAATAAGACTGGTTTATGTGTAAATATTTTCTTGGACATGGTTAATCACTTAAGTATATCCCACTTAATATTAACAAGAATGTAACAGACGACAATAAAATCTAAATTTACGTATAAGGATAAAATTCCTCAAGGAAATATTAAGTCGGTATAGGAATCTATAATCATGGTTAGAATCGAACCATAGTTCAAAGTTCTTGACCAACACTAGTTGAGGTGCTTTCAATTATCGGGGAATTATAATTCAAGGTTTTGGGTTGACATGACTTGGTTCGCATCAAGTGTTGAATGCCACATCAGGACTTGGTATGACCATGAGGCAAAGGTTGAGGAAATCAAAAATAAATGGATTTTGAGATTGGGGAGTCCACTCAGCGGATCAAGGAGCTATGAGTTTATGCGGTTGGCATTTGGAATGCCTACCTAAAACCCTTCAAGTTGCTGGACCGAACCTAGTTGAGGTATTCTGAAGGGAAATATAGATCATTTCCACTAGAATATATAGGAAATATAATATTCTGATGTCAATGGTGAGGGATATAGGATTTTGATATAATAGTGGGAGAATAATAAGTATTAATTTATTTATTTGTAACAGTTTTATAAAGTACTAAAACCATTGCTCATCTTAATTTTTATAAATGACAAGAAAAATGACTTCAAACATATCATTTTGAACCATACAAGAGAAGAAAACCTTCTCACTGGTACCAATTTCCATGAGTGGAAGAGGCGTTTACGAGTCATCCTTCGCCACGAGATGAAATTGTATGTGCTAAAAGAGCATATTCTAGTTGCGCCTGGAAAAGAGGGAAGAGATGAGGACATATCTCTCTATTCAAAACATATCAATGATTCCAGAGATTTTAAGTGTTTCATGCTACCAGCCATGTCTAATGAGCTCTTGTAGAAACATGAAAACATGGACGTGTATAGCTTTATGTCTCACTATAAGGATATCTACCAAGAGATGGTGAGACAAGAGAGATATCAGATCTCCCATGATTTGATTACAACTAATCATGGAGAGTCTGCACTAGCTAGGCCTCACGTAGTCAAGATTATTGGCTACATTGAATGTCTGAACAACATAGGGATTAAATTCTCGGATGAGTTGCGTACATATATCATCTTATCATCGCTGCCCAAGACCTTATCTATCTTCATTTTCAATTATAACATGATTAATATTTAGAATAGTCTATCAAAACTTCTGACCTTAACTCTCTACGTTGATAAGGACATGGTGCATGCAAACCCATATTCTTAATGAGGAATAATAAAAGGAAGGACAAGTAAAAGGGGTCAATGGTTATAAACGGTCTGAAGCCCCCGAGCACTATCCCTCCAAGATGGGGAATATCTAAAGGCAGGGAAAGAAATAGGAGGTAGAATGTTTTGATTGTGGCAAGCAAGACCACTGGAATATGAACTAAACTCAGAAGAATGGGGATGCTAAGGTGTGTTTGTAATCATGTGTAATCTTTCCATTTCTACACATTGGGTATTATATACAGCTTTTGGGGATCACATCTGTATTCAAATGTAGGAACCAAGTATATTTAGAAAGATTTCCAGAGGAGAAGGGGATCATTGAGCGACCAATGATGTAAGGATGGCTGCTTTGGCCATTGGCGATTACCATCTCTCATTGCCAACTGGGATGATTTTGGTTTTACATAACTATTATTATGTACCTAGTGTTACCAAGAACATAATTTATGTGAATTGTGTGTATATAGATGGATTTATTTTCATGTTTTGATATAATTGTTTTCACTTTTATAAAAAACAATTTGTTATGGTATGGTGCATTTAAATAATGGTTCGTATGTATTAAATTAAGAAAACCAAGTGTAGGAAATCGATAATGAGACAATCTCACATGACTCATACATCACCTAGTTTTGGAATCATCGTCTCGATCAGGTAAACGAGAAGTGCTTGACAATGCTCTGTCAAGATGGTTATTTGGACTCTACAGAGCTAAAACCACTTGATAGATGTCAGACTTGTTTATAGGAAAAAATGACCATTCCGCCCTTCGGTGGAGAAGGGGTAAGAGACACATAGCTTCTAGAATTAGTGAACTTGGATGTGTGTGGACCATTTCTAGTAGAAGCTAGAGGGGGGTATTCTTACTTCATTACTTTTACTTATGATTTAATTAGATATGGATATGTGTACTTATTGACTTATAAGTCAGAATCCCTAGAGAAATCTAAGGAATTAAATAATGATGTAGAGAATCAGCTTGGCAAGAAGATAAAGAAACTTTAATCAGATCGAGGTGGAGAATAATTGAACCAAGAGTTCATTGATCTTCTACGAGAGTCTGTGATTTTATCTCATCTCACTCTTCCTTATACACCATAGTGGAATGGGTTTAATGAAAGGGGAACCACACCTTATTGTTCATTGTGAGGTCGATGATGCGTCATACATATATTCCATTATCCTTTTGTGGATATGAATTACAAACTACACCATACACATTAAACTGAGTACCAAATTATGTGAAAAATGGAATTACCTCCGAGTTATGGAATGGAAAGAAAACCATTTTTTCGTATAAACATGTATGGGGATGCGAGGAATTTGTTAAGGCCTTCTCAGGCAACAAAATAACACCCCGGGGCATGAGGTGTATCTTTATAGGATATCCCAAGGAAACAAAAGGATATTAACAATATAACCCTCAAGAGAAGAATGTTATTGTCGCCAGTCAAGCCATCTTTCTAGAGAGGGAGCACATCCTCAAAAGGTATAGTGGGAGCAAGATTGACTTCAACTAATTTGATGCTCCAGATACACATGAGTTTTTATAATAACAACTTCCATAGGTCCATGTAGAAGAGGTTCAAGAAATAGAAGTACTGCGTCGGAGCTCAAGAGAGGTAAGGGAAGAAGAGAGATTTGGTTTCCTAGTCACCAAGGATGGTGAATCATTATTGTTGGAAAATGATGAACCTATATCCTACAAGGAAGCAGTAGAAATCTGAGAAGATTCAAGATGGCTAGAAGCTATGAATTTTGAGATGGATTCCATGTATCAGAACCATGTCTGGGTTCTGGTCGATGTGCCAGTTGATGTAAATCCAATTGGATGCAAATGGGCATTCAAGAGAAAACTGGACATGGAAGGTCAAGTTAGAACCTATAAAGCAAGGGTAGTAGCTAAATGAATCGAAAAGTGTCAAGGAATTGACTATAATGAAACCTTCTAGCCAGTTTCCATGTTTAAATCCATAATAATCATACTTTCCATAGCATCTAACCATGACAATGAGATTTGGAAAATGGATGTCAAAACAACATTCCATAATGGGATCCATCAGGAGGATGTCTGTATGACACAACCAGAAGGGTTTGTGACACCAGGTGAAGCCAAATGGTTTTCAATTTGCAGAAATATATTTATGGATTAAATCAAGCATCTAGGCCATAGAACACTAGATTTGATTAAGCCATAAAATAATTTGGATTCTTTAAGAACGAACGTGAGACATGTGTTTAAAATCCATTTAATGGTAATGCGATCGTTATCCAATTAGTATATATTGACAACATATTTTTTATTTGAAATGATGTACCAGTATTACAGTCAGTTAAGTACTAGTTTGACAAGTTTTTCTCCATGAAGGTCTTCAGTGAAGCATCCTACATTTTAGGGATCAAGATCATTCGTGATAGATAAAAGAGGCTGCTTGGACAATGTTATGATACAAACATTGATTAGATGCTAATTTTATTTATTATGGAACAATCCAAGAGGGGATTGGTTCGAGTATCACATGGCTTAAATCATTCTAAGAAAATGTGTCCTTAGAAAAAACAAGAGAAAAATAGAATGAGTAAGATCCCACAAGATTCAGCTATAGGATCCATCATGTATTCCAT
This sequence comes from Viscum album, assembly GCA_963277665.1. Classification (NCBI taxonomy): domain Eukaryota; kingdom Viridiplantae; phylum Streptophyta; class Magnoliopsida; order Santalales; family Viscaceae; genus Viscum; species Viscum album. The sequence continues at coordinate 18,046 of CAUJRU010000203.1, forward strand.
GTTATGTACCAAGCTTGATGTGTCCTATGCATTGAGCATGGTAGGAAAATATCTAGCTGATCCAGTAGAAAAACATTGGATGGTTGTTAAGACTATCCTTAAGTATCTGAGAAGAAAAAAGGATATGATCCTTGTGTGTGGAAGAGATGAATAACTTATCATCAGAGGGTATGCAGATGCTTGTTTTCAGGTAGATCATAACGATCTGAAGTCTCCGTATGGATATGTTTTCTGTCTCAATGGAGTAGCTTTGAGTAAGAAGAGTTCAAAGCAGCTAGTTTTTGCTGATTCTACAGTGGAGTCTGAATATATAGTTTCTTATGATGCAGCAAAGGATTCCATATAGATTCAGAACATTGTCCATCATCTTGATGAGGTGCCTAGTAATAAAGATCATGTCATGTTGTATTGTAATAATACTGCATCAAAGGTTCTTGTAAAATAACCAGGGTCATATCAACGAACAAAGAACATAATCTATAATTATCACCTATTGAATTATTTCTATCAAATACGTGATGTTACAGTGAGCAGAGTGTCCACGGAAGAGAACGTGGTGGACCCCATGACTAAAGGCCTATCTCAGCAGAAGCATGGATATCATGTGAGAGCTAAAATGTTAATGGTTGTTAGCAGTTGGCTCTAGTCCAAGTGGGAGTCTGTTGGAGTTAGTGGCCTAGAACCAAATTCTTTTTACATTATTCATTAATAAATACCTTATCACATGTTGATTTTTCTTCTATGTGACAATGCATATGATAATGTCTTAAGTACATCTGTTGCATTAAAGGGTCATAACAGATCCCTTCTATGATGATAACCCGAAAGTCCCGCAACAGTTTTATTGAATATATGTTATTTTTCTGAATGATGTTATTTGAGGGACTCAAAAAATACAAGCCATTGGGGTTGGCGACTCATAAAACATTTATGGACCTTCTCATGGTGTGTGACCTTGGTAATATTAAGGAGGATATTTTGAGAACAATACCTGCCAGGAGGAAGTACACATTTCATAGTGTCATTGTATGTTCATATATGAGGATGTGTGTATTGGTACATAGACTTTATGATTATTTTTAATGGGCATTACAACTCATACACTTAGATGTATGGATGAAAACAATGACCACACACTGTTCACAGTGAGGTTCGATACATTGGGTGCATCATGAGTTATACGACATTAATAGATAATGCGAGAAAGTATTTCTCCAATCTATTCCATAACAGAAGTAGATATCTCAAGCCCTTTAATGGAATTTATATAGCCTAAATAAATCCATGGACATAGTATGGTATGGGCGAGTTCAATTCTAGGAAGTCAAAGAAATAATAATCGAGCACATGGGTTGATGGCACTAGCATGCAACCCGCTTGATTAGAGATATCGTGAAAAAGTGATTAAATTACATTGTAAGAATTCGTATGAGGTGACACGTCATTGCGTTGTGAACTTCTTTCTATTGGGTGCCTTGACCCGTTTTTAGAATGTAATCTCAGACTTTAGGCAAGCCCGACTCATGCCAACGAGAAAGAGGGCTAGAGGGTCACACACTAAGTGTATCAATGTATCTCAAGTATAATAAGGATTATTTGTGTATGTGGTTTAATAAATAATCAATGAAGCCTAAATCATTTTTTAATGTTAGAGGTAGAATAAAATGAAAAACAAGATATAGACGCCGTGTACATTGAATGTACACGCCGTGTATTAATGATTAAAAACCGTGTAGTTTTTTCAGTTGGGATTTTAGGAAATAATATTGTTTTATAAAATGATATTTATTATAATCTAAATGGGTGCATGTCAAGGAATTAATTATTCGACATGGGGGTTTTCAATAAGAGTTAATGAAAAAAATAAAACTGGTAACACCTTTATTTATTGTCGTAACTCTATAACCTCAAACTCGATTATAAATATCCTCACAACCCCATCACTTTTCTATATATGGTTGTGTACAAAAAATATGGAAACTTCTCTCAAGGCCAACAGAAATCCTTCCTCCATGAACACTCTAAAGACCGAGATATATAATCCTCCATCGGATCATGGTGATCTAAGGTGGACATCGTAAGAAAAGGCTTCACCACGCTATCACTTGGAGTTTTTATTGGTGACGTCCAGAGATATTTGGTGCAGGTGTGGATCACTGGTAGAGGATTTCTACACTTGCATTCTGTGACGCAGTGACAAATCACATCTAAACATGGCCAGAAAAAATCAACATAGAAATAATTTAATCAAGGAAATTATTGTCAATTAATTAAATTATTTATAACCAACACATGATGATCCTATTTATGGTTCTGGGACCCTTATCTTTCTATTTATTCTTCGATCTATTCCGAAGATCCGGTGTTTCATTATCATGATAGATATAGGATTTAACATTGTTTAATGCTTAAATTAATGTTGGGAAAACCCACAAACAAGCTTCCACTGCGCCCAGAACCTACAGTCTGCGCATCGCCAGTCAGAGATGGGGAAAAATACTAAAGTTTGTTGAATCGAGTAGAATAATCTAACACATTCATAGAGCCATGTTGAAGATGTAGGAACTCCCGTGCATGATCATTTATTAGGGTCTATGGGAAAAAGTGGTCATTGATGGATGCTAGGATGTCAACCCAAGAGATGTCACTGGTCTCCTCATCCTGAGAAAAAATGTCCCACCAGCGCTTGGTGGAGTCACAGAGCATATAAACTTCAAGCTTGACCCTTTTCTCTGGAAGCATCTTAAGGTGGTCAATGATAGACCTTTTAACTTCTATACAAGACTCTACAGCATAAGTATCGCCATTCCCCGAGAAGGTGTGAGGGTGTTGCTGCAGAATGTCATGTGTGATGTCTTCTATAGATGGGGTAGGTGTGGGGATATTCAGAACTAACTGTATAAACATGAGGAGACTATCTATGATCTGAGCGTCAGGGTCCCTCATAAGATCAATAAGAGTTAGTGCCACTGCAGGCTCGATGGGAGGTTCCACTGGTGGTTCAAGACCGACCATCTCAAGAATGTGCTCATTTCCACTCTCTTGAGGCATGTGAAGATGACGTCATGACAACATCTGTCTATAATATCCAAACACGCACCATTAGACAAAGAGTAAAGAAGGTGAGAAAAACAATTAAGGTGAAAAATAGGTTAGGTTCGTAGCCTTCCTCTGAGCACTAAACAACTGACCACCCACCCCAAGGCGTGGGTTTAGATATGAAAGAGACAACTCAGAAGGATTAATAAAATAGTTCTAAAGTCTCCTCCTCAGTTATGTCATACTAACAGCAAACAGATAATCACCACATTATATTCTACAAACAAACATTTCAAAATTTTACCACTAGGAACAACAACAGTCACATGAAAATAAGAAAATGCATGTTGAAAGTATATATGGCATTGAATTTAATTCCTATAGTGCCTATAATGAGACATGAAATGTATTTCCCTTGTATCATCGGGATGCAATGGTCAATCCATTATCTCAACAATACCAACACAATAACAACCCAACATAAGTGAGTCTCCCAACGGTGAAATCATATCAACAGTAACTGACATAATCAATTACTCCTATCCCAAACAAAAAATTTGAGCTTTCCCATGTACGTGGGTTAGCTATGTCCAAGCACAGAGTATATCCCAAATCCTTAAATCCTTGTCTTCTTTTTAGCGTAAACACTAAGACAAAAAAATCCACCTCTGATTCCACTTTGTAACGTCCTGACCCGGCTCAACTCTAAGACAATGGCTAGACTGGTGGGTCACATAACCTCAAGCACATCTCCCCAAATTCCATAGGCTGGAGACTAGTATCGAGGGCCCTTTTTTGTCCATGGTGGTAGACTATTCCCTTATAGGTAATAAATACTATCACAACAAAAGTAAACAAAAACCAATAATAAATAATGGTAGCATGTGAATAAATAAACTGCAGTAGGAGCAATATAAATAATTGAACTGGAATATAATAATCAAGTGCGTAAGCTCACCAGAATATTTCATGACATGATGTAGGTCTAAAATTAATGTTTGGAAAATAGAACTCAAACAAAGAGTCAACTAATACGAAAGACATAAACCAGCAACTATATCACGAGTAAGGCCCTGCCCTCTTCCCTAGTCTCCATCGTAAGCAGTAATGAATTGTCAACCATCAGAAGCAGCTCAGTTCTCCTTATAAATACCTTCGAGAACATAATCTACTCTGGTTTCAATGACAGCCGAGCAGTGTGTGTGATAAAATCCTAGTAGGGCAAAACCCATAGTGTCTAAACCATTCGATTTTGTGCAATAATAAAAATGCAGTGTGCCGCTATAAAACAATTTCTGATAATTAATTTAAGTGAAATGAAAAGAATAAGTCGTCTTAGGTTCCAAATGACACCAATGCCTAATCAAATACTTCATCCTAAGCTGGTAGTCTGAAACGGTACCTTTCAAGAAACAATACGAACATGCATATAAATATATATATAACATAGAATAAAAGGTATAAAAAAGAATAAGTATACCCAAACTTGTTCGCTAGCATGGTGACTACGTCCAGTGTCAACGAACTGCACTTCCACATATAAGAAGAATATTTCAATTATCTAGAGAAGCAAATAGAAATAATATACTCCTTAAGTGCATTATTTTTATGGTTCAGTTTGAATTTTGGAGTCTAAGCCCATCCTGATGAGATCTCTATGGAACATATATCAATTTATCAAATACCACCAAAGCCCGTCCAAGGTAATCATTCAAAAGACCAAGTATCACTCGAGGCTTGGCTTTACCCTGAGTTCGTCCCGATCTCGTAAAAAGGAGTCGTGTATCATCTGAGGTTGGCTTAGCCACATTGCCAATGGATCCATCTAGATGGGTCATTTTGGAACAGGTATAACTCAAAAGTATTAGAAATCCTCGGGAAGTCTCAGTCTGACAAAGCCAATGAAACTACCCCATGACACATAGAGGTAAACAGTCATGAACATATGGACTAAGCGTGGCCCTTAATAAAGGGCCCACCTCCTTTCCCACCCTGAATTTAATTAATGTTTTTACAACATCATATATGACATAATCAGTTTCTAATGCCGCATCTTGAAAACTAACCAGATACACTCGTGCATCAAAAGGTATAAATTTAACTTTACAACATAATAACATACAAGTCAATATATATCGTATCAACATCAAAAGATAATTCAATTTTTAAAATAAATAAACCGCTCATCATACAAGTGCCAATAATCCAATAGTTCAAGTACATGTTCAAAGTAACTATTTATTTAATTCAATCAGAGAAAAAACGGTTCCAAAATGACTTCAATTAATTAAACTACAACCCAACTAATGGTAAAATACCTTGACCATGTCGGCATGCCCAAAAAGGGTTTCTGAACTTGTTGAAACAATTAAAACAACTATTTATTTAGTTTATAAACAATAAAAAGGAGCTGTGCAATACCTACAATTAATTAAATCATAAACCCGACTATCAGAAAAAAATACCAACAATATCAGCACGCCCAAATGGGTGATTGTCCTTCTTGCAACCAATCAAAAAAATTACTTTATGATTATTATGGCAAAAAAAATTAAGAAAAAGAAATAATGTAAATAAATTGGGTAAAATTGCACAAAGCTTGTAGGCACCGACTAACAGCACAACAGTGCGTTTTTATAATCCGAAATGAAACCAAGTGAAAGCGACTAGGAACCCTAACTTTTAGTTATAGATGACTCTATGATCTGTGGTAGGCTTTGATTTGACTTAAAAAAGAAGAAAATGAAGAAATTTAGAAAATCCCAAAATAGGGTAGAAATATTCCACAACAAAATGCGCGGATAATACTCAATGGAATCGAACGATTCACTTTCGCAAGTACATCTATGACCTATGGTTTACTGCGCACCTAATGGTGAAGAGCTTAGAAAATGGACAAAGTATTTTCGACCTTCTGAAGGTGGGTGAGAGGGGTGTGCCACCTAGGGGGAAGAGAGGTGCGGCGTGAGGGAAGGAGAGGGAGAGGGGAGAGGAAAAACAAAAAGTATTGAAAGAAATAAAAAAAAGAAAGATAAATAATAGGGAAAAAAATAAAATATAAAGAAAAAATAAAATAAAAGAAAATAATAAAATAAAAAAAAAGGATGGAATGTAAAAAATATAAAAATATTAAAAAATGGAAATCTCCCATTTTAATTTTTTTTATTTTTCTGTAGTGCCATTCTATTTTATCCTTTCATGCTTTCTTTTAAGTCATCTTTAAATCACTTATTACACTTTTCAATTGTTAATTAAAAATTTAAAATCCTGAAAATCGTGCAAATGCTTGGCATACATTTTTTCATTAAATTCCTGCAGTTATTTAAATTAATTAAAAATTTACCCGGGACACACAGCAAGGTGTGTAGGCACGTTCCCCGAGTTTCATAATTAATTAGACTGAAATAAATTTAAAATGGTATGAACTTGATTAAGGCCGGGACGTAACAAAAAAATTCTATAATAACCTTTCCACACATTAATAATATAATTATTATTATGTGATATGTGTTATACCTCAAAAATGATAAATAATTTTTAATTTGTTATAAATCATTATGTATCACCCAATGTGGTATTTGTCTATTTGATCTCCATGGTATTTATTGAATACTCAAATATGTATTTTCAATTATAGAAAGAGAATTCATTCACATAGCAGAGAATGAATATTTATTAAATATTCAATCATATAGAAAATTTATGTTTATTAAAAATTTGGTGAAGGAATATTTATTTAATTTATGTGGTAAATATAAATTGAATTAAATTATTCCTCAGTCTTCCGAATAATATTTATTACTTAAATTTAATTCATGTAAAATTTAATCAAGATCATTATAAAATTTTTGCGTGTGACCCTAAGGGATTCAATCTCTTTGGCATGAGGCAGGATTTCAAAAATTCTAAAATTACTATCACGAATCAGGTCAAGGAACCCAAGAGAAAGAACATAATGGCACAATGATGATAACCAGATTCGACCACTCAAGGTGTTATATAATCTCTTTGTCACAATATCTAAAAATTTAGGTTTCACATCTGTATCATCAACTTATATGTTTGATATTTATTTCTTTGTCTATTTGAAATATATGCGTCATTACAAAAAGACTATTGAAACTGATTAGATGGTTATATTATGATCAAATGTATGAGATATCCACATCCATAAATATGTATGTGATAAATAATTCTTTTACATATCAATGATGACTTTTCAGTCATGACTCTCCCAACACATCCAACTTCTCCATTAAGTGTTATCATCCTAGTTTACCAAATATATCTATTTAGGCGAGTTGTATCACACAATAATTATAATATTAATGTATAAAGACCATTACACATGATAAATGATTAGATTATACAATGTCAAAAAACCTTAATGAATTACTTTTTGAGATTCTATTATCCAAATATCCCATCTTGGAGATTACCAAGTTCAAAATTTTCATTAAAAATTCCCATCTTATTAATATTACTCGCACCTGATAGTCTATATACTATGAATCACATCACAATAAATTATCCAACCATAATAAATTATTCAAGTATATTATTATAGAACAAAATGGTTCTCATAATAGCGGGGAGTTATTATAAACATATCAATATGGTGTATAATATATGAAAACATTACATTAGAGTCATACATAACAATGAACAATATATAAAAATAAATATTATTAAAATTCAACCGGTTGAAGATTCATGAAATCAAATTACTAAAAGATGGTCCTCAAACACCATCACTAACATTAATTTCATGGGTGGTAATATAATAATATTGCATGAACATAATTTCTTTATGACTACCAAAGAAACATGCATGAGGAAAAAGTTCCCATGTGATCAAAGTTATGACACTTTAACTTATATATTAATACTTACAGAATATTAGGATTAAAATATGGTTTCTTTATATGTGTGTAATCATTAATCATATTGTTTAAGGTATGTGTGACTATGTGTGTTTTTATGGGGTAATTGTTCAGGTGGGGGTTAATATTGTATTTTTTTTGGTTAGATATTCTCCATATATATCCTTTGAATTAATAGGATTTTTCTATTTTATGTAATTCTATTAATATTATGATATCACGATGTTTATGATGTGGCTCTCTTTCATTCACCTAAGGATATGCAGTGGATTTTTGGAAATTAATGATTTGATGGATTTCAAAACATTATTGAGGGAGTACTAAAAAAAATCACGTATAAGTGATATATTTCAGATCGTGATACTATGAATTAGTCAGAGTTGGATATGATAGATTATTAGTAATTACCAAACACATATTATCTACATATTGAATATGAAATGAGATTGATGTGTGGTTTAGTTCATAATTATTGTATCTTTTTCTAGATTATATGTGTGTATGGTCATATTTTATTGGTTTTATGTTTTTTATAACTAATAAATATTATCTAGTACTCATAAACATGTGTGGAAGAAGGTTTTGTATGATATAAAGATATAGAGATCTTATAATCATGATTTTTGTGTGAGATTAATGGAGTTGGAAAATTTTTCTTCTAGTTTTATGACTAATAAGAAGTTGAGAAGACATAACATCTAGATACATATATATTCAATGATATAGATGATGCTTTGAATAGTAATATATGTTATAAGACAATGTTATGGAAAAATAATTTGATAGTTAAATATATTCAAATTAGGATCTAGTGTTTTATATTGAAATGTGATATAATGTTTCTAAGAGAGGTGATATGGGTGGAACTTAAAATTTCTTAATTTACTGAAAATCCATGAACACAAATAGGTGTCAACATTCAGTGTGATATCACTTCTCGATTTTTGGAGAATATACATAAATATGTTATAAATCAGGAATTTTGGTGTTTTCCTTTTCACTATATAAAAAACATATATTTTATTCAAATCTTTGAAATACATAAAAATAGTTTTTATAGTGATTTTGAATATTTATTGATAAACTTATCGACCTCATCAGCATCCTCAGTATAGTTTTGTATTGTTCTCGTATGATTGAATATTATTGAAACCACCAACAAAAGGATGTTGTTATAGAGGAAATCATTGAGAAAGATATTGTATATCAGGGAAAATAGAAATTTAGAGAGTGGATAAAGAAACGATGTAAGAACAATATCGGTATGAAATAATTATTAAATGAAAACTATATGATTTAAATAGTCAAATTATATGGGGATTATAGGTTTTTTGATATATGATTACCATTTAATATATATTTTCTTTTAATTTTATAAATATTTTCACTACTAAATCATCTAAAAAAAGTTCCCTAATTTCAATATTATAACAACTATCATGGGATATCCGTATGATATATAATTTTGTAATTATTTTGGGTGGACAAAATAAGATATCTAAGATGTGTAGTATTGAATTATTTTTGTGGAAGAATATATTCCCTTAAAACCAGTCTGTTTATGTATATAAACAGATTTGTAAATATTTTGAAATATAGGGTGTACATTATACATGAATGTTATAATACTATTGATAGATGGGGATTGAATATAAATTTAATTATGATTTTGTAGTGTTTGTCAAATAAAGATATTTTTATTAGGAAAGGGAATTATTTTATTTATAGAGCATATGATATAAGTAAGAGAGCTGAATTCATTGCATATTTGATATATATGTGAGGAATTATCTATGAGTTGTTATGTATTTTTCACATGTATTTTATGATGATATTATGAGTTTACATATGATGGGAGATATCGATTTTGAAATCATATGATATCCATTTCTATTTCTTATTAGTATGGAAGCGTATCATATAAAACAAGTAGATCATATCATTTTAAATATTATCATTGATTAGTTATTCCACAAAATACTTATTCAGAATAATGTGTCTACATGGGATACTATAATTTCGCTTTTAAATAATAAGTAATAATACTACTAAATATATATACATTAATTGAGTATGAATCAGGTGATGATAAATAATCCTTATCTACATTTATAGAGTAACTATTTTTTTCTTTTTATTGGATAAATTTGGTTCTATATGGAGGATTAATAATGGATCTAGAATTATCATTGGGGTTAGTTGTTATAAAATATAGAATAATTTTATCTAAGGTTTTTATATTTTTTAAAATGTTATTCTTTATTTTTCACATAGCACATGACATGGACATGATTATTGAAGATTTAGAAGATGTTGGGAATTTTCTAGAGTTGACTATTTCTATAGGTGGACATTAACTGTGTCATACCTTTATTAAATCTATAAAGAGATGTTGTCTGAGAAACATCATAGAATATATACGATTTAATCTTCATTAAATGACTATTTTTTATTAAATCAATAAATTAAAAAATTGGATCCCATCATGATTGTATTCATGATGACTTGAAGGTGTCTATGTATAAATAAATGGATATTGTATAGAAAAAAGTTACACTATCAAGAATAACACCAAAAAAAATGTAATATATTGAGGAATAAATCAATATATGCAGTAATAGATTCATAAATACCTAGAACACGTTTTATGACATGTTAAACTATTAAATAGTAATGAAATAAATTAAAATACAAAGGTGGAAGTTATGCAATAGTAAAACCCTACGAGTAGTTGGTGCAACATAAATAATGAATATTTATCGAATCAAAATTTGGTAAATATGGTTTGGATTTGGATATTATATTTAATGTTAATTACCTCATCCACAATCAATTTTTTAATTATATTAAAAATACACATTAATTGTAAGTTGGAACATATATAACCATTCCTCCAACATCAAGAAAAAACCTCATAAAACACCCCTTATAAAGGGAAATTTCAAAATACAAAGCATAACCATTCACCATTCCATGACCATTATATGTCGCATGTTTCAATGTTCAAAATATTCCACCATGAAAAACATGCATATAATAAACAATACTTCCACTGAAAGAACCATATAAAATTTTTAAAATAAAAAATCAATAAACCTTCATCGTTCCCCAGTCCCCCTCACCTCAACACGCAGACACTGACACAAAAGCCATCATATCGCTATACTGCCATAGACCCCCCCCATTATCACCATTTAAATAAACAAATATAGACCATTATCACTAAGGCCTAGTCATCATCATCTGCACTGAGAAGAAACATGTCGTTGACTTCAAAACCGAACCCACACCAGAAATTGGAACACCACTGAAAAATCATCAAATAGATCGACCATTAGAAAAAATCATACACTCCTTCACTTATAACATGAGAACGAAAATTGAAAAAACAAATCCAACATCGAGGAGCTCGTGCCTAGAATTTTGATTATTTTTGAACATCACATCCCAATACCCCATTATATCCCCCACTCCAGATCTTACCAGGATAAGAGTAGTGAAATGTAGGGCCCAAGAAATTTTTCAAGTGACCGAGGGATCTAAATGAAGGCATCTTCAATGAGGAAAAAAATCGGCGCTATCAATAGAGATGTAGGGAATCCCAATTAGTATATATCATGAATTAAAATATGACTAGAGAATATGTCATTGATTTGAGGAAGACCGAGGAAGATTCCATCGAATAGAGGATGATCAAAGAATATTCTATCGATTAGATGACGACTGAAGAACCTTCACCTGAGAGAAAGAAGAAAATATGGTCAATGTAGAATAATCATAGAGAATCCCAAGGAGATTATTAGAGGAACCCTTGTCACCATGAGAGAGAAAATGAGGACAGGAAGAGGCCATGAGTACAAGGAGAGAATATGAAGAGCGCCAGGGAAGAAACTTCACCGCAAGGGGGGAAATAGGGGAGAGGGAGGTTGTAATGGTGGATGTGGTGGGAAGAAACCCTAGCGTAGAGGACAAAAGAGACTCAATGAGTGGGAGGGCATTAATGAAATTAATTTATAAAAAAATTGAGCAATATAAAATTATTCATAAACTGAAATACCATATCATAACAAGACCAACACATATGTATTTTTGCTAAAAGAAGAAATATATAATATTTCCATAGTTTAAATAAATGACACTACCTTAATTTCAATTATCTTGATTTATAATGTGATATTACTATATAAGTTATAATACCATAATGGTATTGATGTTATTTAGGATCATAATACTACTATAATGAAATACATTCCCTAAAATAGTTAGTTCTAGATATATATGTTAATTCTACTATATCACATGTTTTTTGTGTTATAGATTGAATTTGGTACAAAAATAGATGTTTAATGAGTGATTCAATGACCTGGGTATTGGTCGAGATGTAAATTGATCATTTTGAACACTTATAAAAAAAATACTTTTTTGGTATTTAGGGGATTGGGGAAGATGTGGTACTATATTTTTTTCTAGAAAAAATTAATATTTTTTTAAATTAGAGATAAATACAATTTTAGGGGAATTACAAATAATTTCATCACTAAATATGATTAATTAAGAATAATTATAACACCCATAATAGTTTACTATAAATATTTGGTGATTTATTATTCTAAACAATTTCTGAGTATCATATTATTCTATGGATTTCCATTGATGTAGTGAGTGGATGTAGAGTATAAATAAATGAAGTATGGATCAATATTGTGACATTCCAAATCCGTTTGATAAGTTATATTGAGTAGTTATATCAATTCATAATCTAATAATAAATCAATATATACTCTCAATTGTTTCCTTTAGTGATGAATGATATAAAATGCTTTTGGTGAAGATTTTTTCCACATCTAGAATTTTTTATTGAAAATATTAACATGTTTTATGTGTTATTTCTAACAAAAAAAAATGATCTCATTGAAATATTATAAATCATAACATCTTAATTCACCCACATTATGGTGTATATAGGAAATTTGTTGGATCAAGTTGTTTCAATGAATCAATGATAAGCCAGTTTAATTTATAAATTTATAATATCAATTATATAGAATAACATCAATAATAATAGATTTACAATCATTAAGGGTTGTAACTAAACAATCTAGATTAACTAGATCTGATATCATTTACAATTTCTCAGTCTAGACCTTTTCTCAGTAGTATACATGAAATTCACATAATTGACATCATATTTTTTTTATACATCTAAATAGAAATATTATAAATGATAATGCAGTGCAAAAATTAAACAACTATAGATTGATCAAATAAGTACATTATATTGCGTGGATTTGTTTCATTGGTGAAGTTAATGTTAAATAAACTATTCAATATCTATAAATGGAAATAAAATGTAAAGAAATATTTAATGCAACACAGTTGGCTTGATGATTTGAATATAAGACCATGTATTGACATTAATATTTTCAGAAACTATCTCAATGAGGCCATATGATCTATTCTAAGTATCAATGATGATATTATATATGTTAAAATTTTGAAAAAGAGTCAAATAAGGTTTTCAGGATTGTAAAATAAAAAGGTATTCCATTTTAAATAAAATGATATTACTAAATATTATCCGGATGACCTAAATAACAATATATCAACTTATAAGATAAGAGTAAACTCATAAGCTACATAATTTATTTACAAAAAGATATTATATTTGAATATATAAGAATAATGAATTTATAACTGTTAGAAAAAATGAAGAATATGTGTTCAATGAATTAATATCACATGTAGATATAAAATTAAAAATTTCTAAATGGTAATTTGATGGGATGTTACTATTTTTTTTAATTAGCTATATTTAATTTACATTATAGTATGATATTTTAGAAAAGTTGAAAGTGGAGAGGATGATTATATTCAAAAAATATAGTATAGAAAACTTCATTAAAAATTAAACATTAAATTAGAAAATATAAGTGAATTGATATTTGAATAGAAAAACATATTTTAAATGATATAAAAATTATATAAAAGATACATTGATGATTATGGGATTTAATTTTTCTTGTATTAAAATTATTTTATAATTTATATTTATTATGAGAAAACCATGATACATGAGATGAATAAGTTATAAAAGTAAATTTTATATAAATAAAATAATTATAGATCTCATAATGAGAATTTTTTTTAAAAAAATTTAAAATTAGTTAGTAGTAAATGGAATCATAAAACTATGTAAATAAAAATGAATTTAATGTTATATGGGCATATAAAATAGTGGAAGTATATTTGTAAAAATAAAACACTATCGAGAAATATTGTGATCATCTAGTGAAAGATCATTGAGAAAAAGTAAATTTATCATTTTAAATAATGTAATAATGTGAGAAAAAAATGGTTGATTCCTATAAAGAATTTTTTGTAACATTGAGAAAGAATATTAAACCGGATACAAAGTGTGGCAGTGGAAAAATATTCATCTTGAATACTATCAAGTTGATAAATATTAAAATTTTAAAATGAAATTCATGAGAAATATAGAATGTGAATAATTATCAAAATAAAATTACATTGATAATGTTAGAGATGAATATAAGGCAGTTACATTAAATGAGAATGGAATAGAAAGAATATAAAATAATGAATTTAAATGGTTGTAAATAATTTTATAACATTATGAACATGGAAAATCAAGGAAGATACTAAGGTTATGGACATATTAAGAGTGATTATAAAAAAATATATATTAATGATGTTTTTATTTTTTAGTTATGATTTCAATATAGTTATCTATTACATGGTGCTGAAATAAAATTGAGAGGAAAAGAACCATTAAGTGAATAACTGGGTATAAATATATATCTTACACTTACTAAAAGATAAATGTTTATGGATATTACCATTATTATTATAATTGTTTCACATCGATGTAAATTGTATTCAACAAAATTTCCAAATTCCATCATATAAAATCAAAGGACAATTAATGTAATTTATGTTAATTTGTTTCCATTGGAAGACATATTATATGTAAGATGAAGAAAATGGGAACTCACAACATTTAATGATGAAAATGATGAGAAATCACAACATATCAAAACTCATCTTTACATTACATGGAATGATAAGAACTATATTAAGTAAGAAATTTTGGTAAAAATGGGATAAAATAATAATAATAGAGTCACCATGATTATTGATAAATAATAGTAATCCCAAATGATCATAATGTTTAATATCATTATAAATATGACAGAACATGTATATATGATGATTAATTTAGGAAATGATAGAAATTTGAAAATAAAATCTGGTAAAACTTCTAGACTGGCTTATATTTATTAAATAATATACACAATTCTATATATGACTAATCTTAGGAATACATTACTAACAATTTATAATATTTATTACTCTAAATGAGAATTTGTATATATTAAAATGTTATTTTTAACCCATGGAAATTCCTAATATTCACAAATAAAAGGATATACAATTAACTAAATATTATACAAATTGAACTACAATTGTAACACTTGTTTACATGTAGTAGAAGAAAAAAATTCCCTTCTTTATCTAGGGCTACAATATATTAATTTCTAATTAATATTTTATTTCTAAAAATTTTATGATTCATTTTAAAATATTAACCTTATTGGTTAACATGATATGTCTTTTGTTGAATGTGATAGAAGAAAAATATTTTGAATTCAAAACTATCCAAAAAATAAAAAAGAATCAACATTATTGGACAATATTCACCCTAATGTGTAAGTTCACCTAAAGGTTATTATAGCATATGGGGAGAAATACAACACATTGATTGATAATTACTATATTATAATGGGTATATCGTCTTTATGTGTGTAAAAATAGAATTACATATTAGTAAAATTTTATTTTTGATGAGATATCAAAACAAAATTTGAAGATGAATTAATGTTTATTGATCAACAATTACATGAAATACACATCCCTTGTAGTGAATGTTTTTTTTGAAACCTGGAATAAAAAAAGCCTCATTTGTATGAACACCATAATAAAATGGGTTTTAATACGAAAAAAATTCGATCAACCACATAGAAACTAAATTTATCATTAAGATAGGAAATTTTTAACACTATTTAAAGGAAGCTGTGAAAGTGGAAGTGTATATGAAGTTGAATGACAGGATAGTTTTGAAAAATTATAATAAATTATTTGTTTTATAAATTATATCATGTTCTACCAAATATAAAAAAACTAAAAAATATTTTGAATAAATTAGTAATATATTAATAATAAACAAAAATATGTGTAAAAATTAATAATTATTACCTAGATATGGTAAAACATTTATATTAGTTGACATTGAAAATGTTATTTTCAGAAAATATATTTACGTTAAATATAAATTTAATCTTATAATCAAGAAAATATATTTTGTAATTTATATTTGATAAATTAGATTCCATTTTAGAATTCCTCACAACAAAATTAGCTTTGGTTGTATTTTTTCTATTTCTATAATATAATAAATTTTAAGAGACTGATTAAAATATAGATATTTCAAATACCTCCCATTTCATATTAAATATTTGTTTTGAGTAATATTTATATAAAATATGATATTATGAATTATAATAAATCACATTAAATTACGACGCTGAATTTATAAAAACATTGTAAACATTGATAGAATTTATGTAGTGTTTTAAATGAAAAACGTTTTTCGATATTATTTTCAATTAATTATATCATGCTGAAATAACATAATTTTTATTTATTTTATTACTAAATAAATACTTTTTGAATGATAATATTTATATGAAATTTATTTTAGTCAACTAAATTGACAAATCTATCTTAATACTTCATCATTTTGATTAAGAAAACTATTTTAGAAATTTGGTTTTGTGCATTACATTCACCTCTGTTAAAAATTATATTACCTAAAAATGAAATGTAAAATTTATAAAATTATTATTATATTTGAAAAAATAAATTATATAATTTAATATGTAAAATTTTATTTTTCGATTTGAAATTTGATTGTTTGGATTAATGTTAATTACCATGGAAATGGGAAATAATTAGATCAAAATTGTTTCTTAAAAAATATAGTAGAATTTATATCAAATAAAATAAATTGAAATATTATAATTAATTAATAATAAAATTTATAATCAGATAAATTAATATGTAAAATTTTATTTAGTTGGAAATCAAAAATAAATACTATTGACAATAAATTATGGCTACAAGGTCATGTTATACTAAAAGAGTTTTTCTACACAGAATCATTCATAATTTCAAATGTAATTTTATAAAACATAGATTTTGTATTAGAAAACATATTTGATAAATTTATTTATTTCACATAAAATTTGGTTATATGGGTTATTCTATGTTTTATAAAACCAAAAATCACTTAGATAAAAACTACTTACCCATTTCAAAAGTAAAAGTGTAAAATGTGAAAAAATAATTGTTAAAAAACTATAACATGTTTATAACATGTAAGGAAACACATATATAATAACTAATATTCCTAAAAAAACACACACTTTTTTTTATATATGTTTATGACCATATATCATTGAATATTGTCATTGATTTATTAAAATATAAAGGGGTTTTCCCATAGTTTCAATTTACTTTATTATAAACATGTATCACTTCATGCCTTTCAAATAATGCAATACCCTTATAATATTCCATTATAAAATCATTTTTTTACTATATAAACAAATTTATCCCTTATAAATAATCCCCTTTTCACATATACGTGTCCATAAAAAATCAATTTCCATGGTTCTTTAAAATAAATTTCAAGTCTCCAATGTAATTATTATTTCTGTTGTATATTCTTCATCATACAATTGTTATTCCAAAGATATTATCATAAAAAATATGTTGAATTCAATATAATTTTATATAGATATATTATTATATTAATTTTAAACCCTTATTTATTAATACACATCCCATTTTAAAAACAATGTGATGTTATTTCTTTTTGTGGGCACAAAATACCACCTCCAAAAAGTTTTTGTTTTGTTTTTTATATAAATTTTAATTCAATATTTAAAATTATTCTAGAAAGGTTCACCATCATATAATAATAATAATATGATTATGATTATATCATAATGAAATTATTTTAAAATCCACACCCCATTAACCATTCACTCTAAAAGAGTTAATGTAACTTCATGTTTGGGTATATTAAACTACCTACAAGAAAAATGAATTTAAGTAAGAATATGAATAATTATAATAACGTGAAAACTAATATAATTATATAAAAATAAGAAAATAATTATTGTTTTATGGTTATTGAAATGTAATATTATTTATTAAATTTATTTTTTACCTATTTTTTGTTCTCTAAAATTTCCTTAATAAGCCATTATCAATTTTTCTTTCACAAAACATACCAAAAACACATATATAAAGAAATAATTAGATATTAAATAAATATAATTTAAATATTATTCATAAATAATTTATTTAACAATAATGAAATTCAAGTAAAATTATTGGTAATGATATCAAAATTCTAAAACATTTGTAAAACATATAATTTAATTTACACCCTAGGGTAATTATATGTTATTTTTAATTAATTTAATCACAATAAAATAGTAATAATATGGATTAAAATTTTTTTTAATTATTATTATAATTTCAAAAATGAACATTAATAATTTTTGTATAGTATATTTGAGTGTGTTCTGTTAAGAAAGGTAATAGGGTATCTGTTTCTTCCTCAATTATCTTTCTTTGTGATATGTTTTTGTTTTACACCATGTTTTAATTTTTAAAGTGTACATACCACCGTATTATAATTTTCATATCATTCATTTATTACATTTCTAGAGATTAAATTATAAATTTAATGTTATCCTTCTCACGGGGTTTTGATTTAAATGGTACAATAGTTGTATGGTATTTTTATGATTCAAATATTTTAATTGGGTTATATTCACTATTCATTAACTATAATATTTTAATATTTATCTATTCTTCCTACTAATATTTTTATATTCTCTTTCAAATTTTTTTTAGTGAAATAATGTTTCCAAAAAAATCATATACCTTTATAAATATATTATTTTTTAAAATGATTTTTTGTTTAGAAAAATTAATTTTTTTAATATATTTACCATCCATGCCTATATGTTTTCTCTTAAAAATGTTCTACATTATGTAGTTGAGAATAAAATTTTATTTTATCTCCCATGATCCTTTTTATCATTTTTTTTATTTTAAAATAATTGACAGAATTTTAATTATTTTGGTTTTGATGAGGATATTTCAAATTGGTCAAAAGTGTTTTACCATCCAATAAAAATAATGGGGTTTACTATCCAATAAATATTTTTTATAAACTGTATTCGAATTTCAATGTTCTAATATTAATTAATATTATAGAATTTTTTTTAAAAAATTAATTCACATTCCAATTTTTTTTAAAAAAAATACTTTTTCATGATTCCATTATTAAGGAATCTGTTCAAAAGTAAAAAATTTCAATCTTTTTCCACTTCATTAGTTTGAAAAATTTTATATTTTCAATGATATTTTATAGTGAATTGTTTTTCTAATATTTTTTTTAAAATTAATTCACTTTCCATTATAAAAATATATTTAAATGTAATTTTTATATCGTATATTATAATAATGTTTCAATTGGTTTAGTGAAGCCGTTTTTATCTTCAATTTTGGTAACCTTAGAAGGACTATCATTCATGAAGTGAGGTTTTCATAACATTTTATATATTATTATAATATTATTTATTTCTAAAAATAAGAGTATAAATATTTTTTATTTTCTTAAGTACATAATTTTTGATGTTTTTAATGTTTCAGGAAACCCACCATTTTTCTATGGGTTCATTATGAGACGATAGATGTTTTATTTTCCTATGGAGGTCATATATATGAATAATGAATGGTGTGATCCTATATAACCCTAATATGATTATTTAAATTAGTTATGTCTCATGAGAAATGAATTTATATGTATTAAAAAGTTTTGGACACAAATTTATGTTTGAGTAATATTTTTTTTTCACAAAAAAATATGGGAATTTTATTCATTCCCAATGATATTATCTACATATAGTTAGATATATTCCAGAATGCACTATTATATCACATGACATATTTCAATATTTCAATGAATATAATCTTTATATATTGTTTATTATCTATAAATTCCACAAGCTTCAACCTCGGTATTTGTTTTTTCTATATGATATTACATGTCCGGATATCACGATTTATGGGCATATCAAATTTTTTCGTGATCTTCTCAAAAATAAATTTCCCCACTTCGTATATTTTATCATTTAATTTTCAAAAAAACTCTACTAGCATGATTATTTGATTTCATTGAATGATCATTTGATCTCTCCAATTGCATATGATATTGTTTTCCCATTTTACAATGATAAATATAATTTAGAGAATGATTATAATTATTTATCTATGAGTTCTATAATAGATGAAATATTAAATATTATGATGTTTATGTGTATAATCTCTATGTAAATAAACATATCATAATGTGGGTTTTGTGGTTTTTTTATATAAATTATTTAAATAATGATATTATTTTTATATTTATTTTAATGTTAGCTTGATTTATAGAGTTATTATCAAAGATGGGGTTATTTATTTTTTGAGGGTACATTACGTATTTTATTTAATAGTTCTAGAAGTATATTAAAAAACCAATATATGATTCATTGTATATAATGATATTAAGAAGGATTGGTAATTACCTTAATAGATAGTGTTCCATAGAAATATTTCTATTTATTTATATTATAATTTTTATGGAAGTATAAAAAAATAAGCCTCAGGGAAAAACCACTAAAAATGTGGATTTGGTATTAACTAAATATTTAACCAATGCATAAAAACGGCCTATCAATTCACATATATTACACCCCTAAGGGTTATTCTTTATTTAATCTTTTTACCATTATGAAATAAAATAAAGGATATATATTATAGTCACTTTGACGGATTTGATTGAGTTCATTGAGAGAACACCTTTTAATGTATCCTTAGTCAAATCTTGAGTGTTATATCATTTACTATGAATGAAATATTTCAGATGAATGTTTCTTAACATCAAATGTGGGTTTCATAAGAGAAGATATCTTATGATTTAATATTCATATTCAATTACTTTAAGACTATTGGATATTATCATAAAATGATTGATTTTAAAATATGATTGAATGAAAATAAATTATATATGTGTGTGAAATATATTTCCCTAAGAATTCCTATGAATCTTCTTATAGGTAGGTAGTGTACTATTATTATCAAGGACAGTGTAGTGGGAAACATTGTATAAGATATATATTGAGTTCTAGGATTATATCTTAACTAATTACTTTAATAAATCATTATTAACATTGTGATGATGAATTTTAATTAAAGGGATATTACATAATAAACTATGATTATCAATCCATTAAAATAAATTATATAATCTAAATCATGTGCCCCATGTTACACCAAATGTAAAAAACATTAATTATATTAAGAATGCATTAATAATAAATCTATCATAAACACAATGGTGGTAAACCATTAATTGATATTACCATTATAATGTATATAATTAAAATGAAATAATATATAAAATGGAACATTCAATAGAAGTAATGTTCATTATATTAACCATAGTGTTCAGGATCATGAAAAAATATAGATCCTATAATTTATTAATAATTTAGTAAAATATTTAGTAATTACATGAGGGGTTTTACAAATATGTGAGTGAATGTAACCTAGCTTGTATACATCCACCAATGGTGAGAAACAATCATCTTCGTAGAAGGGAAACATCAAGATCGTCACTATTTATACTATATTTTATAGGTAATTTATAGTCTTTTGTATATCCATATACACATGTGAAATACCGAATATTATGTGGCTCATGGCCTTAATAAATTCAACCCCTTGTGAAATAAAATTAAAATGGAAACTTCTAGTTTTGGATTTTATGTCATAAATAGCATGGTATGAATCAAATTTCATCCTGAGGAACTTCAATCCAGGATAGTGAAAATACACGGGGGCATGAAATATTTCTCCCAATTCAGGCACATATTTAATTAAAATTAAATTATAAATATATAATTATCCTTCGATGAGTCCATGATGGGTATGGAAAGCGTCTCCAAAAAATGAGGACCTAGTAATTCTAGAGGCCACAACATCCCCATTAACATTTATCTTTTGAGGAGTAGGTATAATATAGAGAAATGACTTCATGAATAAATGCATCTTCATCTTACCATTCACTCCAAACAATATCAATATATTCAAATCATAAGGGTTTTTATTCATTACAATTTTTTTTAATATTCATGTGTTAGTGAACATAGCTTTATGTATAACAAAAATTTCAGTATTAGTGGATAGATTCTGTTAATTAAATCACAGTAATTTCTGGTCTTTCTAGATGAAGGACATTAGGTAGGTTGTAGCTATAAATTAAAAATTATAGAAATGCTCACTTCGTACGACATTAATGAAGTATATCATCCTAATATCTAGTTGATTCTCAGTTTAGATGACGATGTCAGATATTACTTTTAGGTTATACCAATGGTATGATACAAGAGTATGGACAAAAAATACATCCTACACAATGTTAACAATCCTTAGACAAAAGTGGAAGCCCAAGGCATGTTGTTTAACAATTATTGTCATCATTCCTTGTGTGGGAAGATTTTCTATCCATACCTTCTATAGGAGTTCCCACATTGAGGGTAGAATATGTGTATTTCTAAACATCCAAAACTATACTGAATTTGGAGTGATTCTTTAACACTTCAACATATAGTTTTTCTTGAGTTTTAATACAACAACTTTATTGTGTACCCATATTACTGTGTCCCTATATAGAAATACATCCTTTTGTATTATGAAAGAGAAATTACTGAGGAATACATAATTCAGGTTTCTTTATTGGTGAACAAAATCTTCAATATTCATATGTTGTTGTCCTTGTGGAACCACCATGTTGTCAAGAATATGTTTGCTAAACTGGGAATAATTATATATTTTTATGTTATATTTCCTACATACCATACATTTAGAGTTGTACATGTTGTCTTTTTATGATTGTATTGTTAAGCCACACAGATGGTTCCATGCCATTAGAGTATCCATATGGTAGCTTAATAATAAACCTATACTATTGAAAATCAAAATAGGTATTGTTATGTAGAATTAGTTTTAAATTGAACATGATAATTACTATATAATCAAAAAAATTGAGATCCTTGATTTATATCCCACCCATAAAAATTAGATTTATCTATTCTCTAAAGTAAATATAAATGAGAATCTTTCCAAGGATTGGTAACATCAAGATGATGTTCCTATCATTTCATACAGTTTATTACGAACACTTCGAGACATTTTTTTAATTGATAATGCATAAAAAAATTGATGTGACCAAAAAATTAAACAGGGAACTTCTCCTATATAGATAAATAGAATTTAATTAAAAATATTCCAATTGGGTTAAAAAGTTGGGAAAAATACTTCCCATATATAGTTGTTTGATTTTTTGTGAATGAGGGGGGCACCAATGTAATCTAAAAAAAGTGTAACACTTTTCATGTATAGAATTATTGAAATCCTATTTTTTGTGGTAGTTATTCAATCTCCAAAGGAAAAAAATTATAAATTATTATTTAATGTTTCCCCTTTGGCATCATCATATTTAAATAATGTGACATTTATGAAGGATATAGTTCTTATAGGGGCCTGACTATGTAGGATAATTCCATTAGCATAGAGGAGAAAAGAGGGAGTGAAAACCCCCTACTATCCAGGAACAACTTCCATATACCAATTTTTATGATATCATTGACACATCATATAATTTAATCCTTATCCTTATAAAAAAAGACCCAAGTGGGGGTCCCCTTTCTTATACCCTCATGCATTGGAATAATCCTCTATGGAATCCATTGAGAATAAATGGATGTAATGCTGAATTGGGGATGGTTCAGATCAATTTGATGAAAAAAATTTAGAA
This sequence comes from Viscum album, assembly GCA_963277665.1. Lineage (NCBI taxonomy): Eukaryota > Viridiplantae > Streptophyta > Magnoliopsida > Santalales > Viscaceae > Viscum > Viscum album. Next base: position 41,989 of record CAUJRU010000203.1, read on the forward strand.
TCTATATCAACTGATAAATTCAATAATGAAACGTCATTTAATTATGTAATAATACGTTGATATATTAGTTTTGATGGAGACGGTCGCATTCTGGACATTCTTTTTCATTTAGTTGATGCTTTATGAAGAGGTAAACATATATATTTTTATGCCCATTCTAGGTACAAACCATAACTAATTTGTGGATATAATATCACAAATTTATTCCCCCATCATAGTGATAATAATTTTGATAATAACATTGGGTATGGTGTTACTAATTGAAATGGGTTCATAAATATTTAATTGAAACTGTATTTTTAATTTTTTTTCTGAGGGAAATAATTCTGGAATTGATTCGATAGAGGATGGAGGCATTATTGATGAATTCCATTATAGTTTTGTTACATTTATATGACGGATTACCTAATATAACATAATGAATTTATTTTTAGACTTTCTAGTAAATAATAACTATCAATATTAAGGGATAAAAGTATTCTTTCAATTATTCATTAGCGGGCAGTGTAATTATTCTGTTTTGATAATCCCAAATAGAAATATGTTTGTTATAAATCAATATAAGGGTGATATAAAATCCATAATTAGAGTACAAGAATCAAATATAGTAAATTAAAACACTTGAGATATCATATTTTGAGGTTATGATTCCACCGTTAATGCATATTTCATTATTCCATCTTTTTACCATTTTTTATTGTAGAATCCAATGAAAGATATTAGAATTTAAATCACTATATCTGAACAATTTATCATTGAATTGGTTATGGTATAGCCTCTTCATATGTTTTATAAGCTCATCATCCCTATAAATGGAAAATATTTTTTATCTTCATGGAGTACCCATGTTTAAATTTTTAAACGGTAAATTTATATTATCTTTAGTATCTTTAATTTCATACACATACATGGTAAAAACTTTTATTAGAATATTTATTAAGTAACTGTTGTATTATATAGTCTTTCAAGACACTTTTTAGGGGTTTTTCTTAGGTTTATAACATCCATTATTCAAAAACAACTTCCATGCATTCAGGTTTGACAATCCATCCATTATTGAATTTAAATTGGATGGGAGAAGTCCTGAAAAATTGTGTGGAAACCTCAAAAAATAATCTTGTTGTGATCTAAGTGAAATAAAGAGAGGGTGATCTCAGAGGTCCCAATACAAGAATCCATATTATTCATTGGATAAAATAATTTTTCCAAAAAAAATTATTCTGTTCTATTTATGGTATATGTACTCCATGTAAATTAGATCATAGAAACTGTGACATTATTATGATTTCATTGGTAAATAAAAGAATAAAAGTCATCATAGAATATTATATTAATTACCTATTCAGTTTTCTCTTACAGTATCAAGATAGTTATAAAACCCCCTATAATAATCCATTTATTTCTAATTTTCATAGATTCTCTCTCTAACTCCCTCAATAAGTCCCACATCTTGATGTAAGGGTTTGATTCATAAATTAATGATATACGTATAGTTTAGCATTACATGGATATGGAAATATATATGAGATGGTAGTTTTCCCTAAAATCATGTAGATTAATTATATAATGTTTAAGGACATCATGATTATCCATATCAATGATATGTACACTATGGGTGACAAAAAATTATCCAAGAGTGTCCTATTTTAATGATTTCTATTTATTAAACATCAGCTCATGCTCAATAATCATAATTAAATGAGGTTTGTTAGTCACTACGTAATATCTATGTGATATGATCTTTTGTATGTTCCCAGGGACATGAATGTTCCAAAAAAAGATTCATGGTTTAACATGATAACCTATTGTTAATGGACCTCTATATTTTGGCATTCAAACAACATATTTATTCCTTATTTATTTTCCTATTCCTTTTACTTCCATTTTTGTTTTATTCCTCAGTTCCACATCACATCCTCCATGTGTTCTACGATAATAATTGCTAATTTAAACCAGTTTTGTGTCTTCAGTTTCATCATTTCAGAACATACTAATTAATGTGGAAAATTGGTGTCACATTTTACTTGCTTAAGGGAGATTTCACCTCTTCTCTTCTATTAGAATCCTTGGGAAGGGGTAGTTGTATAGAGGGACTTCCTCATTTATTGTGGGTGTTTTATGATATTTAACACATGGTATATGATTATATATGGAAAGATATTATTTATTGTGATTGGTTCAATTTTTTTTACACACAGGTACCACATCATGTTACATAGACTTTGAGACATTTCTAGATATCTCCATATTAGTATAATCATTTTCATACTAAACACGGTCATCCTATTTTGGATTCAAAGAGTTTCCTTCTATATAGAAGTTATCATTACATATAAATTTACTATCCACAATTATATATAAATCACAAAGTTTTCAGTCACATTATTTCTATTAACTTCTCCATTATATGTTATCTACTTTGAATTATACTCCACTATTGAAAACTTTTATGGATGTTTCAAGTTCTAATTGAAGAGATTTATTAGCCTCTACAATTACAATAAATCCAACAAGAGATTCATATTTTTTTACTAAATTAAACTCTACATCTCCATACAATCATGTATATTAAAGTATAGGGGTCTGGATGGACTCTTGGTCTGTACTATATTCAACTGAGGCATATGGGGTTGTAGCTTCCAACTTTTAAAGACATTGTTCTTTGACATTTGTCTTTAGTAAATCCATTTTATAAGATTATTAATCATGTATATTCGATTTTACGAAGCTTTAATTATTTCCCCTATTTCTCTAATAGGATAATATTTTTAAATATATATTATAATGAATAGACTTTTTGTTTTCCTTTATACTCAATTTCATTGGTCAATCTATACTTTTTTATTGTATAGATCACTTCTTCCACAAGGGTTCTAGCCATGTAAAATTCAACCAATACCCTATCATCATTCCAAACCCCTAGGTTGTTTGTATTTTAATCCATTCTGATTAGATTTTCCACCAAATAATTAATTTATCATAGTATTCTCATATCAAAATAAAAGAATTTAACCTTACATATTCAAATTCATAAAAATGTAAGGGTGTTCCTCACATTAGATTGCTCGATTTTACCTGTCCCATTCTTGAATATTGAGGAATCCCATATTCAGCATGAAAGATACATGTCTCTTATATATTAATTTTAATTAATACTAGAGGGAAAATATATGGTAAGAATTATCTCCATTTCTTTCGAACTATATTCATTTAATAACAAAATATTCTGAATCCTTTTAAACTGATCCTTGAATTTCCACAGTCAATCTACATTTAGGGTAATGAACCTAACAATTATTGAATGACTATAGAGATTAACTGTTTCATTGAAATAATATTTATTTGTCCAGAGGTATGACATTTCATTTATAGATTAGACTTCCTAAAGTAGACTTTTGAGTAACAAGGAACATTGGATTCATAGTAAATTTTAAAACTTTTGAGTTGTTTTTCTTCAATCTAGTGGATCTATGCTTTTGGTGAGCCCAAAAATTTATATTATGATATGTAAAAAGATGGTAGAGATCCTTTTATCGAATATATATTGATGTATTTTTGTCTACATCAATGATAATTTCATATATTGATGTTTCCTTTTATGTTTGAGGATTTGAATTATCTGAGGCTCCCCTTACTCTGCCATCTCTATTCATTAATTTTCAATAAATTTTATATCATATTTCTAAAAGATATTAATAAAAATGAATGAGTTTATAATTTTAAAGGTAAAATCAATTTTTTATTCTTTCAAACAAAATAATATTGAGTTTCAATTATTGGATTTTAATAAATTAGTTAGTTTTATTAGAAGGATGGTAATAATAATTTTACTAATATAGTCAATTTTATATGAAATTTCAGTTCATGAACCATTTCCTACTAAATAATATTTTATGAAATATAATAAATCATTTTCAAATGTTTTACTTGAATTTATAAACCCTTTCTGAATATATTGAAAATATATGTATCATTTAAAAAAACATATTTTTAACTATTTTGTTTAATTGATTTCAACATGATGAGGTGATCATTTTTTATTTATGTTATTTATAAATAAAATATATTTTAATGATAATTATTATTTTAAATTCATTGGATTAAATTTATTTGATTACTCAATAATAATCATAAATCTTTTTGATTAAAAATAATCGTTTTAAAAAAATAGGGGTTTCATGTTTATTGCGCTTGTATAAAATTTAATTATTCCACTACATAGAAAGTTAATTTTATAAATTTATTATTATAAATGAGAATGATATTTAAATATTATTTAATTTGGATAATTTAAGTTTATTATATGGAATTATATATTTTTTGGATTAATGCTAATTTCCACAATAATGTTAAAGAAATTATTTTTTTTTCTAAATATCATTGAATATTTTTCAAATAAATTAATGTAAAATACATTACCTAATGAATATAATATTTTTTATAAACAGAAATATATTTATTAATATTCTATTTGATTTAAATAAAAACTAAATAAGAATAATAACATATAAATTTTAAAATATCATGTTTTTTCTAAAATGGTTTTTATACACATTATATAATCTATTTATAATTATAATTTCACAATATATAGATATTTAATTAAATTATATAGTTCTTATATTTGTATTAATAAAATAAATATTTATTTCATTATGTTATTTTTTATTTATAATAAATAATAAAATAACAAATTTTTAAAACCAACTACACATATTAAAAGTAAAAATAAACTATAAAACCCAAATAACCAAGATTTATCATGTAATAAAATATCCTTTTTGTAATTTATATTCCTAATAATACACAATGAACTATTATTTTAAATATTTGGATTAAATTTCCAAGGAATAGTTTTATTGATGTATAAAAATATAAATATTGTTTCCAAGAGATCCCTTTTCCTCTATTCTAAAAGTGGATCACATATTCCTTTTAAAGAACACACCTCTCCATTGAATTACACCTTTAAAATATATTATTTTACCCTAAGGATAAAAATATACCCTTAAAATAATTTTGTGTCTACTCATAGTATTCATATTCCTATTAATTTAAAATGAACTATAAATGAATAATTTTGTTTCTAACGTATGTATTATTACCTTCATATGTTTTTCATCATAATATTAATATTTTTAATATCATATCTATATAATAATATGATTAATAATGTAACGTTGTTATAATTATATGCTATTATTTTATTTTCAAAAAAATTAATTATTGTCTTCAACCCACGTATAATTACAATGGAACATCAATCACACGTGTGTGCAAACTACCACTTCTGTGATGAATAGTTTTTTCATATTTCATCATGATTTTCAATCATTATCCAATCATATTTAATACACATTAAATATAATGTAAATATAAATATAATATCATTATAATTATTTAATAATGTTGTTATGCCATCATTAACAATAGTCACCAAATGTGTTATAGTGTGTTCATGTTTAGATCTTTTTAACCAGCTACACGAATGATGTGACTAAAATCCGATCATGGATGATTATGCAAACATGAAAAATGTTCTTATTATAACATAATAATTATATAATTATTAATAATTGGTTTTTTATTTGTTGTATTAGTTGATTAACATATTATTAAATTATCGTTTTCATTCATTAAAACCACATAAATATCTAATTACCAATTCTTTTTTCCAAAAATGCATAAAAGCACCTAGATGATGAAATTGGACCATTTTAAGTCAATATAATTTATATAATTTATAAATTTAATTTATATATCAATAATATAATTTCTATAAAATTATGTGTAATGATATGAAAATTATTAAACACCCGCAAAATAATTAATGATATTTAAACCAGAAGGTCATAATACGTTATAACTAATTAACATACTCAAGATATAAGAAATTATAATGGTTGGTTTAAATTTATAATATTTATGAATATGTTTATGAAATGTGATATTGAAATTATTTTGTGTATTATATAGGATCTTAGAGTGCGTTTAAAATTAAAGGAGTCTTGTTAATGGGTTCTTCTTCAATTTAATTTAATTGATACATGCTTATATTATACAATTTGATACCATTTATACGATGTGAATGCCATCCCATTGTAATTTTTATTTCAATATTACATTATATTACATTATATTCAAATTTTAATTTAATTTTATTTTTATTAAGGGGGATCTATTTAATCATTAAATATATTGAAACGTGGTTTTCTTAATCAAATCTTTTACATTTTTCATAATCACTTTTCTTTTACTGTAATCTTTCATAATTTATCTCTTATAATATTTTATGGTCTTATAATTTTTCTCAGAAAAAAATTATATTTTAGTAATAAAAAAAATTTATTGGATGTTTATGAATCATTTGTATCATTAAAATACATTTTTTTGATTAATTAAATTTTTTAATAGACCCGCATTCCAGGTCAATTCCCTTACATCCATAATTTTTTTTCATTAACTATAGAGGAATAATATAATTTTTTAACTTTAATTATATTTTTTATACCATTTTTAATTTAAAAATTAGTTTCTTTCATGATATATATTTTCAAAAAATTTAATTAAAAATGTAAAAAGTGGGTTTTCGATTATGAAAAAAATAAACTTTTATACAATACACACTAAATTTTCATCTGATAAATATTATTTACTTTTAAGGGTTCGCAAATGAATTAATCTTTTAAAAATAGTAATTATTCAATGTATTTCACTTCCACCTTTTTGAAAACATTATGGGGTCTTCATGTTTAATATATTGAAGATTCATTCCAAATGAAAATGTTTTAAAAGTATTTATTCTTCATTCTTTACCAACCCTATGATTTTTCAATGATATATTATTTTTGACAACTTAAATGCAGATTTTAAAAATTAATCTATTTACTTTCACAAAAATGGATTTTAAACGATTTTAAAAGTTATCATTTATAACATTGTATTAAACAGCTTAGTGAAAGAAATTATGTTTACATTTTTTACCAAATAAGATGTTTTTTTTCAGGAAGTGATATTTTACCACATATTATATAGTATTAGTATATCATTAATATTTTAATATTATTATTTTTAATATTCTATGAGTTCTTAATAATAATTTATGTGAATTTTTTTTAACTTTTTTGAGAAAACCACAATCTTTTATATAGGTTCATTATAAAAAAGTGAATATTATCTTTTATTAGGGAATTTATATCAATTAATAATGTTTTAGTGGGTCTTATATCACCCTATATTTAATTTTTAAGAATTTATATCTCCAAATAAATTGATATTATGTGTGTGATTTTTTTCACAACATGAATCCTATGAACTATGGTTTCTCACTAAATGAATCATGTCCATTTTATTATTGACAACATTAATAATAATAATTTTTTAATTAACTACATTTTTTGTGGAAATTTTTTCACAAAATAAATCATGGTAAATTTTAATATTAAAAACATCAATCATTGGAATTTCTTCTTAATTATATTATTTCAATTTTCTTATATATATTCCATAAATCACTGCTAAATTCCAATATATATATATATATATATTCCTATGAATATGATCGGTTCATAATGATTATTATTTCAAGATTAGAAGCACTATTTTCATGGTATATATTATATAAATTTGAATTTAAATTTTCTTATGTAATTATTTATGGATAAAATATATTTCTTTATGTTATATTTAATAATAAAGCACTATTATTATAGTATTTTTACATGTTATTATGATCTATTCATTGATTACATGTTGATATGTTTTCCCTCAATGATAGTTTTAGATGACCTCATTCATAGGTTTTCTTTTCCTTATTTTATAATGAAATATGTATTTTTTTGATTCAATATGGGATCATAGAATTGTTTTATTATAGGTTAAAAAAATCCTTGAATCATACTTTTATATACCTAATCTCCGAAACACTAAAGCCTTTCAAATGTGGTTTATTTGACTACTTTTTAGAAAAACCATTTAATAAATTATATTAATGTACAATTAATGTCAAATTTTAAAATATATTTATATATTAATAATCATAATATTGTAGGACCAAGATAGAAGAAGAATCCATATGAAATTTTCTATGGAGTGAATAATTCAACAAAAAATATAAATGATTTTTTGAGAAATTGTTATATCTAGAATAAATAGGTTAATCATGGATAATTAAAAAATGAAATGGGTGAAGTTATATTAGTGGGTTACTCATTTAAGAATAAATAATAGTAGTTGAAATAGAAACACTAATATCAATGTTACTAAATTAAAAAATATAAATAATAATAGAATTCTAAATTTTTCTGAATCATCTAATGAAGATGGTTAAACTATTAATAGTTCTAGTTTATATAAAAATAAGGATTTTGTAAAGGATATCAAGATAGAATTAGTGGATGAGGAAGAAACTAACCACGATCATCATAAAATATTTGAAGAGATTAAATGAGTATAAGTTAATGGATTAAATAAAATTGGTGTTTGATATTATTCAACACAGTCTTAGAAGAAGTAATATATTAGGAATATTTTTTATAATATTATGTTTTTGCACTCATTTTGATTATATAGAAATAATTATTCATGTAAAATAACATGATAATAGAGATCAATAAAATAGAGAAAAATCAGGCAAGATATTTTTTGGAAAATCCAATAGATAAAAATGAAATGGAAATTCTGTTGGTATTCAAAATAAAAATTAATTATCATGGCGATGGGATGAAAAAAGGACATGTTAGTGTGTATAGTATATGAACACATACATTGTATTTTTATAGAATAAGAATTCTCAGTGGTGGAGGGATGTAATATAATATGTCTTTTTTAGTTGTGTCAATATCACTAAATTATTAAATTTTTTAATTTTATTACAAGATAGTGTTTCTAAATGGAGTACATAGAGAGAAGATATATATAACAAATATTAGGATTCTTGATTAGTGATTATGAGTAAGAAGTGTACAATTTGTGAAATGATTTTTATTACTTAAATCAAGGGTCAAAGGATTGATATTCTTAGTTGTACACATATATGGTGAAGATGGAACTGATATGAGAAATATTTATTCTCAATATATATATGTTAAAATAATAACATAATATTATCTTATATTTTTAATTTATATTTAAAGCATAATTTTTTATTGTAAAAATAATAATTGGAGGCTGAATTCACTTGCTTTAAAAGAACATTTATTTAAATTTTGGTGATTTGTGAACTGCCATTATTTCATAAATTTAAAACTAACAAAACTGAGTGATTTTCATAATAATCTAAATATTAATATAAAATAATTTTGTTAAAGAAGATTGATATAACTGATTGTAAACAAATTTTAATATCATTTTTTAGATCCATTCAAGGAAATCATAATAAAGGGAGGTTAAATAATCAGACCCTTTACCATACAATGAATGGGTGATTATGGTATCTCATATTTTGAATGATAAATATAGTAAATAAAACATGTTTTGACGGTAAATTTTATTGTTTTTTCATGAAATAACATCCCTCAGCCGTGAAAGAGATCATTATGTAAATTAAATAAACACTTTATCATTGTTTGGTATATTTAATAGAGAATGATCAGGTTTTACAGTTATATAATGATGTGGATTGGTTTAGAGACATTTTGGAATGAAAATTTATGAGTGGAGTGCTATTTATCATTAAGAGAGTGTTCATCAGATAGATTACAAAATGTTAGATAATGACTCTTAAAATTGGAAAAGTGAAAATTGCCTTTTTTATTAGGGATCATACCAAACTTTTAAAGATGATGAAATAAATTGAAGACCACGGAGAAAAAGATAAATTTCACATGGTTATTCATTATAATAATATGTGTCATGATGAGATATAAATGTATTTAGAACAACACTCACACACAAAGAACAATGGGATATGATATCATTTTATTAATGAAAATTTATTAGAAGTAATTGTTATCTGGATAATGAAATATAAATAATCATGAGGTAGAAAATATTATCAAATCATTAAGAAACATGAATAATTTAGAAGAATATTTTAATACATAAAATTTCGACACCTTTGTTACCTAAATGTGGGTGGTATGACTCCCAATATCTTCTATTTGTATCTAATGTATATATTTTTATTGGTTTTTATTAGAAAATGTGATTTCAGAATAATATTAATGGTTTAGAAATAATATGTCATGATAATTATATTAAATTCTAGACTCAAGGGGGATTTACCATTAGTGGGGATTAAAATGAATAGATTAAAGGGGTGAATATATTCCATACAGATGTGGTCCTAATATATATTAAATGACATTAATTTATGTAATTACACTGATATATTTCTAAAATAATATATTTTTATCATTATTTAATTTGATATAATCTGTGATGGTTATCAATGAATTTTTTCTGGATAACTTTATTTTCATGTTGTGTATGGAATTTGTTTGTAACATTATTAAGAATATGCATTTTTATTACATTTCTAGTTCTAAATTTGAAATTCTTTTCAAATAAAATTAATTCACAAACAAACCCAAAGGAAGATAATGTTAATGACAAGTGTTCTATTGGACTATCCTTGTTCGATTATATGAGAAAATTACTGAAATATGATTTCTGTGCATTGAACTGTTATGTATGATATTAAACATAATTAAATATTTATTTATGACTAGGGGAATCTTGGAATATCTTAGGGACTTTATGAACATCATCATTACAATGAAAGTACAATAACGGTGTAATAATGGTGTTTACACCTTAAAGGATGTATATTAAGATTAATTTAATTCTAAAAAAGATTAATTAATTTTTTATGGTTTTACCAAATTACATTAAGGATTTGAAAGCATAAATCACACAACTTTTGTATATGTTATCACAAAATGGTAGCTATGGATGATTAAAGAAATATAAAGACTAAAGAGTGTCAAAACATGGATAATGATACCACAAAAAATTATTTTATAAAAAATAAATCAACGGTATCTAAGAGTATATACATAAAGAAGAAAATGTATGATTATATGATAATATGATTAATTAGACAATAATGAAATATAGTATACTTTGAACGTAGAGTGTGGGTCACATTGTTGAACCTCTGAGTAGTTAATGAAATAATGAAAATGAAGACTATCAATATCACATCATGACCAAGGATTCTGTAATTTTGAATTGATATCATCATATAATGACCAAAAGAGCTAGAGAATTTGGAAATATGAAAATACCCTATAATAAAATGACTACATTATAAGATTTTAGATTGTAAATGGAGTATGAGAAATGAAATATGTGATAATTTGGATCATAAGTATGATATTAATGATATATTTTATGGATATTTATTTTGATAATAGAAACATAGTAAAAAAATCATTAATTGTTTTTTCTAGATTGGAATCATGATTAATATCCATAAATTTCTTATTATGATATTTATATATTTTAGCATACCTATTATAAAATCAATGAATAATTCAATAACCTATTTAATTGTAGATATGTTGAAATTTCATTGATCTTTTTTAAATATTTAATTAATGATATTGTGGTGCTCATGATAGAAATTGTATCATTATTTAGTGTGATTCAATATATATATATATATATTAGAGAGAACTACTGTATCAATGATGATTCATAATATGGATCTAATGTAAAAATGAATAATTAAATAATTAAAACATCACCATTGATGGTTTGGTGCTAGTCATTTTTGATGATTTTTTAAAGAAACTATTGAGTTGTATATTCTTATATAACACACTTTTGATGTAGTGAGTAAATAGGGATAAAAATAAGAAGACACAAGGATTTTTATTACATCCCTAATTTTCATTGTAATAAGACATAGTTTGTATTTTTATCCCCCAGTACATTATTCAAACGTCACCATATACTGCTCTGAGTATCCTTTACTAGTCATCCATGTAAAAACATAATTTCACTGTAATAATTTAAATATCTATATATTTTGTGTATAATATATTGAATGGTTTACTGATTATTGACAATTTTACATATAATGATTTCTTTCGAATAAAATGAAATACCATCATTCTAATTAACAATCATATGATTATGTATTTTTGTTTCTAGTTTTAATAATTTATGATTTGGATATCCATTGTGGATAGTTATGCATGGATATATCCCTATGAATTATTTTAAGTTTCCATGAGTGTTTCAGGTTAATATTAATTTATTTTTAATTACTATTACAACACCACTTTATGGGGCCTATAGATATTGAGTTTCAACACCAACTTGATAACTTTTTGGAATTCATCACTTTTGAAAATCTAATTTACTCAATGTCACTGAAAGATCATGTATAAAATATCATGAAACTATTTTAGTTTATATGGGAAAATAAATTATTTCTTAATAATTCAGTGTCATTATTCTGGATAAAATAGGTTTATTTTATATGCAATTTAATATTAAATAGTATTGTAACATTATACTTACTGAAGGTTAATTTAGTTTTATTATTATGTTCTCCCATAATGTATACATTAGAAATAATATATTTTGTTATCCGTGATTGAATATGATAAGAAGATTGTATAAATTCTTTCAATTATAAAAATTCTATTTATGTCATAAAAAAATTAAATATATTTTCTAAGATAATATACAATCAATATTATTTTAAACGTTTGATGTATATGATAAAGAGTGTTAAAAATATTTTATTTCAGATGTAATGTTTTCCTCGTATGGTAAATTATGGCACATTTCATTAAGGGATTGGAAATGTCTTAATATTATATATGTTATTCATTTAATATTGTTTTTTTTTGAAACTTATATATGAATTCAACTATGCAACTTAGTATTATGTTAAAAACATGTGGTTTTTTCACATAATCCATTTAGGAATTAATTTTTTGTAGTGTAATTTACATTTTATTTTGATTATAATAGATTAAACTATATATTATATTATAATTATAACATTTTAAATTATTGTATGTGGATAAAATTTTAATAAATTATTTATTTCGATTACACGTATACTCAAAATGGTTATTGGGGTCATTGATTGTCCGAGTATGATATATTTTGGTAATGTAATTCTATTGGAAACCATTGAATATATAATGATGAATTCGTTTCCATCTATTTACTTTGGATATTAGTAGATTACAATTAGATCATAATATTATAAATTTATTTAAAACCAAATTCATTAGTGTTGTGGAATGAGAAGTATCATCTTGGGGACCCATACATGGAAGTATAAAGGCATTAGGATAGATAGATTCATTAAGGATAGGGAGTAAACATTGTTATTCTTTTATAAGTTATTAATAACATATAGTATATTATAAATGGCTATTTGTTAGTTTCATTGTATATAATTGTATATAATTTTATCATAAAATATGAAGATTCCTACTATAATGAGGATATTTGGGCATCCTAGGTTGAGGATGGAAGTAATATATTTTTTTTATTTTTTTATTCTAGAAATTAAAAATAAAACAATAAGTTCAAAGGGGTTGTAGAACCATTCAAAAAACCCCATTAAGAGTGGGTGGAATTTTTTATTTTTTCGAACAGTTTTTTATATTTATAATATGTATGTCTATTTTTTATGATGGATTAATTTATGAATTTAGTTTTTAAAAACATATTTATGCAAATGAGATATGGGAAATTATTTGAAAATATATAAAAAAGGAAATAAGTATTCACATAAACTCTTAATCCATTTTGAAATGTTAGATTGAGTTATTGAGTATGATTTTTTGGTTCAGGCATCCTTAATGGTTTCATATTAATCATGATTCATTCCACTGGTTTTCAATTATGAAGTATAAAATTTTTATTTTTCATTTGACTTATTTAAAAAATGAGAATGTCAAAGAATATATTAATTTCATTGAGTTTTTTTGTAAAATAAATTGAATAAATAAAATATCTCATGGAGATGTGTTATTTAACTAATGAATTTTAATTTTTGGCATGGTGGTATATATGTAATCACTCGATATATTGAATCATACATGCATGTGAAATATCCACATTTTTTAATAATTCATTTTTTATGTCATAGTTTATTATAAATATTTTGGTATAATAGAATCATTAATAGGGCTTTCATTTTGTTTTTAAATTTTAACAAATCAATTTGAGGATAAAAATATTTAATGTTAATGTGTAATGAAGAAACTCTATTATTTTAATTGTTAATGTTTCTGAAATATTCATGGGTTTTGGAAAAGAAGTTTGATATTTTAAATTTTTTACACTTGAACAATATTTTGAGAACATCCTTGGATTTTGGATGTGACTTTTACTATTTGATGGAAATTTCTATTTTAATATAATATGGTTTTATTTTTACATTAATTATAGGTTGTTTTAGAATTTACATTATTATCTATTTATTTATGAAATTTTAAAAAAAATATAATTTATAAAAAATTAAAATCTTATTAGTTGGGATATTATATTTTATGGAGTTGATGATGATAAATATAGGAGTTCTACACTAGATATTTTATTTAATTATGACATGTATTGTAATTTGGGATTGATAGTGATTTAATTAAGATAAATTATATGTTGGTGAAATAGAGAAATGTTAGGTATTAAAAGTAAAGTACATGTTATATGATATTGAACTAATGGGGAAACATAGAGAATTGATTGGGGTTTGTGTTACTATTCACCACCATGAATATTTCCATTGATTATCTACTCTCTCTATTAAATCCTGAGAAATGTCCTCTTCTGTTATTTTTATTAATGTAATATATAATGGGAAGGATAAACAATATATTATAGAAGAACAAGCTATTTTGGTCAATGTCGGATTAAAAAACTAATTTTAATGTGGAGGTAAGGTAGGTGATTCAAAATATTCTAATATTAAATTAATATTTAGGAATATATCATTATTGTTTTTATTTTTAAATCTTTAATAATAATTTTAAATAATGTATATTTAATAAATATGTTTTTTAGAAGAAATATAAACATGATATTGGTTGAATTAATATTCAAGAAGAATATTTGTAACACCCCAAATTTTTTGGGACATTGTTTAAAATAAATTAGAATATCATTTATGTTGTACAATGAACTAATTAAAAAATTAGTTTCACATGGAAAAACATGTAATACATTACAGGAAACTAACTCATTGTATGATACATTGAACATAGTCTCATTATATGCTACACACTACATCGACTTGGCGTACATTCAACAAAACACCGATGATTCACTGAAACATTATTTTATAGAAATAAATATTTAAATGAAATTATTATCACCTATATATTATAATTAGTTATGTGAATTATAATAAATTATTGACATATATTTCTTATAATGGTTTTATATAAATACAACATATTGATAAAAAAAATACAATTTTTGTTAAAGTCTTTATATATTTAAAAATACTATTTTCTCAATCAATATTCTTTTCATGTCATTCTATGAAAATTAATAATCATAATTTTTGAAACATTTATAAATTTATTTTAATTAGATATAAATCATTTTCAATTTAGAATACCAAAAATAGATTTAAGTATTTTTTATTTTTCTGATAAACATCCTTTTTTTGGATGAATAGTGAAAAATGCCATATATTAATTCAAAAACTCATTCTCATCTAATTTATTTATGAAATTATATTATATATTAATTAGGTTAAAAAGATTTCATATATTATATTTTTATAAATTAATCTTATTTTGATAATAAGAAAAAACATCACATTGAAATTGGTTATAAAAACATAGAAAACTTTTGATAATTTTTATTTTAAAACATAAAATTGTCGACCCAACATTATGATTAATTTTAAATTACTCTCTGCCACTAATGTGATTGAATTTTTTCAAATATGATTTCATATTTTGAAAAAGAATAATTCATATTGTGTAATAAAGTTAACATTGAGTTTGTCAGAGTAGTTTACTCAAGAGGGGAGGGGTGAATTGAGTAACTATAATTTTTTTTGTAAAAAAAATATTATTTTCAATAGAAATAGTTTCCCCAAAAACAGATACAACCTTGTTAATCAAGGTTATACTATTATAAGAGGTTGACTTTTTAAACATCTTCTTAAAAGATGGATTAATTCCCAGTAATCTTAATTTGTTTTATTAATATAACTTTTGAAGTTATCCTACTATGACAAACCCCTTATAACTTCTTTCCAAGACTAACTATCAATGTGAAATTAGTGATTTCTGGATTATGCAATAAAGTAGTAAAACAGAGAATAATAAATTTACACAACACAATAGATATGAAACAAGTGGTTTAGTCTCAAGATGAGACCTAATCCACTCCACTTGGTGATCAGCTACCACCAAGAAGCTTATATAAATAAACTTTTATCCACACCCTGGATCGCGGTTAACAACAGTACACAGACTGTCCAGGTCACACAGGGACCTCTTCAAACATATTCGTGGGTAAAAAATAATAATAACCAGGCCACACATCGACAACTTCCACAGTTTTTGTGGGTAAACAAAAATATAAAGAGTTTGGTGTAAGAATTTCAATATCCTCCATTTTAGCTTCGAGGTCAGTGTGTGTCAAAACAGACAGGGGAACACACTGCTCATAATGTATGTAAAAGATGATCACAGTTGAGTAAGAATATATAGATGAGTTTAGAATGATCTTGTGTGATGTCAATAAATCTCTGGACTTCTTTGTATTGAAGCAGATGAAGCTTTGTGTCCTTCGGTGGAAGTTGTGTGAAAAAAGAGTGTCGTGATTCAGTTTATTTTCTTCACAAGTTTTGATAATGCGAAGATGTTCTTTGGATTCTAGTGTACTTCGTATGTTCTTCAAAATTGTCAGATTGCATGCATGTTACAATTATTCCTTTATAAAATCATGCAATATGTTTTCGCGTTCGTGCACACAGGTTTGTTTTTCGTTCAGTATCGCTCTCTAATGTTTTTGGGACCACTTCGCTCTTTATCTTCGAAATCATGAGTTTTCGAAGACAGGTTCCATGTGTTATGCAACTTGTACCTTATTATATGTCTACAAGGAAACATTCATTATGTCAGTGCATTAAAGGCATCAAATATTACCATTAGAAATTAAATTTAAAGACGAAAAAATAGTCTAAAAACGGTGTCACATTATGTTATGAATACAGTGTCTCCTTCACATGATGTTTGAGTGTCACTGTTTCTCATTTACGGTGTCTTGTTTATGGTATCATGATTCACGGTGTCTTGTTGACAGTGTCATGATTCACGGTGTCTGGTTCACGATGTCTTTTTTACGGTGTCTTGCTTCATGGTGTCTTGTTTACGGTTTCTTGCTTCACGGTGTCTTGTTGACGGTGTCTTGCTTCACGATGTCTTGTTAATGGTGTCTTGCTTCATGGTGTCATTTCATGGTGTCTTACTTCACGGTGTCTTGTTCATGGTGTCTTGCTTCACAATGTCATGTTCACGGTGACTTGCTTCACTGTGTCTGGTTTACAGTGTCTTGTACTTAGGAAAATAACTGAATTCAGACATAAACAGTGATATGCATGAAATGGATTGAGCTTAACCATTATAAAGAATCAGAGAACATGAAACATAAATACACATTATTTGATATAATTTAAAGGATTTAACCTGGTTGAATAAGATTTGTGATCATTAAAACATGATTAATACATGAGGGGTCCAACAATCTCCCCCTATTTGATGATCACAAATCATGAATAGTTAAAGTGTAAATTGGAGGCAACTCTAGAGAACATAACATATAGAATCTTCTCCACCTTTTGATATTATCAAAATTTTGAAAGAAGGGAGGGAAAATAGTGCACATTCAATTAAGAGTAAAAATAGTTGATTACAAGATAAAGTAGAAATACAAAAAAATGAATTCCCATAAAAAAGGAGTAAGCAATAGTCTTCTTCAGTGACTAGCCTTTGATTTGCCTTTATCAGCAGCAGAAGAGGAAGCCATAGGGGCAGTGGTTGATGTAGAAGAAGGCAGAGATGAGGTAGATAAAGATGGTAAAGGGAGACCTTGAAAGACAGAGGGAGATAGGGTAAGAGCAATTCAAGATCTAGACAGTTAGTGATCAAGAATCATTGGCCTGATCTGACTGAGAGCTTGGCCAACATACATGGTAGTTGAGGCTAAGGAAGAGGTGAAGGTAGGCAGCCCAGGTCTGAGAGTTTTAGCCGCTGGAGAAACAATTGGTGTACTCTAGACATGAAGATAACTTCTTAGTAGTTTTATGAAGTCTGCAATATTCTCTCCACCATACTGTATGGCCTTTTCAAACTCATAAATGTTTTCCATAAACATGTCCAACAATCAGGTAAACTCCGTTACCTTCTGGATTTGGGTATTGAAGGCTTGAGTCATAAGAGGAATTTTCAAATTATCAACATGATATTTGTAGTGGTTGGTCATATCAGTCTTGGAGAAAATTCAGTTGAAATAGAAATATATTTTCTTAGAAATCTCTTGTTGGGCATCATTTTCAATATTGGAGTGAATTTGTACAAGGTCAAGAACTCAATCACTGTTCATGACAACATCAGATAATGAAGCCACATTAAATCCACTAAAAACATTCTAAAGCTCTTCTTTGACTATAAATCTGAGCAGAGTACTGTCCACAGAAGGTGTAGAGGATTGACCAGAGGTATTAGAAGCATTGACGGCTATTGTCATATATTTGAGCTGATTTAGTACATTTTGAAGACAACAAGTGTACTCATCAGTGATTTTATTAAGGTTAACCACAAACTCTCTCATCTCCTTCAACATCATTTTGTGCCTTCCCACAACCTTTTTCATCGAATGATGCCAGATAAAGATGAATCTGAGATACAAAATCTTGAGGTATTTGAGAAAGAGTGGGTGCTAGAGGAGCATCAACAGGCTCTGACCTCAAATGCAGCTCTTTCTGCATGTCTTCAACCATGATTCTCAGGGTTGTGACTTCATTACTGAGCATCTTATTTTTAACCCGTATATCTTGAATCTCATGGATCATCTTAGGTTTTATTTTCCAAATATTATTTTCCAATAATAGTCAGGAATCCTTCTCACTTAATTATGTCACAAGATGAGGTTGGTAGTTAATAATTTTATCAATGCCAGATAAGAGAGTATCTCCAAATTTGTTTAGATCAACCTTACTAAAAAATGACGGTTGTTCAGATAATGGTTCTGGTGTAGGGATTTATACAGGGACATGATCAAGTTCAGGTTTGGGTTCCTTCTCAGGTGCAATTGTTGTGAATTATTTCAAAAAAAATAGGGAAGAAAGATCAAGCCCAGTTGTAGTAACCTGCTGAGAATCATTCACATCATATAAACTCGGAAATTTGTACTAATTGTCCATAGGACTTGACTCAGTTGGATGTGAGGCTTCATCAGACTCAAGATATTGGGTTTTCTCTCCCTCAACAAGTGATTCCTTCTCAAGGCTGAGAGGCTTAAGATCTTGGTCTAAATCCACAGACTCAGCTCTAAGTTCTTCATTAATTTCTTGTCTAGCCAGCTGAAAGTACAGCTCCATCCATTATTCAGCAGAGGGTATGATTTCAGGAATAGATTTTTCCACAGGGAGTTCCTCCAGATTCACTTCTTACACAATAGATAGTTATTCCAGATTTTCTTCTTGCACAACAGGGAGTTCTTCTACTATAGTCTCTTCCATGGCATACTTCTCAGATTTTGTCACAACTGATTCTTTTTCAGCCTCTTGTTGGATTTCCAGATTGACATCGTCTCTAGGGGAATGAACTTCTTCTTCAAGAACAGAATGAAGAAAAATATTCCTTTGTTCCTCAAAAATAAATGCTTCCCTATGTGGCACTTCAGCCTCTTCTTCTTCTTCTTCTGAATACTCAATAAGTTCATCTGGTTCCAAAACAGGATTTGAAATGTCTTTCGACCTTGATGGATAATCCACAAGATTAAACTTCTCACAAAATTTATTATTGCCTTCCACCCATTTTGTTTCAAGGATTCCAGTTTATCATCATTCTATTGATGGTGGATTTATAAATACATTATTCATAGTCCATAATCATATCTCCATTAGGACCAACCTTGACTTTTGCAGAAATCATGGCTGATATCAGCCGAGAGTAGATCATAGAGGTGTACTTGGATGTAACCTTGTTCAACTCACACATACGGTGAATGATGTACTCGCACAGGTTGATCATGTGTCTATTTTTCATAAGATGAATCAAAAACACATCTTGATATTTTAACATAGCATAATCATCTTTTCTTGGACTAACCAGATTTTGAACAAACATAAATAGAATCCTTGTTTCTTCATGTAGTTCAATAGTGATGTCCCTTCTCTTGGTGCCATTCCTGGTTAGGATTTTCATATCATCTTCTAGATCATAGAAATCAGTTGAAGGTGGAGGTCCTCTATGATAATCCTCACATATACCTTCATGAGATATCCTAAGGCATTCATCCCATAACCTCTATGAGAATGAGAATCTTTGACCACTAACCCAGCTCCTCACAACATAACATTCACCAAAATAAAAAACGAATTATACATACTGGTTGAACTGAGACACTAAACTATAATAGATGGTTCTATTCTCCCTTGAGAACCACTCTAACAAACCTTGTTCTTTTAACACATTCAAGACCTGATATTTGGTAGACATAATCCATTTAGGGCATATTTCTTTCTCAGGTACAACACTGCGATTTACCATATTTAGATTTAATGGTCCTTCGGGTGTCAGCTTAGGTGCAATCTTCTTCTTCATCATGCGACGCTTCTCAGGTGTGGATGGTGACAGATCTTTAATTCTTGTCATCCAGAGAAGGTTTGAAAGATAGAGAGGGGGGGGGGGGGGGGGTTACAAGGTTGAAAGGGTTTGAAACGAGTGAACTGGAGAAGGCCCAAGTGAAGAACCCACTGAAACGTTTTGTTTTATCATATATGAATGCCAAATGTTTCAAAAATAAAAAATGTGGAAAAGTAAAATAGATGAAATAATAATTACCGTGATACGGGTTTAAAGAAAAACATAAAAAAAATTATGGTGAGACCATGAGTTGTCGTTACAGTGAGACAGTGAGTGAACGTTTCAGTGCACATAATGGTGAGACAGTAAATGTTAGACCGTAAGTATAAAGTGCTAATGGTGAGATAGTAAACCTAAGAGACAGTAACTGAGAAACCATAATCATGAAACATTAAAGTATAACATAGTAAAATGACAAACTATAAGACAAGTAATTTATCTGTTTGAGAATTATCATGCCAAGATCATGTATGATGTAGTATATTCTCTAAGAATTTAATGGTTTAGTGAATATATCAGCAAGTTGATATTCATTACCAATAAATTCCAAGGTGATATCACCTTTTTGATAATGATCTCCCTAAAAGTGATGTCTTATATCTATATCTTTTTTCCTAGATTGTGAAACTGTATTTTTTGAGATGTTAATAGCACTTGTGTTGTCACAATTTATTGGTTCAAGTCTGAATTGATATCCATAATCTAGTAATGTGTGATTCATCCAGTAAATTTGTGCACAACAACTTCCAGAAGCTATGTATTCAGCTTCTATAGTAGATAGTGCAACACAATTTTGATTCTTACTACTCCATTATACTAGTGACTTACCTAAAAGGTGACATGTTCCAGAGGTTCTCTTTCTGTCTAACTTTCAGCCACTGTTGTCATCATCAGAATAGCTAAATACTTCAAATTAATTTTCTTTAGGATAGAACAATTGACGCACGCCTGTCGCGAGGCGTGGACAAAAACAATTATATTTTTTTCCTAGTGCAGCACAGTGGCTGACCAGGGTCGTCTCTCTTGAAAAGCCTTCTCAATTTGGTTCACTTACTTTATTCTATATCACCTAATCTATCTCTTTTTGTGGTTTTTTTAATTATTTAAAATGATGAAATGAAAAGTAAGAATTCTAAATTTATACTTAGATGCAAGTCTAAACAGAATGAAGTTAGGAAGAAAGTATTTGGTTTGGGGTTTGGCAAGGGATTCAATCATTATTCTCCTTTATATGTTTGATTCTAATTTGATAACTCAAACATGAAATCTCATGTTTGAATTACTATTCTTTTCCAGAATAGAAATAGCTTGAGTTGCATGTCGTTGGGGACCGTCACCCAATCGGGGACATTCGCCTCGCCCAATAATACAACTCAAGTCTATCACAAATTTAGAATAAACATTAAAAGAAAACTCATGAACTTCTTGACCTCCCCCCGAGCCAAGCCTCGGGGTCAGCCTCTCATTTCCAAGAGTTGGAGATCACAATGGTGGATGGATGAGGAGAGAGAGAGATAGAAAGAGAGATAGGAGAGAGGGAAAGAGGAAGATTAAATAATTTATAATGAAAGTGAAAATAATAATAATAATAATAATATAACTTATTATTATTATTATTACTTAAGAAAATAGTTTTCGAAAAAGGAGAGAGAAAGAAAGTAAAATAATTTGAAACTAAGATTGAGATATTATAAATACTAATTATAATAATATTAATAATAATAATAATAGTTTTTAATTATTATTATTATTATTATAATTATAGAAGAAATTAAATGGTGGAAACCAAAATAAAAATGCATGGATAAATTGAAAAGAAATTGAAATTACAAATGAAAATTAAAACTAAAATAATAATAAAATAAGAATAAAATAAAAATAAGGAATGAGGGGGGGAAGAGAGGAGCATAAGTGGCCCATGCCCCGGTGGGATCCCTCCTTGGATTTGGGTGTCGAACTGATGAATTTTGAAGGAGGAGAGGGCCTCCTTTTATAGGCAGATTTCCGTCCCCCGAACGTTTGCACGTTTTTGGACCCATATATGGTCGATTCACGCATTTCCTCCTTCATAAAAGATGTTCATAAATGTGCTTTCGGTCTCCCTTAAAAATGTCAGCAAATTTGGACTCCGGATGTAGAAGGTATGAATTTTTCATTGAAGGATTCTGTTTCTGGACGAAGCTTCCAGGAAGGTTCCTCCAAAATTATATCGTTCAATGACCTCCTTAATGACCTCCAAAATCCACCAAATTTATGTTATAGTCGGATATAGATGTCCTCATCACATCCTATTTGGAAACACCTCAGTTGGATGTGTGTAGGCCGCGTTTTGGTTCCTTTACTTTGCTGGTGTCCACGCTGTCCGCCCGAAACAATTGTCCAACTTCAATGAATTTTCAAGCCCTCTATATGACCGAAGCAGCTCCTAGTCCAGAAGAAAAAAATGAAGGAAATAAAATAAGAATTATAACAAAATTTTAATCACAAAATTTGGACATATATTTTATGCTAAATGACAAAAATACCCTTGTGGTAAAAATCTGTCCAAAATCCAGAATTATGCACTTTTCTTCAATTATGACCATTTTCATTATAAAATTCAAATTACCCATTATTTTAATAAAACAATGAAATATATGGGTTTTATCATTGAAAAATAGTAAAAAATACTCATTATTTGGTCAAAAATACGCACATAAATTTGCTCTGTAAAATACCCCCACACTTAAACCATGCTTGTCCTCAAGCATAAAATCTCAACATGGAAATCAGAGGACACCAATGTTACCAATATTCAAATTTCAATGCAATAAAATCAAACAATTTTCCATGTAAAATCAAACATTAAATAATCTGTATAAATTATCAATTTAATTTCCCATTTTTCAACGAAACAAATAATTCACATATTTTCCCTTTGAAAATTGATGGAACTTTTCATTTCATTCATTCAGGCTCCTTGATTCATCATTATTAAACATTCCATGTCATGACTTACCTCACTTTTTTTTCTCTCATCACTCATGATATAATTCACGTAGAGTTATGCTCATATCATAAAAACATGCTTCTTATCCATAGGCTTGTAAATGAACTAATTTCTCCACTTTGTAAAGACAAAAGACACATAAAATCATGAGGACTTGCAATTAAGGTTCAAATGACTCTGAGGCTTAAGGTTGGTAGGATTTGATGCTTTAAAAATTAAGGCTCAAGGAGGAGGATAATATCTTAAGTACAATTCATGATATCAAATCTAAAAGTGTAATGAACTTCTCCCCTTCAAAGTAGCAACACTTACTTCCCAAAACTCAAAGTAAAGGTTGTGATCAAATTATGCATAATGAATGATTTGTTCCCCCTCTTGATTTTTTTTTACTTTTGTAATTTTTTTTCATTTTTTTTTCGAAAATTATGATTTGATCAATCCTCACATCCATCACCTAACCACATACCATCAGAAGATCATCGGTCTGGAAAATGGTGATTTTTGGTTTTCCCAAATCACAACCCATTTTTCTATTTTTTTGGATTTTTTTTTCATTTTTGTCATTTTTTTATTCAAGAGGGGAAAACAATAGAGTATCATGAATGCTTTCACAACCTTTTATAATTTCCACAATAACACCCCCACAATTCTTCCTTAGAATGTGTATCATCCCGTCCACCATGATTTCCTTTACCCCCACACTTCAACTTTAAATATCATGCAAATACCAAGAGTAGGGTAGGAATGGATAAAAATGGCTTGAAACATGGTTCATCCCTATAAAGGTCATTCATGGTCTCTATGGGCTAAAAGAAGGATTCATGTAAAGGTGGTATTTTAAGGATAAGTGGCTTTTCAAAGGATTCCTCAATCATTTTAAATGTGTTCTTGTACAGTCATCGCTTTGACAAGTTTCAATACAAGTTCTGGTCAGTTACATTTCCCAAGATCACTCAAGAAATATGCTCAAGAATAAATAGGATGTACTTGGTCTAGAAATCCTCTCGGGAATAAGAAATATAACATTGGACAATAACTCATGGCATGACTAATAATAATAAATAAATTCACAGAAATTTTAGAAATTCAATGCATGAAAGATGGTTGGGAAATTTTATTTACATGAATTAATTAGTTCCTTCGAATCATGAGTCATCATTTCAATATCTATTCTTCATATTTAAAAATTCAATTCTGTATTTCAATCATTTAATCATATCAACCTTGAAATCTAAAACATGGCATCACTGGGTTACTAAGAAACTCATGTCTCCTAGATAAGTCGAGTAAAACATTAATTCATGTGTGGGCATGCAATTTTATCTTTAAAGCTCAAAACATGTTTTGGACTAAAATGTGGAGAGTTTAAAAGATAAAACACTAAAATTGAACTCCCTTTTTTCCATGAAACTTGGTCCTTCCCCTTCAATGTCTGGGGCAGCCTTCCACGATTATGAACCTATAAAAGAAAACAACCCAATTAAACATATGGATCATGTCATTTAAGCTCAAAAAATATAGAAGGGAGGGGTTGCATGATGCATTACATCTAGGAAAAGAAAAGAAATTGAAATCTAAATTCCTACAAATCATTTAAAGATAAATCTTGGTATGATCCCCCAAGTGGGCCCTAGATTCTTTTACTGCCTCCAGAGGGCAGTACCAGCTGTTATCCAAGGTCTGATGCTGGTTGGGGCTTCTTTGACATGAACCGCCACATGTGATTTTTCCCAGCATCCACTTCTTATTTCTTTTTGAGGAGGACTCCAAGGATAGAGTATGCCAGATCCTCCCCCTTCGCGATATGGTACACCTTGGAAGGTGGGGTTAGGATGAAGTATGGAACATCCTCTTCCTTGGTTGCGACTTTTTCAACCTTCTTATCTTCCAGTGCTGGCTTCATAGGGGCTGCATGAAGAGAAGCCTCTTGTATGATTTTCTTAGGCTCAGCTACCTAGATCTCTTGATGGGGCTCCTCCAATGCATGTTCGTTAAAATCAAGGAGCTCCATGTGTTCCTCAACAGGTGCGTGTCCACTGTATTCTTCATCTTCCTCTAAGGCATAGAAAATAATTTCTGATTCTGTATAATCAAAACAAGAGGGAGTGATATACAAATCTGTTTCAAAAAAATTAGAAGAGATGGGGTCAAAGAAAGGTTTCACTCCCTGAGTTGGTTCAGCTTCAATCTCCGCCTCAGTGGTAAGTGCCTCTTAGAGTATGATGGTGGAAGGTGAAGGTAGGTAGTCAGGCTCCTCCACCTCGAGTTTGGCCTCATGTTCATGGATGTCTTCTGTGAAATTCGGGAAGACTAGTGGAACTTTCTTCTTGGCCTCGAATCTTTTTAAGTCTGTTTGAAGTTCATCGACCATAGCCATCAAGTCTTTAGGTGATATCCATGTTGCAATGACTCTTTCCATCTGCTTGACCATTATCATCAGCGCATCAGCTCTTCGTTGGAGGGCCTCCTCAGTGTACTCGTGTTCTTGCACCTGTGAATAATTTTCAGTCCATGTCAAATAATAATCATTTGAATTCATCATGGAAAGAATTTTTTTTTATTTTATAAAAATAAATGAAATCTAACTAAGATGTGAAAATAGAAAATGTAAATGAATAACTGATTGGATCCCCGGCAACGGCGCCAGTTTTGACGCACGCCTGTCGCGGGGCATGGACAAAAACAATTATATTTTTTTCCTAGTGCAGCACAGTGGCTGACCATGGTCGTCTCTCTTGAGGAGCCTTCTCAATTTGGTTCACTTACTTTATTCTATATCACCTAATCTATCTCTTTTTTTGGTTTTTTAATTATTTAAAATGATGAAATGAAAAGTAAGAATTCTAAATTTATACTTAGATGCAAGTCTAAACAGAATGAAGTTAGGAAGAAAGTATTTGGTTTGGGGTTTGGCCAGGGATTCAATCCTTATTCTCCTTTATATGTTTGATTCTAGTTTGATAACTCAAACATGAAATCTCATGTTTGAATTACTATTCTTTTCCAGAAGAGAAATAGCTTGAGTTGCATGTCGTTGGGGACCGTCACCCAGTCGGGGACATTCTCCTCGCCCAAGAGTACAACTCAAGTCTATCACAAATTTAGAATAAACATTAAAGAAAACTCATGAACTTCTTGACCTCCCCCCGAGCCAAGCCTCGGGGTCAGCCTCTCATTTCCGAGAGTTGGAGATCACAATGGTGGATGGATGAGGATAGAGAGAGACAAAGAGAGAGAGGATAGAGGGAAAGAGGAAGATTAAATAATTTATAATGAAAGTAAAAATAATAATAATAATAATAATATAACTTATTATTATTATTATTACTTAAGAAAATAGTTTTCGAAAAAGGAGAGAGAAAGAATGTAAAATAATTTGAAATTAAGATTGAGATATTGTAAATACTGATTATAATAATATTAATAATAATAATAATAGTTTTTAATTATTATTATTATTATTATAATTATAGAAGAAATTAAATGGTGGAAACCAAAATAAAAATGCATGGATAAATTGAAAAGAAATTCAAATTACAAATGAAAATTAAAACTAAAATAAAAATAAAATAAGAATAAAATAAAAAGAATAAATGGGGGTGGGGAAGAGAGGAGCAGCAGTGGCCCATGCCCCGGTGGGATCCCTCCTTGGATTTGGGTGCCGAACTGATGATTTTGGAAGGAGGAGAGGGCCTCCTTTTATAGGCAGATTTCCGTCCCCCTAAATATTGCGCGTTTTTGGACCCATAAATGGTAGATTCACGCGTTTATGCCTTCGTAAAGGATGTTCATAAATGTCTTGTCTGTCTCCCCTCAAAATTGCAGAAAATTTGGACTCTGGATGTAGACGTTATGAATTTGTCATTGAAGGCTTCTGTTTCTGGACGAAGCTTCTAGGAAGGTTCCTCCAAAAGTATGTCGTTACATGGACTCCTTAATGACCTCCAACATCCACCAAATTTATGTTATAGTCGGATCTAGATGTCCTCGTCACATCCCAGGTGGACAAACCTCATTTGGATGTGTGTAGGCCGCGTTTTGGTTCCGTTACTTTGCTGGTGTCCACGCTGTCCGCCCGAAACAATTGTCCATCTTCAATGAATTTTTAAGCCCTCTATATGACCGAATCAGCTCCTGGTCCAGAAGACAAAAATGAAGTAAATAAAATAAGGATTATAAAAAAAATTTAATCACAAAATTTGGACATATATTTTATGTTAAATGACAAAAATACCCTTCAAAATCTGTCCAAAATCCAGAATTATGCACTTTTCTTCAATTATGACCATTTTCATTATAAAATTCAAATTACCCATTATTTTAATAAAACAATGAAATATATGGGTTTTATCATTGAAAAACAGTAAAAAATACTCATTATTTGGTCAAAAATATGCACATAAATTTTTTTTGTCAACAATCATAGATTGGGTGTATGCTTGATGTATTTGAAAATTATCATTAAAAAATTTAAATGAGATTCTTTATAATTTTATTGAAAATGAGCCCACATACACACTCTAAATATAATGTCCGGATGACTACCAGTTCAGTATAGTAAACTTCCAATCATTCCACTATATGTGGTTTGATCAACAGAATTGCCATCTTCATCAAGATCCAACTTACAGGTGGTACTCATGGGAGTGTCACTAACTTTAGTGCTATCCAATCCAAAACGTTTCAGAATATCTCCAGTGTATTTACATTGAGTTAAATCAATTCCATCATTATTTTGAACGATTTGAAATCCAAGAATGAATATTAGTTCACCCATTAAAATCATTTCAAATTTGTTTTTCATCATTTTAGAAAACTCAATACATAATGAATTTTTTGAAGATCGAAAAATAATATCATCTATAGAGATTTGAAAAACTAAAACATCATTATAAATTCATTTTATAAAGAGGGTAGGATCAAATATTAATTTTTGTAAAACCTTTTGAAATGATAAAAGTACTCAATATGTCAAACCATGCTTTTGGAGCTTGCTTTAAACCATATAATGCTTTCGATTTTTTGAAAATATGATTCGGAAAATGAGGATTTGTAAATCTTGGGGGTTGTTTAACAATGAAATCCTCTACTATATACCCATTTATGAATGCACTCTAAACATCTATTTGATATAGTATGAAATTCATATGTGAAGCTTAGGCACGTAAGATTTTGATGGCATCAAGTCTGGCTACTAGAGAAAAGTTCTCCTTATAGTTAATTCCTTCTTCGTAACTATATCCTTGTGAAACTAATCTAGCCTTATTCTTAACTATATTTCCATCTTTATCTACCTTATTTCTAAACACCCATTTAGTGCCTATGATGAATGTGTCCTTCGGTATTTCAGAAAGTATCCAAACATTGTTTCTTTCAAACTGATTAAGTTCTTTCTTGCATAGACACTACCCAAAATTCATCATTTATGGAATCAATAATTTTTTTAGGTTCAAGTTATGACATCAAGGATTGATGTTCAACCTCATTTCTACGAGAATATCTAGTTTGTGTTCCTTTCTCTATGTCTCTTACAACAAAATCTAAGGGGTGTTTTTAAGGGTTCTAACCTTTCTAGAAAAAGATGGACTAGTGATTTCAGGTTCATCAATGGATTCAGGTTAATTATAAATCGAATGTAGAGAATTTACAGAATTGAATATTTTCACAAATAATTTCAAAGTGGAATGTGAGGATTTTGATTTGATGTTTAGATTTGATACATCATCCTACATATTTTCTAGTACGGTTCTAAGCCCATGTGGATCTGTTTCATCAAACATGGCATGAATAGATTCTTCCACACGTTTAGATATCTTATTGAATAGTCTATAATATTTACTTAATATTGGGTAAAGGTGGAAAATTCCTTCCTAACTTTTGGATGAAAATTTGTCAATATTATCATTAGCGTCGTGAATAAAGAATTTGAAACCAAAAACTCTAAAGTAATTAAACATAGGCTTTTTATTATTCCACAGTTCATATGGGTTGTTTTTGAGAATTATTCTAATCAAGACTCTATTAATTATATAGCATGTGGTATTAACAGCTTCAACCAAAAAGTAAATAGGTAAGTCATATTCACTACGCATTTTTCTAGAAATTTCTTGTAGGGTTCTGTTTCTTCTTTTTATAAATCCTTTCGGCTGAGGTGTTCTAGGGGCAGAGAAATTGTGACTATAACCATTTTGTGAGAAAATGGATTAAAACTCTTTATTTTCTAACTCGCGACCATGATCACTTCTTAAAGATTTAATTTTAAGGCCACAAATATTTTCTACAGACTATGCATACTTAGTAAAATTTGAGAAAACTTCACTTTTGTGAGCCATGAAGAAGGTCCAGGTATATCTAGAGAAATCATCTACCAGAACACAACCATAGGGCTTCCCAATTAATCTAGAAAGTCTAGATGGTCTAAACAAATCCATGTGAACCAATTCTAGGGGTTGATAAGTAGAAACTTCTTTCTTTGTTTTGAAAGAGATTTTGTTTTGTTTTCCCTTTTGAAAAGGATTACAAATTTTGTCATGTTGAAACTCATGTTTGGGTAAGTATTTAACTAGTTCTTTTCGAATAAGCTTTATAAGGGAGTGAACATTACAGTGTGCTAGACTCTTATGCCAGAGCCAAGATTCTTTATGAAATACCCTTAAGCATGAAGCATTTTGAGAATCTAAAGAATCTAAATTAACATAAAAAACTCTTTCATTCCATGATGAAAAAAGTACTAATTCATCTTTTGAATTAAAGACATTACAGGCAACATTTTTAAATTTAACATGATATACATCATCACATAACTGTGATATAGTAAGAACATTATATTTTAAGAAATTATCAAATAGTACTTTAGAAATTAAAATCGAATCAGTGTTACCAATATGGCCAATGCCAATGATTTTCCCTTCTACATTGTCACAATATGTAACATGTCCTACATCTACCATTATCAGTTTCTTGAAGCATGAGTAGTCTCCTTTTATGTGCCTTGAACATCCACTGTCCAAGTACCATAGATTTTTGCAGGATCTCTTTAAGAAACATTCCTACAACATGATCATGTAATGAAAAATTTGGGTACCCATACTCATTTGGGTCTAGTAACATTATTAAGAAGTGATTTAAGAACCCATATTTGTATCATAGGTCTTCTTATAGGAATTATGTAAAGTATTTTACAAATAAACAGTTTTTGGTCCTCAAAAACTTGAAAGAGTAGAGTATGTATCATGACTTCAGCGAGTTGAGTTTTGTCCAGAACAGTGAATAAAACTATATGTCCTAGATTTTGAATCAAAATTCGTTATCCTAAGGTTTCTTCTAACAGGTTGATAACCAATGCCAGAATTGTATTTAGGGGAAATTTGTTTTCTTAGAATTTGGGTAAGGGTATTTTTCCCATTAGTGAACATTTCTAAGTCACTTTTTAATTACTCATTAGTCATTTTTAATTCATTGTTTTCTTTGAGTATTTGAACATTTTTCTCCTTTTCAGTAGTATGTTTAGATTTAACATTTATATTTAGAGAATTATGTTTCTTCGATGATTTATATTTATCTGTTAATTCATTGCATGTCTCCTCAAGCATGTTATATCATTCAAACCTATTTTTATTAGTAATATTTTCAGAGTCACTTTCCGCTTCTGAATAGTATTAATTAAGTACAGAAGAGTTTAGTGTTACTTCTGATGAGTTTGACATAAAACAAATATTTTATTTGGTAGCCTATACATCATGTGATGTATCTAAGTCGCATGTACTATCCTCAGAGGCACTCCAGGTTGCTTTCATTGCCTTTTTGTACTTATTTTCCTTGTCCTCATGTTTATTTTTATACATGAGATTTGTACAGTCATCAATTATATGTTCTTTGTTCTTACATTCATAGAATACAATTTCATCAGTTTTTTCACTTCATTTCTTGTCCTTTTTCTAGTTTCCTTTTAGATCACACTTTCCCTTAAAGTTTGGCTTTATGAAAAAGTTATTATTTTTGTAAAATCGCTTGAATCTTTTGGCCAGTTGAGCCATCTCCTCATCACTATCAGGTGATGATTGTTCAGTGGTTGAACATTATACAGAAGCTTCCAATTTCCCTTTTCCTTTGTGCTTTGAGGAGGTGGTCTTGAATGCTACAGATTTACTCTTTGGTTCATCATCCACTTCTTTGTTGACATTCTTCTCTTCTTCATACATCATTAGTTTCCCAATGAGTTATTTTACAGGTATCTTGATGATGTTGCACAATTCACTAATAGAGACAGAGGTTCCCCTACATTTATCAGGTAGACATATAAGGATTCTCATGATCTGTTCTTTGGCAGTGACTTCGCTTCTAAGAGAAATCATTTTATTGACAATCTCATTGAACCCATGATTCATGTCAGAAATAGGATCATCCAGTTTCATTTTAAAATTATCATATTTTATAGTATAAGTATTAAGTCTCATTTCTATTACACTAGATGTGACTTCATGTGAGATAGACAATGTATCCCAAATTTCATATGCAGTTTTACAAGCAGAAATTCTTTTAAATTCTTCATCTCTTAAATAATAGTACAACACATTCCTGGATTTGCAATGTTTATTGTAGGCAAGTTTCGTAGGTTCATCCCATGTAATTATATCAGTCACAGGAAGTTTGTATTCATCTAAAATGGATGACCAAATTTCAAAACTCATACTCTCTAGATACATTTTCATTTTAATTTTCCATTGATAATAGTTGGTTCCAATAAAGAAATTTGGTTTGTTGGTTGCAACACCTTCTAATCTATTATCCATACTAATGTATTACTTTAAAAGAGATAGATATTTATAATTAATAGAAATTTACAAGTATTTAATATACAACTACAATCACAATTGTATATAATTATACAGAGTCCTAAAAAAGAAATCTCTGATACCGAATGTTGGTCAGATTAGTTTAATCAATAGGGGAGGGGTGAATTGAATAACTCTAAAACTTTATGTTAAAAGAATATTATTTTCAAAATAAATATTTTCCCCAATAATAGATAATACCTCGTTAATCAAGGTTATAATCTTATAAGAGTTTGACTTTTTAAACATCATATTATAAGATTGAATAATTCTTAGTAATCGTAATTTGTATTATTAATATTAATTTTTATGTTATCATACTAAGACAAAAAAGTTATAACTTTTTTCCAAGACTAACTATCAAAGTGAAATTAGTGATTTCTCGATTATGCAATAAACCAATAAAACATAGAAGTCTAAATTTAAATAGCACAGCGGATATGAAACAAGTGGTTCAGTCTCAAGATGATACATAATCCACTCCACTTGGTGATCACCTAACACCATGAAGTTTATATAAATAAACTTTGATCCACACCCTGGATCGGGGTTAACAACAGTACACAGACTATCCCAGTCACACAGGGACCTCTTCCACAGTTTTCATGGGTAAAAAAAATAAGAACCAGGAAACATGGGGACTTCTTACACATTTTTCATGGGTAAATAATAATATAAAGAGTTTTTTGTAAGGATTTCAGTATCCTCCAGTTCAGCTCAAGAGTTAATGTGTGTCAAAACATACAGGGGAACACACTGCTCATAATGTGAGTAAAAGAAAATCACAGTCGAGTAAGAATATAGAGATGAGGGTAGAATGATCTTGTGTGATGTCAATGAATCTCTGGACTCATTGGATTGAAGCAGATGATGCTTTGAGTCCTTCTTTGGAAGTTGTTTCAAAAACACTATGTCATGATTCAACTTCTTATCTTCATGAGTTTTGATAATGCGAAGATGTTCTCTGGATTCCAGTGTACTTCGTATGATATTATACAGAGTCAGAATTCATGCATGTGAAAATACTTCCTTTTGAAAATCATGCAATATGATCTTCGCGGTCATGATCACAGGATTGTTTTTTGTTCAGTATCACTCTCTGTTGTTGTTGGGCACACATCTCTATTTATCTTCTAATTCATGAGTTTTACCCTATAGGTACCATGTGTTATGGACCTAGTACCTCATACTATGTCAACAAAGAAAGATTAATTATGTCTGTGCATTAATGGAATCAAATATGACTGTTATAAATTAAATCTAAAGACGACAAAATAGTTAATGAAATAGTGTCACGATATGTTATGAATACGGTGTCTCCTTCACATGGTGTCTGAGTGTCATGATGTCTCATTTATGGTGTCTTGTTCATGGTGTCTTTCTTCACAGTGTATTGTTCACGATGTCTTTCTTCACGGTGTCTTGTTCAATGGGTCTTGCTTCATGGTGTCTTGCTTCATGGTGTCTTTTTTACGGTGTCTTGCTTCAGGGTGTCTTGTTCATAGTGTCTTACTTCGTGGTGTCTTGTTCATGGTGTATTTCTTTATAGTTTCTTGTTCACGGTGTCTTGATTCACGGTGTCTTGTTCACGATGTCTTTATTCACAGTGACTTGTTCAGGGTCTATTACTTCACAGTGTCTTGTTTACGGTGTCTTTTACTTAGGCAAATAACTCAACTCATACTTAAAAAGTGAAATGCATGAAATTTATTGAGCATAACCATTATAAAGAATGATACAACTTGAAACATAAATACACATGATTGGATATAATTTATAGTAGTTTACCATGTTAAATAAGATTTGTGATCATTAAGCCATGATTAATAAATGAGGGGTCCAACTAATTGTTTTTTATATAAAATATTAGTGAAAGTAATTAAAATTTATTAAATTGATTGGGGTAAAATTAATCTTAAATAAAGACTGAACTATAAATTTTAGACACAAAACTAATTTGAAACTTGTAAAACAGCCATTGGATGAAAATTATTATACCATTAACCTTCCAATAGTGATTTCGGTTTTTATGACTTTTTTTAGGAAAAAATGTAGGTAAAGATAACATTTTCTTAAAATAATTACCATGTGTACACTTTACCTTCATATAAAATTCCACCACCTATCCCTTTTCATTACAACGATCAAACCACTTACGATTGGAAAATATCATCCAAATACACTTCCAAAAATCCCTTCCTTTTGACTTGAATCGTCTTTTGAGTATAAAGTCTTCCATGGACTCTATTTGGGCTAAAAAAATAAGTTATCTGATTAAGAGTTAACGCCTTCTCTCAAGATCGATTCCTTTGTTTTCCATCTACCCAAATTCCAATCTCTTTATTCCATTATTTTATAGAAACACCAGTATCCTTAATATACATGCTTGAATTTATTCTAGTTTTTCAACCTAAAAGTACACACACATTCATCTAATGGGTAACGAATATATTGTTTACATGTACAACGAACTATCTTCTCAATAAATGATGATTGTTCATTTTTTTCCATTACCCCCTTTCAGTGTAGAAGTTATAATGGAAACTCTATTTTTATATGTTATTTACTATATAAATTATGTATTTAATATGATTTATTACTTTTAAAAAACATATATGTTTTCTCGATATTGTGTTAGTAGGATAATTTTGTTTGATGAAGTGTGGACTACCGCCCCCTCAAATCGATCTGATTCGATCAAATAGTACATAGAATGTATTAAGGATGGGTTTATTGTACATAAATTTCATATATAACAATATAATTTTACTGTAATGATATTATATTCATATATACATATTGGTCATTTTCATTATTTCAATGAACATGAAAATTAAAACAAAAACAATGTTTATGCGTAGATATAGCTTACAGTCTCCATGAACAGTGTCTTCAATTTCAAAATTATTTATTCTATAGATTATAATAATATACATATACTGAATTCCATAATCAAGATATATGTACAAGGACCAAATATATAAAAAATTAAGCCACTTGTAGAGAACAAACAAAACATTATCTGATGTGAAACCATAACATATAATTGTTAAAAAGTGGTAAATATAAGGTCACAAAAACCAATATATGGTATTAGATATACAAATATGTTTATGTAAAATATTTATAATAAATTAATAATTATCATACAAGTGTTTTGAACATGTACGATGAGAGTGAAGACTCAAAGTAAGGGAATTTCATCTAACTTTTTTATTTCTATGAGATACAAGCTTTATTCACCATCCATTATAAGTGTGTCATGTATGTACTATCCATTTATTTATTTTATGTAACTTATACATTAATTTATGGGTATTAACATATCCATTTTATAGTATTTATTTCTTGGAGTTTAGGTTTCAAAAGATACTTAATCGGTAAAATAGTTTGGTCTCAATTTTCCTTCATTGGGACACATGTTTTGTTATGAAACAAAATTATTTTTTGTGTTGTATATATTTTCAATTCACATGAAATATCATGATTTTATTTTCTTTTTGATAATTTAATCTACATGTATTTTTCTTTTCTAACATGGATAGAATGATCCCATGTTAGTAATTAATTATTTATTAATGAAACAATCACATAACTTTATGAGATTGTTTATGATTATGCTAAAAATAATAAAATATAATGATCCATATTTCAAGACCACTAATAAATTTTATTCTCCAATAGTTATTTAATATTTCATCTTGTATTAGTATCATGTTTCCACTCTATGGAACTTAATTTGACGTTATTAAGTAAAATTTTGTCTTCTCTCTACACGGTAAGAGATATACTATATTCAAAAAAAAAATGTTTTAA
The DNA here is from genome assembly GCA_963277665.1 of Viscum album. Lineage (NCBI taxonomy): Eukaryota > Viridiplantae > Streptophyta > Magnoliopsida > Santalales > Viscaceae > Viscum > Viscum album. The sequence goes on from CAUJRU010000203.1 coordinate 78,435, forward strand.
AAAATAATTTCAAAATAAATTTCAATCCCATTTGAAAATAAATATTATTTTACCAATTTTTTAATGTTTTTAATTCTTATTTTATAGTTTTCAATAATATGTCCAATTAAAAATGTTTCCAAAAGTTTTTATGTTTTAAAAATCATATTTCAATGCAGAAAAGAAATTTTCTTCAAAAATTATTTTTAAATTATATATTAATATTATTTACCATCTATGATAACATGATAGGGTGTTACTCCATCCATTATGGGAAAATTATTATGTGTTTCCATGTATATTATTTATATGAATGGATTATGTTTTTATTCCATTATGTTTATGAAACCTATTTCTCTTTCTTGGGTTATATGATTTTGAAACCTGCTTCTTTTCATGGGTTATGTATATGATGAAATGATTAGGTAAACTATATATTTCAATAGGATATGATATTATTACAAATTTATAATACCAATTTCATTTCATGGGTTACGATATGATTATTTATGATCATGTGGAATATGTATGTATGATTTTATTATGAGATGGGTGAGAACTATATCTCCCTCCACTACATTAGGTAATGATTTATGTCTCATGAGATAGAATAATATAGTCTTGGGAATGACCCTTGACTACTTAAATGGCCATGAGATTGTACCACGACTACCAAAACGTTATGATGAGTAAACTAATTCTACTATGATGACCATGTGAGTGAACCATTTATATTAATATGGTATGGGGAGTGAACCCATAATAATAATATGGACATGATAGTGAAGCCTTTTCTACTATCGAAATCATATTATATGCTTATGTGTCTTCCATAATTCCATGTTTTATTCCTATGTTATGTTTTCATGGCTTTTGGTCATTATCTATTTATTATTCATGTATATTGAATTACCAAGAACTATGCCATGATTCATGTATATTATTTTTGAAATGAAGGGTACAATATTCTATTTTCATGATCATGTTCTATTACCCTTATGTTATTTATTATGCTTACATATCCCCCTTGTTACCATTTACTTAGCATTTGAGAACCCCACTTTTTTTCATCCCCATTTTATGAAGATATGTATTATTGTTGTAATGTCTTTGAAGTGTTATAGTCAATAATAAACTAGTGAGAAATAATATAGCTCACTTCATTATCAATGTTTATGTATCAAGGTTTCCAAAGGCACTAAACTAGTATGGTCTTTGGGAATCTCCTTGTATAACATTTCTAAAAACATCCAATAAAGATCTGTAATGTTAATGTTTCAAAATATAGGCTCAATATAGCCTGTATTAGATAAAATTATTAGTTAATGTTCAGAATATTGGTTTCTAAAACCTTATTGAGAACACTCAGAAAATGTCTAGGGATAATAATATAGATATAGAATAGTATATGAAATGTCCTAGAATTTTGGTAAAGAATTTATTGAGTGGTCTCCTTGAAATACATCCCTATATGAATGATAAAAGTGTATAGCGCTCTAGAGTAGATGTACCTAGGGGTAACAACTCCAGACAGTTTTTTTGGGCATGACTCATGGTAATATTGTATATAACAATGTGCCTTGCTACACACCTGGTTTGACACTCCCATGGGATTTGCATTAGAAAATCAAAAACTCTTCAAGAACCATCATGAAGGATTTAAATATTGTTTGGATATGAATTACCTATCATAATACTAATGTGTCAAAGATTAAAGATGGTATCATGATTTAGACATCCTATATGTTATTTTTCATGATTATGTGATTCCTCAATACGATAACTATTTCATACTCTATTATTTTTTGTTGCTGTAATCAATGGTTAAAACCCAATGAAACAATGTTAATGGTGATTAAATGGAAAATGAAACAATTTTCCTTCTGGATAATTGAATTATATTTGATATGGGATGAAAATCATAATTTCTATGCTCACACTCTCTTCTCATGCTATTAATCATGGTGGAATTACAATTGAGAAAAGGAAGGCACACCATTCTTTTGACTCTTTCTTAAGGCAAAGTCCACCAAATTTTATAAGGTATTCTAATCCACTTTTTTATAAAAATAGGATAAATAAAAAAATATATTAACTATTATCTAGTGTTTGGAGGATGAGAAATCCATTATAGCTATATATCAAATATAAGGTGAAGAAAACTAGTAGTAGACTCTTGTCAAGAATATGAAAAAAAAGATAAGATTAAATCAATGGATTATGATGAGTTCAGGAGCATAATTTTCAATAATTACTTCCCTTTAATTGTCAATACCAATATGAATAAATAATTCTATATGTTTAAGAAAATGGATTATGAAACAATTGGTACCTATGAAGATAATTTCATGAGGCATGTGAGCTACAATTCAAGAATTAGCATCCATCCCGAAAGGAATGCTGATAGGTTCTTTAGTTGATTAAAGAAATTTCTTAAAATGGAGTTTTGCATAATATACATTTTTATATATAAATAGACTGTTCATGGTGAAATCAACATTAAAATAGAGGGTTGATTCATGTATCATTCTGATGGTTTTGACAAGAAGATAAAGATGGAGTTTAACGGAAAATATAAAAACCATGAATAGAATCAGAGGAGGTTCCCATTATACATTATTTATGGTGGAAGTCAAGGACTAAATATCCTTTAGGGGTCTAATAAATATATTGAGTGTGTAAAGGAAGGCAATCTAAATTTTTTTATTTTATGAGAAGAAGTTATCTAACACTGAAAATGGGGAAAACTGGTATAGAATTCACCCCCATGATTCAGTACAACAAGTGTAAGGAGAATGGGAATTATGAAAAACACATTTTAAACCAAAGGGTTGGTGAAGATGATAGATTCCAGAAACCCCTTAAGCCAAGGGATAGAGGAAATAACATGCAATCAATATTTTTGATGAGGGGTGTGATAACAACATGATGAAAGGCACACATACTATCCACTCTGAAACTACTAATGTCATATTTGAATCTAGATCAACCCACTCTTTCAAATCTAAAGGATTTATAGTGTATGTTACAATTCCAGGAATATAATTAGAGGTGTAATTAACAGTTCAGCCCTATAAGTGTACAAATATTTCATCTCAAGTCTATGATTCCTCACTTGTTTAATTATGTGAGAATATGATTCATGCAAATCATTCATTCTTCCTTTGGTTGAATTTAATAACATCTTATAAAAGGATTGGATTTATCTACATAAATACAAATCAATTTTCTATTAAGGAAACTTAATTTTGATCTTTAAACCCCTTTTATGATCATCGACCCATTTTAGGATAATTATAGAATTCCTATGGATATTACATACAGTGTATGGGTATTAATTCCCATTCAATACTGTTGTTTATCTCTAATGTTTGGTTAGATAATTTAAATTGCTAATATTCCTATTGTTAAAAATTTAATGGATTTTGTTCCTATAGAGTTTCCTATAATTCCACCCAAACATGATGTTCAGTTATCAATAGGACTCATACCTGGTTCCAATGTAATTTCAAAGACTCCATATAGAATGGCACCAATTTAGTTACATTAATTGAAAAAAACCCCAAGAAAACATTGATAACATATTTATTTGGACATTTATTTTACCTTGTGTTTCTCATGTGATTTTGTTGAAAAATAAATATAGATCAGTGTGACACTTCATTGATTATAGAAAATTTTACAAGATCATGATAATGAATAAATATCCTCCCCCACGTATTGATGACTTTTTTGATCAATTTCATAGAGTTCAATAACTATCGAAGATTGAACTTAATTTTGGATATCATCAATTGAGGGTTAAAAAAGCTGATTTATCAAAAACTAATTTTGATGCAATATATGGACACTATAAATATATAGTGAAAGGTTTTTGTCATAATAATTATCTTTCTATCATAACGGATTTAATGTGTCTAGTTTTTAGAGATTACCTTGATGAGTTTGTGGTATTCCCTATAGATGATAATCAATTTGATTAAAAGTGAATGGAAGAGAATGAATATAACATGAAAAGTATACTAAAGACCCAATAGAAGGGTAATCAATATGAAAAATTTACAAAATGTGAATTTTTGATGAAAATGTTTTCATTTATAGGTCACATAATTTTAAGAGATAGAACAACAGTAGATCCATCAAAGATGAAAGCTATTGAATGATGGCATGGACCAACCACAGTGGCTAATATCCATAGCATTCATGGTTTAGCTGGAATTTATCGATGATTTGTGGAGAATTTTCATGAATATATAATCCTTTAACCAATTTAATTTAGAAGAAATTCAAGTTCATATAAGAATACAAATGTGAGGAAAATTTAAAGGTACTAAAGAGAAGGTTAGTCAGTGAACCTATGAATACATTACCTTATAGTGGGGAAGGTATTGCAATCCATAGTGATGAATCCCAGAAGGGATTGGGACGTTCCCTTCTGCAGAATAACATTGTCATCACTTACGTTCCATTAGAATTAAATATTTATTAACAAAATTACTAAACTCATGAATTGGACTTAGTATCAGTAATTTATTCATTAATGATATGGATGAATTATCTCTATGGTGAAAAGTTTGATATATATACTAATCATAAAAGTCTAAAATGTGTATTTACATAGAAGGAGTTGAACATGTTCCATATAACATGGTTAGAGATAATAATGGATTATGACTACTCAATGTATTACCTCCCCAGGAAAGAAAAAAATGTTGCTAATTATTTGAGTTAGAATGATCATGATAGCTTATCCATGATAAGTATCACAATTGATCCAATATTTCTTGATTTTTAATTTATGGATCCTGAAATCTTATTTGATGAGGAACATATTAACTTTATCAAATGAATTTTCATTCCTCTATGTAAGTTAAGATTTCATAGGTGTAGTAAAAATATGGATATCATCAAAATATATTCATAAATAATCCAATGGTAATCATTTATCAGGATAGATGGACAAGGTTTTGGAATTACATATGTGTTCCTTGCATACCATATTTGAAGAAGGATATATTATATGTACTTAATAGTTCTTCATTCACTATTAATCATGGATGTACAATGATATATCGGGACTTGAAATAATACTTTTGGAAGGATGACATGAAGATAAATATCGTAGAGTTTGTATCTATGTGCTTAGTATTCCAACAAGTTAAGGCTTTAAGGAAAATATCAAATGGGATGTTGCATCCATTTCCAAGACATTAAGGGAAATAGGGGAACATCACTATGGATATTGTCATTAAAAAACAAAAAACATATAAAGGGTTTAATGATATATGTGTGTCATTCGATCGCATTACTATGTCAACAAAATTCATAACTATTAGATAGGACATCTCTCTAGATCATCTTTCAAGGATATAAAATAAGGAAATTGTAAGGTTGCATGGATTGACAAATTCAATTTCATCATATCGGGATCCCTGGACTACCTCAATGTTATGGTGAATTATTTTGAAAGAACATGGTAGAGAATTGAGTTCCGAAACTATATATCATCCTCAAGAAGATGGATATTATGAAATCACAAGTCAAACCCTAGAGGATGTGCTGAGATCTAAATAGGTGGATTTCAAAGGTGGTTATGGCCAACACCATCATATAGTTTATATTAATTACATAAATATATTTCAATGAAGAATTCTGAGGGAACATTATGAATCTCTTTATGTTAATAAATTAATATCTCCAATGAGTAGGAGAATGAAATCTCTTTGAACATGAGATTTCTAACGAAATGGTTGAGAAGGTTAGAACCATTTAGTAGCATAAGAATGATGATAAAATATGGTAGGAAATTTACACTGATAACCATTTTTGTGATATGGAATTTGAATTTTGTGAAATTATTTTTGTATGAATCTCACCTTTGAGGTCTGTTATGATATTTAGTAAGAAAGGGAAACTAATCCCATGATATATCGGTCCCTCTGAGATTTTTGGTAATATCGGGATGGTAACCTATCACATGGAACTTACTACAAATATATCTGAAGATCATGATGTATTATAGGTATCTTAATATGGGAAGTGTATAATTGACCCTTCACATGTACTTAACTCATAGGCCATACCATTGGAGTAGAATCTTTCTTATGAGTATAACCCTTTTAAAATTATGGATCGTGCATAGAAAGTCCTAAAAAACAATACCACTACCTTGTTCAATTTTTGGAAGAGAAATAACTTTCTATAGGAATCTACAAGGGAACCTAAGGATATGATGAAGTAAAAGTATCTTCATTTTTATCCTAGTGATTAATCTATTGGGTGAAACTCATTTTATGGGGGTATAATATAACACCTCATGTTTTTATGGACATTATTTCAGATAAAATAAAATATTATTTATGTGTTGCTATAAACTATGAAAAAAATTACTTTCATACCACACCGACTTGGAATACATTACACAACACCAAATAATCATACAATACATGGAACATCAACTCTATGTATGTTACATGCCACACTTACATGGGGTATGTTACATGCAACACCGATGTTTAAAGGAAACATCATTTTAATGTTATAAATATTTAAAAGATATATTTATAAGCATGAAATTAATCATATATATATTAATATTAATTAATAATCATCAAATATTTTTTAATGGTTTTAAAAAAATATAACATATTCATAATGAAATATATAAAATTGGGTAAAGTCTTAATAAGTTTTCAAAAATTATTTTCTAAAACAATCATTTTCATTTTCTTCTGTGAAAAACAATTAAAGTAATTTTAGACACATGTAGAAATTTTATTTGAATGAATAAAAATTATTTTTGAATTTATTATGTTGAAATTATCTTAAGGTGAATTTTTGGATTTTTTGAGAAAAATCAGTTTTCTATGAATAGTGAAAAATACCTGATTCTAATTCAAATCTCCCTTTTCTTATAATTTTTTTATAAAAATAAATTATATATTAATTTGGATTAATTTATTAATTATATTATATTTTTATCAAATAACCCAATTTTGTTAATTATACCAAATATAATATTGAAATTGGATATAATAACTAAGCAAACATTTGATGATTTTAACATTAAAAACCCACATTGTCAACCGAGCGACACAATTAATGTTATAATAATTTCATCCAATTCTATTAATGGAATTTGAAAGAATTAAGTCCATATTTTTAATCAATATAATTTATGAAGTGTAATAATTTCATCTTATTTTTTATGGAAATTATCAGTGAAAATAACTAAAATTAATTACATCAATTAATGTAAAATTATGATTCACTAAGGAATAAAAATTATATTTAAGACCCAAAATGACTTATTAACTTGTCAAACACCCATTTTTTGGACTATATTAGGACATTATACTTCCATTATTTAGATATTTTGATTTGATATGTCTGTTTTTATGTAAAAATTAGGTACAACAAAAATGTTTTCAAAAAATGCCAAGTGTGTCCTTTCCCTTCCCTATGAACGACCACCGCCTCTCCCTCTTCTTCACTACTATAAAAAACATAGTATCCGAAAATATCTATCAATAAAATTATCAAAATTCCTACCTTCCACCTTGAAGCATCCCTTTGGTATTGATGTCTTACAAGAAATCATTTTGGAACAAACCAAAAGGAGTATCAGATTAAGAGGTACCACCTTTTCTCAAGCTCATTTCTTTTATTTTCCTTATAAACCCCCTCCACTCTCCAAATTCCGATATATTATTGAAATGATAGTACAATACATATAATATGTTATCATTAATATAAGGGTTCAACCTATACATACACATACCCCAATCTAATGGGCAATAGACAGACATCATACATGTATGGCGAACTATGGCCAAACTAAATGACGATTGATAATTATTCCATTACTGCCTCTTATTGAAGAAATTATGTTGGAATATATATATATATACATGTTATATATTATATTTATTATTTATTTATGCTACTTTATTCATTTTACAATACATATCTTTTAACTTTTCATTTGGTGTAAATACGATATTTTCATTTGAGGAATTGTGGAAAATGGCCCCACTCAAAGCGATATGATTCATTCACACACTACATAAAATATATCATGAATGTGTTTCCTGAAAATATATGATATATATATATATAATTATAATTTTAATATAAGTATATTATATATATAAATATTTGTATATATATATATATGACATTTTCATTCTTTCATTAAATACGATAATAAAAATGTAACCCACATTCATGAATAAGTTTGACTTACTATCTCCAGGAATGGTGTATTCCTTTTCTAAATTATATATTCTATAGATTAATATAATATAAATATATTTAACAGCCATTATATTTATATCATGGATTACATTCTGGAATAATTATATATGTATAAGGACCAATGATATTACAAATTAAGACAAATGTGAAGACGAAAGAATATATTATCTATATTGAATCCTAAACATAGAAGGGTTAACTAGAATGAAATATAAAGTAATAATAAGAAAATATTTGGTATTATATATAAAATTATGGATCTATATAATATTTAAAATAAATTTATAATTATTATACATTTGGAATGAATTGGTAGTATGAGAGTCAAGACACATGTTAAGGGGATTTCATCTCACTTTTTATTTTTGTGAGATACATGCCTTATTCTCCACATATTCCTTTTATTCCATGTATTTAATAACCATAATTGTTTTATATTTCTTCTATATATAAATTTATGTGTATTACCATATCCATTTTATTATATATATTTCAATGGTTTTATGTTTCGAAAGTTACATAATCAGTAAACTTGTTTTTCTCACTTTTCCCTGTTTGAAACTCTTGTTTGGTTATGCACCAAAATTTTTATTCTGAGGTGTATATAATTACATTTAACAATTAATATCATGAATTTAATTATTTAAATGATATTTAATGATTTATTAAAATTCATTTTCTTTCAGGGATTATATTATACCAACTTAACAAGTGATAATAATTTATTCAAACAATGTCATCACTTTTTGAGACTGTATATGGTTATACATAAATTAATTAAATATAAGGATCCATATCTGAAGACCACTCATGTATTTTTATCTCATTTTTTATTAAATATATCCTCATGCATTAGTACCATTTTTTACTCATTGGTAAATAATATGATGTTTTTAAGTAAACTTTTATCATCTCTCTCATCATTCAGAAATCGAAAATATTGAAAAAAATATATTCAAATATGTTTTCAAAAGATCTATAAAGCCCATTTCTAGGAAAATTGTTATTAAAAACTTTTTAGGTTTTTAAATTATTCCATAAATTGTTTTCAAAAATGTTATCAAAGAAAATTTTCTTCAAAATGATTTAGGCTTTAAAAATAAATTTTCAATAAAAAAATTATATTTTTCTCATGAAGTATTTTTAAAATATCCTTCAAAATTATTACCCCTACATTATAACATCCATTTTAGTTTCCCATGCCTTTATGTGGAAATCAATCAATATTTACATTAATATTATTTTTCATAATTATTTATATTTCTATAGCATGAAAATTATGAAACCCATTTATATTTAAAAAGATATATGATCTTGAAAACAAATAATTTTCACTATTTATTTGTATAATGAAATTATTATGGAACAAGTCTCCTTAAAAGTGTTATGATATAATTACAATTTTTAAATCCCTGTTTCATTTCATCAGTTTCGATATTATTATTTATGATCATGTGACACATGAACATATGATTTCATTATGAGATATGTGGGACCTATATCATTCCCCAATGAATTGGGTAATGATTTATATCAAATGAGAAAGAATATTATGGAATTATGAATGAACCTTGAAAACTAATATATCTATGGGAGTAAAAAATGAAAAATAATGACAGTATTCAAAGAAAACTCATGCTAATATGTTGGTCAATATAGAGAACCTGGACTACCATAATGGTATGGGAAAAAACTCATACTAACTTAATGGTATTAGAATGTATGCCTTTGTAATGACCTAAACTCCAATTAATTAAAATTTCTCTTGATCTTTTTAAAATTTTTATTATGAAAAATTGTTATATAAAACATATGATCATCATTGGTTTGTGTTTGAGGATTTTAATTTACCATTAAGAAAAGTTAATATTGCTAATATAGTCGTTGAACAGTGATCACATGATTAGTATAAATATAAGGATTTAACCAATCCAATTGACTCATAAAAAGGAATTGATGGAATCAACCAATAGAATTTATCCATACGAAGACCATTTCTTTGAACATGGAAAAGAGTTAGCGTCATTGGGATTCTCTCTTGACCAAGCAAAATCCTATATTCAACATGTTAGGTTTGAACAGAATCACCTATAGGAGAAGTGGATGTTAATAGAGATTACCACTTAAGTGTTGTTATCCAAGCCACCCTAAGCGCCTGTTATCATTGAACACCATACCCTTAGGTCTTATTAAATTTTAATGGGGTTTGGTAACACGACCCTAGAACTATGATTGTGTGCCTCCTTTTTTGTATAATGAATAAACATAAATTTCATTATTGTAACATTGTAAATGGTTTTTAATGCACAAATAGTATTTGTAATCAATATACAATTAAGAAATCTATTTTGATAGATTTATTTATTTTATGAATTAAATAATAATTTAAAAAAATATTATTATTAATATATTACTTTTTATTAAATATACATGACTGTATAATTTTTATGATTACAATTGTAATTTTTATTATGGTTTGAAAACTATTTTTATCAAAACCAATGAATTTTAAATAAATGGATATTTTTATTTTAAAATTGAAAATGCACATATTTAGATAATTATTTAGATAAAATGATTTTTTTGGGAATTAGGATGTCAAAAATATCAAATAGAGAATTTTTTATAATTTTCTGAGGTAATATAATTTTTTGGTAACAATAAAATACTATTTAAATATATAATGTGTTTTATGACATTATAATGACCCAATTGTGATGTTATAAAATACTATCAAATGTATTTTTGGCCAGTATATGTCTTATCATTAAAATAATGTGAATTTATATTTGTTTTATTTATTTTAAAAAGCCTCATTGGACCCTCAAATGCATATAAAACATTTTAACAGCTTAAAATTATTTCCTTGAATATGTGACTCACCTCCACAAAAGAAATCCTAATATATTAATATGGTCAGCCATTGAAATTATAAAATAATTTCTTCTACTCCACTTTAGAAAAAATCATTGGTTTGTTAATGGTCTTGATTAGTTTAATGTGTAGTGTCCAAAACCCAAATGATAACGAATTCCCTATCCATTGTAATAAAAACCCACTCAATTTCCCACATATTGTAACGCCCCAACCCAGCTACCCAGAGTCGCTGCCTTATTACATAACATTGGCATGATCAGAAAAGATCGGTTCATGAAAGACCGATTAGTTTAGTATCCATAGAATCACTAGATACATTCATAATGTTTACATTACATCATAAAGTTAAAACTACAACAACATCTTGTCTCCACAGTCATATCCCCTTATACTATATCTGCAGGTCATTCATAAAATACTTCATCACATCCTTGGAAAAATAAAACATATAAAGTGGTGAGCTCAAAATAATAGTAAGGATAAAAATATAGCGGAAACATTCATAAATAAGCATAAAAATTTAAGGCAATGTATAACTAAAACAAATGCCTTTTAAACTTGAACATCAACGTAATATGGAAGAAATAAAATAAAAAAATTCCATTTACTTATTCACATAGATATTTTACTAGTCAAATAATCACATGAAATATCAATAACCACTTTCATAATAATGGAATGCATAATGCCAGACGATCATAACAACGTAGTCAAGGCCTTGTTCCAAGACTACAAATAATATTTTTTCAAGCCCTTGTGTCAAGACACTATTTTGTCTGAAGAAACCTACCGATACATAGAGGAGCTGTAGTGGGATACACCCATCACTTGTTAAGTCCAATGCATTCCTCATATGAACATGTTTAAACATAACATCAACATTCGTATTAAAACTATCATTTGAAATGTAAATACTTTATCCATAAACTATGAATGGTATAAAAATAGCACATCCACAATCAAACATATCACAAAACCTTCAATAAAATATGGAAGTTTTGTATCATAATAAATCAACTTTAAATAAGCTTAAAATCCATCAAAGGATGTTGACATAGATGAAATCAAAACTATTTGAGAGAAATATCTATTTTTTTGAAATCCTTTAAAATACACATAATTAGAAAACATTTACTTTAAAAATATCTTTATTATCTTTTAAGATAATCTTCTAAGATTTTATAATGGATAAAAATAGCCACACCCACTGTATAAGTTAAAAAAGAGACATTCTTACCTTAATTTTGTCGAAATGGTTAAAAAGGAATTTTTTTGGAAAACAACGGAAAGATTCCTTTATTAACGTGTTATAAAAAGTCAAACATGTTTATAAATGACATTAAACCATAGTATGTAAAATAGTAATAATTATTTGAAATACATTTTTAAGAAACATGGATGTGGATGATAAAGATGTCCCAGTAGATAATTACGTATAAACAACATCTGATAATGAAGAGATTGTGAAATAAATCCACACCTTGTAATTTTACATGGTTGAGGGTAGGTTATACTCCTATATACTGGTGAAATAATTGCTATTAAATTATAAAATAATCATATACATTACTCTAATATCATATATGATCTTTTAACATTGATTTTTTAATAATATCTTAGTTTTATCGTCGTTTAGGTGTTAACAGATTCCTTTATATTATTTGTTATGTGAGACATATTTGTTATGTATGGGATATATCTTATTCATATAAAAAATGATATCAAGTCCTTAAACATTATTTTTAATCATCAAATGAATATTAGTCTTGAATGGATACAATGGGGAATGAATCTCATCCCGTTCGTGGAGACGGTAGTCCGTACGTACGCACGAGAGACAATGTCATTATTTTGATATTAAAATAATATATAATTTCATGTTAAATAATATATACACAATAATTATCATGTTATATTAATTATTTACATCAATTACACATAATTATCATACCCATCCAAATAATAATGTTTTGAATAACAATTACACCACGACGTGGAGATGGTAAGCCGTACGTATGCACATATGGCGACATGTCATTCAAAGAAAGGATAGAATACTGAATATAGTTGTACCATATTTATAATAACATAACATTATATAGAATATAGTGGAGTTATTATTTTACAATGGAAATAACAATGAAAGAAGAAGTTGAAGAAGAAAAGAAGTTGAAAGAGGGTGGTGAAAACATTACCTCTTCTTCGGGTTCATCCTTTTGATTTGATCTAAAGGGCTCCATAGGTTGGCTTTCTGATCAAACTAAGGCAGATAGGTTGATTTTAGGGAAGTTAAGAGATTATTTTGTTAGGGGTTGGCCGAGCCAAAAGGCTTTGAAGGTGTGAAATATAGGGAAGGGGAAGTTCCCTTTTATAATAGGTGTGAGGGGCACCTTAGGAAAAACTAGAAATATTTTTTTATAATAAATTAGTATTCGGTTTCTAATGGCTAAAAAGTATATCATGTAATGTTTAAGGTTGGTATAAGTCGAAAAACACTCAACCAAATAGTTTTTAGATAGTTTTGGGTAACTATATTAACCTTATCGTTTAGTTTTTACTCTTAGTTAATTAGTTTGGCATTTTAAATGTCACGTTGTACTTTTATATTATATAGTTAATAAACATACTATATACATCAAATAGTCCCCCAAGTGGTCCATTAATGATACACCTATCATTATATAAGTCCTTTGTCCTATCCTAAGATTTTTAGGGACACAATATCAATTAAGAATATAATATTTTTTTAAAAAACTCTTTTATATCAATTTTGATAATATTTAATAATTGGTTTTTTTAAAAGCCTTAAAAAATTTATTAATTCGAAAGAAATTAATTTATGAAATCCTAAAATGTCATATTAACCAATAAAATACGTTTATGTCATCAAAACTTTCAAATTATATTTATTTTAACTTTCATAATACTAATTATTTGATTTTTTTATTAATAAAGAAAATACAACATCATTATTGTGTCATAAATAAATTTAATTATTCAATGTCTAAATATTAAAAATAAAATACAATTATTTAGTAAATAGTTTTATCTTTCTAATGAATATTTATAGACGAAAGTATAACATATATAACCTAATGTAAAAATTGATTTTCTAAAAGATATATGCTTATGTCATTTTTGTTTATACTTTAACTTAAATAATATAAAGTGTCTTTATCACCTACAAGTGGCTTCATGGGGTCCCACAATCGACCCAAATATTCCCATGGACGGAAATATATCAAAAAATATGGTTAGGATACGTTTTAGGGTAAATTATTATTATTATAATATTATTTTGTTTACCCTTATTTACCTGATTTACCCTTTAACCATGGTAAATAAAATATTTACCGAAGTAATTATTCAAAATGTATAAAAATAAGAGTTACCTATTTACATAATTTGGAAATCCTGATTCTAAATATAGAATCCATTTTTCCAATTTCAAAACAAATAAGTGGCAGAAATTAATTTAAAATTAATTCCTGCTTTCAAAACAAAAAAAATGCATTTTTATGAAATAATAAATATCAAAAGATTGATACTTGTTTATGTCTGCTTTAAATGTGAAATTCTGTCCAATGACCAAAATTGTATTAAATGGTAATAATATATTCTAAATATACTTTAAAACCACTAAAATTCATAATTTATCACTATTAATAATTTCGATTAAAAAAGTTGTTTTTAATTAAAATTTATTAATTTTCACTATTCATCAAAATATAAAAGTTATCCAAAAAGTACCAAAATTCCACCCTAAGCTAATTTCGATATTCCAAAACCAAAAATGAAGACGATTTCGAATGATAAAATTTATAAAATTTCGAAAAGTGGGTATTACTATTCATAATGGCTTCTTTGATTGGTCGCGGTGTGTTAGAACATCGAAGTTACGTACAATGCAAGCTACTGCATTATTCAAAGGGAAGCGTACCGTGGAAGCTTGGGGTGTTACCTTCTCCCTTCCTTCAAATAATTTTGTCATTGAAATTTCTAGAATACTACTTCATGAAAAGACTTGGGTTGTTCTTCATCATAAGTTTCTTGTGTTCCCATTTCGCCTCTTCCATATTATAGTTTCTCTATAGAAATTTTACCAGACGAGTCGTCCGGTTTCTCATCACCAGTTCTCTCATATCAAGAATTATGATAGACTCTTCACAATATGACAGATTGGGTTCCAGTTCTAATTCCTTATAGGTGAGTACATGTATTGGGTCAGGCATGTATTTTCTCAACAATGATACATGGAACATATCGTGAACTTTGGAGAGACTTGGTGGCATTGCCAAATGGTAAGCTACAACCATAATTAGTACTAGAATTTCGAATTGTCTGATTTTCCTGGGACTCAATTTTCTCTTCTTACCGAAACATATAACACCCTTCCATGGATATACCCTAATGAAAACATGATCTCCTACCTGAAATTCCAAATCCTTACTTCGGTTGTCAGCATAGCTCTTTGGCCTACATTGAGCTGCTTTGATTTGGTTTTGTTTTTCCTTTACCTTTTCCATCATTTCCTCCACTAGTTCTGGGCCTATGAGTTTTCTTTCACCAACATCATCCCAACAGGTTGGTGTTCGACATCTCTTTTCGTATAACGCTTCATATAGTGCCATCCAAATACATGAATGGAAGCTATTATTATATGAAAATTCTACCATATGTAAATATTGATCCCACATACCCTGAATTTCAAGTGAGCATGATCTCAACATGTATTTTGAGGTTTGAATAGTATGTTCTATTTATCCATCAGTTTGGGGGCGGTAAGCTGTGCTCAAACGAAGTTCAGTATCCCATGCTTTCTGAAGACTTTTCCAGAAACTTGGTGTAAAACGGGGATCACGATCCGAAACAATTGATAGGGGTACTCCATGAATCCTCACAACTTTGTTAATATATAGTCTTGGTAGATGTTCAAGGGTTAATTCATCCCTTATAGGAAGAAAATGTGATGATGTAACACCCCGAGATTTTATGAAAAATATTCATTTTAATTTCATTAATGTCTTGTGTTATACGCTACACCAAAAGGAGCTTTCACAAGACACATCTCTGTCCTGGCTTGAATTACACGCAATCACGACCTTCCACGATAGCATGTGTTGTACACAAAACCAAGTTTCGCTAAACAAAGATATGCTATTAAAATATTATTAAAACTAGACGTTATGAATAGTAATAACCACTTTTTGAAATTTTGTAATTTCTATTTTTCAAAATGGACTTCATTTGTGGATTCGGAATATCGAAATTAGCTTAGGGTGAAATTTTGGTGATTTTCGTATAACTTTCATATTTTGATGAATAGTGAAAATTACTAAATTTTAATTAAAAACAACTTTTTCAATCAGAATAATTAATAGTGATAAATTATTAATTTGAGTGGTTTTATAGTATATTTAGAATATATTTTTACAATTCAATACAATGTTGGTCATTGGATGTAATTTCACATTTAAACCAGTTATAAACAAGTGTCAATCTTTTGATAGTTATTATCTCATAAAAACACGCCTTTTGTTTAGACGACGGGAATTAATTTTTAAATTAATTAATGCAACTGATATGTTTTGAATTTGGTAAAATAGAAATCATTTTTGAGTTCATAATATCAAATATAGCTTAGGCCTAATTTTTGGTATTTTTCTGAAAACTTTCAATTTTTGATGAATAGTGAAACCACTAAGTGGTAGGTTAAAAACTGAATTTTGCATAAAACATAATTTTACCGCTTCTGTGAATGGAATTTCAAAAATCCGACAGACACAGTTAATATCAAGGACTAAAATGTGGTTCAATGAGATGAAAATAATTTTTTTTGAATGGTAACTTTTTACCTTTTTTTACCACGGTTAATAGTAAATAGGGTAACTAAGGGTAAATATGATATTACTATTACCCTAACACATGTCTTAATTCTATTTGATAAGTGTAATTCGACCAAAAACAACCTTATGAATATAATATGACCATTTAGGTCCACTTGGATTAGATTATGACATTTAATATTATTTTATTTAATGAATAGTTAAAATAGTTAAAATCAAAGTTTAATAATTAAAACATTTGTAATATGGGGTTATACATAAGATAAATTCGACTATAAATATTCATTAGAACGCTAAAAAGATTTCCTACATAATGATATTTTATTTATAATTTTTAGACATTAAATAATTTAATTTATTTATGACACAATGATGATGCAGTAATTACCCTTTTAAGGAAATGTTAACATAATTGATGTTATAAATGCTCAAATAAATGTAATTTGAGACTTTTTATGAATTCCACTAATTTTATAGGTTACTATGATATATTAGTGTTGATTTAATAAACTTTGTTCGAACATATAATTCTGTTATGACTTTCAGAAAAATCATATATCAAATAGTGTCAAAATTGACACAAAATAGTTTTTAAATCAAATATTATATTATTAATTGTTATTGTATTCTTAAAAATCTAAGGATCGGCCAAATGACTTAGATAACGATATATATATTAATAATAAACAACTTGGGGTTCGTTTGGCATGTTATAGTAAGTGTATTAACCATATAGTGTAAGAAAAAAAAAGTCACGGTAAAAGTTAAATTATTTAACTTAGAGTTAAATCTAAATGATAAGGTTAAAATTGGAACCTAAACTTGTCTAAATTCTATTGGATGAGAGGATTTAGACTCATCCCCACCTTAGCCTCGAAATAAATCAATTTGGAGCTATTTAAAACCTAACTTGACTTTATAATAAAATAATATTTTTAGATATTCCAAAGGTGCCCCTCTCCTCCCTTATAAAAGGGCACCTCCCCCCTCTCTTCCTCACACAACTTTGAGCCTTCAAGCTCGGCCAACCCCTGCCAAAATCCCTTCTCCACTTCCCTATAATAATCCTAGAGGTCCTGGTCTTCTTCAAAGACCAATCTTAGTTCCCTAATTGGAGGATTCAAAGAGGCGTTTCAAAGAAGAGGAAATAAAGAAAGTTTTTAGGTAAAAAAAGGGAAGATATTTATGGGAGATGTTGGAGATCTTTCACCACGATTAGAAGATTACGTTCCGAGTTTCCAAAGACACTAAACTATTAAGATCCTTGTGTGTGTGTTTTTTTTGTTATGTACTAAGTATTCCGCAAAAGTAATGTAAAGTCCATGTATGTCAAGCTTCGGGTCTCTACAGTTGGTATCAGAGGGAGGTTTAGTCAACCTTTGGAAACTAGGATGCGAGAACTTTAGTGAGATCCCTAGAGATATTTATAAGGTTTGTCTAGGGATGTCCATAAGGATAAGTATACGTATAGGATACAGTCCTATAATTACGGTAACGATCTGAGAATTTAACCTAAGAAGTTAGATATTGAGGATACTCCCCCTTTATAATGTTGTTTTCCTTAGCGTGATTTTTGCCTCTCACACTATTCTTTTTGGGTTTTAGACGATGGATGGAACCCGAAGGAACCGTGTTGATCAATGAAATGGACAATGCAATGACTGTCCTCCTGAACAAGCAAATGTTATGGGAGATGGAGTGCAAAATCTTATTGCTATACTTACACAAGCTATGAATCATTCTGGACTTCCAAATGATTAGAGAAGGGAACAATATTCTATTGAGTCCTTCATGAGGCAACGTCCACCTTTTTTTAGTGGGTCTTTCGATCCACTTGTTGCTGAACAATGGATCAGTACCACTGAAAAGATATTTTCAGTTCTACAATGTTCTAAACATGATAAAGTCATCTTAGCCATATATCGTTTGGAAGGTGAAGCTGATCAATGGTGGAATCTTATCAAGAATACGAGGCCAAGAGATGAAATTGAGTCCATAGAATGGGATGAGTTCAAGAACTTGTTTTTTAGTAAGTATTTCCCTCGTATTCTTCGAACAAATATGGAAAAGGAGTTTCTTGAGCTGAAGCAAAAGGATGATGAATCTGTTGGTATATACGAAGCTAATCTTACAAGACTTGCAAGGTATGCATCTGGCATTATCATCCAACCTGAAAGTAAAGTTGATCGATTTTTCAGTGGCTTAAAACCAAGTCTTCGAAGGGCATTAGCTATAAGAGACTTCAGTAGCTATGAAGAAACTGTGCGTTGTGCTATGAAGGTAGAAATAGAAGTTAGTGTTACATATCCATCTCATGGTTTTTAAAAGAAACGAAAGATGGAGTTCAAGGAGAAATCTCAAAATAATGGTGAAAAAAAGATGAATGTTTCCTTATGCACAAAGTGTGGAAAGTAGCATGGTGGAGATTGTCTTAAAGGGACTAGAAAATGTTTTAAGTGTGGAAAAGAAGGTCATCGAGCAGCTGAGTGTCAAAGTAATGGAAAAAGGGATTCTAATGATGTGAATAAAGAAAACACTGCAGAGAACGCACCACCAACACATCAATGCTTCAAGTGCAAGGAAATGGGGAATTATGCTAATAAATGCCCTAATCCAAGGGTTAGTGATGATCAACATGAGCAACCACTTAAGGCAAAGGACAAAGGGAAGTCATATGCGATCACTATTGGCGATGTTGAATATGACAACGATGTGGTAGAATGATTAAGTGTTTATGTAATGGGATTACAAAATAATGTTGTATCATAAAGTATTGGAATATTTATGATATTTTTGGAAATAAGATGATATGCGCATAATGAAGGGAAAACGAGAAAATGAAATGTTTAACAGTATTCATGAGCTCATGATTGATATAATGACTAAGTGATATCATGGTTTGAGTATATAGAATTTTGAGGATTTTGGTATGTGGAAAGTGTTAACTTTTTACTATTTTCACTAAGGTCCAATGGCTATTCAAGAAAATACTTGATTAAGGCCTTTGAATGTTTGGAATGTGACCAACAAGACATATCTTATGATATATGGGGATCAACGATGGTATTAAATCTCTGGTAATCATTTTCACTATATTATGAGAGTGGACTGCAGTATTATGGATAAGCCTAAAGATTAGAATGGATTATGTTGGACATAAGTTAGTATTGTTTAAGGATAGAAGTTTTTTTTGATATTATTAATGGTATGTTATAGTAATGTAGTTTTAGAAAAAGGACAACCTGCAAGACGGGCGACAGCCCATCGCGTCGGACAAGGATGTGGGAATCGAACCCACAACTGAAGTGCGACTGGCCTTTATCGCCTACCACTGGCCTACATGAAGTCCCTGTTTAGTAGAAACTAGTTTTATTATATTAAGCAGTATGATATATGAAGTATAAGTTCATTTTAGGAACCATATATCATTAATCTCACTATAGATGGACTTATGTATTTTTTGATAACTTTTCTAACATTTTCAGACAGATGGAATGACCCATCATTCTATCACATGATCTGCTAACACATCACGAATGACAAATTCAACTTCATTTCTTTAAGAGATGAAGTAGAAATTGTCCAAAGAACGACAAATAGTGAGACTATACCAAAATCACGAAAGTATTTCTTCTAATTCCAATTTCATCAACTTTAGGGAAATGATCTTGAAAACCAAAAATGTTGTCCTAGTGCCCTTATATCTGATTAATCAGATGGTACCTTAGATCGTCACATATTTATGGATTTGTGATTGCTAGCTTTTCCATAGCCATGTTCTCTACCACTCTTCATCAGAACATGATGGTTAGATTTCTCTTCCATATCCATATTTTCACATATGTGGAAACCCAGTGATTAGTTTATTTGGGTAACCGTTACGTTTCATACTTTTGTTTTTAAAGATTGGTTTTGGTATTCCTTTTTACGATGTGGGTTTCAATTAAAGAAACTTTCTAATAGTAAACCATTTATAACCCCGACGGATTTCGAGGGCGAAATTCATTTTAAGGGGGGTAGAATGTAACACCCCGAGATTTTATGAAAAATATTCTTTTTAATTTCATTAATGTCTTGTGTTATACGCTACACCAAAAGGAGCTTTCACAACACATCTCTGACCTGGCTTGAATTACATGCAATCGCGACCTTCCACGATAGCGTGTGTTGTACGCAACACCAAGTTTCACTAAACAACGATATGCTATTAAAATATTATTAAAACTAGACGTTATGAATAGTAATAACCACTTTTTGAAATTTTGTAATTTCTATTTTTCAAAATGGACTTCATTTTTGGATTCGGAATATCGAAATTAGCTTAGGGTGAAATTTTGGTGATTTTCGGATAACATTCATATTTTGATGAATAGTGAAAATTACGAAATTTTAATTAAAAACAACTTTTTCAATCAAAATAATTAATAGTGATAAATTATTAATTTGAGTGGTTTTAAAGTATATTTAGAATATATTTTTATAATTCAATACAATGTTGGTCATTGGATGTAATTTCACATTTAAACCAGTTATAAACAAGTGCCAATCTTTTGATAGTTATTATCTCATAAAAACACGCCTTTTGTTTAGACGACGGGAATTAATTTTTAAATTAATTAATGCAACTGATATGTTTTGAATTTGTTAAAATAGAAATCATTTTTGAGTTCATAATATCAAATATATCTTAGGCCTAATTTTTGGTATTTTTTTGAAAACTTTCAATTTTTGATGAATAGTGAAACCACTAAGTGGTAGGTTAAAAACTGAATTTTGCATAAAACTTAATTTTACCGCTTCTGTGAATGGAATTTAGAAAATCCGACAGACACAGTCAATATCAAGGACTAAAATGTGGTTCAATGAGATGAAAATAATTTTTGGTGAATAGTAACTTTTTACCTTTTTTACCACGGTTAATAGTAAATAGGGTAACTAAGGGTTAATATGATATTTCTATTACCCTAACACATGTCCTAATTCTATTGGATAAGTGTAATTCGACAAAAAACAACCTTATGAATATAATATGACCATTTAGGTCCACTTGGATTAGATTATGACATTTAATATTATTCTATTTAATGAATAGTTAAAATAGTTAAAATCAACGTTTAATAATTAAAACATTTTTAATATGGGGTTATACATAAGATAAATTCGACTATAAATATTCATTAGAAATATAAAAAGATTTCCTACATAATGATATTTTATTTATAATTTTTAGACATTAAATAAATTAATTTATTTATGACACAACAATGATGCAGTAATTACCCTTTTAAGGAAATGTTAACATAATTGATGTTATAAATGCTCAAATAAATGTAATTTGAGACTTTTTATGAATTCCACTAATTTTATAGGTTACTATGATATATTAGTGTTGATTTAATCAACCGTTTTCGAACATATAATTCTTTTATGACTTTCACAAAAATCATATATCAAATAGTGTCAAAATTGACCCAAAATAGTTTTTAAATCAAATATTATATTATTAATTGTTATTTTATTCTTAAAAAACTATGGTTCGGCCAAATGACTTAGATAAAGATATATATATTAATAATAAACAACTTGGGGTTCGTTTTTCATGTTATAGTAAGTGTATTAACCATATAGTGTAAGAAAACAAAAAGTCACGGTAAAAGTTAAATTATTTAACTTAGAGTTAAATCTAAATGATAAGGTTAAAATAGGAACCTAAACTTGTCTAAATTCTATTGGATGAGAGGATTTCGACCCATCCCCACCTTAGCTTCGAAATAAATCAATTTGGAGCTATTTAAAACCGAACTTGACTTTATAATAAAATAATATTTTTAGTTATTCCAAAGGTGCCCCTCTCCTCCCTTATAAAAGGGCACCTCCTCCATCTCTTCCTCACACAACTTTGAGCCATCAAGCTCGGCCAACCCCTGCCAAAATCCCTTCTCCACTTCCCTAGAATAATCCTAGAGGTCCTGGTCTTCTTCAAATACCAATCTTAGTTCCCTATGTGGAGGATTCAAAGAGGCGTTTCAAAGAAGAGGATATAAAGAATGTTTTTAGGTAAAAAAAGGGAAGATCTTTATGGGAGATATTGGAGATCTTTTACCACGATTAGAAGATTACGTTCTGAGTTTCCAAAGACACTAAACTATTACGATCCTTGTGTGTGTGTTTTTTTTGTTATGTACTAAGTATTCCGCAAAAGTAATGTAAAGTCCATGTACGTCAAGCTTCGGGTCTCTACAGATGACTTGGTAAGACTATCAATAATGACCCATATTGCATCATTCCTTCTAGGAAAAATTCCGTCGTGATATTTTCCCATTTCCACTCAGGTATGGGGAGAGGTTGCATGACTCTTCTAGGCTGTTGCCTTCTAGCATTCACTCGTTGAAAAACCATACATCTTGACACAAAATCAGAAATTTCCCTCTTCATGTTTTCCCACAAAAAATATTCCTTCAAATATCTATACATTTTGGTGCTCCCAGGGTGTATAGAGAAATTGGAACTATTAGCATCATCCAACAATTCCCTTTTTAGATCATGTAAATAGGGAACACAATGTCTCCTCTAAAATTTCAAAATTCCATATTCATACACAAAGTCACTCAATCTCCCATCATTCAAATCATTAATATTCCTTTCAAACTCTTTATCATCAGCTTGAGAACTATTTATCCTTTCTAGTAAATATGGTTTGGAAGCCATTTGAAAAAGTATTGATGGTTCACCTTCCAGGGTGATTCCCTTATCCATCTTTACTAAATCAATGAAAATATGATCCATTTCTACTCTCATCTTGTTCAAAATTCCATGTTATTTTATACACAATGCATCTGCTACATTATCTTCCTTCCCCGGGTGGTAGTGTATCGTGAAATCATAATCCTTTTGTAGTTCAGACCACCGCCTTTGCCTCATGTGGAGTTCTTTCTGTGAGAAAATATACTTCAAACTATTGTGATCGGTATATATCTCACATTTTTCACCATAGAGATAATGTCTCTATATGTTCAAAGCAAAGATCACAGCTTCAAACTCAAGATCATGAGTAGGATAGTTTTGCTCATGAATTTTCAGCTATCGTGACGCATAGGCATTAACCCTATCATTTTTCATAAGGACATAACCAAATCCTTTCTTCGATTAATCACTATAATTAATGAACCCATCATTCCCTAATGGTAGAGTCAATATAGAAGCATTTACTAATCTTCGCTTCAGTTCATCGAAACATTATTCACACTCTTTTGTCCAAACAAATTTTACACATTTACGTGTGTGATATGTTAATGGGTTAGCCAACAGTGAAAAATTCCGGATGAAACGTCGATAATAACATGCTAAACCAATAAAAATGTGTACCCCAGTTATACTCGTCGGTGTTGGCCA
Organism: Viscum album; assembly: GCA_963277665.1. Taxonomy (NCBI): domain Eukaryota; kingdom Viridiplantae; phylum Streptophyta; class Magnoliopsida; order Santalales; family Viscaceae; genus Viscum; species Viscum album. The sequence goes on from CAUJRU010000203.1 coordinate 102,785, forward strand.
TTCTTGGATTGCTCTTGTATTAGAAGGATCAAAAGAAATTCCATTCTTATAGACAATATGGCCATGAAAAGAAATCTACTGAATCCAGAATTCACACTTACTAAACTTCCCATATAATTCATGTCTTATCAGAGTCTTCCATATAATGTGCAAGTGATTTTCATGATCTTCATAGTTTTTGGAGTATACCAAGATATCATCAATAAATACCACTACAACATATTCAAGATATTTCTTGAATACTATATTCATTAGATCTATGAATACAGAGGGTGCATTAGTCAATCAAAAAGGCATTACTGTAAACTCATAATGCCCGTACCTTGTTCGAAATGATGTCTCCGGAATGTCTTCCTTCTTCACACACAACTAATGGTATCTAGATGGAAGGTCATTCTTTGAAAAGTATTGAGCTCCATGAAGTTGGTCTAATAAATCATCAATGAGAGGTATGTGAAACTTTTTCTTTATTGTTATTGAATTAATTTCCCTGTAGTCGATACATAACCTCATAGATCCATCTTTATTTTTTTAAAAAAAGGATAAGGTATCCCCATGGAAAAACACTAGGGCGAATAAATCCCTTATTACTCAATTCCTCTAGTTGATTATTTAGTTCAAATAATTACAAAATAGCCATCTAATAATGGGTTTTCGATATAGGCCTTGAACCAGGAATTAAATCAATGGAAAACTCAATTTCTTGTTTGAGAGGATGTCTATGTAAATCTTCCGGAAACACATCTACATATTATTTTACAATAGGTACATACCCTATTTGAACATTCATTTTTTCACCCACAGTTTTTTCATCCTCTTCCTCCCCGATAATTGAATTTAGCTGATCTACTGGTGGTGGATCATGATAATAATCAAGTGGTGACGATTATGCTCTAAAGATAAAGTGTTATTTATTATCATCATCAAAAATTTTAACCTCCTTCTACTTACAATACATCTTCTCATCATAGTCAGAAAGCCAATCCATACTAAGGATTATATAAAATTAAATCATGGGTATGATGATGAGATCAGATGATAAATAACATTTATATACCCTAATAGGAACTGATTCAGAGAACATTGTAGCAATGATACATCCCTTAGGAGTTTTAACTGACAACTCTCATGTTAAATCAAATTGGAAATATTTAATTTTCTTAGAAAACTAGGAAGATATGAATCCATGCGATGATCCAGAATAAAATAAAGAATTTTCTAAACTTGAGGAATCAATTAAATTACATGCCACCATGTCTTTCGGAGCATCTACCTCAGTAGTAGTGATGGAATAATCATGGACCTGATCCCTTGGCCTATTCTGAGGTAAGTTCCCCTGACGCTTAGGAAATTCATCTCCATAATGTCCCATATCCTTGAAGTTGTATCATTGAACTTCAGTAGCTTCTTTATTCCCCTTGCAATGACGAGCTTGGTGGCCTTTTTCACCACACTTGTAACAGACTCTCATTCCTTTCAATCAAGTACTGGGGTGTTTCTTCCCACATTTACTACATGACGGATATTCAACTTTTCTCTTCTTCCCCTTATTTCCATTTCTAGAGTGATCAACAGATCTCTTCTTCTCTTGCTTTGATTTAAAGTCATATGACTTACAAAATTCTTTTTCTGTCTTGATAGCACACAAGACAGTATCTTCGTACAATGAGAAGTTTTGTGAGAGTGATGCTCGATAGAGAAATGGTTTTAACCCATCAAAGAAACAATCAATCTTACTTCTTGGGTTACGTATATAATATGAAAAATACATCTTTAACCTTGTAAAGTTAGCCTCATACTTTGTGACATTCCCATCCTCCTTTTTCCTCAGACTCAGAAATTGCCTTTCCATATTTGCTCGATGGTCAAGAGGAAAGTATTTTTCTAAGAAAATCTCTTTGAACTCCCTCCATTCCATATTTGATACTTATCATCTTTCTTCATGTTTTGAATCAATGACCACTATTGATCTTCATCTCTAGTGAGGAGGTAAACTGCCATGATAAATTTTTCTCTTTCACTACTCCCTAAGGCTTGGAATGTTTTCACTAAGGAATTTATCCATTGCTCAGCTACTAAGGGATTTTTACTCCCATTGAATGTTGGTGGTTGTTTCCTCGTGAAGAGATCTAACATTGATCCTATATGCTGTATATCAGGGTGCTCCGTATGGGTAAGGTTATTATTCATAACTTGAGTGAGTTTCCACAGTATGGTGATTAGATCATCAGCACCAATGGCATCACCAGATCCACTATAATTATCTCGACCTTGAGGGAAATTACATCATATAGTGAGTGCATTGATACGGTTTCCATTTCATCCAGTAGGAACCATTTCTAAACAATGGCATAAACTAGATCAGTTTATGAATCAAAATACACACTTCCATACTTGTAAAACACTTTACATAAATTGAACTATTTATGGATATAATCCATAATCATAAAAAATATTTTCTTTGAGGAAGTATATACACATAAACACTTCATAATGATTTTTATATAATATGAGAATTATCCTAGGCATATCCCCCGGGGGTGTCGTAACCAAGTGTGCAGCAAACACCGTTGTCATGCACCATTTCCCGTTCGAGTCTAGCTCAAAGCGGTGTTCTCGGTTTTTACCCCTAGGTACATCTGTGCCAGAGCCGCCTCTACCTGCTCATATCCAAACAGGGATTTATTTCTCAAAAAATTCACAAAATCTCTACAATAACAAAATTCTAGGAAGTTCATCTATACTAATCCTCAAAGTCTATCTTAGGGTTATGTGCTCTAATTAGAGTTTATCTAAATCCGGCTTCCTAGTTTTCTACTAAACTTATTCTGATACCAACTGTAATGCCCCAACCCAGTTACCTAGAGGTGGTGCATTATTAGATAACATTGGCATGATCACAAAAGAACATGTCTTGAAAGACCGATTAGTTTAGTAGCCTTTGAATCACTAGATACATTTATAAAGTTTACATTACATCATAAAGTGAAAACTACAACAACATCTTGTCTCCACACTCATATACCCTTATTCTATCCCTGCAGGTCATTCATAAAATATTTTTTCACATCCTGTGAAAAATAAAACATAGAAATGGGTGAGCTCAAATGCCCATTAAGGATAACAATATAGCGGAAACTTTCATAAATAAGCATAAACATTTAAGTCAATGTATAACTAAAACAATAGCCTTTTAAACATGAACATCATCATAATATGGAAGAAATAAAATCCAATAATTACATTTACATATTCACATGGATATTCTACTAGTCGAATAATAACATGAAATATCAATAACCACTTTCATAATTATGGAATGCATAATGCCATACTATCATAACCACATAGTAAAGGCCTTGTGCAAAGACATCAAATATGATTTTGTCAAGGACTTTTTCCAAGACACTAGTTTGTCTCATGAGACCTACTGATGCATCGAGGAGATGTAGCAGGCTCCACCCATCACATATTAAGTCCAATGCATTCCTCATATGAACAGTTTTGAACATAACATAAACATTCGTATTAAAACTAGCATATGAAATGTCAATACCTTATTTATAAACCATGATTGGTGTAAAAATAACACAACCACAATAAAACATATCACAAAACCGTCAATACAATATGGAAGTTTTTTATCATAATAAATCAACTTCAAATAAGCTTAAAATCTATCAAATGATGTTAATATAGATGAAATCAATACTATTTGAGAGAAATATCTCTTTTTTTGAAATCATTTAAAATACACATAATTAGAAAACAATTAATTTTAAATTATCCTTAATAGATTGTAAGGGACGCTTCGAATATTTTATAATGGCAGAAAATAGCCGCACCCTCCATATAAGTTAAAAAGAGACATTCTTACATTAATTCTTTCGAAAAGGTTAAAAAGGAAATTTTTTGGAAAACGACAGAAAGATTCCTTTATAAACTAATTATAAAAAGTCAAACAAGGTTATAAATGACTTTAAACCATAGTCTGTAAAATAGTAAGAATGATTTGAATTAAATTTTTAAGAAACATGGAAGTGGATGATAAAGAGGTCCCAAAAGATAATTACGTATAAAAAACCTCAGATAATGAATAGATTGTGAAGTAAAACCATACCTTGTACTTTTTATTGGTTGATGGTAGGTTAACATACTGTATAATGGTGAAATAATTGTTATTAAATTATACAAGAATCATATACATTAATATGATATCATATATGATCTTTTAACATTTATTTCTTAATAATATCTTAGTATTATCGTCATTCAAGTGTTAACAGATTCATTTTCCTTTATATTCATTGTTATTTGAGCCTTATTTGTTATGTATGGGATGTATCTTATTCATATCCAGAATGATATCAAGTCCTTAAAAATTATTTTTAATCATTAAATGAATAATATTATTGAATGGATACGATGGGGAATGAATCTCATCGCCTTCGTGGAGACGGTAGTCTGTACAGACGCACGAGCGGCAATATCATTCTTTAGATATTAAAATAATATATAATTGGATGGTATATCATATATATAGAATCCTTATCATGTAATATTTATTATTTACATCAATTACAAATCATTATCATACCCATCCAAATAATAATGTTTTGATTAACAATTACACCACGATGTGGAGATGATAAGCTGTGCGTACACACGTATGGTGACATGTCATTCAAAGGATGGACAGAATACTGAATATTGTTGTACCATATTTATAATAACATCACAGTATATAGAATATATTGGAGTTATTATTTTAGAATGGAAAAAACAATGAACGAATTAGTTGAAGAAGAAAGGAACTTGAAAGAGGGTGGTGAAAACATTACCTCTTCTTCAGGTTCTTCATTTTGAATTGATCAAAAGGGATCATTATGATGGTTTTATGATTAAACTAAGACAACTATGTTTAAGTGAGGGAAGTTTAGTGAATATTTTTTCAGGGTTTGGCTGAACCAAAAGGCATCGAAGGTGTCAACTAGAGGGAAGAGGAAGTGCCCTTTTATAAGATGGGTGAGGGGTACCTTAGAAAAAATTAGAAATATTATTTTATAATAAATTTATATTCACTTTATAATGGATCCAAATTAGATTATATAAAGTTTATGGTGTGGATAAGTCAAAAACCACACAACCAATAGATTTTAGACAGGTTTGGGTCAATATATTAACCATATCTTTTAGTTTTAACTCTTAGTTAATTATTCTGACATTTTCCATGTAACTTTGTATTTTTATATTATATAGTTAATAAACAAACTATATACAACCAAGAGACCCCCAATTGGTCCATTAATGATAAACCTATCATGAAATAAGTCTTTTGGCCAAAATATAGATTTTTAGTGATAGAATATAAATTAATTATATAATATTTTTTAAAAAACTTATTTATGTCAATTTTGAAAATATTTAATAATTTATTTTTGTTAAAGACTTAACAACATTATTAATTAGAAACTAAATTAATCTTATGAAATTGTAATGTAACAACCCAATATTTCATAGTACGCAATTTTTTCAAATTAATTCAATAACATTCAATACACGCAACACCGAGTTCTAGCGCAATATGACATTCAAAACAAGCCGTTCAAAAGCGGTTAGGAATAGTATTAACTGAATTTTGAACTTTATACAATCCTTATAATTTTAGAATCCGTATTATGAGTTTATTAGACATAATTTAAGAACAAATACATTTCATTCAGATAAATATAGAATTTTCCAAAAAATGCAATTTTACCGCCTTTTAATGGCGATGTCTTTTTAAATCCAATATTTGAAACTTTTATATATATTAATTTGACAAAATAAACATCTTCATTAGAATCGGGACATAGGAATTTAGTTTCAATTATGGTTTGGTGTTTTTCTGATAACCTTCATATTTGGGTGAAAAGTGAAAAATACTATATTTTAATTGAAAAAAACTTTTTTAATCAAAATAATTTATATTGTTAAATTATAACTTCTAATGGTATGTAAGTATAAATAGATTATATTTTTACAATTTAATCCAATTATGGTCATTTTATGTAATTTCACTTTGAAATTGGACATAAACAAGTGTCAAACATTTGATTGTTATTATTTCTCAAATATAAACCTTTTGCTTTTAATAATGGGAATTAATTTTAAATTAATAAATGAAACTTTTATGTTTTGAATTAGTTAAAATAGAAATCATTTTTGGATTCGGAATACAGAAATTATCTTAGGTTAAAATTTTGGTACTTTTCTGATAACTTTCATATTTGATGAATAGTGAAAATTACTAAATTTTTATTAAAAACAACTTTTTTAATTGAAATAATTAATAGTGATAAATTATGAATTTGACTGATTTAAAAGTATAATTATATTAAAATTTTACCATTTAATTCAAATTTGGTCATTGGACATAATTTTATATTTAATCAAGACATAAGAAAGTGTCAATCTTTTGATATTAATTATTTGTTAAAAACACGCTTATTGTTTCGACAATGGGAATTAATTTTAAATTAATTTATATCACTTATGTGTTTTGAATTTAGAAAAAATGTATTCCAAATTTAGAATCTTGAGGGCCTAATTTTTTAAATAGTTAACTATTGTTTTTAAACATTTTGAATAATTACTTCTGTAAATATTTTATTTACCATGGATTAATTGTAAATCCAGTAAATAAGGGTAAATAAATAATATTATAATAATACTAAATTACCTTAAAACGTGTCATAACACTATTTGTTGATACATTTCTGACCATGGACATCTTTGGGTAGATTTTGGGACCACATGGAGCCACTTGTAAGTGATAATGACACTTTATATAAATTAAGTTAAAGTAAATGCAAAAATGACATAAGCATATATCTTTAAGGAAAACAATTTTTATATAGGGTTATATATGTTGGATTTTTGACTATAAATATTCATTAGAAAGATAAAATTATTTTTTACATTATATTATTTTATTTATAATTTATATACATTGAATAATTAAATTTATTTATGACACAATAATGATGCAATATTTTTATTAATAATTAAAGAATCAAATAATTGGTATTATAAAAGATAAAATAAATTTAATTTGAAATTTTTGATGACTTAAACGAATTTTACTGGTTAATATTACATGTTTTTATGGCTTAAATTAATTTTATTCTAATTAATAAAGTTCTTAGGACTTTAGAAAAAATTAATTACTAAATAGTGACAAAATTGACAAAAATGAGTTTTAATAAAATATATTATATTATTAAATGATATTATATTCATAAAAATCTAAGGGTTGGCCAAAGGACTTATATAATGATAGGTGTATCATTAATGGACCAATGGGAGGTATCATGGATGTATATAGTATGTTTATTAACAATATAATATAAAAATACAATGTTACAATGTAAGTGTCAAACTAATTAACTAAGAGTTAAAACTAAACGATAAGGATAATAAAGTGACCCGAACCTGTCTAAAACCTATTTTTTGAGTTTTTTTAGACCTATTGACACCATATAAATTTCATAATCCACTGAGGAGCTATTATAAACCGAATTTCAATTTATTATAAAATAATAATTTATTTTTTTCTTAAAGAGCCCATCCTTCACCTTATAAAAGGACTCCACTTCCAACCAATTCTTTACAACTCTCAAGCCTTTTGGCTCATCCAACCTCTATTCAATTAATCTCCCAATATCCCTATACTCCTCCTAAAATCCTTACTTTAGGTAGAAGGCACTTTAAGAGTTCTTTTTGGTTCAAAACAAAGGGAGTTACCCAAATTAAAGTTAACGATTTCTCTTAGCTTCGTTTATTTTATTTTACTTCTCCAACACCTAAACTCTTCTTCTTTATTTCTTTTGTAAAAAAACCAGTATACTCAATATAATAGGATATTTTTATGATATGTATTTGAACTACACTTACACACACCTCCATCTAATGGGTGAAGAACATAATGTTTCTGTGGATGGTAACCAAACACCTCACGAAATGATGATTGTTCAATTATCTCCTACAACCTCTCATGGTGGACATTATGATGGAACTATAATTAAATATGATATTAATGATATTTATTTTATATATAAGCTTCTTTAATTCCATTTTATAGAATACCATTTTTCATTTCATGTGGTATATATATACGATAATTTCATTTGAGGAAGTGCGGACTACCGCCCCCTCAAAGTGATATGACTCGTTCATACCATACATGGAACATATAAAAGAAGGTGTTAATGAACATAAGTAACAAATATGAGATATTATATTATACTTTAATAATAATATACCTATGTATCATTTGTTTTTTATTCCTTTTAAAATGAAAAATGAAATGGAAGTAGCATTCGTGCGTACGTATGGACTACCGTCTCCACGAACGTGATGAGATTCATTCCGCATTGTATCCATTCAAGTATAGTTAACATTTGATGATTAAAAATAATTTTTAAGGACTTGATATCATTATTTATATGAATAAGATAAAACCTATCCATAACAAATACATCTTATGTAACAAAACATATAAAAGAAAACGAGTAAGTTAACAATCGAAACGACGATAATACTAAAATATAATTAACAAGGAAATATTAAAAGATCATATATGATATAATATTTATATATATGATTTTTTTTATAATTTAATAACAATGATTTAACTATTATACAGGAGGTTAAACATACCCTCGACTAAAATAAAGTGCAATGTAAGGGGTTTTCATCTCACTTCTTATTCTCGTGGGATTCATGTCGTATTGCCACTAATTACCTTTTGTGTGGTGTATGTGCTGCCCATAATTGTATTAATTGTGTAATAAAATTTAATTTATATTTATTTACATATTCATTATGTGATACTCCTTTCATGGGGTGTATGTTTTGTATGTTACCAAATCGGTAAGGGTTAATTCCTCAATATCATTATTATTCGAGATTGTTTATGTGTAAGTATCTACTGTGACATTTTTATCATCCATGTCCATTTTTCATAAAAATGATTTCAAAATGAACATCTTAAGATTTTTTAAAGGTACTATCTATCATCATCATAATTATAAATGTTTTAAATATATTCATTCTAAATCTTTTTAATTAATGTCCATGTTTTCAAAATGATTTTAAGAATTTATTAATTTAGAAATGAATGTTTTGAAATGATATTTATTTTCAAATGTTTCAAAGTGGTATGTGACACTTTGATTCAAAAATATCTTTTAAATTACATCCTAAATAAACGTGTGAGTTTTAAATGATTTAAAATAAAGATATATTTCTCTCAAATAGTTTTTATTTCATCTATGTCAACATCATTTGATGGATTTTAATATTATTTTAAGTGGATTTGTTATGATAAAAAACTTCCTTATTGTATTGAAATTTTTGTGATATGTTTGATTGTGGATGTGTTATTTTTATACCATTCACGGTTTATAAAGAAATTATTGACATTTCGTATGCTAGTTTTAATATGAATGTTTATGTTATGTTTATGCCTGTTCATATGAGGAATGAATTGGACTTAGTATGTGACGGGTGGAGCCTGCTATAGCTCATCGATGCATTGGTTGGTCTCATGAGACAAACTTGTGTCTTGGCATGAGGCCTTGAAAAATTCTTATTTGTAGTCTTGGCATGAGGCCTTGGCAATGTGGTTATGATAGTCTGGCATTATGAATTCCATCATTATGAAAGTGGTTATTGATTTTGAATGTGATTATTAGATTAGTAGAATATCCATATGAATAAGTAAATGGAATTATTTCGTTTTATCATTTCCATATTATACTGAAGTTCTAGTTTTAAAGGATTTTTTTAGTTATACATTGCCTTAAATGTTTATGATTATTTATTAAAGTTTTTCTCTATATTGTTATCCTTACTAAGCATCTAAGCTCAACCCTTTATATGTTTTATTTTTCCATGGATTCCAAGAAGTGTATTGTGATTGATATGCAAGGTCAATCCAAGGGAATAATGGCACTCATAAAAGATTATTTATTTTGTTCTATATGTTATAATTTTTAATGTAACATTCATGTATGTAATCTATTTTCCAATACTACTAAACAGATCGGTCCTTCGAAACATGATTACTTGTAATGATGCCAATGTATTAAAACAATGCACTGACTTTGGGTAACTGGGGTCGGGGCGTTATAGTTGGTATCAGAGGAAGTTTAGTACCAATCTTGGAAGCTAGATTTAGATAATCTCTGATTAGAGCACATAGCCCAATGATAGACTTTGAGGATTTATATAGAAGTACTTCTTAGAATTTCGGTATGGTAGAGAGTTTTTGAGCTTTCCAAGAAATACATCCCTGTCTGGATACGAGTATGTAGAGGCGGCTCTCACACAAATGTACCTTGGGGTAAAACCCGAAAACACTGCATTGAGCTAGACTCGAACGAGAACTAGTGCACGACAATGGGCCTTTCTGTACTCTTGGTTACGACACTCTCTGGGGATATGTTTACGATAATTCTCATTTTCTTTACAAACCATTATGAAGGGTTTATGATTATATATTCTATCAAAGAATACATTTTTATGATTATGGATTATATCCATAAACTGTTTAATTTATGTTAAGTGTTTTCAAAATTTGGGATTAGGTATTGAAATTCATAAACTATTTTAGTGTATGAAATTGTTTAGAAATGGTGCCTAGTAGAAGTAATGAGAACTCCAGCAATACACATGATCTAAAGAGTAAGAAGGATCATATCTTTCATGGTCTTAAGCCAGAATTTATAAGGGAAATGGTCTCCGATGTATTATCATCATATGAAGAAGTAGTATCATGTGTTGATAAGATAAGTAAAGAGTTTTTGGAGTCCTATGGATTTGATGGGAAGCCAGAGAAGAAAAGGATGGTAGGGATAAAGACAGATAAAGGGAAGAAGGTAAATAAGGATTTTCCCATATGTGATAACTGTGGAAAGAATCACCTTGGAAAATGCTTGAAGGTTATGGGAGTATGTTAAATGTGTAGAGAAAAAGGATATCACGTTCATGATTGTAAGGGTAAGAAAAAGGATTCAAATGTACAATGCTTCATCTGCAAGGAGTAGGGACACTACGTGAATCAATGTTCAAATCATTAGAGTATGCCCCAAATGATGCTATTGGATAATAATAATGTTATGATACTACCATAGATGAAGATTAATGACTAGTGTTCTTATGTTGTTATCAATGAATTATTCCATTTTAGTGTTGTATCAATGATGTACTGGTTATATGAATTATGGAGATAAATAAGGATTGTACTGTAGTACTATTTCATTGAGGATTTGAGAATATATGGTTCTATGAAAAGTGACTCAACAACAACTTAAACATTTTTTTGAAAATACATGGTTGAAAAAAATGTAATCCTTAATATGGTCTTGATACTGATGTAGTAATTTTGGAATAAGAGATGGTTGATTTAGATAAATTATATTGGATATTATTGACTACCTTGGCACTGATTAATGGTTTGTTTATTTCATCATTGTTAGAATATTCAATGTTTTTGGATATAAGGAGTATATCCCGTATTCTATGAGTAATATGGGATCATGAATCTAATCAATAAGGTTTTATGGTATTTCAGGATGTTACGGTGTTTTAAAAGAATACAAGATGAAGGTGTTCACATGATATTACGTGGGAAAAAGTATCTTCATTGTGTTTACCTACCTTATAAATTTTGGACTGTGAGTTGGATAAATGTATTTTGGATAAGACTTATTTGAGATTATTTTTGGATTTCAATAAACTGGGTAACCTGGAGGTCGAGCGACAACCCGTTGCGTCCGGCAAGGCCACGAGAATTGATCCCACAACTGAAGGGCGACAAGGGTGTATCACCTACCACTGACCCATGTGATGTACAAGATTTAATAATATAGGTTTTTAATGGTTCTTCTAGATGAATCATTAATTAATTTTTTTACCTTATACGAATAGGATAAATAGAATATTATTTTCAAGTTCAATTATCTTTTATTGTGAAATATGAGTTTGTGGAAGAACTTAGTTAAAGGATTGGACTCTACTTGTCAAGTATATATTTTACTTCTTCTCCTATTCAATGATGAAATTAATTCTTATACTTTTGTGATGGGATCTTAAAACAAAAAATGTGTTATCATAATACCATATGTTTTGTTGAACCGATGGTATTTTAAATCATCATAGATTGATGAATTTAATGCCCTCAATTTTACAATTATTTGTGATTGATGACCTCAATCACTGCCTATAAATATTTACATTTTCCCTCAAATTAGATGTCTCTAATTTCCACCAATGTTTTCCTAATCGATATCATATTTTTGTGGTGACCCTTTCATTTCCCTTTTCCTCTAATTAAGACTAAATTTTATTAACCTAATTTATGATGTAGGTTTTCCCAAAGGTATATTCTATTTTAAACCTTTTATTTTCGAAAAATAATTTCAAATTGCGAGGACACAATTTATTGAAGGAGGGAAGAATGTAACACCCCAATATTTCATAGTATGTTATTTCTTCAATGTAATTTAATAACATTCACAACACACAACACCGAGTTCTAGCGCACCATAACATACCAAACAAAATGTTCAAAAGAGGTTATGAAAAGTATTAACTGAATTTTGAACTTTATATAATCCTTATAATTTTAGAATACATATTTTTAGTTTCTAAAACATAATTTAAGAACAAATACATTTTATTCAGATAAAAAAAGTATTTTTCAAAAAATGAAATTTTTCCGCCTTTTAATAGAGAAGCCTTTTTAAATCCAATATTTGAAACATATATATATATATATTTACTTTTACTAAATAAACTTCTTCTTTATAATCGGGACATATGAATTTATTTTCAATAATGTTTTTTTGTTTTTCTGATAACCATCATATTTGGGTGAATAGTGAAAAATACTATATTTTAACTGAAACCAACTTTTTTAATAAAATTTATTTATATTGTTAAATTATACATTTTAAAGGAATAGAAGTATAAATAGATTATATTTTTACTATTTAATCCAATAAAGGTAATTTTAAGTAATTTCACATTGAAATTGGACATAAACAATAGTCAATCTTTTGATAGTTACTATTTCTTAAAAATAGCCCTTTTTGTTTTAATAGCGGGAATTAATTTTAAATAAATAAATGAAACTTTTATGTTTTCAATTTGTTAAAATATACTTTATTTTTGGATTCGGAATATCAAAATTAGCTTAGGGTGAAATTTTGGTACTTTTCTAATAACATTCATATTTTGATGAATAGTTAAAATTACTAAATTTTAATTAAAAACAACTTTTTAATAGAAATAATTAATAGTGATAAATTATGAATTCGAGTGATTTTAAAGAATAATTATATTATAATTTTACCATTTAATCCAATTTTTTTCATTGGATATAATTACATATTTAAACTGGACATAAGAAAGTGTTAATCTTTTGATAGTTATTATTTGTTACAAACACGCTTATTGTTTCGACAACGGGAATTAATTTTAAATTAATTTCTGCCACTTATGTGTTTTTAATTTAGAAAAATGGTTTCCATATTTATAATCAGGAGGTTAAAATTGTGTAAATATGTATCTTTTATTTTTAGACATTTAGAATAATTACTTCAGTAAATATTTTATTTACGATGGTTAAAGGGAAAATCCGGTAAATAAGGCTAACAATATAATATAATAATAATACTAAATTACCCTAAAAAGTGTCCTAACCCTATTGGTTGATACATGTCCAACCATGGGCATCTTTGGGTCGATTTTGGGACCCCATGGAGACACGTTTTAGTGATAATGACACTTTATATTAATTAAGTTAAAGTAAACGAAAAATTGACAAAAACATATATCTTTTAGAAACAAAAATTTTAGATAGGTTTATTTATGTTGAATTTCGACTATAAATATTCATTAGAAAGATAATAAATTTCCATAAATAATAGTATTTTATTTATAATTTTTATACATTTAATAATTTGATTTATTTATGACACAATAATGATGTAATAATTTCTCAAATAATAAAAGAATCAAATAATTGATATTATAAAAGTTAAAATAAATATAATTTGAAAGTTTTGATGACTTAAAAGAATTTAATTGGTTAATATTGAATGTTATTATTTCTTAAATGAATTTTATTCGATTTAATAAAGTTTTTAAGAATTTAACAAAAAGAAATTATTAAATAGTGTCAAATTGACAAAAATGAGTATTTAAAACAAATATTATATAATTAATTGATATTATATTCCTAAAAATATATGGTTCAGCCAAAGGACTTATATAATTATAGGTGTATCATTAATGGACCACATGGGGATCTCATGGATGTATATAGTATGTTTAGTAATTATATAATATAAAAATATAAAGTGACATGGTAAGTGTCAAAATAATTAACTAAGAGTCAAAACTAATAGATAAGGTTAATAAAGTTACCAAAAAATGTCTAAAACCTATCAGTTGAGTTGTTTTCGACCTATTCACACCTTAGAATTTTAATAATTCACATTGGAGCCATTAGAATCTGAATATGAATTTATTATAAAATAATAATTTAAGTTTTTCTTAAAGAGCCCCTCCTTCCCCTTATAAAAGGACACAACTTCCATCCAATTTCTAACACCTCTCAATCCTTTTGGATCGTCCAAACTCTTCCCCATTAATCTCCCTATATCCATATACTCATAATAGAAGCCTTAATTTAGGCAGAAGTCACTTCAAGATTCCTTTTTGGTTCAAAGAAAAGGGAGTTACCCAAATTAAAGGTAACGATTTCTCTTAGATTCTTTTCTTTTATTTTACTTCTCCAACCCCTAAAATATTCTTATTATTTTATTTTGTAAAAACACCAGTATAATAAATATACTAGGATATTGTTATGATATTTATTCAAACTACATTTACACACAACTCCATCTAATGGGTGAAAAACATAATGTTTCTGTGGATGTCAACCAAACGCCTCACGAAACGATGATTGTTCAATTATCTTCTACCACCTCTCATGGACTACATTATGATGAATCTAAAATTAAATATGATATTAATTATATTTATTTTAAATATAAACTTATTTAATTCAATTTTATAGCATACCATTATTCGTTTCATGTTGAATATATATAGACGATAATTTCATTTGAGGAAGTGCAGACTACTGCCCCCTCAAAGTGATATGACTCATTAATACCATACATGGAATGTATAAAGGAAGGTGTTAATGAACATAAGTAACAAATATAATATATTATATTATAATGGAATAATAATATTCCTATGTATCATTTGGTTATGATTTTTTTTTAATGAAAAATGAAATGGAAGTAGCGTTTGTTCGTACGTAATGACTACCGTCTCCACGAACGCAATGAGATTCGTTACCCATCATATCCATTCAAGTCCAATTCACATTTGATGATTAATTTTTTTTGAAGGACTTGATATCAATCTGGATATGAATAAGATATATCCTATCCATAACAAACAAGAATTATGTAACAAAACATATAAAAGAAAAAGAGTAAGTTAACACTCGAAACGATGATAATACTAAAATATTATTAACAAGGAAATATTAAAAGATCATATATGATATCATATTTATGTATATTATTATTTTATAATTTAATAAAAATTATTTCACTATTATACAGGAGGTTAAACGTACCCTCCACTAAAAGAAAGTGCAAGGTAATGGGTTTTCATCTCACTTATTATTCCCGTGAGATTCGTGTCGTATTGCCACTGATTACCTTTTGTGTGTTGTATGTACGGCCCAAAATTGTATACATTGTGTAATGCAGTTCAATTTATGTGTATTTACATATTCATTGTATGATTCTCATTTCATGGGGTGTATGTTTCGTATGTTACCAAATTCAAAAGGGTTAATTCCTCAATCTCATTATTTTCCGAGATTGTTTCTGTGTAAGTATCTAGTGAGACATTTTCATCATCCATGTCCATTTTTCATAAAAATGATTTCAAAATGAATATTTTAAGGAATTTTTAATGGTAATATTTATCAAGATCATAATTTTAATGGTTTTAAAGATTTATCTTTCTAAATCGTTTTAGTTAATTTACATGTTTTCAAAATGATTTTAAGGATTTTTTTATATGGAAATGAATGTTTTGAAATGATATTTATTTTAAAAAGTTTCAAAGTGGTATGTGACACATTGATTTCAAAATATCTTTTAAATTCCATCCTTAATTAATGTGTGAATTTTAAATGATTTCAAAAAAAAAATAGATATTTATCTCAAATAGTTTTGATTTCATCTATGTCAGCATCCGTTGATGGATTTTAAGCTTATTTGAAGTTGATTTATTATGATACAAACCATCCTTATTGTATTGAAGGTTTTGTGATATGTTTGACTGTGTATGTGTTATTTTTATACCATTCATGGTTTATGGATAATGTATTGACATTTTGTATTCTAGTTTTAATACAAATGTTTATGTTATGTTTAAACCTGTTCATATGAGGAATGCATTGGACATAGTAAGTGAAAGGTGTAGCCTGCTATAGCTCCTTGATGCATCGGTAGGTCACATTAGAAAAACTAGTGTCTTGTCATGAGGCTTTGAAAAAAATTTATTTGTATTCTTAGCATGAGGACTTGGCTACGTGGTTATGATAGTCTGGCATTATGCATTCCATCATTATGAAAGTGGTTATTGATATTGAATGTGATTATTCGACTAGTAGAATATCCATATTAATAAGTAAATGGAATTATTTCGTTTTATCTTTTCCATATTATGATGAATTTCATGTTTTAAAGGCTGTTGTTTTGGTTATACATTTCCTTAAATTGTTATAATTATTTATTAATGTTTTTTCTATATTGTTATCCTTACTGAGCATATGAGCTCACCCCTTTATATGTTTTATTTTTCCCATGATTCCAAAAATTGTATTGTGATTGATATGAAGGGTTAAGACAATGAAATAATGAAATTAATAAAGGATAATTTATGTTGTTTTTATGTAATAATTTTTAATGTAACATTCATGTATGTAATCTATTTTCCAAGACTGCTAAACCGATCGGTCCTTCGAGACATGATAACTTGTAATCTTTCCAATGTATTAAAATAATGCACCGAATCTGGGTAACTGGGGTTGGGGAGTTACACGTAACAAGTCATGTTAAACAATAAAATTCGTGGATGTCATCAAAACATTGAAATTAAATATATTTTAACTTTTATAATACTAATTATTTGATTCTTTCATTAATAATGAAAATACTGCATCATTATTGTGTCATAAATAAATTTAATTATTCAATGTATAAAAATTTTAAATAAAATAACATTATATAGGAGATATTTTTATCTTTCTAATGAATATTTTTAGTCGAAAATATAACATATATATCCCTATGTAAAAATTGTTTTGCTAAAAGATATATGCTTATGTCATTTTTGTATATACTTTATCTTAATTAATATAAAGTGTCCTTGTCACCTACAAGTGGCTCCATAGGGTCCCAAAATCGACCCAATGATGCCCATGGTCGGAAATGTAACATCCAATAGGGTTAGGACATGTTTCAGGGTAAATTTAAATTATTAGAATATCATTATTTTTACAATTATTTACCAGATTTAAACTTTAACCATGGTAAATAAAATATTTACCGAAGTAATTATTCAAAATGTCTAAAAATAAGTGTTACCTATTTAAATAATTTGAACATCCTGATTTCAAATATGGAATCCATTTTTACAAATTCAAAACAGAAAAGGTGAATAAATTAATTTAAAATTAATTTCCGTTGTCAAAACAAAAAACCTGTTTTTAAGAAATACTAACTATCAAAACATTCACACTTGTTTATATCCAGTTTAAATGTGAAATTATGTCCAATGAACAAAATTGTATTAAATGGTAAAACTATATTCTATATATACTTTAAAACCACTCAAATTGATAATTTATCACTATTAACAATTTCGATTAAAAAAGTAGTTTTTAATTAAAATTTCGTAATTTGCACTATTCATCAGAATATAAAAGTTGTCCAAAAAGTACCAAAATTTCACCCTAAGCTAATTTATATATTCCGAAACCAAAAATGAAGTAAATTTTGAAAAATAAAATTTATAAAATATCAAAAAGTGGGTATTACTATTCATAATGGCTACTTTGATTGGTCACGGTGTGTTAGAATTTCGAAGTTGCGTACAATGAAATCTATTGCATTATTCAAACGAAAACATACCGTGGAAGCTTGGGGTGTTACACATATATTCACTCACTCTATTTTAATGTTAACAAACATATGATCTCCTCTCTATAGAATCCTCCCAATGAACCACAAGCTCATAAGAAGTCTCTATCAAGCCTCTCTGAATCCTTTTGAAGCACACTTCCAGGTACGAGATTTCTTCCTTTCTAATTTTGAACAAATTTAATTATATTGTTGTACCCATTTCTAAAAATTAAATTTGAAAAGTAATGATTTCAAACCTCCCCCATACCACCAACCATATGTTTGAATGATTTGATACCTCTTTATCTCCCATTAATTCATCTCATGTAAACGTGTTACAATGCAGAAATTCCATAAGGAATTTCTATCTTCTCATGATATTATGCATTTATATTCTGTTACATAGGTTGGGATATGTATCTATATGAGCCACATTAAGTCCAGTTATTTTACATATTATTAGATACCCCTTTCTCTCTCTTCAACCATTTTTATAAAATTTTATGTACCGCCATTATGCTTCCGAAAATGCACTACAATTTTCATTGCCAAAGTCATGGTTATATTGAATACCATGCCCAATTATCTATCAAGGGTATTCACCTTTACACACATTTACATATTGATTATAGTGTTTCATATATGTATTCCAATTTGTTTTATCCTGTACTAAATGATGATGTTGAATGATTCCATGTTGTATGATCGATGTGGGACAATTATTACTGAAATGAAATGATTAACAATTGTGCACCCTGATTGCACTCAAATGAATTGGGTATTGATTAGTATCATGATATGTCACGTTCAACGAGGGTTTACTCATTATAATTAAAGTGAAATAAGGGTTTACACATGTTCTATGTGCAATGAGACTTGGATTATTCTAATATCATTTAAATGTTTTTGACACATTTCCATGTTATGATAATCATGCTATATCATGCCATTATGTTTAGGATTCTCTTATGCTCTATGGATATTCCTATTGAATAACATGTACTATATTATTAATTCTATACCTTGTTTACTCCTTTACTGGGCTTTATATCTCACCCTTTTCTTATGCATGTCCTCAAGTTATCCCATGCAATGCTAAGTACGAAGGCATGTTGTGGTCATGTAAAATATTTTTTCAATAATGATTATAGTTATTATGTTATAAGATGTTTTGTAACGTTCCTTGTTTTCCAAGACACTAGAAATATTGATTCTCAAGTTTTCTTATGTAAAGTTTTATGTAATAAATAATATTTATGTGTGTAAAAAAGTGCAGGGTTGTTATAGTTGGTATCAGAGTATATGTTAAGTAATTTTTGGGATTAGGATTAGAAAGACCTTCTAAAAGACTTTTGGATAACACTAAGTATAATAAAAACATCCAAAAAATTTTATGATTATTTAGGAAGAGGATTAATAATAAAATACATCCATTTCTGGATAAGATAAGGTAGAGGCGGATCTAGTACAGATTTATCTAGGGGTAAAACCTGAAAACACCTCATTGAGAAAGACTCAAATTAAAACTGGTTCACGAAAATGGGCCTTGCTGCATTCATGCTTACGACTCTCCCATGGGATATGATTTGGTATATTCATAATCTTAGAAAGATCCATTATTAAGGGAATTAGAAAATGAACCTATGAATATAGGTTGGGATGTAGATCATGGATCACATAGATTAGTTAATAAAATAAATCTAATTTAAATGTTATCCCTTTTTGTCTTTAGAATACCCATTAATTATTACCCATAACATTCATTTCATTCCAGTAAATTTCCGGTAATAGGAGAAATCCAGCTAATAACTGATGAAAATAACATTATGATGACTATTCTAATGAGATCATCAATCTGATGGGAGAGGGAGTCGTAAAAATTGTCATGTTACTCATTCAATACACTACGGTTTTGAAAGAAACATGGGTCTAGAAGATCATCCCCCCATTAAAAACCAGATGAAATTGTGGGCTTTATGAGGAAAAGGCATTTTACTTTTAATGGATAATACAATCTGACATCCATCAAACAATGGATTAACTCCATTGAAAGGATCTTCTCCACATATCAATGTTATGAACTAGAGAAGGTTTTTCTAGATACATATCTTTTTGAGGGTGAAGTTTTTCAACGGTGGAAGTTGATCATGAAGTATAAATCCTGAGGAAGGGATGAAGGCATTGGAATGGAATGATTTCTGTAAAATGTTTTTCGATAAACATTTCCCACAAACCCAATGAATTAATATTGAAATAGTATTTTGTTCCCTTAATAAAAAAGTCAAAGAATCCATCCTAGTGTATGAGGAAATCATCACATCGATTTCACATTATGTCTTCGGCTTTTTCATTACACTTGGGTGTATGGTTGAACGCTTCTTTAGTGGGATAAAACACAGAATAAAAAAATATTTAGCGATCCTTGACATATATTTTTGTGAGGAAATTTTATAATGTACCCTAAAATTCAAAATAGAGATTGGAAAACTATAGTAGTGCCATTGAGATAACAAGCATATGGTGGAATTTAATCCTAGTGGTCTGATGGATATATCGAATGGTGCAACACAATTCCACACCCCACCTTCCAAATTTGTGGATTGAATCACCCCAAAAAGTTTTATAGGGATGAGAACATTATTTAAGTGTGGAAGATAATGGAACCGGGCTATTAATAGATGACAAGAAAAACCCGCTTCTATGATAGAGGATATAAACAATCTATTCGCCCCCTCAAATAATTGTCCATTGATTTAACTACAATGATCTAGGGAACTTTGAAAACCAGTTCCCTAAATAATTGGTTTTCTGGTGGCAACCAACAACCTCCAGGGCAACACGAGAGATCATTTTTCCTCACTACCATTAAAGGTAACCTAGAAAACAAAGTGGTGTTCGGTACTCTAGCTAATCAGTCATGAATAGAGAATGTACTTTGGGATTCTAGTTCTACACATTCTATTATATCCCGAATGTTTAGTAAAACAATCCAACACCACCACAAACAATGGAAATGAAGATGTCGGTGAGAATGATAAATGCGGAAATCATTGCATCCCATGAATATAACTCCTCCCCTGTAGTAATTTGTGGTTTCCACTTCCCGGATAAACTCATAAAACTCCATTTGGTGGAATATGATGAAATTCTTATTGTGGATTGGATTTCCATATATAAAGCCAAAATAAATTTCCATGAGTAAGAAATCGCTCTCTATATGGTGAATCCTCTCCCAATTCTGTACCAGTTCAATGAGGAAGATGATTATTCTTTAGTACCATCTTCTCAAATGTGGCTATTACTACCCTAAGAGCATGCATATCTTGATCAGATGATTGATTCTATGGAAGAAATCATCCATGAATACATGCCTATTTTGAAGTAATTTACTGAAGTGTTTCCCGAGAAATTATCATGTCTTCCTTTTAGAAGAGATGTTAATTTCTCAATTTATCTTATACCTGAAGCATTGAAAATATCCAAGAATCCATATGGAATTTTTGTTGTGGAGATTTAGTGCTAAATATAAAACTCTATGAGAATCTGGATAAATGGGTTTTACACCCATGTGATTCACCATGGGGTTCATGAGTCCTATTCATCTTGAAAAGGATTGGTTAATGCACCATTGCAATGATTTTCATGATCTCATCAAAATCACTATAAAGAACAAGTATTATCTTCCCTGTTGTGATGACTTGTTCGATCAGCTATGTGGAGTACAATACATTTCCAATGTGAACTATCAGTGAAGATGTTTTCATGTAAGGGAGAAGAAGGAGGATATCCCCAATACTTCTTTTCAAACAAGATACGAGCACTATCAATTCACAATAATGCCTTTTAGACTCACTAATGCTCCATCTTTCATCATGGGATAGATGAATAGATTCATTAGGGATTACCTCAAAAAAATTATGGTAGTCTTAATAGTAAATATTTTAATATACTCCAAAACCAAGGAGGATAATGAAGATCTTATAAGAAATTTACTAGATACCTTGTAGAAGGTGAAGATATATTAAATGTACATCAAGTGTAAGTTATTGTTGAAGGAGGTCTCATTATTGGGTCATGTCATCACAAGAAATGGGATATCTGTGGATCCCATAATGAAATCTACAATTGAGTGATGGTAGAGTCCAACATTAGTAATGGATATAAGTAGCTTCTTAGGGTTAGCTGAATATTATCTCTAATTTTTTAGAAACATATCACTACTATCCAACACTCTTAACAAGTTATCCTATAAAGTATAAAAGATTTCTTGGAGTGATTAATGTTAATATTGCTTCATGTATTTGAAAATGGGGCTTATTACATCACCAATTCTCACACTACCCACAATTAGAGAACTTTTTGTGGTATTTAGTGATGCTTTGAAGAAGGAAATGGGAAATGTATTGATGAAAAATGACAAATTCATTTAATATGATTCAATTAAATTGAATGTTCATGGAAAAAGTTATTCAACACATGATCTGGGGATTACTGTAGTAATATTTTCTTTAAAAATTTAGTGTCCTTACCTTTTTGTGGAGATGTGTGTAATATATAGAGATCAAAAAACATTCAAGTATATATTCACACATAAATAGTTGAATATGATCCAAATAAGATGGTTAGAGATGATCAAAGACTATTATTGGTCAATCAATAACCACCCTGTGAAAGAGAAAATGGTGGAAGATGTTGTAAGTAGAATGGACCCATCAATTCTATCATTGATGAGAAGTGAAATGGATACAATATTTGTTGATTTTATGAATATAGAAATATGAATAATAAATAATGGAACATCATTAATCTATTCACAAATGATTGCTGAATTGTCTCTTTTGAAAAGGTTTAAGGATGATCCAATGGATGATGTGGGAATTCTGAAGAAAATGTAAACTATTAGAAAAGGTAAATCCTTGGAGTTCAATGATAATTAAGAAGGAAAAATGAGATTTGGAACAAGACTATGTGTACCATCAAATCCGGAGTTAAAGAATGAACTTTTGGATGTTGAAAATAGTTAAAATTTCTCCATTCACCCATGAAACACCAAAATGTATTGAGATCTATGATAAAATTATTGGTGGGATAACATGAATAATGAGATCACTAAGTATAAATAAATGTACCTGTTATGTCAGAAAGTGAATGCTGACAGGAAAAATCTAAAGTGATGATGCAACCATTACCCATACCATCATTGAAATGGGAGAACACCACCATAAAAATTATCACCGGACTTCCAATGACATCAAAAGGAAGAAATTCTGTCTAGGTTGTTGTGAAACGTCAAATAAAGACTTCACACTTCATTGCAATTCGAGAGAATTCCTCGTTGGATCAACATACACATATATATTTAAGATAAGGGGTAAGAATGCATGATGTAACACTATCTATTGTATCTGATCAAGATCTATGATTCACCTCAACATTCATAAAGAGTCTACAACATCAACGATATACTGATTTGATCATCAATACGACTTATCATCTCCAAACTGATGGCTAATATTAGCAGACTATCCAAATACTTGAGTAACTATTGAGAGCATGCTCAATGGAGTTAAATGGATGATGGGATCAATATATTCCTCTTATTGCGTTCTCATTCAATAAAATTTTCTACTCAAGCATCCAAATTTCTTATAATGAAGCCCTTTAAGGGAATAAGTGTCAAACACCAACATGATGGGAGGAAGTAGGGGAGTGAAAATTCCTAGATCCAGAAATGGTCGAAGAAATGGTGGAGAAGGTTAAGACCATCCTGGAGCACATTAATTCTTCTTGGAGTCGACATAAGTTCTATGATGATAATAATAGGTGAGAAATAGAGTTTAATGTTGGACATATGGTATTCCTTAGCATATCACTATGGAAGAGGGTTATGAGATTATTGAAGAAGGGAAAGCTTACTCCAAGGTACACTGATCATTTTGAGATCATTGATCTCATTTGAGCAGTGGCCTATCAACAATCATTCCCACCGGACCTATCTCAAGAATATTATGTATTCCTTTTATCAATCTTGAGGAGGTAAATATCAAACATTGAGAATGTAATGAATCCAAAGGTCGTACCATTGAAGACTGAAATCTCCTATGAATAAAAGCCAGTGCAGATCATAAGATCACTAGGAAAAATCTCTATGAGATATGCCAATTCCTCTCATAACTGTTTTTTGGGGAAACCAAACGTTTGAAGAGGAATCATAGGAAACAAAAGAGTTGATGAAGCAGAGTTACCCGTATCTATTTTAGTGTGGGATAAAGAAATTTCGACTGTGAAATTTCTTAAGGGGGAATATTTTAACAACCCAAGATTTTAAAAATAATAATTCATTTTGGTCATTATAAATGTATTATTATATAAAATGATTATAGAAAACATATTCACTTCCTTGGTTTTATGTTTTGGGATTTTAATGTACCGTTATGAAATTTTACTTTTGTGAATATAGCCATTGAACAATGATAAGATGATTAGTATAAATTTAGGGATTTAATAAATTCATCTAACATAGAAAAATTAAGTGAGGGCCTCATCCCATATAATTTATCAATAAAATCCCATTTGATGGAGCATGGAATAAAGGTAGTGTCACTGGGATTTTCTCTGTACCAAGACCAAGATGATCTTCAACATGTAAAGCATGAACTAAGTCATCTACTAGATAAGTGAAAGATAATAGAGATTACCTCTCAGGCGATGTTATCCAAGCCTCCCCAAGAGTTTTTCACAATCACACACCTTACCCATACAGCTTTTGTTGGTTTTATAAGGGGATAGGTAAAAAGAAACTAGGACTATAATTATGTGATCTATTTTTTTTAAATAATATACAGTCATTTCATTATTGTTGCTTCGTAAATGGTTTTTATAGAACCAATAGAATTTTTTAGTGCAATTCAATTAAGAAACATATTTTAATGAATTGATAGATTTTTTTAATTAAATAATATTTTAATAAAATATTTTTATTACCAAATTTATTTTAAATAAATACAAATCATTTTATAATTTTTATGAATACAATTATAATATTTATTAAGGTTTGAAAACTATTTTCTTCAAAACCCATTAATTTTCAATAAATGACAGTTTGTTTAAAAAAGAAAATTCACATATTTTGAAAATTATATATATAAATAAAATATTATTTTTTGAAAATGGATTTCAAAATTACCCAATTTGTAAATTTCTAATAATTTTTTGAGAAAGTTGAATTTTTGGGTAAAAATTATATATCAATTAAATATATAATGTGTTTCATGAAATAAAAATGGCCCAATAGTGATGTTATAAAATACTATAAAATGGATTTTGGGATAATATATGTTTTACCTTTAATATTATGTGATTTTGGATTTGTTGGATTTATTTTACAAAGACTTTTTTTACCCTCCAAATCAAATAAAACATTTAAACATTTTAAGATAATGTCATTGAGAGTGTAACTCACCTCTATATAAGAAATCCTAATATAATAATAAGATTTTCCATTAGACTTATAAAATATTTTTTTCCACACCAATTTTGTAAAAACCATCGAAAAAACCAGGAGATTGTTTCTGGTTTTGATTAGTTTAATGTGTAGTGTCCAAATCCCAAATAATAAAGAATTTTCTCTCCTTCCATTTAGAAACCCACTCAATCTTCCATTTATCTTCACTCAAACAATTTTAATCATGAACAAACTCGAACATCCTCTCTATATAATCATCTCAAGGTGGCCCAATCTCCCAATAAGCCACTCTCATGTCTCTCTAATGCCTATGGGATCACACTTCCATGTACTAGATTTCTTCTTTTTTCATTTTTGACCAAATTTCATTATTTTGTTGTTCCCTCGGGATTTCAATAAAAAATGTTGGGTTTTGATTTCACAACTCCTCCATACATATCAGCTTATTTTTTTAAGGATGATATACTTCTTTCTCTTTCATTAATGACACCCACATACCACCATTACTATGACGAAATTTTGAAAGGAATTTCTCTCTTCTCATTAACTTTCATGAAATTATTTTATATTATGCTTCTAAAATCCATTACATATGTTATAAAATTTATCTATATGACCCCCTTACTTTCCATTTCATGTACATAAAATGATATACCCCTTTATCTCTCATCCACAATTTTTATGATTTATTATGTCATGCCGTTATGCTAGAGAAATTGCACCTTGATTTTCCAAGACAAAGTCAATGTGTAGTGAATACCATGCCCATTTCTCTATAAATGGTATTCACCTACACACACATATAATTCTTGGTTATTGAGTTTCACCATTTATTCCAGATTTCATTATCATGTAAAAATGATCATGTTGAATGATTCCCTGTTGTTTGATCCATGTGGCACAAATATTCCTGAAATGAAATGATTAAGAAGGGTTTGCCCTGATAGCGCACCAACACCTAGGGGAAAGATTCTTATTATGATAAATAATGCACCGAAAGGGTTTACCCAAGATAATTCAGATCCAATTAGGGTTTAATCATGCTCTATGTGCAATGATCCTTGTATCATGCTAATATCATGTTAAATGTTGTTTCTGCATTTCCATGTTATGATAATCATGCTATATCATGCCTTTATGTTCATGTTCCTATTGTGATCCATTGATTTTCTATTTCCTAACATGTACTATATTATTAATGTTATTACTTATTTACTCCCTTATTAGTATTTATAGATCACACTTTTCTTTTTCATGTCCTCAGGTTATCCCATGCAATGTTATGTACAAAGGAATATTTTGGTCTTGTAAAAGATGTTTTCAATAAAAATGTTGGTTTTTATGTTCAATGTTGTTATTTAATGTTCCTAATTTTCCAATTCACTAGACATCACGATTCTTAGAGCTGTCTTATGTCAAATATTTTGATATAAACCCTGTTTAGTTTTGTAATAATGAGCAGAGTTGTTATAGCCCCGACTACTATTGAAATAAAATTATATGCTTATGTGTCTTCCGTAATTCCATATTTTTTCCGATGTTATTATTTCATGGCTTATATTCATTATTTTTTTATCATTCATGTCTTATTGAATTTCAATATTTATTCCATGATTCATGTATATTATCATTCATCTGTACTGTATGATATTATATTTTCAGGATCATGTTCTCATACCCTTATGCTCATGATTATTCTAACACATATTCATTGTTTACCCTTCATGTTAATTTTAGATCACCCATTTTTATGATTACATCCCCCAAATATTATGATATATATTAATTTTTCTGTGGATAAGAAGAGTGTTATTCATTAAGAATCCAGTGTGAGATAATGAATATCACATATATATCAGTGTCTATATTTCCAAGTTTCAAAAGGCAACAGACTATTTAACTCTTTGGGAATGTATTTGTATAATGTTTTCAGTATTCCTAAAAAGTGATGTTTTGTTAATGTGTGAAAATACGTGTTTTCTATAATATTTTCGATGAATATAATATTTTAACAATGGATTATTGATTCAAATTGAAAAACGATGAAAATGTAATGTTGAATCAAATAGTAAAAATATGTATGTGATGAAAATTTGAATGGTTAATAATGGAATCTAGTTAACATTGAAAACTGGTGAATAATAAATATGAATTTGAAAATAATAAATTTGTGTTGATTATGTATTATGATTATTTTTAATTTACTTATATTCATTTTGATTTTGTTTCATTTTGATTGATATTTATGATATATTTAATATTATATAATTTATTTTATTTCTTAATTTATGAAATAAAAAATAAAAATCAGTTGCAAAATTTATATGGGAAGAGTGCATTTTTTTCTCAATGACTCTACATGTACTGTGCTAAATCATCATGATGAAATTCTAATTTATATAATGTTTGACCAAAATATTAAAAACTAAAACTACTATTTTGTATAATTAGTCACATATAAAAATAGAGGTGATAAAATGGTATTGTGGAATAATGATGGAGTGTGGTCTGCATGTGGGTCGCATTTTCATTCTATCAAAGATTTTAATTATGTAAACTTTATATTTATTTGTTATAACTAAGTTATGTGTTTTTATTCTATAATAACATTAATGTATGAATTCTCTATTTGGAATAATAAGTGGTTAGTGGTTGTCTGAATCTATTTTTAAAACATTATAGTGATATAGAAGTTGTGATTGTATAGGGATTGAGCAGTTTTGATATGACATGAAGATGACAATGTTGAAGGTCTTAATAATATGGAATTTATTTTTAGGATATGTGGTGTGCATTATAAGTAATAAATGTAGTGGGGAGATTCATTATTGGAGGAAAATTTGTAATACAACAATATTTCTCAAGGGTGAAATTTTTCATTATTGATGAAGTTTGTAGTGGGGACAATCATTGAGGATTAGCACAGTGAAACTAATAAGTTTCCATATATTTAGAAAGTGCCATGACAAATATATATAGATATATATAGAGGTCTTAATGAGTATACTTCTATATAGGATACTTATAGAATGTTTTTATTGACAGAAAGCTTTGTATATTTATTATAGTGTATTCCCTATGGGGGTATAGTGATTTGGTGGTGGGGATACAATAATGAGGTCTCAATATTTGGATAAAAAACAAACATTTCACTGAGGAACATATCAATTAAAACAGTTACTGATTCAAGGATTTGGATATGTGGTTACTATTTCTATAATATATTTAATAATATTTTATGATATATGGAAATTTTCTTGGTAATGGAAGAAATTAATATAACGGATGTTATAGATGAGGATTCTCATATAATAATAAATATTGTTGTTTGTTTGATTTTGTTTATTTCATGAATGTGTGCATTAATTTTAATTATTTTATATGGAAACCTGTGTGTTCCTAGAATAAACATAATAAATATATTTATATTCCTCACAATGTTATTTAAATATTATCTATTAGATATTATGGATATATGTGGTATTGGATTATTAGAAAACACAAATACAGAAATGAGACACTTATTGGAGATAATAAATTAATGGTTTGTTTCTTAGTGATTATAGGATATGAAATACATATTTGTATATTATTTCTTATTTCGTTTTTTATGTAACAAGAAATGAAAATAATTTAGTTAAACTATTCATGTATTATAACTAGAAAATCCTTCTAAATTATTTATGGTTGAAAATACCCCAACCCTAGGAGGCTAGAGTCGTTATATAGTTTATGAAAATAGAACTAGAAACTGTTGATCACATACCATCGGATTGAAAAGTTAATTTTTATTGGTAAACTATATACATATTATAATGTAACTTGAATTTGATTAAATAGAATACAATAAATTATTTTATTTAGATAAAATGACTATTCTCTCTAACTTACCCTTTCATATCTAGCATAGTACACTTCTTGGAATCATAGGGAAATGATACAAACTACGGGGGAGAACACATAATCAATGTGGGTAATGTAAAAGGGAATATAAATTGTGTAAATATGGAATAATCAATATGGAATGGTGAATAATGGAAAAAATAGGCCACTTAGTAAATAAAAATAGAAAAAAGAATACTATGTAACAAATAATAGATGATCAAATAATTACATATAAATAATATTTTGATCCAATAAAAAATATATGGATGTAATTTTTTTTAAAATGATCACATGGACATGAATGACTGATCTCATATTTATCAATAAATAAAGATGAACATCATAAACATACCCTTGAGTCTTTATTACAGGACATCTTACATTATTGGGAAAGTACCCAGCCACATACCAGGCATATTTTTTCTCATGAGACATACTTATTCATTGATGGGATTTGTAATTCCATGAACACTTAGAAATTAATTATTCATACTCATTCATATTATGAAAAAACAATAAATGTTAAACAATATTCTTAAATAATCATTACCTGATTGTATATGGAGAAATAACAAACAGAATGTCAATACATTAACAATTCAAACTAATCAAAAACTATAAAAATAAAAAATAATGATGATATGATTACCAAAAATAAATAATAGAGGATAATTAAATTATTTTTTTGTCATTTGATGAATCATAATTACATAAAAATTTTTACATGAAATATTCTTGAGTATAATACCCATTAAAAATCAAAAATTGGTTTTATAAACAGAAACTTTCTTGAATATTTATAATTTTTTGTTGAAAATAAACATTGAAACATGTAAATAAGGAATAAGAAATTTGTTTGGTCATAAAATATGGTTATTATATTTCTTTTAGTATATTCAATAACTTTTTCCTTCTTATTTTTTGTTAAAAATGAATAATCAAATTTAAAAATAATGAAAAGAAAACTCTTGTCAACATTTTTATATACATATTCATTCATGGGTAAAAATGAAATTAAACAATATTATTATAATAGTAATTATTCAATTGAAAATATTTTAAATGTAATATATGAATAGAATAAAAATAGACCAAATTGAATAGAAAAAAATTCAGTGATCCATAAAAAACTATTACTGTTATTGAGTACATAAAATAGAATAAAATGATTTATAACAACATGATGGTTAATATTTTCAAATTAATCAATTTCTGGTATGATGTTAATTTTTTTTTCATAAAGTTTAGTATTTGATAAAAAATAACTATGTAACAACCATTACATTTAACATCTAACAAATAACAAAATTAACAATAGAATAACATGTTATTCATACAATATTTAATAGAAAACATTTGGTAAGACTAATGTTATATAATAATAATAATTAATAAAAACTTATTTTGTATCTCCAAAATCAAAATTTAATTCTTACTAAATAATACTTCACTTTAAAATAAATGGAACAAAAATCAAATTAAATATCATTAATTTGATCAATATCCAAAAATTCCAAAAGATTTGATCTTAATAAATTATTCCCACAATAAAAACAATATTTAACATTGAAAAAAGTGTAAAATTGACATTTAGAGTCGTACTATAATAGTCAAAATAATATTTAATACTTTTTTAATGAATAAATATACATGGAATAAATATATTCCTAACCGAAAAGAAATAAATATAGGTATTTATTAAAAATATTCATTCATTTTTTACATTACTTAATAGTGGATAAATAAATGAAAACAAATTACTTTTATGAATATCGATAGGTGAAGAGAATATATTTGGTTTTATATAATTTTTAACTAATTCGCCTAATATAAACTAAGACGTAAGTAGTCCCGAATAATATTGAGGTTGTTGTAAAATCCCATAACACATTCGTAACATTTAAATACATACAACATTGTTGAAATAATACTAGTTTCATCACTAAATAAAATGAATTAAAATTGATACATAATGTTAATTTTTACATGGTATGTATGTACACCGCATAACCATAAATATTTTCTTTACGTCAAACATATCTCAATGTCGAAATCATGAGATGAAAACCCCTACAACGATCATATAATCGAATTATGAATCAATATATGGATTGAGTATGTTTAAAAAAAATGTAATTCTATAAATTTGAATTGAATTAAAAACAGAAATAATAAATATAGTTCATATATAATTTCGAAAATATTTGATAAAAAATTAAATGATATAACCTAATAAAAGAAGACTGAGTTAAGTGACCCCTACTTTTCTATTTGTGTCACCTACTTTAGATTGATCTTAATGATTTTTTTGGATAATTTTATTATCTTTATAATTGATAGGGGATGTGTTATAATATATCTGATGTGGTGTTTCGCTAGATTATTTAATAAAAAAATGGATTTGACAAGTTTGAAAAATATTGAAGTGATACACTTTTTATACAAAATCGAGCGGTGTTTTCATAAAATATAAGCATTTAAAGTTAATTAAAATCATTATAAAAATGGACATTGGCACACATAATGATTAATATTATTGTTATGAATATTTCCAAATGTATATGATTAATTAAATATATTTTTATAATTTTAAAATGATTTTAACTTAATTTTTAAACAGAATATACTTTTAAGGTCATTTTTAATTACTATTGAAAATAATTGACTATAAAAACATCATTAGGAATACCAATTTATAATATAACCACATATATTTTAAATTAAAATAAATATGTATCTAATAAATTACATAAATAATCAAAATCATCTTTATATAATAATTTCTAACAATATTAAAATTATTTATTAAAATTATTTGTTGTTTTTTAATATATCCCCATCATAGAATAAGTGTCATAGATTATTTTTTCTATTTTAAGAAATGAAAAATAATTAAAATATGAAAGAAAATATTAAATATCCATTTTTTTCATTTATAATGTTTTATATGGTATGCATTTTATTATTCAGACCATGAAAATATTTTTTAATGAGTAATTTTTTCTTTTTATTTTGTGAGCAAGCATTGTAAAAAAAATTCGACAAGATTGTTATTATATATCTATATAATTCAAATTATAAAATAAATAAATAAATTATTAATATTATTAAATGAATAATTTTTGAAATAAATTTTTACTAGTCGGTTTTTATCATTTTTACAAAATATTTGATGTGAATATCCTTACACAAGAACTATGTTGGGACTAAAAATATTCTTAATATTTTACATTAAAAAAGTATAGTTTATATGTTTAGAATTATTTATGTATTGTAATTGTATTATATTATCACACATGGTTAATTAAATAAATTTCATAAATTTATATATCATATTAATGTAATGATAATTTGAAAAAATTTACCATATCTCATTAAAGTCGTATTGTTTTGCACTATTCAGCAACAATTGACATTAAAACACCATAAATATAAAGGTATTAAAATATACATTTTTATAGAATTACTAACAATAATTTTGTATTCATAATTATCATTAACGATTCAATATTATCCAAAACACACCAAATTAAATACTTTTAATTATATTTACATTGATTGTTTACTATCTTATATGAGCATTGCATCAAAATTATGTATGAAACCAAGGTAATTATTTTATTTACGAAAAAATAATATATTATCATACAAATAATATTTTAGTAATCAATTTAACTATTTTTTTATCATTGATAACTTATATTTATCCTTATAATAAAATATTAATGTTTATTAATGAAAGAGAGTGGCATTTTGTGTTTCATACATTACATTACTAACAATTCTATTATTATAAAATTAAAATTAAAATATTTAAGAAAAATATGGTCATGAATTATTTAAAATAATCAAATATAATGAGGTAAAACAATTTTGTCATTTATTGTTTCTACACCATACTTTTATATTTTTTCCCACTGTACTTTAACAAAGGGGATAAATTTTAACATTATTTCAAAACCTAATTACCAAAATGAATATTTAAATAAAATTGGGAATTACTTATTCAAAATATAGAATAAAATTTATTGACTAAATTTCTATAAGTAAGATAATTAAATTTAATAATTTTTTTAAATGAAACATCAACATAATTCTGAAAACAATTTGTTTTTATTAATGAAAATGAACTGATAAAAAAATATTGTATAATGACGATTCAAATATAATTAAATATATTAAAACTAATTATCTAAGACTCAAGTTAATTTATGAAATATTCAAATAATAATTGTAATTTTTTATTTAAAAATGATAATTTTTTCATGAATCATTATTTTTCACAATTCAGTAAAAAATCAATATTTTTTTTATCAAATTTAATACTGTTCACCATATTATAATTATGATATTATGATTTAAAATATTATATTAGATTAAAAAAATAAAATTTCTAAATTATACATATATTAAAAATAATATTCAATCAAAAAATATTAAAAATCATTTTTAAAAAAACATATTTTCAGGAATAAAATGACATTATGAAAAATTGAGTGCTTATTTATTAAGAATTTATGAGCACATATATATTGAATAGATACATTATATATATATATATATTCATATTCATACCCCCCCAATTGAAAATATAATTATCATTTAAATATTAATATTTTAAAAGCATATCATGGTTCACTGAAATCCTGGTGTCGTGTGTTGATTAAGCTATCATATAATGTATTATAATTTTTTTATGTTAAAATAATAATATGTGAGGATATATCCTTTTTATAGTACTAAATAATTTCATATTTAGGATATTCATTTAATGTCACACTCAAACTCATTTAAAATTCTGGTTTAGTCTGAATATGAGTTGGTACTGACACATAACTATGTACCACCATTTCTTTTTTCGGATAATATATTTAAATGAACAAATAAAATGATTTATTTTTATTGAAAAATAAATTAATGAAATATCATTATTATATAGCATCTATCTATGGAATTATAAATAAATGAGAGTATGAATTCAGTTGATTTTTTTTCCATCAGTTCGTTTTCACTTTGATCTGGGTCCATTCCATCATTTTTTCAAGTGTAGAAAATTTATTCTTCCATGATATGACTAGTATAAGGACATATATAGGTAAAACGGAACCACATTATAGCGTTCCCTTATTTTTTATGAATGAATTCCAATGGTGTGAGTGTCCAAATATTGGTTATCTCATTCAATTTGATATTGAATGTAATTTCATGGTAAGAAACATTTTCCCCAACATCAATTGGTTTATAAATTAATTATACATATATTTTTATGATATAGACTATTTTTTATATCAATATACATTATTTTGGATAAGTAGTGGCTGTGATGAGATTAATAAATTAATGAGTGTCTCTAAATCCATGGATTGAAAAAACATTAACATTTATCTCACTTTATCAAATCACATCATGAATAATTGGAATTGATGGTTATACTAAGTTGATTTGGGAAATAATGGGAAGAAACAAATATTGAAGAAATGGGAATTTAGGTTTCACGGACTGAAGCTCTCATGTGACACATCCCTATTGTGCGATGGTTGAAATCAAACTTCATATATTAATATATTATTATGAAAAATATCATATAACAGAGCTAGGATATATAAATTAACTCTATATTACATGAAATAATTAATATATTTAAAAATTCAATTTATATATGCTTAAGAATCCTAAATCTATCCTTTCATTTGGTGTCTGTTTTAACCCTTATTCTTCTTCGAAAATTTCATTTAAACCACCATTAAAATTCTCCTTAGATTTAATTTTATGAAAACCAAATGTTTTGTTAAAATAAAATTATATTTGGATTAACCAAGATATCCATCTATTTGTATATCAAACATTTTTTTCATAAAGAATACATCTCTCATAGAATGATACACAGATATGGATTTTATTAAAAATAAATAACAAATATACTAAACAAGTTTTGTAATCTTATGATTTAAATTATGTTGTTAGAATAATATCTTCTTGTATCTAATGGTGTATTTATAACACTTTCATGTCACAGTTATAATTTTAGTGGAATTAACACATTGAAATATTATTTTAATTATACCATTTAATCTATAAACATATACATCACATCATAAACAAAACCATGTTATATGATTCTTCTTATTTTTTTGTAAGACCATTTTTCTCAAAACTAGCATATAACATATTTCAGAAAATCTAGGATTCAGTGCACAATAATCTCCATGTTATCCATCTATAATATCCACCATTTCATAGGTACCTATCCATAAAATACCTCCTTTTCATCTCAACTCCATCATAAAGAATCCAAAAAAACTATAACTTGAAATCATATATTACTGTATATTATTTTGTTGAAAATACTCTAATAATACTTAAAATACTTCTTTCTAATAAAAATTAACATTTAATCTATTAAATTAAATTTATTTTTGTCTCTTTTCAAATGAAAAGTGACTTTAACTCATCAGTAGTCATATTTTCTATAAATAAAACGTGAGAGATCATTTGAACCCATGAATTAATTTCTTCAATAAAGTAGTCATATAATTACACTAATTTTATTGTGAGGTACCCACTAATCCATATGATACAATTCTTTTTTATTATTTTTCAACTATTAATCATTTATCAATGAAACTTTGGAAATTTATTGATTGATACAAACAAATAGATCCCTTTTTCAATTCACTTAATGATAGATTATTCTAACAGATTATATTCATCATCAATCCCAAATAATTAATGAAAAATAAATATATCTAGAAATCCTCGGTCTCTCCCTTTTTATTTTCTGTAAATGATAAAATCAATGAAGGATCACTCCATGTTTTATCTTTATAAAGTGAAAGTAAGTGTCTACCCCTTTATTATCCATATAAAAATATAACACTTACTTATAACCCTTTATAATAAAAGATCCTTTTTGTTATCTATATTTCTCAAGAAAATTAAAATAAATTAAATATTAAAATGAAAAAAACAAACTTTATAGTGAACTTGGAAGAATATACCCCCTGAGTAAAATGTCATAAAATATAGGACAACCTTTATTTTTTTAAACCTTGACATATCCAAATATTATTTCATGGTTTAAACTGATTCAAAATAAATATCACCAAGATATTCCTTCCCCATTATAATGTGGAACATAATTATATTATGATTTAACCAATAATGTTTCACTATATTCCTTGAAAAATTGAATTCACATTGGTTGTCATGTCCATTCATCAAATTTTTTTTTTATTCACCATTATTCATTTGAGTTACAAAATCATCCATATAATTTGGGTCATATTCTATATTTCATGAAATATTTTACATTGTTTGTGAAAATTGGGGGTATAACTTATTCTATAAACATCCATTAAACTAATTTTTCCCTAATAAAGATGAAAACATTGAATATGGATTGTTTATGAATATTCGACACTTTCATCATTAGAATAACTGTATTGTTAAAATGATGTGTTCGTGTTATACCCAAATTGTAAATTTAGACTCCATTTTTATACTGAAGTATGAATTCAAAAACCATAAAATAAGACATCATTAGGTTACAAGTGAATCAAGTATATAGAATATAGTGAAATATAATTTCATTTCATTAAAAAATCTAGAAATGTATTTCACCAATAAACCTTTTTTATAATTTATGATCCAAACCCTTACTTATTTATCAATTTATAACGTTGTCCCATTGAAAAAACATTAAATACATCTCTTGATAATTAAATATCAAACATTATCAGCTTAAAATTGGAAACATTTGATATAAGATATAAAACCAATCTATTTTTTTTGGGACATGAATGTCCTGCAAAAATATTATATAACTAGTAATATAATTCATTCTCCGACTCCTCATTTGAGAAGTAATCCTATTTTTCATTATTTCAAATAAAATATTTTCCTTCAAAATACACAATTAGAATGAGTTAATTTGTATCACATCCCATGATATAGAGATATGAATCATCATTCCCTTTACTAATTCCATACAATTTATAATTTTTTTTTTCAAATTTTAATAAAATTATCTACTCAATTCAATGATCCAATTGATGACCTTCTTTAGTATCAATTCTCTAGAAACAATACTATCAATGACAAACCAATTTTTTTACCATATCTCCCTTCCTCTATGTCACTATTTACAAATTTGTATGTGATATCTATTCAGGATGTATGAAAATAAATTCATCTCAAATGACCCTAAATATTTATATCATTTCAATACATTTTTAATGAAGTGGACATATACTTAAATTCTTGAACTGTAATAGTGCCATTTGAAAATAAGAATAAAATTGTTTCATTTTCTACTTTGTTATAATTGAATTTTTTCTAAAAATAAATTTCTCTTTAATAATAATATTACATATTGAATATAAAAAAAATAAACAATTTCATTAATCAAAAATAGATTAAACTCTTCCTTCATTGTTCTCCAATATTATTTTATTTTTATGGAATCTCTATCACCCTCTCGATCAATTTTTTAAAATGGGTCATTATGATTACAATTCCTCAATCTCCTCTTAGTTTGAACAACTATGTTTTCATTTTCATGGATAGTATTAACATTTATTAACTATGTTATTCTAGATAGTATCATTCTAAAATTCAATGGGTTTTTCAAAATTTGGGTGTTTTAGTATTATAATGATGTATTATTAAATTTACTCATAAATTTATAATAAGACCATGTTATCCAAAATATTATCCAATAATATCATCACTATCATCATTAGTAAATATTTATATTTGTGGAACTTTTTATTTTTCAACATAATTACATGTATGCAATAAAAGATTTTATATAGATTCTTATTACAAAACTATGAACTCTTTTCATAGCATTCGTATCCAAGAAATATACCATAAACCTCTTCCCCAATAAACTATCCTAAATTTTAAAATTTAATCTTTATGTAATTGTGGGTATTGATCACCTTTATGAATATTATATTTTAATTCATTCTATATAAAATCATGAAATGTTCATTAGTAATATTTATTCATAGTATGATATGAGTGAGATTGTATAATGACACTATTATGGATGGTATCATATGGAATTTCAATGTCCCATTATAGTATAACATGCCTCTTACCATGTCCACCACATTCCATATCATTTTATTAAATACTATAATATTTCGTTATTATTTATGATGTCTTATATTCATGCATTATACCAATATTCTCAGTATATTACTTAATTTTATAATTTTATAATTCAAATAAATTACATATGTGAAATATTTTTATAGTGTATTCAAATTAAATCCTGAAAATTATATAAAATCCGTTGAATTTGTAAACAAATTATGATTAAATTAATAATAAATAAATATGACAGATATAAGTAAAATCATAATAAAATTTAATAAAATAATGAACCATTTTAGTTAAAATCATGTACATAAGTCCATATATAATTATTGCACTAAATTATGTTTTTATTCATCAACATATCCATTATCTTGTGGATTTTATTTATAATATTTCTTTTGTTACAAGTATCAAAAATTTTGAACCTTTAATTTTATAGCATTAGTAGATTAATAATTCTTTTATGACTGATTAACATATCAAACTATTTTTTCCATTAATCATAAACACTCTTAATTTATAATTTAATTTACCATATCATAGTAAATTAACATGATCATTAATTATTGTTAAAATTAAATTGGATGATGCATTTTCATTTTCCCTTCATCAAGATTGTTTTATAATTCAAAATTTTTATGAAACAACCATCCTTGAAAAATTTAATCTTATTCACATTATGAAAATTCTAAGAAACCCTCTAAGGATTTTTCTTCATTTCATTTAAAAAATTAATTCATTGATTTTATAGAGTATCCAATTATTTTCTCAATTTTCACGTTTTTATAAAACCTCATACAATATTCCATGATCAATATTAACACTCACTTTTATTGAATTATTGTTTTCTTTATTTATTTTTTTGTTTGTGATCATAGTGTGAAATATTTTTATAATCTAACATGGTTAATCACCACATTTAAATGTTTCAAAATGTTATCCTAGGTAATATAAAATTTTAAAGTAATGGGGGATTATAGTTTTCATTTTACTCAAAAAAACATTTGATTTACCACATATCGATCAATATCCTTTATTCAATTGGGTATTTGATTTTTTTTTTATAAAAACACATGTTACATGTTTTCATAGATATCTGATTACTACAATATGACATAAATGTAAAATAATTTAATGTATTAGATATGGTAATAAAAATATTATATAATTGTTTCTTCATAGTATGATATCAATTTCAAGTTCCTATACATCATTGGCATAATGTATATTTTGAACCATGACACTACCTTTAGGCTTTGATTCATTTTTCACCCATCCAAAAATAACATTTCAATTTTATTTTTTTGATAGAAAGATTCTATAGTCGAAAGAGATTTTTTTCTTTATTAGGTGATACAACAAAATTAATCATTAGTTTATCACTACTTTCATCATTTTTATTATAATCCAATTTTTCTAAAACAACATATAACGAGCTCATGGAAAATTACTAAACAATATTGTATAACTACAATCTGTATCAAATTATTAAGATATTTATGTTATTTTGTAGATAAACTTTTGAAGCACATTAATACTTTTCCTCATATAACTTTTAGTATAAACCTATATCACCTCAACAGATTTCATTCATCATTCTTTGTACTGATACTTTTAGTTTATTCTTAGTTATCTTAACTAAATATTAAATCATTTCTTTAATATATTCCATCCTTATTATGATATAAAAAATAATTTAGTAATGTAATTTGAATTTTTATAACAAAAAACGTTCTTAATGAATCATTATTATATTTTACTAACCTATTTTTTCTTTAAAGATTCATA
Organism: Viscum album; assembly: GCA_963277665.1. Lineage (NCBI taxonomy): Eukaryota > Viridiplantae > Streptophyta > Magnoliopsida > Santalales > Viscaceae > Viscum > Viscum album. The sequence continues at coordinate 143,297 of CAUJRU010000203.1, forward strand.
TTTTCCCTAGGAATACTTAATGTTTCACTTATAATTGGAATTAAAATTGAGTTTATTAATCACTTGTTTATTTATTTTAACTATATTATTCTACTACTTAAGTTGAGGGGATATATTGGTAAATTATAAATTTATTTTAAAACCTGTATCCCTTTATCATATAAGTCCCCTTTCAGTATTTAAATTTCATCATTAGAATTTGGGATCACACATTTTGAAAAAAAAAATTATTATTCTTGGTATTAGACTATTTGTTTCCTTATAATAACCTTCTCCCAATATAACCACATGCTACATTATATATTCCTTAAAGCTGTTGTAATTGGCCACTATTTTCCTCAATTGTTTCCTCTTTATGATTATTTAAAAGATATATATAATTTAATCCTATGTTATTAATAAAAATTATGTTCTTCTCTATTTAATAATTTCTCATTATATTTATCTGCCATCTCATAATAATCAGAATGGATGAATTTTTTAATTTTATGATAGTTCAATAATCCAATTATTAAATCTATATAGTAAAAATAATTTAGTAAAATTTATATCCAAAGATTATCACTGATTCATAAAAATGTAATGGTCACCAATTATATCTCTATTGATTTTAATTGAAATCACAATTTTATTCAGTTATGCAGTGAATTCAAACTCTATTTCCTCAACTAATGTATATGTGTATATGAATTGAGAATGTTTTTTCCATAAACATGAATTAATTTATTTTTTATACTACATGGATATCATGGAATTTTATTTCTATAAAATTAATTTCATTCCAAAAAAAATAAGTCAACCATTTATCTAAAAGAGATAAAGGTAGTTTATTTTGTGCTCTCCCACCAACATAAATTTTATTATTATCCTTTTATATATATATTCATAGATATGGAATGATTTATATCATTCATTGGTATTTCAATAAAATATATTAATATCTTTGTATGATATACACCCATCATATATCTCCATTAATAGAATCTTTTTCATTCAAACATGATAACTGTGATGTTTTTAAAATAGTTTATATACTCCCTAGAAATCATCGATATATGATATATGCAATTGAAAAACTCATATAAAATGAAAATTAAATTTTATATATGTGACCAAAAATAGTAGAATATATTATTATGATATAAACGTGGTAGAACATTAGACTACTATGATACCAAGGGAACATTATTAAAGAAAAAATAATTGAAATTGATGAAAATGTATTCTCGAAATACAAGTGATTGTATCTGGTGTGAGTAGGGCACAACAATGTGGGTATAAATTTGTGATTACAAAAAAATATTAACTCTCTACATGTTTACCCACACGTCAAAATTAATATAGGATGTTGGTTCGGATGATAAAATGGAAGGAGAAAGAGTGAGAATGAACCTCTATAACGAAAGGGTAAATTCATGCTTCCCAAACTCTTTTTATCAGGATAATAATCAATAGTGTGCAATGATTGTGATCCCAATTCCCACATTCATATATAATTGTCATTTATAATTTGGAATGATGATGGGTTATGTATTATCACCCATGAAATTCATAAATATATATCACATATTAGTTTATGAATATTCAAAATATAACATAATGATCCTTTCTAGAATCATAAATGTATAGCTTCTTTAGATACATATAAACATAAATAAATTGTTCAAAACCTATATACAACATCTCATACTAATATTTTCATTAAATGATTTCTTTCTGACAACATCTACTTGGGTTCTACTCAATGGTTCCCCAAGCCCAGTCGGCTACAAAACATCAAGAGAATCTCCCTGAATAGTAGAGGATGCTGACTAGTAGGAAGGGCCTAGGGTGTGTCCATAGTGATAATATTACCCTATTTCCATAGTGCATCACATCAGATAAATATCATAATATGTAAATATAGGATCTATAATAAATATATGAAACTATAGAAGAAGACAATATTAATAAACAACAGGAAAATCTAATAACTAAATCATAAAAAACAGATCATAATGTATCTCATATAACTGTAAAGAAGGAAAATATCAATATAAGGAAGCATGAAATTTATATTATAAAAATTCAAAAAAAAAGAAACAAAAAATTGTCAAATCATCCTAAACTACAACTCAGTCATCGGCTACCCACCTCTATCCTAATTCAAGCCAGAAATCAAGTGTCTAAAGTGGGATTCATCACTTTATCAACACATGAATATAGATAAAAATTTAGGGTAACAAAGTCACCTTGAATAGAGTATGGGATATATATAATTTTTCCACCACTGATGGAGTATATGATATCCAGTCTATGTAATATAAATGAAAACAGTGTGCAAGCATGTATATATTAAAATAAATTAGTCGAGTAATGAAAATAATCCAGTACCTAAATCATCCTCACATGGTTATTGAATATGAAATCATTTAATTATTTATTTATGTTCAAATTATATAATTCAAAATATATATATTCATCCCTGACATCCTGACGTGATAGTAATAATATTAATAATGGAACTATGATATATGAAGGAATCCATGATAATGATGACAATGACAGGGATCCATGGTAATAAATAAGGCTCTTATGACCTCATGGGTCAACCCAACCAAATAATATATATGTATGCATTCTATAAGGGAAAACATTTAATCCATAGGGAAACACCAAAGGAATTCTACAATAATGTTTATATCACAGTCCAAGGAATTCATCCAATGTAAAATGGGTTATCAATGACTATGTCCAACAGTGTATCTGAGGCCCCACATGTCTGTAGACATCATACAAGATCCAAGGTGTATATAAAGGAATATAATAATAAAAATTGTGGTATCATATGATATCATTTTGAGAATACACAAGTAGAAAACGATGGGGTTCCATGGCTAATATAAACCATTTGAACTGACATCCTCAAATCAGAATAGTGTGAAATAGTGCTCATGAAATTCCTCTATAAATCCATGACTATCATGATTCTAACTACACCTATAATGATTTTATGGTTTGTATACATTAGGAAACTTTTAACTAATTAATTAATTAATTAATGTCATGTAAAAATCATGCTTTTAAATATGACATCAGTTCATCTATTGTCTTTAATTACTATGACAAGGAAAAAGAAAATACAACAATTTATATCCTTTCAAAGGTAATTATTTAGTTCTCTCTATTACCTTTCATAAATAGTATAAGGAGAGAAAATGATGAAAATAATTTTCAATTCATTTATACCAATGTAGGCCATGTAATATCAACAATATATTTTCAAATTAACATTTAATGATTTGATTTTTATATAAAACACTTACCATAAAATGGTATAGTGAAAATAAAACATTAAAGGGCCAGTCAAAAACCAATTCAATAATAATTTAATTAAATTAGGCTTACTATTATTAGGTTGCATAAAAAGAAAACCGGAAGGATGGAACATATGCTCATAAAAACCCTAAAAAGTCATAATTAATTCAAACACCCTACATGTGTTGGAAAAGATGTGTACATAACATCAAATGATGAATTAAATATTTTACAAGATTTTTAGAATAAGATTGTAATTATTATTATTATGGTACATAAATTTATTATTCTATTCATAATGAAATCAGTTTTCACACATGAAATTTTTTAAAACAATGAAAATTAAAGGATGTGTTACATAACAATTACCTTAGGCTTTTATGAATCTCATCATATAATATCAGCCATTTATTTTTCCTATATTAGAAGATATAAAATTAACCGATCAATATGTTGAAAATATTTCAACTGATTCTGCATGTAAATAATATCATAAATTTAATTAATAACAAAAAATGGAAGAAACAGAAATTAATATCATACATACATGGATCTTATGAGAAGAGAAGTTTTTTTTTCTGACTTTAGAACAAATAGAAGTGTATGATCTTATATTAGTTTAGTAGAGGGATTAAAATAGTAGAGGGAGATCTCCTGGTGATGGAAAGTTAAAATCAAGGAGGGTGAATTGAAACATTTCATTTAAGTTCATTTTCATAAAATCACATAATACAAGTGACACATGGTTTGGCAGCATTGTTGGAACGATTGTGTACCAACCTCTCACCCTATGATTTACCAAGGGGAACATGAATGGTTATGCCCTAGGATAATAAACAATGGAGTGCCAACCATGAAAAACACCTCAGCTAAAAACAACATACTTCATCCATGAGCGTGCGGCCCTTGGAGCATAGTTATGGGAACCTGGGTTCCCCAATTCACCACACTATCTAGCATTGAATGGTTTTTAGAGATTTTTTTTCTTCCCTTGAACGGTTTCTACTATCCATGTAGCTAGTCTGTTTTCTATAGTAGACAAGATTTTGGGATCTAAACAAGCAACGAAAACCACTAAAATATTTTTAACCTCAATAGTAATATATATTATGTCAAAAATAATGAATTATACCATATTTAAAACGATCAATAAATGAGTAAAAAATTGTTCATAAATTCTTCCCCCAATAAAGAATCTCATCCCGGACATCACCATTCAAGGGTGTTGAAATGTTGTTTGAGTGCAACTCTGCCCACAAGGCATTTATGTTAGTCACATACTCCCATGTTTCATAATGTACATGACTGTTATGATATACCACCCATACTAAAGGGACAATAAGACCTTGGATATTCATCATGATCTTGTATATGATACATTTATGATACTCCTAAAACAATGCATCATCATCTAACTGAACCTCATCGAGATAAAAAGAACGAGATAGGTCGGCTTGATATCAATAAATATGTGAAATGTGGAAGATGTAGTACATGGAACATTATCTATATGGTAGTAAAAACAAAAAACCTAATATAATTACTCAATACATATTCACAAATATCATGGAAATTTTCAAAGCCAACATCCTTGGCTATGTATCCATATAATCCCTAGCCATTCCAATATTCATAAGAAAACACTATAATGTACCTCAAACTCTAGATGTCATCGATCGATATGTAAATAATAATTTGGTCAATACTAATTAGTGGACATACTCTTATTGATAAGTATAATGTGATATCATTTCTACTAATTGATACAAGTACCCACATGAAATACCTTTCCATCATATAGCCCATATATGGGTGAACAACATGGCCTACCATACAAGGCCACAAAATATTCCATGTAAATCAATAACATGAAGAGATTATTTTAGGTTAACTAGGTGAGAGTATATGATTCTACCAAGAACCACCAAATTCAAGGATTCATTCCCCATGAATGTCCTTTAAAACATGTATCATTTCTTGTGAATTTTCATTTTTCTGAGGTTGAAAGGATCTTCTCTAATGAACCTATGCACCCAAAACCTTCAAAAACCCCTACATGATCCTTGAAGTAATGAAATCATCCTTATATGAAATGATAGTACAATATACTCCATCTAGATATATGGTCTCATGGAAGTAGAATCTTCCCATATCATCAAATGAGAAAGTCTCCTAGATAGAAAAGATATGGGCTACATTCATTAGTCAGTCAATGACAAACTATAAATCATCCCTACAACATGTAGACCTCAGTAAGCCAACAACAATGTCCCGAGACACATATACCAATTTCCTTTTTGAAATGGTAGTAGATACAACCATTATATAGGTCAATAGTGCTGTACCTTCACCTACTAATAGGTGGAGCACCAAGTGATAAATCCTACTATCTGTCATTCCAAACCTTTCCACCAATACTGGCATCATATATCCCTATAAATCTTAGAGATACCTCGATGAACATCCAACTAAGAAGCATGGTATTTTTGTATCAGTTCTTATATAATATTTTTAGGATCCAAGATGCATACATGTATACATATGATGTCATCTCAATCCAACATAAAATATGAAGGCAAACCATATCCTAAAATACAATCACAGAGAACCAAACCCTGAAAATTTAAAAAAATGCCTAATCGTCACCATCTCTATGAGGGAAGAAATAAATATCATGGATTATAGATAATACTACTCAAAACTATAGTAAAACACCAAATGTAGTTTATAGAAAAGGTTCGTTAAGTATAATTCATCAATATCTTCTCAAAAATAATGTTCCTATGTTTTCTGACACAACACATCCTCTACTGCATTGCCTGTTTTTTGGTGTATAGAGAGATCAAAATTGATTGAATGAAGATATTCGACCCATATTCAATATCTGAGATTCAAGTCACACTATTTAAATAGATTTTTCAGGTTATTGTGTTTCATATACAATACAAATTGCTCACCCACCAGATGAAGTCTCCAGCATCATAAGGCATGGAATACATAAACTAGATTAAGGTCGTGAATTTAGTAATTTCTCCTAGTAGGACTCAAATAACAAGATATATACATATGGAATATATCCTACACTATTATCACTCAAAATATCCCGATGTTTGATTCCACACAGAACATTTTATACCCCATTCCAGGCTCTGGTAGGGTCAAAATAGTTGTCAACATAAGCCTCTTGTTCTACACATGAAATCATTTCTTGCACTCTTCTGAAAACAAGAGCATGAAACCCTCCTATATAATAATTATAATTATTTTATAATGATGTCATATTTTAATTATTAATCTATTTTAAGATCAATACAACCCCACAAAACTCTACATATCAAACATTTTATTAGTATTCACTAAGGAAACTACATCACTCACCGTATCCATGTCAATGGTGTTTCTATATTTCGAGATAATATGAAAAATAAATGATCTTTTTAGATCGATACATGTCACATAAAAATATTTTCGTAAATCTAATGATCTCTCAATTTACTCAGAGTGATCTGAGGATGCCTATCATGGTCACTGAGAGCGTGAGAAAAGATAAAGATATCATCCACAATGACTATGAAAAAATAGTCCAAACACGTATGGGAAACCATATTCATTATATCCATGATAATGGAAGGCACATTATTATGACCAAATAAATTAAAAATGTACTCATTCATACCAAAAATATAATGGAAGGTTGTATAAGGTATGTCTGATGTCCTGACATGCACATGATGATATACCAACCTCATTTTGTTCTTAGAAAACACCCTAGTTTCTCAGAGATGGTAAATTTGATCATCTATTTGCGGTAGTGGATATCTGTTCATGATTATAAATAGTTTAATTGTCTATAATTATTTCATATATAAAGGTTACCATCAACTTTCTAGGATAAAAGCATTGGTCATCCCCAATAGGATGTGTTAGCATGTATAAAATATTTCACTTATAGATCCTACAACTACCTATTTAGCTACTGATGCTTTATGTGATTTATATTTTACAGAGGAATGGAAAAAATATATTCTCTTAGAAAATAATCAATTATATAATATTTATCTCTCTCATGAGGTATGATAGAAAAATTATCGAGAAATACATCACCAAAATGATATACTATGGTATGGAATTTAGGCTGATGTAAACCCTTATACTCAATGATGTGATTAGAGATCTAAGTGGTCACTATACCACTCTTATGATGATAAGATATAGATCAACCATATTGGACACCACACTCACCCTTCTTTATAAAATATATGGCCCTGGTGATGTCAGTGATACATTGTGGATATAATAGTATCCAAATGCGTGATAAGGGACCATCCAATATACCATAATAATTATAGTGATATCTGTCATCCCAAGTACAAAGAGGTCTCACAAGATTAGTTAACTCTCTACCTCATCGGGATAGTCCATAAATTGGAATATTCCTGCTGACCATACTCCCAAAAATGTATCCAAGGTAATTACTCAATAATAATATTATATTTATGGACAAAGATATTCCAAGATAGATCAAGAAATGAAGTTGGATGAAGCACCAATATAAAAAAAAGAAGATAATATAGTGAAGGATACTAGAATAATACCTCATATTGTATACTAACAGTTACACTGATCTTTTAGTATCAGTTTTAATGCATGAAATAAAATAGATCCATGACCTTGTGTTAAAACTAGATGACCCTCATCACAAATGTTCTAATGGTGGTACTAAAACTCTCATGCCATGTTTCTCCTGCTCTGACATCCTCCCCAACCAGTCATACTGCTCCTAATCCATCTTCAAGCCTAGTTTGGCATAAAAGAAACTACCCATGATGGTGATGTTAGTAAATATAAATTTACACTAGAATAAGATCGATTAGATTGATTGAATCTATGACAATTCCCCATATGACTTCATGTATGGCCCTATAGAGGATATATATTACATTGGGGGGGTCTGATTCCCCTTATATCCACACTGATGGAATATAAATGAGATTACAATTTAGTTACATTGACCTCCACTTATTTGATGAGAAACCTCAAGGTAAAATTTCCTACAATCAGAAGAACTATTATCATACACGACACTGATACTCTACGCTCGGTACTATCATCTTCCCTCTGGATATGCTTAGTTATAATGGCCTAATTTACTATCTCAAAAAGATAGGTGTGTTAAATACATTAAATTGATTATGTATGGAATACTGGTGCGCAAACTAGAAGTGTAAAACACACGAATGCTCATCGCCCACCAGAAGAAGTGAAAAGTGATGAAACTCAATAAAATAAACTGATTAATACATAACTGAAATAACACCTTGCTCAATATGAATTAACTATCAGGATCATCTAGCCCTTAGCATCTGAGAAAATATGTGATCATAGAATTTAATTTGGAAATCATCCTGTATCATTCCATAATGGCAACCATCATGGGAAACCACATCCCTAATTTTCATGGCTGTGTCATGCAACATATATGTAGCAAGGTTTACCCTCTTTATTTGACGTATCTCTATATTATAATGATTTGAATAGTAGCCTATATCCAATGGTCAGCAGTGTCTAGATCTCCACCACCAAAAAAGTAGGATGATGATTCTTTTGGCACTAATGTGTCAGATAATCCATCGTAGGAGCAGATTATGGATAAACATTCATGTTCTGCATCAGATGTGGGAAACTATCACATAGATGAGTGTTGGTTCCCATATATAATATGGAACGTTGTGGCAATGTGTAACTCCTAGTTCTAAGTATTGTGGATCAAGGACCACCATTTCTAGAGTGTGGTCGTCTCCACACTCCAGAAGCACAACATGAGTATGTCGTGTTGGAATTATTATAAAAATAAAAATAACATGCCTCAGAACCAGATTTATGCATGTATAAATTATTGAGGAATAAAAATATATAAATAATGGCTCACTACCCATGGTATACAACCCAAACTACCATATTAGAAGTACTATAATTTATATGTTCATAGGTATAAATTATAGGGGTTCTAGTGGATGAAGTGTCAATAGTACCTTGCCTCATCATTTACTAGAATCCATTAATGCCTTATTATCCAACCTTTCGCATATAATTTTTTTATATATAATTAATTTTGAATCCATTTAAAATGGATTTCCATTCTAATTGAATAAGGTCCCATACAAATTATAACAAAAATCAAAAACAATAATAATTCCAATTAACCCATTCTACATATAGTATCATAAAGTTACAAGATATATATATATATATATATATATATATATAATATTGACTTGGAAAAATACCATTTGCAACCCATGAGTTCCCATATAAATCAATAATTGTAACTAGAAATAACTCAATTATAACCAAAGAGTATAACTATCATATATAACTATAATAACATAACACAATAATCTAATGAAATACAGTGATATTAACAAAATTAAATCTACCTATATGGCATGGAATATGCATGGCTTCTGAATTATAGGTTCCCATGATAATGTTTGTGACAATTTTCCTTTCCCTCATATAATCAGGTTGTAGATGATATAATTTCCCCAATCATAATGTTAATAATATCCAACACATACAATCTGTATCACCCAATAGTAAAATGTTATCAATAGTATTAGGTAATATCATAACAATAATCATTATTTAGAAAACTCATTATTTTTTACAATAATGGTTTTTCTATTCTAGATAATTATTATAACCATTTCCCATGAATTCATAATATCATATATATTTTCTCCAAATATTAAATAAATAGTGAATATCTTTGATACAAAATTGTTATTCCCCATACTTGGGTTCGACTAAAAGGTTCCCCGAGCATTCATGGCCACAAGGTCTCAAAAATATCTCCCCAAAAACCAGAGGTTTCCAAATAATAGAAAGGCCCTAAGGTGTATATGTGGGAGACCATTCCCTAATCAATAGAGTACATATTATTAGATAAATAAAATAACAAGTAAATAACATAATCACTATAAACTGATTTCACATTATAAGTAGACTAGAATAATAAACAACAAGAACAACTGATAAATACAACATATAAAAAACTTATGTTAATATATATAAAGTGTCTATAATGATGGAAAAAATAGATACATGTTAGTAGAAAATACATTCTATAAAAACTAGATAAATGAAACAAAAAACTATCCCAACATCATGGGATCCAGTTCGGCCAACTATTACTTAGCTCAGTCTTAATGAAAGAAAGAAATAAAGTGTCCCAAGAGGGACACTTACCTTTTAAAACACCTAATTACCTGTAATCTAACTTGGTAATGATGAAGTCTCATATAGATTTTGAGATATATCTTAGTATGACGCCAAATAAAAAGTCAATAAAATCATGTACATGTAATATAAATAGATATAGTGTTCAATCATATATATATAAAATTATAGAAGTACAAATTCTTAAATACCCTAGTATCTTCCTAAACACCACTTGGTGTCTGAACCTGTAATTAGTTATTTAATTAATTTTTTTTATAATTTATATTAGTTACATGAGGAATTACTAACACTGACATCCTGGCATGATAATTTTAATAATTAATTACAAACGGTATAACATAGAATCCACCATAAGGATACTAATGAAAGGGATCCAAGGAAATAAGCAATAAATAATTGAAAACCTAGGTAAATCCATATTATTATTAATATACATCCTGACTAAAAGGGGAAAGAGTGAAATCCATGAGGAAAAATCTAATACATTCCATAATAATGAATCTAATTGAGTCGAAGGAATTCATCCGAGGTAATATAGGCTTTGAAATAGCAACACATAAGGGTGAATCCATGGGGCCACATGTCGGTATACACCACTCTGGATCCAATAAGTATTTTATGAGGCATCCCATAATAATAATAGAATAATTTTATGGTTCAACAATGTTCATAAACTAGTACTCAAGGGTAGGGTTCCAAGGTGGTTATGAACAATGGAAAGAAGATTTTATTTATTTGAATGGCGTCCCTGAATGATCATGGAATTACCATGGAAATCCAACTATAATTTTAGTTTTACCACTCCTATAGTAATTTATATGTATTTATACATTAGAAATATTTTAAATAATTAATTCCATGTAATAATCATTCCTTTAAATTAGTCATTTGTTAAAGTGTTTTCTCTTAATTAGTATGAAAAGGCTAATGGGCATACATCCAGTTATATCATATCATATTTATTTACATGGTGCTCTCCATTACCATTCATAAATATGAAAAGTTGTTCAAATGATAGGAATCCACGTGAAATTAATTTAAAATAATATGGGATATGTCATATAAATAATATAAATTAAAATATCAATTTTAAGATTCTTTGATTAATTTTAAACACTTACATTGGAATTTTAAAATAAAATAAACATATTAAAGGTCTAGAAAAAACCAATTCAATATATATTTAATTAATGAAGTCATAACATTATAATAATCAATAAAATCTCACAAATAAGGTTTTATATATGGAGAAAACAAAACAAAAAATTAAAAATTACGGGAAACACCCTAACTGGGGTGGACTATATTGAGGTCATAATATCTATTATTGAATAAAATATTTAACATGATTCTTAATATACAATTATAACCACTATAAAAATGAACATTAATTTAATATGAGATTCCCGATGGAATCAACACAAACACAAAAAAATTTATAAAATGATGAATCATGGGGGTTGACAAAAAGATATCATACCTTATACTCATTGGACTCTCCTCCTCAAGTATAATCCTTTAGTTTGAATATGATTGAAAAAGATCTAAAAACAACTCAAGGCCATAAAATTATTGAATACGAGCTTATATCAAAATATTCGTATTGATTGAATGAATAATGAAAACCATCTAAAAAGGAATTAATATCTTACTAACATGGATCTCACGAGAAAAATTGTTTGTTGATCAGAATCTACATGGATGAGATGTTTACATTTTTATAATAGGCAGGAATATGGATAAAATATATAGGGCGAGAGCTCCAAGATAAAGAATGGGAAAAAAAGGTAGGAGGGTTAATTAAAATTTTTCATTTAAGGGGTTTTTGGTAAGATATACCAAGAATAGGGGTCACATAGTTTTTCCCCATAGTAGGCTAAACCATTAATGAAATGTGAAAACTTTGTTATACTAAGAGGGGTCATGTATAGTTAGGTTGAATGGTTATAAAACCTATGTTCCAATCATGGAAAAAACCATAAGATATGAAATATTGACTTTTCTCAAGGGTGTGAAGCCCCTGGAGAAGGGTTAGAGAAAATCATGTTCCCTTATTCACCCCTCAATATATATTTACAAGGTTTGTAGAGATTTTGTGACAAAGATAACATGGGTTGTGCTCACCATGTATATAATATATTTTTCATAATGAATGTGGTTTCAGAATCCACAGAATCTCTAAACACCCCCAACATTTTTATAACTTCCTTAGGAATGTGTATTGGGTACAAAATAAAGAATTAAACCACATTTAATATTATTCATGGATGAGTGAAAAATTAGGTTCATGCACACTTCATATAAAATTCATACCTATTATACTTTTTCATAACATTGGGAAAATAAATATAATAATGTTTCTGCTCAGATGCTCAGTAAGGGTAAAAAAGAGATATTAAGGATAACTTTATGAAAACCATAACAAAAGGGTAATTGAATTTGATTCTAACATTATTAATTCATTCCTTGAATATATGTCATCATAATCATGATTCATGTAATAAAACATTAAGGTTCTAAATATATTAATCATAAATAAATAAATAAACACGATCACTGAGATTATAACATTGGTATATGAAATAATTTTTTGGCATACACATATGTATAAAAAATAATTTCCTTATTAATCAAGCGTTATTGACAAGAATATCACAGTGTAATGGGATCACTCCACAAATGATCATGGTTGTCAAGGGTCACATCAGAGACTATAATTGTGGAAAAATTCACTTCTGTATCTTTGTTCACTCAACACTGCATTAATTTTTGTCCCAATAGATATCAATATTTATCTACTACATTTGAGGGAGATATATGCCTCACCTATACTTGGTTATATCATTTCAACCTTCATTTTTTATAGAGTCTCCACCATCTTTAGTTATAACGGAACCAATATCTATGGTTATAATTCAACAGATCATACATCATTAAAAAAATTAATCTGTGTTCCACAAGATAAATAAACATTCATAATATATGAAACCATGAAAATAAATGGGTATCAAAAATATTACATAATAGAATTACTTATGGAAAAGGGACATGTCACACAAAAATTTCACTATTTCATCCTTGAATAACTTTTAAAAATGTAACATATTGGAAAAATAAATTTTATTTATAATCATAAACCAGATTGAGAATGAATAAGTATGACATACTGGTATCATATCTTTAGTAAAAGATAATTTAAATCATGGTGTTCTATTTTTGGTGAATAGAAAGACCATAAAATTATCATTAAATTTTTCTTCAGGAAAACAACCCTTCCATTTTATGTAATTATTAAAAATATAAAAAATTAAAAAATCACATGGAATAATTTTTATAATAAAATAAACCTAGTAAATTATAATTAATGAATTAATTAATTTAGTTGTGATACCAATGGAAAATTTTATTCACTTCTTACTATTTCAATCATCACATTCCTTTTTCACATTAATGAAATTTAAAATGTACCTCGTTCTAAAAATGAATATAAAATTATATACGAAAAAATTTGTAAAAAGTCAATCATGGGTAAAATCACTTTAAAAAATCATAGTTTAACAATAAATAACTATTTTCAAACTCTTTTAGTAATCATGTATATGGATCAAAAAAAATTTTAGAAGAAGAGATAGATAAAGTTGATTTTCCTTAAGAAAATATTTTTTGTATCTCAAAAACATCTTGAGAGGAAAATGAATGGAATACATGTATTTGGAACATTTATCCTATTATAGTTAGATTCATAATTTTATTGAGAGTAATATCAAAATATTTTATCATCAAAAACATAATCATAATCAATCTCGATAAATAATGTGATTATAAAATAAAAACATTACCACTACATTAAAATTTGAATCATAATACAAATGAATTAAATATATGTAGATAAAATTTTAAATCCCCATAATTTTTATAAGAATAATAATAAAATAAAATCTTTTTATTATATACACGACAAGAAAGAAACTATTTTTGTATAAGGAATTTGTATTTTAGAAATAAAATCTAGCCAAATATCTATTATCCTAAGTCCAAATTCCTTCTTAAACCTTGGAACCACCTTTATTATAAAAATATATTTATTATAAATATATTATAGAGTCATTATAATATATACCGTACTATAAATGAGTTACTTATAACGGTTTATCAAATATATTTAACACGTCATTGTTAAAATCACAGTTCGTGGTGATATCTGCTTCTATTTTCATGTGTGTTCTTGATCAATAGTTTTGATCAATGTTATTTTATCATAGGTACTTCATCTATAGAAATTAAACATTTTACAAATTTCATATCAACTAATAATAATTTTTTTAATATTCCATCCAAAAATATAGAGATATAAAAATGGATTATGTCATTATTGAAATGTATGGTCGTATGTACAAAAGGACATTGTTTTCAATTTATTGGAAGATGGAGAAAAAAATGTAAATAGTAAATAACATTATCAAATAATTTTTATATAATATAAATTAATTAAATCCATCCTTATTACCATCTAAGTAAAACAAAAATGATAAGAAAATCACATCACTCTATGGAGGTCGTATTGCACATGTGCACGTGATCTACATTATAATTTTACAACTATTTGGAAGGTAAGAAGGTATATATGGTATTATCAATAGAGATTTATAATTATACCATAATGATACTTTATAAATTTTAAACCCATTGTACACTAATTTATAAAATATGGGGATGAGAAGTTAGTTGTATCAATTCATCAAGATGGTTTGTTGTACATACACATGAGAGGTATTTTCACATCCCATTGGATGGAAAAAGTGTTGATAACGAAGAATTAATAATTATTATAAAATTCCAGTATATTGAGTATATTGAAAGAGTTATATGATGAAATATATTATTGATGTGTAAGAGGTATTAAAATAAATCCAAAGCTATTGGTCAGTAAAGGTGACTACATTTTCTTTGATATAACTCTATTATATATCCTTTTATGAGCTATAGTGATAGTTTTTGGTAACCCCACAACCACTATAATGTGTACATGGTAATAGATAAGGAACAATGGTTAATGTTTTTAGATATAATGATCAATTTTTCATGAATAAGATATTGTAGGTTTTTCAATTTATAATTGAGGGGATGTGTGCACTTTGAATTTGATAAAATATAAAAATATATTGAAGTCATTCATAATAAAAATGGTTCCAAAGGGAATATAAAACAGAAAAGGGGTTATATTTTATGTTATATATTATCATCATTTTCCTATTTAATTTTGTTTCAATATATTTTTATAATTTAATATTATTTTATTTTCATAAAATATAATTATTTCTAATTTAGACCTAATTCATTTAAATTCACTAAAAAATATATAATGTTTTGGAATCAAAATATAATTCTCCAAAAAATAAATAATATCTAATATTCATATGAAAAATCCATGGAAGAACTTATTTAAATCTTCTTATTTTATTTTTTATAATTATAAAATCATTTATCATAATTTATTATTTATTTATAAAATATTTCATCAGTGATGCATAAGAAATTATGGTCACAATATAATGATAACAAATGATATAAATTATAATAATGAATATAATTTTACTATTAAAAAATATCTATTAATATTTTTACATATCTAGTTTTTTTCCTATCTGATAATATAATACATATTTAAAACTAAGAGGGTGAATTTTTATTAACTTTTATTACTTTAAATATTATATAGGTCATTTTCATAAAAATATGTTCATTAAACAACTCAATTTTGAGCCTATGGTTATAAAAGTGCAATAAATATCTTTCAATAATATTTAGGTTCAACAAACATTGACAAATATATTATTAATAACATAGATTAACCAAATTTTTCCTTTATTGAGGTGATAAATTTTACAATGTATAATATTCATATTGACTAGAAATAAAATGGTTCTTTATTACTATATTTAAACCTCATAATTTAGAACAAATATTAAAATTTATCAATCTCAATTTATATAATTGTTTGAAATAAATTATAAATTAAACAGAATATATATGATCAAAACAAGATTTTAGAAGAATAACATTTTAGCATAAAACATAGTTTATTATTATCTAATGCCTAATCAATTAATAAATATGTCTTAATTTTTGTTAAATATCATATATAAATTTATGAAAATATTTTACCAATATTATATAAATAAAAACTAATAATAAATAAAAATTATATTTTAGTATGGGAATATTCAATAAATAACACAATGATCCAAACCAGAATTATTTAGGTTTTGTTCCATTAGAAACATGGAATCATAAAAAACTAGCTCGTATGTGAGGTTCAACAAAACTAACATTAATAGTCATAAAAATAACTCATATTAAGTGTATCATACATAATATATTTATACATAACCTGGGGAAATTAAACAAATGAAATGGTGTGATCATATTCTTTTTATTGGTAAGCAGGAGATATACGTAAACATAACAGCAGTTTATTTATTTTATAACATGGGAATAACATTTTAAAACCATTACATAAATATAAAAAATCATAATATTTAGTCATGGAATAAATATTGTTAGTTCCTAAGACATGAATATTTAGATAATCAATGAAAATGATGTATAAGTGAAAAATATTGTAATACATCAAAGAAATATAGAATACACATAATAATAATAATTTTTAAATCATTAGTAGTCAAGGATGAATTACATTGACGACATGGTGTGATGGGTTCAATACCAAAATCATTTTAGTTTTAAAGGTTCACTCTCAAGACAATCAATGTGAAAGAAATACATTACTAAACAGGGTTCAATCCCAATTCAAGCAGTGTTTATCTAATTAGATATAAATTTTTATATAATGAATTGGAGGTAGATAATGGTACCAATAGACCCATAAGTAAAATCATACATGAAAGTTACTAAATTTTATTAACCATTCAGAATATTGGAAACTAAGAAAATATATAGGTTACTTAAATCATTCATCATATTAGAACCCATTTAATGTAAAAATATTTTATAAACATATTATCCTCATTAACATAAATCATCTAAAAAATATTAAATATGGTTTCATTGGATCATAACCTTGGAAACGATTATTTATAAACAATTATGTAATCTTATATTTGTAATTATTTTTCAAGAATTTCTATATGTAATGTTTCTCAAGGAAAATATCCATTCACTGAAATAAATATTTTACGAATGATGAATTTTTCAAAAATTATGGAAATAATTTAATTTGAATATAACCCTAAAATATAACTTTGTATGAATCAATCAAAATAATTTTCATGACATTGGGATATTGTATTCATGCCCTACTCATTAAAATAATAATTAATTATAAATTTTCATTAAAAGAAAATTTAAAGTTGTTTTAAAAATGAATTGAACATTCATATTAAAAAATATTATGGAAAATTAATTGTGGGTAAATATTTATTTAATTAATCCCTTGGATAATTTTATCAGAAATTTAAATCATATTTATAAATCATTAATTTGGAAGAAAAAGGTTTTTTGATCGAATATAGAAATGTAGATGAATTTTATTAAAAAAATAATTTTGTTCTATTGAGTGAATAAATAGTTTAAAATAAATAGATATTATTTTATAAAATATCATTAATATAGTAAATTTCCTTAATTTCATAAGAAATAGATCATAATATTTCTTCATCGAATAAATGACCATAAATAAAGTCAATAAACATAAAAATTGTAATGTCAACGCATTACCACTTTTGTAACTTTTCAATCATAAGTTATAGTACATAAGATCATGAATTAACAATTTCAATATAAAAAGAAATATATCAATGATCTAAAATGTCAATGTGTCAGTATACACATATCATAGATGAATATAGGATCATAACATTACTTATTTTCTAGAAAAGGCAGTTCGTGGAAAAAATACCTTATCATTAGTCTCGAATTCCTTAATACATGTTTGAAAATAATATATAAAACAGTAATTTTGTTAAAAATAAATTATACATCAATATATATATCACACCATATATTATGTTTTTACAACCATTTATTACCCATTTATTAAAAATCATTTGTCAAAAATTTATCGTCTGAGAAAAAATTACATTATTTTTCAAATATATTTTGATTTTTTATTTTATGTATTCATACATTGATCATGGATAAACCATATATATATTTTTATTAATTATATAATTACTATATAAATTCATTATATATATATATTTAGTGTAATCCATAAATTTTTGAGATAGAAAATGAAATACATCATTCCTGGAAATGGTAAGCCATACGTACGCATTACCGTTATTTAGATTTTTTTGATTGTTGAATAAAATAAAATTTAAATAATTTATTTCAATTAATTAATTATTAAATGTCTTATATGTCACTTATATTCATTAAATATAATATTATTTCCTTAAATTGAAATTGCTAGTGAAAAAAGAATCTCATCGCTTCGTGAGGCGGGAGTCCGTCATACATGAAAAATGAAATTATTGTATCCAACATTGAATGTATCTTAATATGTTTTTTTTTGATACCGTTGATATGAAATTATATTTATGTTAAATTTTTAATATATATTTATTAAATATATCATTATTAACAACAAGATAAAACTGAAATTAAAACACAACACATCGGATCGCGAGGCGGTAGTCCACTATACACATGAGGGTGGTTTTAGATTCAAATAATGCTTATATATAAGAAGGTATCAAGGATATTATAATTACATATGAAAAAAAGTATCAAAATATAATATATATAAATTAATTCCATTAATATATCAATTCTTGAGAGTTGGTGATGGAAAAAAATAACATGAGTTGTGTGAGATAGTGGTCCTCCATACACCCGAATGAAGATTCTATATCCAATTAGAAGGAAGACGAGATAGATTAATGTTATTCCGTTAACAAAATATCATAATCTTATATGGTATATTCTATTTATATGATTTTATTATAGTTGTGAGTTATTTTAATGAGTTATAAAGAGATGTGAAAAAAAATTCATAGAAAAAAAACCCTAACACTTATTCGTATAAAATCATAAAAGTTAACATAATATATTCCTAAATTGATTTATGATCTAAAAATTCCTCAAGAGTATATTTACGTAAGTAATGAATATATTTTTTAACCAAATGGTTTTGGAAGTGTCAACAGAGGTGGATAGAGTGAGGCCATTTTAGGTGGATGTGAGGGAACACATGGAATTTTTGAAATGAATGTAATGTACCCATGTTTATCAAATAAATAATACTCATATATGGGTCATTTGGGAACCACAAAGTAATTGGTATATATATGGATAATAAATGGGATTTTTATAATTTTATTCATAATTTCACATCCTATCATTTTAATTAAATTCTTGTAAAATATATTTTATCCTTAACCATGATAAAAGATAATTACAACTATCAAATTTTTATTAAGAAAAAATATTAAGATAAACTATTTAATAAAACATGCCCAAATGATAAAGGGTTAAATGAATAAATGATATGAATCATGTCAACAAGGTGCATCTTCCTTTTTAGGAGCCTACCTGATTAGAAATCCATAGTTATGTGCGATTGGCATGGAGTAGTGATCAGGATGTGTGAGCTTCTGGGAAGTTTCTCAGGGTGTGTGTGAGTGGGAAAAAACACAATGGAAAGGAAATGTGTTGTCTTCTGGGGACTGTCATTAGTTAGATAAAACGTTTGGGCACGAAGGTAGGACCTAGGGTGGGGCCCACATATCTGCGAGGCAACTGGAGGGCGGGGCCCAATTGTCACATTTGGTATCAGAGGTGGTGCCCAGTATCAAGTGTAGCACACTACCGAGGTTGATATGTTGGGCCCATAATGAGGATGTTGTGCTTTAAATGGGGAATGATTGTAACACCCCCAAATAATAAAGAGTCAAATGACTAAATGATAATACTCATGCCAGAAGCTGGAGACTAGCACCAAAGGTGTATATCCCTAAACTAGGAAGGAATTTCCTTTATAACTATAAACAAACACATCATTGTACTGAACTGAAAGCAAAACACTAATTAAAAACCGTATACCAAAGAAGTTCTGGAATTTAAAAGGGGCCGGAAATACAAGCCCAATATGAAATAAAAATTTCAACTGAAGAAAAGTAATGAAGTTATTGGGTCAGCCTTCAGAGTTCCTACCTGAAGGGTAAGTACAGATGGCCTCTTCATTACTCCATGTCCTTGTGTCTACTCCGTGTAC
This sequence comes from Viscum album, assembly GCA_963277665.1. Taxonomy (NCBI): domain Eukaryota; kingdom Viridiplantae; phylum Streptophyta; class Magnoliopsida; order Santalales; family Viscaceae; genus Viscum; species Viscum album. The sequence continues at coordinate 164,073 of CAUJRU010000203.1, forward strand.
CGTCACGCCAAGTGGTCCACCTCCGGGTACCATCTAGTCCTGCAACTCTCTGCCTCAGTCAACACTGTCTGTCGTATGAAACCATCACAATGAGGTGCGGTCATAGCCGGTGCAGGGATGAGTATAACGATACTCAGTAGGGACCCTGACACCCTCAAGGTCTCACAAAATCCAACTAGGATAAACAATAATGTATGAAATCAAAAGATAACCATTACTTAGGTATATGCCCATAAATATACCTATGTTAACTAGTAACCCATCTCAATCATAAAAAACACAAAAGTCATTGAATCATCTCAAACCAATATTTTCATTATCGAAACCACCACTACTGTAGAACTCCACCTCTGTCGAGAATAGTGGGTTGTCACGACACCAAATCGCTTTTCAGTAACCTTGGACTGCTCAGGTACTCCTCCTGTCAAGTACCGTGGGTCTACTGCCAACTACCAGGTGCTCCTTTGCTGTGGGTCTACCACCAAATAACAGGCACTCCCTCTAATAGCCTGTAGAGGTACTCCTACTATCGAGTACCGTGGGTCTGCCGCCAACTACCTGGTTCTCCTCCACTGTGGGTCGGGTACCAACTACTAGCCTATCCCAACTGGGCTAGTCGAATCACTCCGAGTGGAATCGGTCAACCAGTCATTAGGTCTTCCAACTACTCGGTCACCACAATCTGTCTGCTAGTCACTGGAAGGATTTGCTTCACAAGTTATTGGGCATTAATCCAACTGTCATGAAGTGCCATGAAGAAGTATCTCAAAGGTCCGCCACATCATATGGGTCTCAACGCAACAGATGGCATGTCAATCGGATGCCCTATCTGTTAGTTATTAGCCTTCTAGTCCTGGGGGCCCGGTTGGATTCCTGTATGATCCAACCTGACCATAACTCAAATATACCCCGAACTATAGTGGGGTATTCTCAAAGGGACATATTCATTCCAAGAATACTGGCACCTCTGATTTGACGATTAAGCATGGGTTCCCGTAGTGCGAGCTTACTCTAAGAGGTGAGACCTTGGGCTGTGATCTCTTTGTAAGGACGTCGAGGCCTTACGACGTCCTCTTGGGTATTGACTGGTGATCTACAGTACATTATCATATTGAATGTATTAGGCAAAAAGTGTGGTGTGTCTGCACAGATGGCACCATGTTCACCTTCACCGGCAATAAGGGAGACTTTGCAGCACATGATGGACTTACTCGGAGGAGGGTGTCGTCGATCACTCACCAGTTGGCTTGACATACCCTCAGAGCAGTTGATGTGGAGAGTCTGACTTATCCTGTATTGGTGGACCAATACGCGTATGTTTTCCCTAATGATGATCCAAAACTATCTTCTCGCAGATAGGTGGACTTCAATATTGACATTTACCCCGGGACGACACGGATATCTACATCAGCATATCGGATGGCTCCCGCAGAGCATCACGAGATGCAGGTATAGCTAGTGGACTTTCAGGGAAAGGGATTCATCCGACCCAGTGTTTCACCATAGGAAGACCTGATTCTATTTTCCAAGATGGTGGATGGGAGCTTGAGGCTCTCTGTCGACTAATATCGCCTTAACTTGGTGACCATAAAGTACATGTACCCACTCTTGAGCATTGATGACCTCTTTGATCAGCTGAATGGAGAACAGTGGTTCTCAATGATTGATCTCATATCAGGCTATCACCAGCTCAAAGTTTGAGACAAGGATGTGCAGAAGATGGCCTTCAGGTGTCGTTACAGCCACAACAATTTCTTGGTTATTCGCTTCGGAAAAACAAACGTTCCAGCAGTGTTCACGAGCCGCATGTAAAGGATATTACAGCCTTAGCTCGATCGTTTTGTTGTACTCATTATTGAAGACATGATGATATACTCGACTACTGAGGAGGAGCATACCTACAATTTACAGGTAGTACTGGACACACTCTGAGAGCACCAGCTTTATGGTAAGCTCTCGAAGTGCCATTTTTTGATTTGATAGCTTCACTTCATGGGACATGTCATCTCTGATGCTGGAGAATCAGTGATCCAGCAAAGATTAAGGCGATACATGTTTGGGAGCCTCTTAGGATTGTGACGGAGGTATGGAGTTTCCTGGGTTTGGTTGGATACTATGGGAGGTTTGTTCCAAACTACTCCAGAGATTCGGCACCACTATCAGCCTTGATGAAGAAATGGAAACCCTTCGTGTGGTTGAAGATATTCCAGAAGAGATTTTAGAAGTTGAGTCAGAGGCTGACTAGTGCCCCCCATATTGAGGCTTCGAGAGGAAGTCGTAGGGTACATAGTATACTCAGGCACATCAGAGACCGGACTCAGGTGTGTCCTGATGCAAGAGAGAGAAGTGATCGCATAAGGACTCAGCAGTTGAGACAACATGAGAAGAACTATGCTACCCATGACCTAGAGTTACCAGTAGTGGTCTTCACCTTGAATATGTGGATGCACTATATAATGGGTGAACCTTTTACGGTGTACTCTGATCATAATATTCTCAGGTATATCTTCTCTCAGAAGGACCAGAACCTGAGACAACAACGATGTCTTGAGTTTCTCCATGACTATGACTTTGAGATAGTCTATACTCCTAGTAAGGGGAAAGTTATAACAGATTATCTTAGTAGGAGATCTGGTATACAACTTCTAGGAGAGGCGACAGAGCAGCTGGATACTTTATAGATATCCTTTGTGGATAGAGATGGAGCAGCATTCCTACAGTCTCTTATAATCACTCCCCGAATTCTTCAGTGAGTCATGGAGGTACATCATGGGGACGCTGAATGTGAGACACTGCGTGATCATATATCCACTGGGAAGGTACCTAATAGATTTATTGAAGGTGGGGAGCACGTCATCCCCTTCAAAGGACGTACCATGGTTCCAGTGGCATTTCAGGATGAAGTATTGAGGGAATTCCACACATCCCTTATGGAGGTACATCCAGGTGTGGCGAAGGAGAAGATGTACCAGGACCTCAGATGACAGCATTGGTGGGTAGGTATGAAGAAGGCGGTTGGATACTTTGTCTCTCGATGACTCGCATGTCACCAAGTGAAGGCGATGCCCCAGGTACCATCAGGCTTGGTTCAGCATTTAGAGGACCCAGAGTTTAATTGGGATGGGATATCAATGGGATTCATGATAGTTATTTCATGTACATCTAGGGGTCACGACTCGATCGGGGGGATCGTTGACCGACTCACTATGTCGGCCCACTTCCTACCGATCAAAGAGTATGGTTCAGTAGAGATCTTGAGATGCCTCCATTTGCATGAGATTGTGTGTTTACATGAAGTAATTTCTTCTATTGTCTCCGATTGTGATTCACGATTTACATCCCAGCTATGGAAGGGGTTACAGGATGCTTTCGGGACACAGCTTCGCTTGAGCTCCGCGTTCCATCCTTAGATGGATGGTCAGACCGAGCGGACCATTCATACCCTTGAGGACATGCTATGTTCATATGTCTTGGACTTTGGTGGCAGCTAGGAGGATCAATTTCCATTGGTGATGTTTTCATACAACAATAGGTATCACTCCTCCATTGGTATGACACATTTTGAGGTGTTTTACGGGCATCCTTGCAGATCACCCTTGTGCTGGACGGACCTTGGGGAGTCGACACTAGTAGGACCAAAGATGGTGCAAGATACCACGGAGAAGGTGCAGATAATCCTAGATTGGATGAAGACTGCCCAGAGCAGATAGTAGTCGTATGCTGACAAGAGACAGAGACCTATGAAGTTCGATGATGGCAACCACGTCTTTTTACAGGTCTCAACTGGATGAGGTCTACAAATATTTGGTATAGGTGGAAAGTTATCTCTGAGGATCATCGAGCCTTTTCAGGTCTTCAACAGAGTAGGCGAGTTGGATTACTGCTTAGCTCTTCCACCTCAGTTGCATGGGTGCACGACGTCTTCCACGAATCCTAGATGAGGATATACGTGCACGACCCTTACCACATCATCGACAATGAAGAGTTGGATGTTGATGATGGGGAAACTTTCACAGAGGTTCCAGTGATGATTGAGGATCGATAGAAGCGGGTCCATCTTAGATGGGCGATACCTCTGGTGCGCGTTCACTTGCAGCACGAGAATCTCTAGGAGAGCACATGGGAGATGGAGGCTCAGATGCGTGCTCAGTACCCCCATTTGTTCCCATAGTTCGAGTTGTAATTACGAGAATGTAAATCCCTGATGTGGGGAGAATGTAAAGACCCAGAAATGTGTTGGAAGGTTTTTTTTCTTAAATACAAGTGACTTTTACAGGTCTGCGATAATTTACGACGCCTGATTTCGAGGCCCGATGTGCCTAGATTCAATTTATGAAGTTTTGTTCTGGTACGTTCAGTAAACGTAAGAGCGGGATTTAATAACTTTTGAACCAGTGCTCAGAATTGAAATTTGAGGGCACCATTGAACTCGAAGCACCGATATTCTCTTAAGAAGACTTTCACTTCGACGACAGTGAGTCGAGAACCTATGTTTTTTTGGGGTTTTAATAAAAATTAATAAAATAAAGTGAGATAAGTATTTATATTATTTTTGTCTCCATGTGGAGGTTGGGTGGTTAAAAACACAACATGGCAGTTGGAGGTGGGACTTCCACACCCTATCCTTCCATGAGAGGTTATGGTGGTGGGGCCCAACCGAGTATAACCTCCCGATAGAGGTTATGGCGTGGAGGCCACCAGAGACCATAACCTCTCATTTAAATAATAGGGGTGTGGGACACTTAAACCCTATTAATGGGGGGAGAGTATAACCTCTCAACTCTCCCTCATTAATGGGGGAGAGCCTCTCCACCTTTCCCTTTACTTCAATAGAGCCAACCCCTTTTATTAATTGTGCCAACCCTCAAGAATTAATAAGGTGGGTCCCATTCAATTAATTCTCCAATTTGAATTTTTGAAAACAATAATAATAATAGGAATCTATTATTTTTAGTTGGAATTTCTCATTTGGTGGAACAAAAGTATAGGAGAGCTAGAGAGAAAGATCCCAACGAATAATGTAGAACAAAGAATGGGTTCTTCCAATGAAGAATGTCAGTGACGATTCTTCTTCGACTTCCTCCCTCATATCCTACCAATGTGGAGTGTCTTCCATGACCGACACAACTCAGGAATTCAGATGTGCAGTGGATGCGACGAATGATGGTTTTCTTTGTCTTTTTTCCACAACTTCGTCAACGAATGACGAACATCGAACGACGAATAAGAGGTATGGGGTCTAATACTTTTTTTTGTTGTACCTTTTCTGTACCTTCTTCAAAGGATTATATGGGATTGATGTGGACGTATATTGATCATATTCTTCTCATGATGAGCCAAATGATACCTTCCTAAACGCAGAGTGTGCGGGCCAACCTAACATGGTCTGACATCCTCTGTAAATTTCTTCTTTCTTGTGGCATTCTACGACAAGAAGATGAGGCGAAGAAGACGATGGAGGCATCGAAAAAGGCCACGCTGCCCGCGGCCTCCGCAAATTGCACCGCCCCCGTGGTGCACTAAAGCTTGTGGCCGACCACCGCCGGCCCGAGAGGCGCCTGGCCCGCCCACCTGTTGCCTCCCGAAATCCTACCTCGCGCGCGGCCCGCCTGCCCACAGCCTCCCGTCGGCTTGACCAGTTCCCCGCCGGTTCCCTCGCACCGTACCCAACGCCCTACCCGGTGCCCCCGTGACCTGCTCTGAGCCCGGTCGGTGCCCCCCGGCCTTTCCGACACCCCCGTAGCCTACCTGGTGCCGTGCCAGGTGCCCCCGCGGCCTGCCCGGACCCTATAGCACCCTACCCGACCCACCCGTAGCCAGCCTATGCTCAGTGCGGCTTGCCCACCGGTCTCCTGACCGGCCCGACCTCCCGGGCCGAGTCAGCCGAACTGTGCCCCTCGCGGTGCTGGCCAAACCGGCCCTGACCATCAGGATGTGTCGCCTACATGGTGACCTCCGAGCCGAAAGTCCCTCATAGTCCCTGGGTTTGGCATAGAGGACTAGGCCAAAACATACCAGGTTGACCGGCCCAACGGGCCAGGTCAGACCCAATGAGACTGACCAGGTCAACCCAGACCGTGTCGGCCCAGACTTGGATGGGCCGAGTTCGTCCGACCAGGTCGGACCAGACCCGAGCCCATTACTGACCCATTAACTTCTTGGGCCATATCTTTGTCACCGGACGTCTGTTTGACAAACCGTCAACGGCGCCGGTAATTCAGGGAATGAAACCATCCATTTGAAAATACCCCACTAGAGTTTGGGGCATATTTGAGTTATGATCAGGTTGGATCATACACGAATCCATCTGGGCCCTCGGGACTAAAAGGATAATAAATAACAGAACGGGCGTCTAATTGACATGTCGTCTTTTGAGTTGAGAACCCTATGACGTGGTAAACCTTTGAGATACTTATTCATGGAACTTCACGATAATTATAGTATTTCCCAGTAGCTTGTGGAGCGGATCCTTCCCATGATGAGCAGACATAGTGCACAGACCAAGTAGCCGGCAGACTTGATGACTGCTTGACCGATTCTACTCAGAGTGATTCGACTAGCCCAGTGGGGAGTGCCTGGTAGTTGGTGGCAGTCCCACGGCGGAGGAGTGCCTGGTAGTAGGCGGGAAACTTGCTGTACTCTATAGAAGGAGTACCTTTGATGGTTTTTAGTGGGAGCGTCTGGTAATTGGAAACAGACCCACAGTGGAGAAGTGCCTGGTAGTTGGCAGCAGACCCGCGGTTCTCGACCAGAGGAGTACCTCAACTGTTTAAGGTTAGTGAGAAGCGCATTGGTTTCATGACAGGACCACTGTACTTGAAAGAGGAGGATTTCTCCAACAACCATGAGTTCGATAATGAAAATCCTTGTTTGAGGTTAGTCAATGACTTTTGTGTTTTCCACATGATTGATATGGGTTACTAGATAACTTAGGTATATGTATAGGCATATACATAAGTAATGGTTAGATATTGATTTCATACATTTTGGATTATACTCGTTAGAGTTTGTGAGACCTTGAGGGTCTTGGGGTCCCTACTGAGTATAGTTATACTATAACACCCCGAGATTTTATGAAAAATATTCTTAATTTCATTAATGTCTTGTGTTGTACGCTACACCAAAAGGAGCTTGCATAACACGCATCCTTGACTTTCCTTGCATTACACACAATCGCGACTTTCCTCGATAGCGTGTGTAGTACGCAATACCGAGTTTCACTAAACAACGATATGCTATTAAAATATTATTAAAACTAGCCGTTATGAATAGTAATAACCACTTTTTGAAATTTCGTAAATTTTATTTTTTCAAAATGGACTTCATTTTAGGATTTGGAATAATGAAATTATCTTAGGGTGAGATTTTGGTACTTTTCGGATAACTTTCATTTTCTGATGAATACTGAAAAGTACTAAATTTGAATTAAAAACAACCTTTTTAATCGAAATAATTAATAGTGATAAATTATTAATTTGAGTGGTTTTAAAGTATATTTAGAATATATTTTTACAATTTAATACAATGTTGTTCATTAGATGTAATTTCACATTTAAACCAGACATAAACAAGTGTCAATCTTTTGATAGTTATTATCTTTTAAAAACACGCTATTTGTTTTGACGACGGGAATTAATTTTTAAATTAGTTAACATAAATGATATGTTTTGAATTTGGTAAAATAAACTTCATTTTTGAATTCATAATATCAAATATATCTTAGGCATAATTTTTTGTATTTTTCTGGATACATTCATTTTTTGATGAATAGTGAAACCACTAAGTGGTAGTTAAAAAAAATGAATTTTTCATAAAACTTAATTTTACCGCTTCTCTGAGTAGAATTTCGAAAATCCAAGAGACACGGTTAATATCAAGGACTAAAATGTGGTTCAATGAGATGAAAATAATTTTTGGTGAATAGTAACTTTTTACTTTTTTTTACCACGGTTAAAAGTAAATAGGGTAGTTAAGGGTAAAAATGATTTTATTATTATCCTAACACATGTCCTAATTCTATTGGATAAGTGTAATTCGACCGAAAACAACCTTAGGAATAAAATATGACCATTTAGGCCCACTTGGATTAAATTAGGACATTTATTATTAATTTATTTAAAGAAGGGTTAGAATAGTTAAAATCAATGATTAATAAGTAGATAATTTTTAATATAGGGTTATACATAAGATAAATTCGACTATAAATATTAATTAGAAAAATAAAAAATTTTCCTACATAATGGCATTTTATTTTTAATTTTTAGACATTAAATAATTTAATTTATTTATGACACAACGATGATGCAGTAATTATCTTATTAATGAAATATTGACATAATTGATGTTATAAATACCCAAATAAATGTAATTTGAGACTTTTTATAAATTCCACTAATTTTATAGGTTAATATGACATGTTATTATTGATTTAAGTAATTGTTTTGGAACTAATAATTCTGTTATGATTTTCACAAAAATCAATTACTAAATAGTGTCAAAATTGACATAAAATAGTTTTTAAAAACAATATTATATTCTAAATTGTTATATTATTCCTAAAAATCTAAGGTTCAGCCAAATGAATTAGATAAGGTTATATATAATAATAATAAAGAACTTGGGGTTTGTTTGGATTTTTATTGTAAGTTTATTAACCTTATAGTGTAAGAGCACAAAAGGACACGGTAAAAGTAACATTATCTAACTTAAAGATAAATCTAAATGATAAGGTTACAATAGTAATCTAAACATGTCCAAATTCAATTGGATGAGATTATTTAGACCCATATCCACCGTATCTTAAAAATGAATTAATTTGGAGCTATTTAAAAGCGAATATGGCTTTATAATAAAATAATATTTTTAGTTTTTCCAAAGGAGCCCCTCTCCTCCCTTATAAAAGGGAACCTCCTCCCTCTCTTCCTCACACCACTTTGAGCCTTCATGCTCGGCAAAACCCTACCAAATTCTCTTCTCCACTTCCCTAGAAACATCCTAGGGGTCCTGCTCTTCTTCAAAGACCAATTTTAGTTCCCTAAGAGGAGGACTCAAAGTGGCGCTTCAAAGAAGAGGTAATGTCCGTTACCGATTCTTTCAACTTTATTTCTTCTTCCACTTCTTCTTATTAGGTTGTTTAATTATGAAGTAATAACATAATTATCACTCATATACTGATATGTTATTATATGTATGAAACAACCCTATTTCACAATCTATCCATCCTATGGAAAACGAAATCACCGCGCGTGCGTACGTACGAAATACCGTCTCCACGCCGTGTTGTAATCTATTTTCCACCACCACCATTCTTGGATGGGAATAATGGTGTACATAAAAACTATATATGATTATTTTAAAGTGATATTGATTCTGAAATATTATACATACACTCCAATACAATTCTACGTTCAGGAGAACGATATCATCACTCGTGCGTACGTACGGACTACCGTCTCCACGACGCGATGAGATTCATTCTCCACGTTAACCATTTATGAATGATTATAAAGAATATATAATAAGTAATAATGAAATATATGACATAATAATGATACTGGATTTATGTGTATATATATGTATGTCATCTACTTAATTCCATTAAACTCAATAAGGAAACGAAAACATCGTTCATGCGTACGTACGACCTACCGTCTCCATGAACGGTGTATTTCTTTCCATTTAATAATTTATTATATATATGTATATTCTGAATATATATTATATATAAATCATGTTTTATATTCTGGAATTAAGTAATCATGATCTAAGTAATCATATGAATAATTACAAGTCAATACACGGACGACAAATGAAACAATTTTACCCAAAACGCTCTTTAACATCGAATATAAAGTCATAAGTGAACCATATATGATTTCATAACAATGAGTATGATTCTGGAATAAGTCAATAACATTATTTAAATCATTATAAAAGAGGTTCAGACACTTATGAAGCAAATCGGACCTAAGGTAAGGGAAAATCTCGCAATCTCAATTTTTATCTGAGATTGTTTATACATCAGAATTTACTGGGGAATATTTGTCATCCAAATACATGGTTCCTCAATTTGTAATATTTATATGCTTATACAATATTTTATATCCAATTTTACCCTTCGGTGAGTTTTTAGTAAAAGATATGAAATGAATCTTTTGTATTTTTTCGTACGAGGTACTTTTTTACTTTTCTGACAAAAGTACGAGAACAATGTTTTTTTAAACTTATACGGCATGAATGTATTTTTAAAACATTTTTCCAAGAAGCTTCCTTTACAAATTTTCAAGTTTATTTTTTAATCAACTTCTTTTAGTTTAGAATTGAATGACATGTTAAGAAATGAAAAGTGTTTTTGAAGTAGAATGGATATTTTCCTCAAGAATGGAGTTCAAGTGTTTCATCAAAATTATCTTCCATCTAAGATAATAAAGGGTTCTGTTTCTATCCCTATTCTTACATTGATTTGATTATGTTGTGATGGAATTGTTTTTATGAATTCCTTTATCTTATATGAATTGTTTTATGATGTCATGATGTTTAAGATTCCCATTTTTATTACATGGGTTATGCTATGCTGTATGGTTTATGATTTTGTGGCACACATAAGAATGGTATCATTATGAGATGGGTGTGACCTATATCTTCCTCCAATTCATTGGGTAAAGATTTTTTATCTAATGAGATAGACATGGCTGGAACGGCAGGTTAAGCCGGTTCAGTGAAACAGGACTGAAACAAGGAGTGAACTCGGTTCAGAAACGGACTTCGTCCACTAAGATAGTCTTGGAAATGAGTCTTGACTAATAAGAAATGATTCTCTATGATTATGTGTGTATGCCACAAAGTTTCATGTTTTAAGTTATGATTATTGGGATTACATTTCACTACTATGATTTATCCCATGTTATGATATTATGATCTCTTTTGCAGGTTAAGATTTCCAAAATGTTATGTTCTTATGAATATGATGTGATTGATATTTCTTTTGTTTACCCTTACTGAGAATTTGAGCTCAACCTTTTATGTTTTCTTTTCCCCGGGATATAAAGAAAGGTTTTAGGTAAAAAAAGGAAGATCTTTATGGGAGATGTTGAAGATCTTTCGCCACAATTAGAAGATTATATTCTCAGTTTCCAAAGACACTAAACTATTACGGTCCTTGTGTGTGTGTTTTTGTTATGTACTAAGTATTCCGCAAAAGTAATGTAATATCCATGTACGTTAAGCTTCGGGTCTCTACATATACTCACCCTTGCACAAGCTATGCATGCACCTCGTTGTGTTGGTTGTAGACAATGAACATCACTGACTAAGGAAGAGTGTAGCAGAACTGGATGGTACCCAGGTGGTGGAACACTTGGCGCGACGGTACACAGAGTAGACAGATGGACGTGGAGTGCTGAGGATGCCATCTGTACCCACCCTTCAGGTAAGATCCCTGGAGGTCGACCCAGTAGCTGCAATATTTTTCTTTAGTCATACTTGATTTTTAGTTGTACTTTCTTTTTAGTTGTACTTGAAATTTACAGTAGGGATTGTATTTCCAGCCCATTTTACTTTCTAGCACATTGTTTTTATATAGTTTTACTTAGTGTTTTGCTTCCTGTTGTGTACTCTGTTGTGTTTTTTTCTAATATAAAGCCAATTCCTTCCCAGTTGAGAGATTTACACATTTGGTGCTAGTTTCCAACACCTGGCCTATGGAAATAGGGCTTGGGGTAGTCACGATACGGGCCCCGAGGGACGGGTCGTGACATTTAAATAATTTAAATTATTTTTGTTCCAAATATGTAATTTATTTTACTAAAATAAATTAAAAAATGTGACATAATTTACATTAAAGATAAACCCATATACTTTATGGGAAGGAAACTACGTTTTAGTATAAAATAAAAAGGGTTTTAGTATCCTTCTAATTTACTGTAGATAACTGATGTGATATTATTATGAAATTTCCATATTCTCCATCCAGATCTTTTTTAGATCATATCTTGACAGATTGGTGGATTAATCATTATGTGGAGGCTGATTTTTATCACTGGTGTTTCTCATTCTTTATAAATTATGGGTTATCTCGAGTGTTTCGGAGAGAGTGGGATATAAGGGTTTATTGAACATGACTTCTCTTATAGAGATCAAGTGTTTGGTGTCTACTATATCAGTTTATATTGTGGATGCTTATTTTATTTTTGATCATCCAACTACTATTAAGGTCTCTCCTGAAATTATTCAGGACATGTTCTCTAGTATTTAACTAATGATTGAGTTGGAGTTTAAAATTTATATTTTTCTAGATATTATACTGATATTGATACCCTCTTATCATATTTCACATTTGGAGATAAATGTTCTCAAGATTTGATTGGATGATCTAATTGGGACTCTGGTTAGGTTTAGTATAGCCTATCATCAATAGTAAAATGATTAGATAAAGCATGAAATTTATTTTATAGACGATATTATCTATTCATGCGACCTAGATTTTGGTGGATCATGGGTTATCCATCTGGGAATCTAATTCGTTTCTTAGAAAATGATATAATTCTTTGATCAGATTGACAACATTCAAGGAATTTAATGATTTACAGTATATCCAAATTCTATTATCGACAATGGTGTGTGTGGAATTCTTGGTGGTACCGAATATTTTTTGGGAGAGGTCACTAAGGATTCCAGATATATATAAGAATATGGTCACATATTAGAGTCAACATAAATCGTATTAAGATTGTTGGCATCATGATTTTGATTTTTTTTACCAGTGACCATGTTTTCTAGTTATTTTATCCCTGTTTGGGAAACTATTAAACTGGAAAATAAAGATATTTGGCTCTGAGATATGTTGGACTATATAAGGCCATTGACTGACTTTGGATCGTTACTTATCAATTAATATTTTTGTTCATTTGATTGGTATTTATGTTGTTTGGAAAATATATCAACTTAGTAATTTCCATACTGACCCTTGACACTTTTTGAGTTGTAAATAACTTAATTTGGAGCTTGAGGATTTAGTTGAAGAGATAATATTGAATATCTTTGACTAAAAGTTGAATGTTTTGGGTGGTAAGTTAATTGCATTGGTCGAGTTTTTATGGAAACATGTATCATATTTCCACAAGCATTTTGAGAATGGGTCATTTGTGAGGGAGTGGTTTCCCCATCCCTTTTCATTAATCATTATTCCACATGAATTATCGAGGAAAAAAAGACATATAGGTTGGTGTTTGTAATATATAGTTACCTTATTTCCGGTATTTTTTATTATAGAAGTTATTTTATATTATTATTTGGGATAATTGTGGAATTGCAATGGTTGGAGAGTTTTTAATGAGGAACATGAAATTTTCATGATTTTATACCAAGTTAATATATTTCTAGGATTAAGCTACAAATTAGTTCAAAGAATGAGTTGATTAGAAATTAATAAACAATATTGCATCATGAAAAGGGTGATCTATGTTTTTTAACCAAGGGGTTATTTTTTTCTTTGTATCTATTCAAATGTAATATTCATGTAGGGAAGGGGGTTCAGATCATTAATAATTCGTTACATATAATTTTAAACATGATGTCTGCATGATTTATTTTTCAATTGTGTTAATGATCATATGATAAAATCTAGGATGTCTTCCTGGTAATCCTATTGATCTCTACTCATTCATGATCATTTATTTTAGCAATTGATCTTCACTGTGGTTTCACAACATCTCTCTAAGTATGTGATTTATCTACTTCGTAATATTCATTATTTCTTGTAGTAGCGTTGTGCTATATTTTGAGATCTATTGGCATTATAGTGTTGATCCTTTCATGATTCATTGTGTGAACTTCCTCCAAAGGCTGAATTTGTGTTTTTTATAGTGTGGCATGTGACTTCCTTGAGTAATGTTTTTTCCCCCAAATTTTTTTTTATTTTTCAATTAATTATAACATGTATGGATTGAATCTATGGCCTCAATTATTTTCCTTACAGTTTTCATGTCTGTGGATCCAATTCAAGGCATATCTTTCCCAATTGTGTGGTAATTGGTTCTGTCTCTTGATTTTATTGGATGAAATTTTTTTATCTAGTTTTATAAATTACATTACAAACTGATTTTAATGTATTATTTTTTGTGTGGAAATGGTTTTTTGAGAAAATGTGGTTTTCCCTTTGGTTTTGTAAAATAATAGATATTTTAAAAGCATCATGTCATTTTTTTTATGATACAAAACCTCACAGAATCATTTTTATGAATATTTTTTTGGAAATTATTGAACTTAGGAATCCATGGTTACCTAGGTGGAAGGTTTTGTAATTGGCATCATCTGCTGATACTGTTGGGGTTAGGGGGGGGGGGGGGGGTCACTAATGAGGTTTTACTCAACTCTGTCGGATTTTTTTTCTAGTAACATGTTTGACAAGTGTTAAGGTTCACATTCTAGGGTTTTCCTATATTATCCAGATTCGATGAATATATAAATTGTCCAGATTGACATGATTGTCTATGTTTGGGAATTGGTATTCTATCTATAATGTCCTATTTTGATCATTGGTATAATGTAACCTATGATTTTGGTTTGTAATAATTTTAATTAGATATGACATGTGATACATGGTTTGACTTCTTAAAATATGTTATATGGTTTGAAATAGTTTTAACTAGAATATTATGAATAATGGGAAAATGGGGGAATAGTTTACACTGTTTTTTTATATAAATTTTTTTAACAAATTATCAGTCATTTTATTCATTAAATTTTACCATTTTTGGAATTTTTTATAGATAATTGATATGCAACACATGTGTGGGATCATTCTAATCCTATTTATCTCACTCATTGTGCACCCCTACAATGGCTGATACACATTGTTATGCTTTTTTATATATGTAAATCCAATGCTCCAAGGTGAGGGTGTTTGTTTTATTGAGGTTGTATATTAGTAGTATGTAATGATATTGTAGGAGTTTTGTGACAATATAACATGGAGTATGTGATTCATTTTTTTATTTCTTTTATATTGGAAATTGTATATGTATATTTTAGCTCTTTTAACTTGTATCACATCTATTGCTTCCCTTTTCTATGATATATATTTCTTATTTACTATTTTTTAGTTTATTCCCAATTTGTATATATATGTAATTATTTCTACTTGATGATGGAAAAAATAAATCCTTTTTCTTGTTGTAGATTCCTGTGATCAAGTCACCAGCCCTTGGGGATCAAGAATTTAATTTTGCTATGTGACAATTCGGGTTGGTAACTACTGTGGGAGGGAATCTGGTTTAGGTTCATCAAATGTATAATGATATAACATGTCATATATGTAGAATATACACTTCAATGATTCTGATAGGTTCTAAACATATCTTATGTCCCAAAGAATTTAATATTAGGAAAAAATAACATACTTTAAGTGTTGAGATCCTTCATAAATGTCCAAATATCCTATACATTATATATAATTTTATTATAAATATTTTAAATAATTCTAATTTAATACATCATACCATATATTAATTACTTATGAAATTTTTTACCCTTTTATTAACAATTACTTATTAAAATGAAATTTGGGGTTATAACTCCTTTTTTATTTATTTATGTTTTGATATCTTGTTTTTACTCCACTTAAGTTGATAATGATTCCATCATATCTACAGTGTTAAACATGATATATATAAGATATTTTCATTAAATTATTATTTATATTTATTCAAAAATGTTAGAGATTGAAATTTATATATAGTGTTTATAAAGATAGTAGGCCATATGTACGCATGAACAATGTTTCAGTATTCACAATGGATGAAAGATAGGTAAGTAAAATAATATATTCCCTTAAAAATCATTTTTATTTCATATATATGACATATATTTAATAAATTTACATTTATTACATTCGGTGGAAATGTTTTTGTGAAACAATAATCACATCATTACACAAGTCATCATTTCTCTGTACACATAAACAACGGTATCGTATCCCCTAATAAATGGAACATAAGAAGGAATATATGGTATAATAATAAAATAATTAAAATAATTTTAAAAAATTTAAATATATTCATCTACATAAGTGTCGTGCCATCCATGTAAAATTCAAAAGAAAAGCGTATCACAATGGTTCACAGGGTGGTAGATTATCGTACACATGAGCACCATTATTATTTTCCAGAATGTTCGGAGTTATTATTTTAACTGTGTTCATACAGTTAGGAAGGTATAATAATATCCTAAATATAACATATAAAAATTATATCTATCATTATATCCATATTTGATAGGTGGGGATCGAAAATGAATAAAATCAGTTTGTAAGGTGGTAGTCCTCTATAGAGACGAATGATGATTTGTGTATCACATTTGATGGAAGATGATACATATTTAGTTTATTTCATTATAATGATAAAATTCCATTACATTATATATGCATATTTTATTAATTATTATTTGTTTTTTTTAAAATAATTATTTATATTCTTAATTAAAACATAGCTTCATAGTATATAAAATTTCCTCTACTTCACACAACATCATTAGTTTTAATCTAATACATTCTTGTATTGGGTTTATGATCATAGATAGGCCTCTAGTATATTGGGATGGAATTATTTATAGAATTTGGAGAAGAATTTTCATAACCGAATGTTTTTTGTGTGTGAAGGGATGAATAGATTTGGATTCCAAATATATGTGTGAGATAGGACACAACTAGAATTTTTGAAAATTATAAATTGTACCCCTACATTTCACATTTCAAATTGAAATAAATATTCTATTATATAACATATAATATTATAGGTTCTTAAAATGGGATATAATAAATTTTTAAAAGGTTTTTGAGTCATTTAATTCCCTATCATTTTAGTTTAACCCCGATAAATCTTTTTTTAGAATAACTGTTGAATATGATTTTTACTATTTGAACTTCACATTATGAAACAAACTTTTTGAAAATATTATATAATATATATAAGGATGATTAAAAATATAGAATCCATTTTTCCACATTCCTATAATTGACACCATTTAATTTAAAATTAATCTTGATGGCATGATGAAAAGGTGGGATTTCAAGAAGTTTATTTTCCAATAATAATATGAGTTTATTTAAACTCTATTTCTAATAATAATCATTATAAGATATTTCTTTAATATATTTTTTGATAAAAATTTAATTAAAATCATTCATCATTAGGGGATTTTTTATTCAATTTAAACGGAGTGGCATTATGCACATTTAAAAGGTTCTAAGAAATGTATTTTTAAACATAAAAATAAACTTATACTAAAATATGATATAATTTTGATTAAAAGTAACTTATGTGAAATTAACAAAACTAAATAAATAATTTTTTACATTAAATAATAATAAAAAACATAATGAGTATTTCTATTTACATATGTAATTGAAATGAAATGAATTTTTTTTAAAAATGTGAATGTTTCATTATTCATTAAAAAAATCCATATTTTAAAAAAACATTACGTTAAGTAAATTTTTCTAATCTTATTTAAAAAATTATTTTAATTTATTTGAAAAAATTATTCTAAAATTTTATATAAATAATTATATTAATTTTTTATAAAATAAATTTTTTTAACAAAATTGTATTATCAAGACAAATAAAGACTCTACAAGAAATTAATAACATCTACATGAAAATGTATTATTAATATAAAAAAATAAATTTAATTTTTTAATTTATAATTTTATTTTTATGGAGTGTTCTTGATTTTTCAAATATTAGTTGGAGGCCTAAAATTTGATGCGGCCTGGCTTGGACATCGTTTGGCTTGGAAAACCTTTTGAGAGTATGGATATAGATTCCATGAGCTATGAATAATAGGGATAAAGAATCATAATAGTATGTATTTTTTGATACCTAGAATAAATTTTGTATGCATGTTTATGGTATTGTGTTTATGGTTGGCATTTCCCCTTAGATATTTGACTCCAAAAAAACTCTTTATAATAAAATATTTAAATTAAATCAATACAGAATATTGAATGGATGAACACCAGCAGTCCCTAACAACCCCTTTGTTCTAGACTCATAGTACATTTTGAGATTATCAGTGATGATAAGTATCCAATATAGAATGCCTCCATTATTTAATCCATATGATGATCCCATGAGTGATTACTTTACATGTGTATTGATATAGAGGACCTTGAGGGTGATTCCACTACTTCAAAAGAACCCAATGGATCCAAAGTATGGTTCCTCCCTTGAATACATAATAAGGGGGGGCAGTGGGTTCCCCATTTTTTTTTCTATATGATCTATTACTTCATTGGTTTTTATATAGAATTCATTGGGTGGAATCTAGAACCCATACCAAATATGTAGTTCATAAGGCTACTGTTGTGGTGATTTTTTAGGTGTTTAGGAACCTTAACTTTTTATTTGTGTATTCATGTTGTAACTGATGACGTAGCTATGATTTCTATAATTGATTTTTTTACATATACAATGTTTTAAAATTGATTTTATTCTATGTTGTAAATGACTAGTTGAACATCCTAGATTCACCTCCAGAAATTTCATGATGTTTTATTTATTTCCAGAATTACCCTTCTATAATGGGATTCCACCATACATAAGAATTTTTATAGGTGGATTCCGAGTTTATCAGAGAAGCCCACTTAATAATGTCTATATATGGATTCATATCAACTAGGATAAAGGGATACATAATATTTTCATTTTTTACACTTCTCTTGTGTTACATAAGCTACTGAAATCCTTGAGGAGTGAAAAAAATATCTTATAGTGGATGTTATGATACTCCTTTGGGTCTGGTAGATGCACCATTACTGAATCATTTATACCTATCTAGGAAGAGTCTTTAAATATTGTTAATAAATTAATATTGAGTTTCATATTGGATGCGGATAGTATTCATTTATATCACATAAGGGTCATCACCCTTATGGATCATCTGAGTTGAAATGTAATGGTCCCTATGTACCCGGACAATGGAATCTAAATTGTACTGGATTATGAATAGAATGAGTTTTTTGGAATCTATTTCATTTAATTTTTTAATATAATTTCTATTTATTACATTTAATCCTCTTTTATTGTGATTGGAGGCTATACTGGGTTATCATATGGCTAGGACATGTCTCTCCAAGTGGTGACATTGCTTTACCGAAGATATTTTTAGTGTTGGAAGATGTTGGTATTATCGATCGAGACTATGGACCTAAGTATTGACTGAAATATAAACAGATTGAGCAGCATAACATCTAGAACAATTCCATTTCAATGAAATTTCTAGATGATCGGGATCATGGACCCAAGGATCAGTTGTGGAATTTGTTTCATTTATATTATTTTATTTCTAACAAATATATATATACGTGAAAATATTTATGATCATATATATATATATATAACAATATGATATTCCAGATGTGTCATACATAGATAGAGAACACTATAGGAGCATTCCATTTTAATTTATTTTGTTTAAATATTCTCATTTTCTAGTTATTGTTATTATTAATATTATTATCTATATTTTCATGTATCTCACATATACATAAAATTAAAATTACCATTTATATAAGAGAGCGTGTTGGTGGTTTCCTACTATGTTTTTACCCACACCTTGATAAAGCCAACATTTAACTGGGATACCAAAGAATTCATTCAGAAGGTCAAATTTAAATGTTTGAATAAGGCCCATGACTGATCAAATTGGTGGAATTAGAAGTGTATGTGGAGTTAAGAAAAGTATTTTGGAATGGTATTGGTAATAAATATTGTTTCACATTCATTTCAATTTCATTTTTTTACTCCAGTATATATGGTCATCATCGTGGGGGATCTATGTTTTATTTGTGACAACGTAGTTCATGTGAATAATGAACTTCATTAATTATTTGTCTGTTGTTTATTTTTAAAACTGTCACATGATGATTATTTCTACTATGGATTATTTTTAGGTATTTACACTATTTTGATACTCTGATATATGGATATAGTATTCCTACTATACAACCATTAAACCCTCACTACCAGCCATCAACCTCTGAAGTATAGGTATGGGAGTTTGAGGCCATGTGGCCAATGGTATTGGGGAACCGTTTTATTGTTTCATAGTTTGGGATGTTAAAACAATATGAATGGTATTAATTATATTATTTGGGGGACCTATATACTTCTTCAATTAATTGAGTAAATATTGAAAAATCATTAAATACGCTTCATTATAATGGGTAAGTAACCTTGTTTAGTAAGGTAATTTATCAATATGATCATATTGAGATAGAAACTTGGATAATATGATGGTTTGGGGAGTGAATGTTAAGACCCACTCCCAACAGTGTGTAACCCTGTTAGGAAGGAAGTGGGAGAAGAGAGATAGGGACACACAAGTCCTTCTTCCAATATTAACTGGCATGGAGACTTGCACTGAGGGTACAATACCCTATAACATTACCCTATAACATTACCCTATAACATAGAACATGGAAAAGAGAGAGATAAGACATACTCTAACCAACTCCTTCTCAGACTACAGTATAAATGAAAATCCAAAGTCCAAATATGTAATGTAATTCAAAAACTCAAACAATTGAATGGAAAACTACAACTACCAAACAATTTGTGGAAGATAGCTACCATGAATCCCAAACACCTCCTTCTAAACAAAAATATAGTAGTAACTAGACTAATCTATAACATTATCCAACTGACCCTAAAAATAGCTTATGTATATGTACAGTGAGTATAACATTATAATCTGTATGATCCTCCCCAAAGAATATCGTGCAAAAGTTAAAGAATTAATCCTAATGAATAGTGAATAAGAAATAAAACTAACTCATCAGTTAAATAGGTATACTATGTTCCGAACCTCAAAATGGATTCTCTCACAATATATTACATACAATAGAATATAATATAATCAAAAATATCAAAGGTACACAACTATAGTTTCCCTAATATTTTTTTCTCAGCCGCAAAATAGAACATCCTAAGCATATCTCTTTATACAGGATGCCCAAAAACACCTTGGAAAAGAACCACAACATGAACCTCCCGCATCACACCACCAAATCCATGTAACCAAAAAGTAATCAAGTAGTTTCTGGGCTCCACCACAAATTGTATAATTGTATCAGTTATCAAGTATTATTCTTCTATCAATCGCAACCCATACACCGAGTATGGAACCTCAAGACATCACAACCTACAATTATTATTCCCATAGCAGTCCACAAAAAACATTATCTATAATGAATGTCTGTGAAAATAATCACAAACCATTACAACCCTATATACATATATAGGGGAAAACTAACAATTGTGCATACTAGAACACGTAACTATCAAGAGAAGAGAGTTGGGTCAAAGGGGGTAGTTTCTCATCTATCCTCCCATCGGGATGTTGGGGAAAACACAACACAGATCTCAGAATACCTAGGGTGTCCATTTCCCAAATGATAGGTTTGGATTAGCATATAAAAACCCAAATTCGACATGATATAATATCTATTCAAACCCACTATATGCATAACCTACTCTCAATATCAACTTCAACTAACATCTTTCGGATTCTCAATAGCCACTAATATGAACAAATATTATATAATCATAAAACAACTATATAGAAACATTAAGTTACATCATTCCTTTAATCAGTTTAAATGTACAATAATTAATTATTTCATCATTGATTAACCATTAAAATTTTCCACATTAAATGATATTGGAATCATAACAAAGTTTCATGCCCTCCATGCATAAGGAAATTGATTCCACCGCTTCAATGAATTATAACCATTGAATTGTATCCCAATAAGCTCCAACCACATTTGTTAAACATTTGTTAAATTATTAACATTATTAATTTCCATATTACAAATTACTCTAGGAAAACATCCTAATCTATGGAATAAGTAAAAAACCAAGAACATGCATATACCAAAAGTTGTGGGGAATGGAATGCAGAAAAAAACATGACCTTCATCCAAAAAATAGATCCAAACAATAATCCTTCTATCATATCAATGGGTAAGATCATCATGGACTTTTTCACAATCTGTGATGTTCTCCCAGACACCCAAATGCATATACCAATGCATCTCACCACTCCTGGAATCCACTACATACACACAAACTCGGCCTCCCCACCCCTTGTACTAAAATATCTCTCTATGTTCAATTATCCCAGGAACAAGTATCATCCATTCCTCCCCACCCAATATTCCACAACATCCTTCATGGACCAGCTATCCTAGGATATTATCACAAGAAGCCAGAAACCAAAAAATAAAATGGGATCTTATCCTTAAAAAAAGGAATACATCCTTTACACAGACAAAAACCTCTCCTGGTACCAATGAACAAGGTATATAGCCTTTACAAGAAAATGGAAAACCTAGGCCCAATAATGGAATTTACTTTTTTGAACAAACATATTCATATTGACTATTTAATTAGACGATTCAATATTCACAGGTTCCAACTATGGAAAACCTACACAGCAAGTTATCACAAGAATTCATAATTTAATTAAAACATAAAAATAAATAATTTACTTTTATTATCTATAATCATTGTCCTTTGTCATTTTCATTAACCAAATGAATTAAACATGCAAAAATTCATCAATTTTATTATCATCAAATTACAACAACAAAACCAAATTCAATAAACCGTCCTCTTTAATCTTTTAGACAATTTATTATCAATTAATTATGGATTTACATTCTTTAAAAATTCCACATGATAATCCAAAAATAACGAGAAAAAAATCTATATCACATTATCAAGAAAATAAATAGGCAACATTTTATCACAATATAAACAATAATATCACCTTATGATAAATACCAATTCATTAAATCACATTAAAAATTTATTATGTTAATTTCATTATGATCCAAGAGGATGAATATTGCTAGCTCTATGATTTTACATAAATAAATAAATAATCAATTAATCCCCTACCTCAAAATAGATGTCAAATTTCTTTTACATGGAAAAATTAACACTACAAATCCCAATTGCCTCTCCAACTAGAACTACATCCACCCAATGATGCCACACTATATCTATGCCAATAGACAACCAAATACTCTATAAGAAACATGTAAATCTAAACACATCATAAGGAAAAGTGGAATGAGAGAAAAAGGATTCAATAAACAGCAACATCGAAGGTATAACATACCTTGGATTGAAAATTCATCGCTACACATTGAAGTAGGTAATGAAGAGATCATTCCCTGATGAAGGATTCCCCAATATGATGAAGATTAGTCTGTCGGGTCACCTTAAACTAGAGGGAGGTGATTTAACCGTAGGGTTTGACAAACCTAAGTGGATGGAAATTTTATAAAATATGAATCATCAGTTTTTTACACAATATTTAATACCCTTTCACATTTTGTAATCATCGTGGTTAAATTATACTGAAAAACACATCATCTTTTATTTATTTATCCCTGAAAACATACACATCATGATCCTGATATATATGACGTGTAATTTTTTCATGATGTGTAATTCATTCTATTTCCCACAAATAATTAAAAATAATTTTCAAAAATACTATGAGAATCCTATAAACACATAGGCCTTTTAAAAAATGCAAAGTATTGACCCACACAGATCTAGAACTTTACATTAGATACCTCTCAAAACATTCTTGTCCTCAAAAATCCAAAATTTACCCAATGTGTAAATAGAAAATATGGCCTTCTGAATTTCTTTCCCTCATGATAACTCTCAAGGATCTCACCGGTATAGGATCACAAAAACCACATCCAAGACCAATGGGAATAACACAGTTACTGTATAAACTACTCGCCGGGTCTTCACCACCAGTAGCAGGATAGTAATCACATCCAACCACATGAATATGAACCTAGAAAGAGTTTGGAAAATCGCATTTAATGTCACCTCTCATGGAAAGAGAGTAACTCACAACATTAATGATGATAATGTCAACTCAAAAACATGAAAGGGCCTACAACCTCAAAAAATGATCAGTATTACATGATTAGTGATGAACATCAAAATATTCTATGTACTGAGTGAATATCTATGACTCATGTTCCAAGGTTCTCTCATCCATAGAACTGTGCTACCACAATAATCAAACCAAGGGTATATCATGTCACTGGAAAATCTTACCTTAGAATTTCTATATCTCTAAAACTTCTCATCAAACTTCACTTCATCATCAATATGGATGTACCCCAATCACTGTTGTGAGATTCATCATGAAGATATCAGTGGAGATATGAAACATGAAAAAAATATTTCATTTGGGTAAACTATGGGGGAAGAATTATCTGATACACCATTGATCAAACACAACCAGACACCACAAAAGGCCCGACTTCTAGTGAGAAAGCATACTCCCATGACCAAACCGTCATTTCCCATGATGGGGATTTTATTTTAAGAACACATTATCATTTAATTTAGAACTCCAAATGTCTCCTCATATGATTTTCATAGTATTTATGATGATTCTACATTTCATTAATCTATCCAAAATCAGAAGAACGATTTCTTTTGTATTGTGTACTAGTTTCGGCCCAAGAATTACTCACTCCCTGAATTCATTCCAGCACAATAGAGAATAAAAAGGGAAACCATACATGGAATAAAAATTTTCCATACTGAAAACGGATTGAAAATTTCTATTTTATGTGGTCTCTACCATGTCAAAGCCTCTCATCCAAGAAAAAACAAAATATAGGACATAAGATCAATACATGTCTTTAAGATTCTAGCTAGTCTGCTCTGTTTGACCATCTGTCTGTGGTTAAAAAGTATTGTTATAGAATTGTTGAGAACCACATAAATATTAGAGAACTCTACCACAACATTGAGGTAAAATTAATATCATTATCCTAAATGATCATCGACAAGAACCCATGGAGTCCCACCACCACCTCCTGATACTGCCTCCACAAAACCTCCACCGATCTCGAATCCATGATCTCTATGATGTGGGAAAATATAGTAAAATGTTGAATTAACTCACATAAATCATCATAAACACCCAAATAATGTTGCAATCAAATAAAAAGGTCCATATAGATTCCCTACCAAATTCATTGGAAAAAATATAATTATTGGATAAAAATAATGGGAACGCAGTGCTCGAACTTCACCTTTTGGAAGAACAAACATGGAGACACAAACCCTGTAACTGAACACTTCATCCCAGGCCACCATAAATAACAATTGAAAGCATAGTACCTTTTTTTCACACTAGGATGTACCACCAAATGTGTACTACAGAACTCTATAAGAACAATCTCATTCATTTCCTAAGGAATGAAAAGCCTTCTTTAAACAACACTCAATGTTTTAAGTCATAAGACCAAACATCAGGGGCCTCACCATAAAGAACTATGTCTTTCCAGACCTCCACCTCATGATCCCCCAACTACAAATCCTCCACATTTTTCACCATAAGAGACTTCAAAATTTTCTAAAAATGACAACCTCTCCCCTAACTTATCCTTTGGCAAGATTTAATGGTGAATGTTCTACCAACACCCTCCAACAATCGCCTAATTGACACACCGTGTCATTTTGTGAATTTCTTGTTGGTGAATCAGATATAATATTCCCTTATCCTAGTGTATGAAAAAACTAGAATCCATAATACTATAATAAAACCATCCAATGATATTGGTGAAATTTTTAGACATTCTAGGAGAAAACATACGTCAAACTTTTATGATCGGTGAAGGAGAAAAAACACTCATCAATGAGTTAATGGTTCAACAAATTCAAGGAACACACTACCACTACCAACTCAATATTATGGGGAAATATTTATGATCATAGTAAAATTAAATTCATGTTATTTAATAAATGATATATCTATACTACATCAGAACATAGCCCAAAACAACAAGAGAACCATCAATGAAAAATTCAATCATAAATCCTTATTTTGGAATAAAAAGAACATTATCACTGAACAAATAATAATTAGTATACTTGAAATCCACAGGACGTTGACCAATCCACATGAACAAATAAATTTTTTGGTCAACAATGTTAGAAGAGTTGAAACCTAATAGCAATCAATGACTAACCTACTGTAATAATCTACTAGACCATGGAAAGTTCACACCTCTTCCACAATATTTGGGGATGACCATGATGGAACTACTTCTATGTTTTATGGATCCATTTCCACTCCCAGATGGGAAGCATCATTCGCCAGGAAACAGAGTTCCTGATCCCCAAACTCAGACTTTGGAAAATTTCCAAACATCTTCTCACATGAAAGATACTCTAAAAAGACATGCATGGGATCTCTATGATCCTTCTCAAAAATGAAGAACATAATTATGTTGTTGAAGAAATCCACCATGAACCTATTCGTGAAATCCCAGAACACAACATCCATTAACCCCATACAAACATTTGGGGAATTTGTCACACAGAATGACATCAAGATAACCTCAAAATTCCAATGTTGACTATGGAAAGAAGTCTCTGGGGGATCCTCATCCTTTACACGCGTCTGATAATATCCTTGCCAAAAATACATCCTCAAGAACCAAATTTCAACCATAGGTGTAATGAATAATACATAAATCCATGGATTACAATACAAATTATTCAATGTCACTTTGCTTAAGAGATGATAATCAATACAGAAACACAAAATTCCATAAACCTTCTTTCCAAGAAAATAGTGCATCTCATGTTGACCCACATGGATGAATAAAACCACACTTCTGGTGACCATTGATCTATAGATTTAGATCACAAAACTTGGGAGGTGGCATCCTATATGGATACATTGAGATATGAGAAACACATAGCTGTTGTTCGATCTCTCATTGAGGGGGTAACACTACAACATCTTCTAGAAAGACATCATTCTACTCTTCTAAAACCCAGGGAGAAGCTGACTACTAAAAATCCAATGAAATCAGCATCAGCCCAATCAACAAGGATAGAAAAGATGGAACATGCCTATGATCCATCCATGGGTATCACTCTCCAACGAACAATGTTTTCTCTTTATCTGTATCAAAGAACGCAACCTACCTCGGGATGTTATCCATGATAGACTATATCAAATACAAACAATCCATAGTAAATATGATGTAAAATAGTTATATCAATAGACATATTAAATCTCCCCACATGCCGTGTTACCCCATAACTGGCTCACATACACTACATACATCAAAGAAGTCATCTTGACCTCCATCTAGTGTAGTGGATGCCAAGTGAAATGGAAGTCTCTCCTTCTCAAAACCTAAGCATTGATAAGGGGAGGTTATATTGGGAAGTGTGTTTCTCCATGAAAAAAGGCCTTCATCTATGTAGAAAACATGAAAAGGTTACCTCAAATGACATCTAGATTTCCTAGCATCGACAATGCTATACCATAATGTTGGACACGTCCTTCTCCGTAGCCTCTTAGACCATGATAATGACCACTTCCATGGCCTTTAACTTCTCTTTTTGAAGGGGAGTGTCTTGAGGTTATCCTATAACAAAACCATATACTATATTATGATTCCAAACTAGAGAAAACTATTGTAGCTTCTATAGTTGGAGCTGCCTTAGTTTATGATCCTAAAGTAGGAAAACTGGAGAATGCCGGCAACTCAAAAAGGATGTACACTCTCGTCGCAGATGTCCTCAGCCTTCAAAATAAAATCCTTGGTATGATCCATTGGCGTATTGTTGAAAGACACCACCCCTAGAGAGGAAATCCACTGAGGGATGTGACCTACACCTAGATGATCAGAAATGCTAATTCCTAAGGAATCCTAATGACTCCCCTCTCGTGATGATTTGGTTATGGCTAATGTCCTCTTGATGGATTATTCTCTCACTATCACCTCAAGATACATCTTTATCATAAAATGGGAGACCTATCACTAGATAATTGAATGAAAATCCTCCATGAAATGATTCTCCCTAGACACCAAATCTAAAAATATGTCCTAACCATATCACCAAAGGATCCCAAATAAATCGTAAACAGTCACACACTGGGGCTCCCCTTCTGAGGTGTATCAAGACCTGAAAAAATTCCAACTTCATGGTCGATGAAAAAAACTCAATTCTCAATTGGTCACATAAATCCTCCTACAATACTTGCTACTCCACATGATTTCAAAGGAATAGAAACCAGAACATCATCACTACCCCATGCACCATCAGTATGGCCAACCATAACCAGTACAAGTTCCAAGAATAGATCAATCTAAAGGATATCTCAACCTCATTCAATGGGTCTTCTATGACTATATATAAAATGGATCCTTCATAACTCTTCAGAATATGGTGCTGAAACTCTCAGAGTGTCCTCCTCTATGTGTCTTCACCATCAACCTATACCATATGAAGATCTTCTAGTGAAAACTTCTGATCATCCTACATGTAAACCTGATGAGGAAATCATCCTGGAGATATAATTACAAAAGAACAAAATATATTTATCCTAAAAATATAATATAAAAATCCTTAAAATTAATTAATTATTTCATTGATTAATTTTATGTTAACTCATCGCATGTTATACCCATTAAAACATAGGTAAAAATAAATGTGATGCATGATATTTTACTTGGTATCTACCATGAAACTAGTATCACCTCACTTAGTACACACATTAAGACTACATTCCAAAGAATCAGATTATAGGGGGGCCTAAATACTAGTGTCCAAGATGGTATTTCATTTTTACAGTGTTGTCTAAATAGAGCTGACATTATTTCCCTTCCAACGCTTGAAACATCCCTTGTGCTTAACTCCAAAACCCATATTACCCCTCAACCTCCTTATGATAACACTCAGTCATGCCCCCCTCCCAAAAAAGTGTACCACTATATCACTAAGAATGGGATAAGGGAGATAGTGAAACCTGATTCCCATCTCTAGTAGGCCCTAGGTTGTTGACTAGAACCGATGGTATAGTAAGCACACAAATATTATACATTACCCTCAATGAGAAAACATGAAAAATAGAGAGAGATGACAGACACCAATCAACTCTTAATCAGTATAAAAAATAATTGAAAATCTAATGTGGGAACATGTAATGTCATTTAAGAACTGCTTAAAATTAATGCCCAACAACAAGTGCTAATAGAAAATTAAAGACTATAGTTACCACGAAGCTCAAACTGCTCCTCCTAAACCCCATGATTGTAGTAACTGGCTTGATCTCCACCCTTCTACAACTTACCTAAAAATAGTTTATATATATTTTGGTTGAGTAATGTAGTATACATTGAATAATATTCCCTAGTTTATCTCATTCAAAAGATAATGAAATCATTGTAAAGAACAATGAACAACTAGTATAATTAACACATCACCTAATAAAGAATACTAAGTTTCCAAAACCACAATGATTACCCACACCAATAATCTCATACAAACTCATATTATATAATATATAATATCAAGGGTACCCTAATTATTCTTCTTCACTCTTTTTCTACTCCGCACCAATGTCGCACGTCTTGAGCATCTCTCACCAAAAAGGATAGCCTAGAGACACCAGGGTGTATCACCAAAACATGCACCTCTAGCATCACTCCACCACATCCACATAACCAATATAAAACATGTAGTTTTAATGATCCACCACAAACCGTACAACTTGTATCATACCTCAGGTATTATACCTTAACACTTCTCAACCCTTGCATTGGGTAAGAAATCTCAAGACGTCATATCCTACACATGTTATACCTATAATATTTCATAGGAAACCATATCTAGAATACATGTGTGTGAAAAAAATCACATGCCTTTACGTATCTCTAAAAACATATATAAGGATAACTAACCAACATGTATACCATCACAAGTATCTAGAATGTGAAGTGATTGGGGTCAGAGGGGGTCGTAATCCATACATTCTCCCACTAGGATGTTGGGGAAAACACACCCTCTATGTCTCAGAATCCAGAGCGTGTCAGTTTATCTCACCAATATAGTGTATTATCATATAAAACCAAAAGTTTACATGATATAATATAGCTGACAACCACACTATGGGAATAACCTAGTCTCAGACTCAACTTCAGCTAACATCTCTCGAATTTTCAGCTACCACTACTAAGACTAGATGACCTATAAACACATAAAAATTTGTTAGTATATCTAGCATATGGTTCATCATAAAATTTTGGTTACCCATCATAATATATTTCTTATATATATGGTAATAATGTTTTATTACTTATCAAATGATTTTTCCTAAGCCTAATGTACACCATAAAATTATAGATCATAATAGTGATTCACAACTTCAATAAAGTATCCTAAATACTTTGGAAAGGTTCAGTAGATTTACATCCAAGAATTGTATATATATGAAAATATTATCCCACTTAATATAAGCATGAAATTACCAAGAATATATTCATTTTTATAATTTATGTGGGTGTTTCCAAAATCAAAATCTATGAGAACATAAATGAAATTTTTAGATTAATTATAGTATTCCCAATTATATCGCCATTTTTAATGATAATCAACCCCTTGAAATATGGTTTTAAGTATTAAATCATCTTAATATATATTTTTAAGTCAAATTAATGAATATATAATTTAGAAAAACTTCACCAATAATTTTAATCACATATTTTGACAAAATTATTCATTAATTGTAAAAGGAATAAAAGATTTGAATATTAATAATGTCAAATAATGAGTAAAATATATAACAATAATTTTTTGTATATCAAAATTTATCCCTGTTTTTCATATATTATATTGAAATTTGATATATAGAATAAATTAAATTCAATGTCGCATAAACCTGTTGGTGAATTTTATATGGAGTTAAAATTAAATAGATTATGATAAATTAATAGGGTTAAAAACAAATATTAGTATATATATATAATATAAAATAGAATTTATATAAATTAATTACATTCATTAACATTTTAATATAAAACATTTTTTTCTAATATTATAGAAATAATATAAGCGGTTGGATATGAATATGTCTCATGTTTAGGCTCTTTTTGAGGATGATGATTATATTGATTAAGAATAACTATTTATATGATGTATTAATTTCAGGTACCATATAAATGGAAAAAATATTATTTCACCAAGATATCAAAACGTGTCATCAAATACCATAATTCTTTACTCCTCTTTAAAAGATCAACGATATTCACTTTCAGAATTTTTTGGAATGATTCAACTAATTGACCATATCTCTTCAGATTATTTTATATCATGCAGAATGAATTTACATTTCATTGACATTTAAATGATTAATTCACATATAACACTTATTTATTATTAAATAGAGTGTGTATTGGAATATAATAAATTAGTATTCTAAGAAATTTATCATTCATTACTAATAAATATGTAGTTATAGACTTCAATATTGATATGATATATATATAAATCATTGAAAAAGAAGTCCAAGCCTTTCCATAATGTGAAATGGATTTAACTGGCTCAAAATAACTCCCAATAAATCCATTCAGATCTCAGAAGTCAAATATTGAAATAAATTCACTTATGATATTCCCATTAAGATATATTATTTAAAATTAAAAAGAATAAAATTATATCCTTAAGATTAATTTTTCATGAATATTCTCATACTAAAATTGATGAGATTCATGTTCTATTCATGAAAATGTAGATCCTCTCAGGTACTCAATGGAATTTTTATTATAGTCCTACATTCTCCATTTAATTTACAATTGTCATAATCTATTATCTTATAATAATATACCATGTACATAAAATATTTGCGAGTCTTTTCTTTAAAATAAAAATTATAGTCCGATGATGACTGATAATCTCTAGTCAATGTATCTCTAAATTCAAACATTTAAAAAAAACATTTACAACTTCACCAAATGTATATTATTGATCTCTAAAAAAATTACTATCCACACTAGCCTAAACATTAGCAGTCATTCCCAATGACTCAATAATATAAACTATAATTTCAAAACTAGATCTATCACTTCCACAAATGGTTAAATAACATGATCTTCATAATGTGCTCCATCACTGTGAATTTTTATAGTTTTTTGGGATCCAAAATAATTATTGGATTCATGGATATGTTTCTATTTACCTTGAAATACCACTTTAATTATTTCATAAACTAGTGTTTCTTTCTCATGAGTTCATTAATCAAATTATTGACCTATTTTTATATATAGAGAATCATCAGTTTATGATTATGAATCTATAATTTGTAAGATTAAATATTAAACCAAAAGACGCATATCCTTATCAAGTGGGTCATCTCTTTTTGTTGATTTTGAACTGACATAGATCCAGATTGTTCAAAAAAAGGTTTATATATGCATTTTAAAAACTAATGTACCCCCTATCATAAGAGGGATGTTATCCTCCATGATTTTCCTTCTCTTTCTACTGATTTCAATACTGATCGATCCAATAGGTGAAACATCATTGTTTCCCTCAAAACGAGTTCTTCTAGATCCTTTAATTCAAGACTCAATAGCTTCTTCAACTCCTAATCTAGTTGAACCATCCAAAATTAATCTTCTTAGCTCCCCCTAAGAATGATATCCTGGTGATTATTAAATCATGGCTCTAATAATAATCAACATTAACATGGGTTTTATCCCAAAATTATGAATTCTAAAATAATTACAGTATATATATTATTACTATGGTGAACTTTCCTGCGAGTTTGAATTTTAGGGATTAAATTTTCATGTAATGAAATAGATGATATTCTTATATAAGAATCTAAAGACCTTTTCACATATTTATGAAAACCGTAATGCATATATTTTATCATATATCTAATGAAATTTTGTTTTTGTTACCCAAAATAAAAACATGAAATTCATATTATAGAAAATGATTTTCCCCAAATTAGTAATCCTCAGTACTACATCTAGTTGAACAAACATGTCCAGTATTTAGTGGTCACTGTCCAAATACACTACCAAAATATTTCTATTGTGTGTGTTTGAAAATATAATAGACCTAATGTGAAAAATCTATGGAAAATATTTCATATATATATTGAATTACAGTGGAACACATGATTGTTGGGGAAAAATAAAAAAGAATCTCTTTCAATAATAGAAAAATAATATATATCAATCATTGGAAATTGACATCATCTATATCTTGGAAACCAATAGGTTTAGGATCATAGAAAATTTTAAATTTTATTTTTAATATATTATATTTATTTTTACCATTATGTATGTACTCTCGACTAAAAAATTATATGTATTTCATTAAATTTATATCTTTCTATAATAACCAATTGAAATATACTATCTTTTGGATAGAAATATAATATGTAGATACTCAATAAAAAAGGGGCATGAATTGTAAGTTTATAAACTTTTGTTTTTAACCTTAAGAAATATTTTTTTACCAATGTTAAATAAAAATGATTCAAAAAACCATGTACTATCTTTAGAAAAGTGATCAAAAGGTCCCAAGGTATAATTAAAAATATATTTTACTGAAATAAAAACATATGTCTACCTATGTACGATTCTACCTAGAAATGTATATAATATTGAATCAGAGCTAATTCAATGAATAATGTGTAGTAATGTAACACTTTCAATATATTAAAAAAATGAAATAGAATTCAAAAAACATGTAATTAAACAAGTTGTACATGACTAATGGAATATTTTATCCCAAATAGATGGTTATCCCTAAACCTCAAATAAAGGTCCCCTGATTTATACTTTCAAGAATGTATGTCTTACACACACCATGGTAATCCCTCGATACGAATATTGAAATCTATCATGTTACCCCCACAAACCCTCGATTAGTAAGGTGATCAACACATATTTCTTCCTTCATCATAGAAGACATCAATTGTATACATTAGAAAATCGGAATTTCACAAGGAAAATAAAGCTTATAGAATATTTATGCAAATGGAATAAGATGTTCACTACATAAAACCTTTAATGCATTCACAATAAATAAAATCAGGAAGAACCCTCAGAGAGTATCAATTATATATAAAGTTCACAACACTGAAAAAAATTCAAACAATTGGGTATTTATAGGTAAGATCTCCAACGTTAAAATTTTCCTCCAACAGAAATATTTTTATTGAAATCTTAGAGGTACTTAGATATGTGGAATTTGTAACAGTCTTGTTGGAACTAAGAGAATGACATAGTTTAGATAAAAAAATTTCTTAAGTAACATCAGAATTATAACAATATAAATGGATCTGAATGTATGAAATATTACATTAAGAAAATAGAGTAACATTAATAATGTTTTGAAATCGTAAAGTTTAAAAAATAAAAAATCTTTAAGAATAATATAAACTCATATCATATATAATAAATTATGAAAACTTTATCTGAACAAATATTGAGAAACAATATCTAAGAAACATGGAAAATTAGATTTTATTTAATAAGAAATTTAGTTATTAAGAAATGTTGTGCTTTGGTATCATTTTTTCTAATGTGCTGATTCAGAATTGATTTTTCGAAGGAATTATAATTCTATGAAATGCACTGATTCATAATTGGTTTTTTGAGATATTAAGAATCTTAGAAATATGTTGATTTGAAATACAAAAACTAGTTGAATGAAAATTTTAGACATATTCATTGTTTTATTAAGGATCATATTTATTCACGTGGCAATTTTGATTTAAGAAATATAATATTAGACTTATCTATAAAACCAACATGCATATAAATTTTCATATAGAAATGTGATGCGTATAAAATTACATATAGACAGAAAGGATTAATAATGAAAAGAGTATTCTATTTCAAAAAAATAATGGAGTGGAAAAAATCATAAGGAAACATTTGATTCATCAATCTTTACCTTTTTAGAAACCACAAAAAACAATTTATGAAAATATTAGTAACAAAGAAACACTTTGTATTTTAATAATAAAAGAAATGCACTTCTCCTCCTATGTTTATGACATATAGTGAATACAACTAACCCCCTTAGGATTTGAAGCCACCTAAAGAACTTATTCATGATATTATAAAATTGAAATCATTTCTTAATGAAATACCTCCCCTTTTCATAAAGATTTTTTTCTTTATGAAATCTACTCCCTACATAGACATTATATTCTTTATATTTCTATTCTTTTTATAACATCATCTCCCTTATCCTCCTTTTTGACATTACAAAATGAATATAGGGATGTATAAGGTACCTAAAAATGTTAGGAAATATACAATTCCAATTAATGGGTAAAAACATTTCAATATTGAACGGGTTTTTGGAAAACCACATATTACAATTAATGAAAATTATTCATCTTTCTCTGTAATTAATTTCTTGAGAAAATCCTTTATCCTTTTCAGCTCATTGTGATTAGCTCAAAACATCATAATAATCTCTTCTTGATATATTCTATTATTTTTAGGAAACTCAATATTTTCATGATGACTTTAAATATTATCATCCTGAGACTTCAACATTTGATCCCCTTCATCACTATAAGAATTCATTTTTTTAACATATTATGAAACATAGTTTATTTTCCCAATCACATATCTAAATTCATAAAACTCTATGATTTTCACATACTATATCTACTCTGAGAAATTGATAGGAATATCCTATATATCGTCCTTGAATTCTATGAAATCCTCCTTAACTATAAAAAAATAGTAATAAAAACCCATAAGATCATGGTTTAATTGGTTTGAAAACATTGTGAATTATTTTTATGAATTCCTATGAAAATCATTTTTGAGAACAAAATGTTCGAAATCACCTTCAATCTTTACTAGTTTCTCAAGGAAAATAGTTATAGAATTTAACTTCTGGAATATCGATTCTTGCAAAAGATTGTATCTTGATTAAAGGTTTTGAAAAAAAGTAATGGAGTTTAGAAACATCATCAATGATTTCACAAATATGTATTCTCTTAGGGAGTAGTAAAACTATTATAATTCTGATGAAACTTTCCTAGATGTCCCAACATCTCATTTTATTCCATTAATTTTTAAAAACATTTCCATTATATTTCATGTAGTGCTTGTATTTCTTACGGAACCTAAAATACAATATCACCACCGCCACAATCATCATCATATATACTACCATAATTATGATTAACAACATCATTTTCTTTACCATCATTATCTCTATTAACATCATCATAAAAAACTTGGATTTTATTCACGTTAATTTAAACAACATTATCTTCTTATTGAATATATTTCTGAAATGAATTTTCATCAAACTGAAGTTTTTTAGAGGAAGCTTATGATGTTCTTATCAATAATTTGCTTGAATAAATTTTCCACAGAGTGTCAGAAATATTTCTAATTTCATCATAAATTTCTTTCTATTCAATAATCTCTTATTCTACATGGACTTGAAAATCGGAACTGATGATGAGAAAATAGCATTGACTTTATTTACATAAGTAGTTACTAGATCCATATCTTGTGATTGTTGATGATGCTTGATTTTGAAAGATATGATTTCTAAACATGAATCTGTTCATAAGACCTTTATATATGATTTAATAAATATTTATGTATTTCATCTTCAGAATGATTTTTCATAGGTTTTCATTAGCTGTCCTTTCTCTCAAGATCATCCACAACATGAATTTGTAATTCCTTATCATTATATAAGTTTATAAAAAACAGTAGATCTACTTCTTTTATTTTCTCTATATCTTCTCTGCAGTAATATATGACTTTGTTATGTTATGTTTTTTATTTCATATACTTTTTGGGTTATGAAACATGTGCAGTATGCAGTTCTGTCACTTTAACTCTTCTTTATGTTGCTTCTGATTAGGACCTTTCTCTAACATGGATCATTTTTACCAAAAGATCATTGAACTCATTCATATCATAACATACACATTATTTCATTATTTTCAATTTTTCATCACATTAAATGATGATATTAAATTTATTGGTCTTTGAATATAAAGTAACATTAAAAATATCTAAATAATTCCTGATGATCTTTGAAAAGATTGATGAGAACACCATTAAGTGTGACTTGATTGTCTCATATGTTATCTTACCAATGATAAGAATGATAAAATTAACCATGTAAATCTTCCTTAGATAAATCAAAAAATATAATATGATGATATCCATGATTTTATATATTTCATTATCTTCATTTCTTAATATCAAGAAACCTTTTAACAATAATGAAATAATCAAGAATTCAACTGAAATATGAGAATGTTTAGGGTTCTTGATTCCCTTAAGGCCAAATGATTCAAAATATTTATCTATATTAAGAATAAACTCAACATATATCATCTAATAATAAAGATAATATGCTTCTACATTATATTGTATCTGAATAATGTTATCAAATTTCTTATATAGAATCTAATAGCTCATTCCATAACTCATAAACTGAAGTTTCTTATTTCCACATTAATGGAAACATTTTATGGACTGATAGAATATTAAAAAAATACATACAATGGATCATGTTCTCCCTTATTATTTAAGATGCAAACACTTTCACAACCTTGACATATAATTATTTTTTAAATCAAAGAATCATATTTGAGAAATAAATCATGATCGACTAACCTTTCTCGAAATATCTCCCAATATTAAAGTTCCTTATGATCAGGATTTGAAGAATAAGAAAATATCTCAATATACATTTAGAACTTTATGGGGGATGAATTAAATAAAAATGATGTCATTGAAGAGAAAAATAACTTTGATAAGAATTTTATAGAAAAAGAGGTGTGACACGGAGAGGGTCCTTCATATATATAGGCATCAAGGAGACGATTTGTCTCCCCAGATTGATCCAATGGTTGAAAACACACATAAAATATTCCAATTTTGATATTTTGCTAAGGAAGTATATAGGTTCTTAAATTTTGATGTTTTAATTAAATAAAATGGATATAAGGAAAGATAAATATGTTGAGGTTTTTTATAAAACAATATTGAAATACTAACATATTGAAATGAATGATAAGATGTAATAATTAAGAAGATGTACCATTAGGTGTTCATATAAGTTTTGTTTGTATTGATACGATTCTTCATCAAAACCATTGATTTCAATAAGTTTTATTATAGTTCAAAAAAATTATTATTTCCTGAAATATTTTTGGAAGGATACAAAAACATTTTTTACAGTTATTAAATCTTTTGTTACGGTTAGGAAACCTTTTGTTATGGTTACAAAAAATTAGGGAAAATAAATGTTCCTCCCCTGTTAAAAAGATTGTCTTAATGTTACGATACAACTTTAAAAAATAGTAGATATGAATGATTACCTTACATGTGTCGTTCTCAACTTTTTTTAAATGTATTCAAATCTATCAAAAGTTGATGATTTATTGAAAATATGAAATGGTTTTTCTTGAATTCCGATGAATTTTTAGATAATATATCCATTAAGTGAGTGATACCTAAAAAATTGATTACTAATATCATTGTAATTTTCATGAGAGTGTTGGTAATGGTTTTTTCTTAATGATATAGAACTAGTGTTATCACATAGTGTCTATGTTTTAGTAAAACTCATTCTATTACATGTTTGTGTGTGTCGCATCCAGAACACTTGATCATACTAACATATATTCATCTTCAAAAGTGGATGGTTTTATAGAGTGTTGTTTCATACATGACCATGAAATTAATGAATCTAATATGAATTGAAATGTTCTGGTTATACTATTCAGATCAATTCGATTACCAATAAAGTTAACAACAAAAATATTAAACCAAATTCATTTGTAGAAGAATAAAATAGTTTTATGTCTATAGTTCCCTTTAAGTTGAGAAAAAATATTTTTAGAGAATCACAATTTGATTCTATTGGATTATATTTATATCTTAAACATATGAATATTAACAACATTTTTTTAGAGGATTAGATATTATGTATAGAAAACTTCAT
Source organism: Viscum album (assembly GCA_963277665.1). Classification (NCBI taxonomy): domain Eukaryota; kingdom Viridiplantae; phylum Streptophyta; class Magnoliopsida; order Santalales; family Viscaceae; genus Viscum; species Viscum album. The sequence goes on from CAUJRU010000203.1 coordinate 202,949, forward strand.
ATCATACCTCTAAAAGATATTAGATCTACTGGTATCCACGATGTATTATGACTTAAAAAAGAATCTTGGTCACCATAAAATTCCTCTTGAACATATACATTAAAGAAATCATAATGCACATCAATATGAAAATATTTGAAGTTAAATAATGATGCAAAGGCTGAGAGGATTAGAATAGATTCAAGAATAGAATCCAGAGCATAGGTTTATTTATAGTCTACTCGTTATTATTAATAATATCCTTTAGAAAATAATATTTCATTATTTATTAATTTAATTACATTTTCATCACATTTATTTATTAAACCCCATTTTACTCCAATTATAGATGTATCATTAGGTCTTTCAACCAAGGTCCATACTTTGTTTATTTCAAACTCATTTAGTTCATCATGCATAGTCGTAATCCAGTTTTCATCACCTAAATCCCCATCAATACTTTTATGTTCTAGTTGGGAATGAAATTCTAAATGCTCTACTTAATTTCTTAAAGAAATTATAATCATTACTAGCCGATGTACATCAACAATGATACTATCATTGATATTATTTCTTAGAAAAATACAAGTTCTGTTTTGTAAAATCTCTTCATCAACATACGGTAGACAATATTCTGGGGTAAATACTTCAAAAACATTTTTTTAAGTATTTTCTGGATTAGGAGAATCATCCATAATGTTTTATAGAAAATTTTTAAAACAAATCCAAAGATAAAGTTTTGGTTGGTGTAAAAAAGGATTAGATTCATCAAATTTAACATGTACTTTTTCCTTAATAGTATAAGTATTTTTATTTAAAACCTTATAAGATTAGATGTTTTATAGTGTATTAAGAAGATTCCTTCATTGGATTGCGGTGTGAATTGTTTTATCTTATCTTTGGAATTCATAATGAATACTTTTAATCCAAATACATTGAAGTATAAAACATTGGGTTATCAGCATATTCATAAATCATACAGTGTTTTATTAATAAAATTCCATATTAGAACACCATTTATAGTTTAGAAATAAATTTATAAATATTCATCCTAAAAGGGTTTAGCATTTGAGAATTCACGTGACATGGTTCATTTCATTTCATGAATAATTCGGTTTCATCTTTCAACAACACCATTTTTTGAAGTATTTTATAGGGATGAGATGTTATGAGTAATGCATTTATTTCTATAGAATGTTTAGAAATCTAAATTTTCATATTCTAATCTAAGATAACTACAAGTAGTTAACAATGAAATGTTTTTCTCATTTTTTTCGTTGTCTGGGAAATATTTAAAATAAGAAATATTTTCTTATTTATTTACTAGAAAATTGACCAATGTAATTCTAGTGTCATCATCAAATAGAAAACATAGATTACATTTTCCTCAATACTTCTAATTTGTGTAGGACCAAAAATATCCATGTCCACTACCTATAATTCAACTAATGTTATTACTTCCCTAATAAACAGTAAACTTGACTTATCTTTCCTTCTATATCGATAAGGATCACATTATTTTGAAGATTAAAATCATTGATATGATATATCCTTAACAAGTATTTTCATAGATAGATTACATATGTTCTTAATGTTAAAATTTCCAAATAATCCATGCCATAACCAATATTTGTCTTCCATATCACTAAGTCAATGTAAGTCGTGGATCCTAATGTCTTATAATATATGTTTATAAACATTCACATTGTAATCAAAAGAAATAATGAAGTCATCCTTAGTAATTTGTACTAATCATTTATCATTTAAAAAATTTTAAAGGTAACCATAAAAACATAATTGGCTGTGATTATTATGTTCTTCTTTAGACCATTAACAAATAAGACATTAGAAATTAAGTATTTTTCAAGAAGAACAATGTTACATATTCCAAATATTTCTCTTCCAGCATCGTATCTGAAAGAGAATCATTGACCTTTCTTTTTAATAATCTCTTCAATGAAGTTTTTTTACGAGTCATGTTCCAAACACATCAATTATCCATGTACCTTGTATTGTTATTGGTACATCCATTATTTTTATGAAAATGAAATACTAATGTTTTGGGAATCCCAAAATGGTTGGATCCATAATTATTATAATTGAAAATCTTAGGTATTTACATTTTCTTATATAAGTGGGATTTATGAAATCCTAAAGATTGAGTTTTATAAAAGAACAAATATTGTCATAATTTCCACCACAATGACACATAGTGAAAAAAGGGGCTTATTGGGGAACATAATAATTAGGACTAAAAACAAGGTTAGAATGAGGATTACCAAATATATAACTATTCATGAGAGAAAGAATTTTTCAATACATTTTATCAGTGTTTTCTTTACAAGAAGTAGGGTTTGACAAAAAATTCATTAAAGAAATAATTAAATATTTTATTCTAATGAATAAATTCTTATCCTCAAAGTCATTATTCTTAGGATTAGACTTTGTCTCTAAAACATTTCTCTTTGAAATAACCTTTTCGTTATACTTAGAACGTATATCCTTTTCAGAATTAACTTCCTAAAGTGTTTTATTTAGATAGGAAAAATCTCATGAGATTTTTCATCAAGATCATTATAGAAAAATGGAACATATTTTTTAAAAACATTAATTATAGATTTTTCCTTGTCATGATTCTTATTAATCTTAGTATTTTAAAATTCACGAAACATGGAAAACCTATATACAAATTTAAAATAAGGTAAGATATATTCTACTAAGAAATATTTTAATATTAATAAATATATCCATCTTTATTGGGATATATTGAATTTAATGACATATTTATTAAGGACTACAGAGTGTGTAACATATCCAATAAACACATATTTTCACTTTATATTCTTGAAATAAGTCCAATATTATTTTATCGATATGATTAATTATTTGATGATCCATAATATGAGTCTCCACAAAATTCACTTCATGAATCACTTTACCCTAATAAATCCATTCTCATGAACTTATTATATCATTTCTGATTCCTCTCAGAATGTCTAGATTTGTTTTCATTTCTTCTAAATATAGGAAAATTAATCCTTGTATGTAATTCTTTACTACATTCATAACATGTGACTTCTGAATGATTCATTTCATTTCTTCCCCTTTTCGTATATCTAAAATGAATGTCCTTCGGGCCAAAAATATTTATCATACATCGAGCACAATTGGATAACTCATTCTATGACAGTTCAGATTCACTTGAGTCTGATTGAATAACCAATTTCTTAGACATTGTTTTCTTAAAAAAAATTTAGGTGTCTTGGATTTCATATGATTCAATGTAGTAGAAAAATAAACAATCACATTCTTATTCATTATATTCTCAGAAAATATTTTTAATCTATTCTCATATTGTAAAATATTTCCAAATAACTCATCAAGAGTAATAGTGGTAAATTTCCTTGACACATCAATAATAGTTTTCTATTATTTCCATTCATTTGGCATGATATCAATAATCTTGACGACAAGAATAACATCATTTATAATTTTTTATCCCATATAGTGTAGAAAATTCACAAAAGTCATCAAACTTTGATGAACATTATCTACGGCTTATCTATAAGGAAAAGAAAAACAATGTTAATCTGCTCACAGAATGGCTCTTCTTGTTCCAATAACATTCTATGTACTAAAATTTGTAACATCATGTCTCTTAAAAATGATGTTAGATTCTTTAAATTAATATATTTGGACATATATATTCCTTTTCATAGAACACAAACAATGTATTGCACAAATTATAGTTATCCAAATATTCCTGTTTTTCATGACTCGTAAAAGCTGTGACTTCTTTGTCAAGTATCTCGTAATCACCCATAAAAATAATGATGTTGTCAACACTAGTGTTGATAAAAAAATATTCATTATGTTTCACCCATATTCATAATAATTCCAGTCAATAATAGGTGGTCTTATGGGATTCATATTTTCGATATATTTTACTTTAATTCAAGGCATTATTCAAAAAAAAAAGTTTTCCACTCCACACATTAGTGTATTATGTATATATATTCAAAGACTTTATCAAAGAAATAAATCTATCTTGTAAGTGAAATTATGTTAGATAAACACAATAAGTTCTTATTATACTATAAATTTATATATTAGTATTTTAATGACCTGAACATATACCAATTGTATGATCGAAAAGTAATATGTAGATACTCAATTACAAGAGGGGGTAGTGAATTTAATGTTTTAAAAAAATTATTTTTAAACATAAAGAAATTTTTTTAAAAAAAGTTAAAAATACAAGATTCACACAACTCTAAAATATCTTTAACAAAGATATCGGAATGGCCCATGTTTTGATTACATATATATTATATTATAATAAGCACACATGTATACCTAAGAATGATTCTACCATAAGATTATATAAACTTGAATCAGAGTTAATATAAAAAAGAATTTTAACAAAATTATACATTATTTATTTAACAAAAATCCAGTGGAATATAATGAAAATGTAATTATAAAAGTAGTAGTAGAAAAAGGATATATTTTAACCTAATGACAAGGGTACCCAATTACCATGGATAAAGTTCCCTTTATTTATAATTTCACAAAGGTCTATCATTCCCACACCCAGGTAAACCCTGAATAAAAAATAAATATTTTCATTTCTATCCCCAAAATACATCGATTTATAAGGTGATCGACTCATTTATCAATATTTATCTTGAAAGCCCTTGATTTTATAAAACTAAAATCAGAATTTTGCTAGTTAAGAAAATATAATTGATGATTTAACTAATTGGAACAATCTATTCACAACATAAACATTTCATGGCATTCAGACAAAGAAAATCCTGTCATTCTCTCACATAGTGTCAATTCACCTAAATGTTCATGGCACTGAAAAATATTCAGATTATTGGGTATTTATAGGTGAGATCTCTAACAGTCACATTTTCCTTGAACTATTACATTTTCATAGAAATCTCAGAAGATCTTGGATAGGTGAAATTTTTTACAGTCATTTTTTAATTGAAAGAACGATACTCTTTAGATGAATAAAATGTCACATGTATCATTAGCTTTTCAATAATATGTATGGATATGAATGTAACAAAAATCTTATAATAATAGTATCATTAAGTAGCTTATGAAATCGTTACATTAATAAAAAATGAAAACATTATGTAATATAATAAATTCAATCACATATAATAAATTATAAAAGATGGATATGTATAAAATATTAAGAATTAGAATATGGGGAACATGCTAAATCAAATTCATTTTTTTGAGCGATTCAATATTTAAAAAAAGGTGTGATTTAGAATCTATTTTTTTTGAGTGATTCAAAATCTATGAAAGGCGCTGATTCAGAATCTATTTATTCAGAGTTATTTGGAATCAAGAAAATAAAGAGATTCTAAATCGGTTTTTTTGAGTCATTTGAAATCTATAAAACAAGTTGATTTAGAATCAAAAAACTGATTGAATCCGAATTTAATAATTATTTGGGGATATATAAAGAATTTGATTTATTATAGTAACCATTCTGACTTATGAAAAATAATTATAGACATAGCTGTAAAACAACATTGAATATAAATTTTTAAATAGAAATATGTTTCATATAAATTTCCCTATATACAGAATGAATTTATAAGGGAATGTTTTTGTGATTTACAAAACATAAAAGAATGGAATAAAACATAAATATACTATTGACATAACACAATCATTCCTTATATAACAGTTATTTTTGAACTTGATGGACTTATATATTTTTTCGTCTACCTCATGATTTATTATTTCTATTTGGTTTTATACATAAAGATAATTTGATGGATCATGGACTAAAGATTATGGTTTCTAGATAGATTGAGATATATGAGTTAAAAAGAGTGCGAGATTGAAGTTTTTTGAGAGAAAAGGATTATATTCCAACAAATTTCAATAGGAATTTTAGTTTCTAGAGTTAATATTTAATGTGCAATCAATTTAAACATTTGTTGAGAAAAATAAAAATAAAATTTCCCAAATTTCCCCACACAAGTAAAAATATATTAAATAACAACTTATATGTTAAATTGATATAAATTAAATTTTGAAACAAAAAAATAAGTGAAATTTATTTACCTATACAAATACTGAAAAGTTAATTAAAATATTTACCTAAAATTAAAAAAATCTAAATCCCCATTAATAAAATACACAAATGTAGTGGGAAGAGATTTAATGAAAATAGTTTCATGTTCAAACCACATATTTATAAATAGTAAATATATATGCCCATTCTTGGAAATGATCTATCATAAAATGATGTCTTATATCAATAATATTTATTATAGAGTGACATGTATGATGTTTTTGTAATATAAATAGAACCAATTCTTTCAAAAAACTTAATAATATGATTAAATTCATATCAAAATTTTGATAGATTTTTTTTAATCAAAAACACTTTTCTATATCCAGTTTAGGTAGAAATATATTATTTATATACTATTTATAATTTCACTAAATTTTTTATTTAGTAGACCATGAAACCAGTTCCCTTCCTAAAAATCTAACTGTACACAATGTACTTTATCTATCTCTTCTACACCAACCAAAATTGGCACCTGAATATGAAATGAAAATAAAATTATTAGATTTCCCATAATGTAAAACTAAAAATACCATCACTTTTTATTATATAGAAAATATTTTAAACTATAAAAATATCAGATTTTATTGGGTTTTTTGAAATATCACACACATACCAATTGGAATCATATTTTCAGGTCTACTAGCAGTACGATACAATAGAATATAAATCCTACATCAATATAATTTTTTTCAATTAGACTTCTAGCATCTTACAAGTCAAGTTTGGTAATAGTACACCATGTATAGTCCAACGTCTTAATTTTTACATAACCAATATTTTTCCATAAATAAATAATACGATTTCTATGATTTAAAACACCTAACAAAATAATTTTCATAAATTGAGGAACTATGAAAAAAATTAAATTTCTGATCATAATTATTTCAATTTGATTTTGTATATATTTTTATAAACCATTAGAAAAAACATTATATTTTTTATAAAATTAAATCACCATCTATATATATTTTTAATAAAAAATATTTTGAATAGGAAATTTTCATATAATGTATATGATCTCCCAACCCAACTAAAAACACATTTTTTAAAAGAGAAGAACTAAATCATTTATACCATGCCCTTGGTACATTTTTAATACATTTTAAGGTTTTGATAATTTGACATACATAATTTGGTATATGGCTATTTTCAAACCCTAAAGGTTATTCAATAAAAAATTCCTCTATTAAAAAAATTTAAAGGTAAAGTTTACATCAATTATATATAATGTAAAATAAATAAGAGATAAAATGGATAAAAATTTTATATTGGATTCAACACTTGAAACCAGAAAAAAAATCCTCATGATCTAACCCTTCCTTATGGTAGTATCCTTTAACATATATTTTATAATTATTCATAAAAATTGTTATAATATAATCATTTGTATATCTAAAACATCATTTTATTCTTATCACTAGCTTATTTGAGGGCCTATCAACTAATTCCTTACCTAAATTTCACTTAAATAAGTTTAGTTATTATAGAATGGATATCATTTAATTATATTATTATAAGAATTATTATATAGATTTTGGAATAAACTAGGATAGAAATGGTTATAACACAAATTGATTTCATATATTTCATCTAATAGTAATACTTGTATAAAGATCACTAATAAATTTATATTTAGGATATTAATTTAATGTTATATTCTATCTATATAATACATTTTTATTTTGAAGAGTTTAATGTTCTTCGGAACTATATTGGGTTTGAACATGTTATAATTTATATATAAATAAATATTTTGATGTGTTATGTATCATATTATTCGTTGAATTTTTTGAAATTTTTTTATTTATATAATTATAAAAGGATCTCTATCATAAAAATTAACATATAATAGTTATTCAAATATACATTAGTATTTAGTGAAAACTATAAAAGAATTATATGTATCATTCTATACAATAAAGATTCTTTCATCAGAAGTTGGATCCAACATATAAAGCTTTTCTTTACTGTTCCACATATACAACATATATAAAAAACCGTTAAATTATCTACAGTAATAATTTCTATTATTATATAATTGATAAGGTTTTTAAGTCCAAATAAAAATTTATATTCATGATTCTGAATTATACGTTGATATTTTATTCACAAAATATGTTAAAAAACTATATTCACTTAACATAGATCTTTACAAATCTTGAATAGTATTATTTGTTATGATTATAATTTCATTGTGTAATGATATTTATAGAACAATGAAATTACATTTAAATATAATTTTTTTGAAAAATATAATATTTATATGGTTACTCCAACACATATAAATGATCACGCGATAATTAATTTTTTTTGAAATCATTCTTATTTTGAAAATTTTATATAAACTCATAAAAATTGAAAATATATAACATTTAAATTAAAAAAAACTAAAATTGGGAAATATAAAAAATTAATTTATAAAATAAATAAAATAATTATTTCAAGTGAATCATACAAATCTTGATAGTCCAAAAAATCCATGTAGATGACATATAATGGATTTGATGTTGAATTGTTTTTAATAGATTCTAAAAAAGAATAATATTTATTTCTTAGTTGGAATGCATCAAAAATTCTATTTTGATCAAATTTAAGGCTAGGTAGAATTGAAACATAATTTTTCAGAGAAAACATTGATATTTAAAATATATTACAATTTTTTATTGTCTTATTCCATTTCATGGAATAATTTCATTCATAAATTGAAAAACAAAATTCTAGTTGACTGATGGAAGTAAGGTCCAAAGTATAAACAGTAGTTCTAGAGGATTTTAAAATAATATTTTTATCTTTAAAATGTTTTAGAAATTATTTTTAGATTATTCTTATGAGCATGAATGTATGGAAAATTATGGATTAGGATTGTGTTAAGTTTTATAATTGATCTGTGAATAATGATATAGCATTTTTTATTATATATATTAGTAACTATACCTCCACCTACCTTTAATAGTGAATGAAAATTCATAGTGTATCCTTTCATATGTCTTGAGAATCAACTATCTATATAACGTAGTACAATTATTTACCTATATATGTTTTTTGACAAAAATATCAAATAAAAACATGTTTTAGTATAAAAATTATGTTCAGTCCATCATTGTTGGCCACTAATGATATGGGAAACTATATCAATCAAAAATTAATAGAGTATGAACAATTAACATTAGAAAACTACCTAGAGATAATGAATTTATTTAAACCACTATTGTGAGTATTCTTAAAAAATAGATAATATAATAATATAAATTAATCCCAAAGAAAAAACAAGTTACCCTAAGCATTTAGTGGTATTTTTATCAATGAAAAATAGTGTTTATATATCATAGGCTTTCAACCATTAATTCCTATGCCAATATTTTTCTTTTTTTGAACATTATTTCTAGTAATTTCATATAAATATAATCCAATCAATGTTAATATGATAGTTTTAGTTTTAATGGTTTCGAATATAGCATCAAATTACAAAATTATATATTCACTCATTATATAGCTTGAGGTAGATTTTCATAATTTCTATTTCAAATAAATTTTCTCTTGGAAAAAGGTATTCTTTTTACTAAGAAAAAATTCATAAATATTTTTCATGGAATTATTATTCCTTAATAATGATTCTTATTTATTCAAAATCATAGAATAATAATCACCTAATTTGGAATTTGAGAAAAATTCATAATCATAAGTAGAAGAGTAGTATGATTTTACATCATCGTATTTTTACAAAAATTAGTTGTTTGAAATTAGGACTGATCTCCTCAGATATAAACTAAATGTGAAATTATGATGGAGTCCTCATAAACTCTCAATGATTCCTTCGTAGCCTCTTTACATTTATTCTCATGATCAACATTCATCTGGTAAATTTTTTGTTTCTTTTATATTCTTCACTCTTCCTCATTTCTAATCAGGTAATCATTTTTGATATGCCCCATCTATTTTCATTCGTAATAGTAAAAAATTTTCAATCCATGATTTTTATTTCTAAAATCATAATTATACATTAAAATCATGTTTTCTACTTATATATCTTTATAAATATTCTTTATAGTTTTTATAGTTCTTGTTCAAATTTCGAATATCTTAGATCATTTTACTATAAAAAATATTCCATTATAATGTTTTCTTCCTTAGAAATGGTGAAATTAATAGTTGTATTATATATTTTGATCTCTATATGATATTATTTATCATTATGAAGTCAAATTTCATATATTTTAAATGTACCAATCAATTCCGTGAATTGAAGTTTTTCAATAAATGTGTATTAACTAATTGATGGTATGATTTTATTCTATTTTGAGGGTAAAACTATGATAACATTTAATGCATTATTTTGTTCTAGAATTTGGGTTCCCATTTAAGAAATACCATGGATTTCTTTAGAAAATTATTCATTCATCTACGCAATACATTAACAATCAGACATGATTAAAGTCTCACATAATAATTTTCCTATGTTTAGCCTCAAATTTATGATATTATAAGTTACATAATATGAAATTTCAATGGTATTACGTATATCATATACTGCATCACAAAGAGAAACAAGTTTCAATTAATCAGGACCAAGTCCTCATTTAATAACACTAATTTCACTAGAATTAAATTCATACTCATTATCTTTTTTTACCTTCTGGGTTTTTATTTTTATTGAAATTTCATAATTATTGAAAATATTCATATAAAATTTGATTCCAATATTATTCAATTACGGGACAATTATATATTTTCTAAAACAATATTTTTATTCATTGAAATGATTTTATTGGATCTTTGAAACAACTTATTAGAGTTTAACCATATAAATATTTTCATTATGGACATCATTTCATTAGGAGTCATGATACTTATATTGAATTATTCAAATTTTGTAGCCATTGATGGAATTTATTAATAAAAATTATAAACACAAAAGAGATAGTTGAATTGTGTACCTTTTAAAATACTTAGATATATTAATATTAATTCCAATTTTAGATGCAATGAATTGTTTTTCTTAATTCATATATCATTATGAAAAAAATAACGAAGAAGAATGAATCAATTTTTATAGTGGGTGGTGGATCATAGACAACCACTTGTCAACTCGACCGACATTGTCTCCATGATCATGGTGATTTTCACTAATAAATTCCCTTTAAATAGAAATCAGACTCGGATTTCATGTTGGTTAAACCTAACAAAAATTCAGGTTCTTTTATAGTGAACAATTATTATCACAAATTAAAATTTTAAGTTGAACATCCACTAGGAATTAGTATTTGATTTTGACCCTTCCACTAAATAAGATATATTGATTATTAGAAAATTGGTTCGGTTCACGGGAATAGAAGAAAAAAAAATTGATTTTTCTTCTTATTTGGTGGAAAATAAATTCATGTAAATAGATCTCTAAAATAAATTATTGTTGAATAGTATGTTCTAGATGTATAACAACCAAATAATAATAGTTTATAGTAGTTGGACGAACACATATTTTCTGATTATAAAATTTATGTGTCATAAATTAATTCCAGAATACTTCAAAAAATTATCATATATAATTGGATTGAAAATAAAAAAAATCCAAGAAAATCTAATTCAATTTTTGTCATTTTAATATTCTTACAAACCAGTAAATGATAAAACATATTAAGGATAAATAAGAATATTGATTTTAACTTTGTAACGAAATTATAGAAATATTTCCACATAAATCACTATATTCATCACATTATGGGATTTTGAAATTCAAATTTAAATTACTACATAAAATCATAACATTCCACATATATATAATTGATTTAAATTGTAGTGGAGGATTCTTTTAATATGTAGTCATTCAACTTTTATAGTGATAAATATTACTATAAAATTATTGCTAAAATAAATGAAAATATTTGAAAATAAAATTCCATAGAAAAAAAATTCAACATAGTTTTTTTGAATAAATATTCATTAAAATAAATTTTCATAAATTAACCTATATATTATAAAAATTGGGTTGAAAACCCATGCAGTTTTTCATTAAAAGTAGGGTTTATCAAAAATTTGGGTTCTCACTCATAACAATTACAATAAATATGAAGGAAAAAATTAGTGATCTATATTATATGATTGGTTCCCAACCATATGGGTTTCTATAAATATATGGTTCATAAAATTCATTTGAACAAAAAAATTAAAATATGAAGAATAATTAGGAAAATATCATCTGATTTACTGACATAATTTTACATAAAATAGAAAATTTATTCCAATTTATAGAATATTGTATTTAACATTAATAATCCTTATGCGTTAAACATATGAGGGGTCCATGAGAATCATAAAATTGATTGAAATTAAATTTTTTGACCAAAATTCGAATTACCCAAAAATCTAATGTATATACACCTCATAAAAAATGATAGATGCATAAAATAAATTTCTATCTCAATGAAATAAAATTTGACCGAAATACCCATAAATAGACTATAACATTACATTTGGAATTAATCATTGGGATGATTAGGTGTAAAAAATGTAAATCTAAACTAATAAGTGGAAATAAAATATAAATAAAAAATTATATTTTATTCGTAATCGTTACAAAATATAATCAATGAATATATTATAGAACTTAATAAAATGATATTGTGTAATGAAGCACCTTTGACAATATAACCTTAATTGTAACATAAAATGGCATGAAGTATGAAATATTCATGATAAAATATTTAAAAGTAAATTATATTAAATATTTTATTGAAATTAGTTATATAACATTAAATCTTGCCCAAATTATGATAAATTTAGATGAAATATATTTTATTTATTATATACTATCTGAGTATTTCCATTAACTCCATTATAGAATAATTATATAAGTTATTTAACTGTTTAAGAACCATTTCTATGTTTATTAATTTATCGTTAAAAATAAATTTATTAAAGACAAACATTTAATTATGTAATTGGTTTTATTTACGTCAAATATTTTGATGATGTTCGTTTTATAGTTGAAAAATGAAATTTTTGTAATTATTATAGTCAATGATTTCATTTCTCCATCATATCCAGAATAAAAATACAAAATTATTTATAAATTTTTACATTATTTATTTTTAAAAAACAACCCATGGCCTGTTTTTTAATTAATTATGTTATAATCATGGAGAAATTATGTTATATTTTTTCATGTGTAGTGTTACCATTTTTCAATGAACATAAAAAATAATTTTAAGTATTTTTTAATCCTTCCAAAATTATTATAATATCATAAATATTATAATATAGCATTAAATTATATAACATACCCAACATGTGATGCAATGATGAAAAATGAATCATATCACTTTATGGATGTGGTAATCCAAACATACATAAGAATGATGTTATTATCTTTAAATGGATGGAAAAGTAATAAAATTTATATTATAATAAACTAAATAAATTAATTATTTTCCGAAATGAATTATATATATATATATTAAATTAATCATTAAAACCATCCAATAGTTGTTGTAATGAAAAATGATTTAAATATTTTTGTGAGGTAGTAGATCACCATATACGTGAATGATGATTTCATGTATAGTTTGATTGATGAAAGAAATTGATTAAGGTTAATAATTTAATACAATTATGACAGTATATTAAAGATACTTATGTTTTCAAGTCACATTATTTTTGGAGAGGTTTGAACGACATAGAAGATGATATATAACTATAACATTTGGCTAAATGAAATACCTCTTCTTCAAACAACCTCTTTTTTATTATTCCTTAATACCGATAAGGATGGTAATATGTCTAAAAATACGTATATGGAAAATAGAAGGACATATGGATGGTATCTTGCTACCTATTGGCAAATCTGTAGTTCTAAAACTTGTGAGGATAATAAGAGAGGAGTTTCTATTTTATAAGTGAGGGGGAGGGAACACAAAGATTTATATACAGTATTAAATTAATATTAATTAATTTTAAATAAAAATTGTGCCAAAAATATATATATATATATTTATATTATAGAATTAGGATAACTATAAACCCACTAAAATCATAAAATTTGATTTCACACTGGTTTATTTTTTCACCCCTCTCACTTTTTAACCCCTTGTTAACCCATATGACAATTACCACGATATCTATGTTTTTACACATTAGAGGTCATGAAAATTACTATAAAATTAAAAATTACCATTAAATTTTATCTGGATGATTTTATCAACCATATCCAACTCACATATCCAAATATAGGATTTATATTTATTATTAATTTTTAATAAATTATATTTTAATATAGAATAACATTAATACCATATTTGGAACTATTTATAGAATTATACATAAAAGACATCAATATAAAAAATAAATTCTAATATAACCATTTCGTAAATAAATAATCCATTATTATTAATTATCATTATCATTACAAACCATAAATATTCTAAAATTCATTACATTAATTTTTTTATAAAATTATTTACATTGATTTTTCCTTTGCATGTACATCAATTGAGTGAATGTTGAAAAAGATTTTGAGATATTACATAATCACTAAAAATTACAAATATATTAACATCAAGAAAATAATTTCATTATTATCAATTTTACCTATAATATTATTTTAAAAAATGTGTTTATCTAAATGTAATAATTTAATATAAATTTAAAATTGAGTGTGGCATTTGTTATTTTTATTTAGTTAAATTAATATATCATTCATGTTCAGTGAAAAATGGAATAAAATACCCTAGCATAAAAGGATATAAAATTATATTCAAGAAAAAATAATATAATATAACAATTTTATTTTTGATGATATTTTTTATTCCGTATAATTGTATACTCATCCTTAATATCCAAATTGACATTACCCAAGGTGAAAAATATTTAACACTGTTTCTTTTCATAATGAGTAAAATTAAAGGCAAATAATTCCTAAATTATATCCTCATTATTATTAATATGGCCTCAAATTTTATTGATTCTATTTACAAAAATGGATGAAATATATTTTAATATAAATTTGTAAAATACAATGAATAACAGTTTTTATAAAAATGTGTTTTAAGCCCCAAAATAAACTTATACCAGAACAAGGTATAATGATGATTTGAAAGAAATTATTTCTTCTTTATCTTATTAAAAAATATATATGTTATTTGAGATCACATTAAAAAATTATTAATGTTTGTAATGAAAATATTGTGTAGTTTTACAATTCCTGGTATTTTTCCCTACTAATTGAATACCAATCCATTCTGAAAAATGAAAAATAATCACCCAAAGATAATCACATATGATTATATAAAAATTATTCAAAAATTAAAATAAAATAATAAAAAAGGATAAAAAATTAATTATAATAAATTATTATAAATATTATTAAAAAATATTTCTGAAGAAAACTTATTTTTGAGGCATAAATTTACACTCCTAAAAATAGTGTTCTTATTTCCTCATAATTTTTCTAAACATTTTTGATGATAAAAAACATTATAAATATTTCATAATTAATTTTCCTCTATTTATACCACCTAATTAAAATAAATGTTATATTGTTAGACAATATTAATATTTCATGTTTTTTAGCTCGGTGTAGTGTGTTAGAATATTTTATCAAACAGAGTTTTCTTAATAAATATGTAGGGGATACATTCGTCCCCCCATAGTATATTATATTCATGAAATTTTAACTTCTTCTTAGTAATAATGTTTTTGAAATTTTAATATATCCCATTAAAAACCCACATTGTATAAATAATTAAATTACTTAATCCTTAAAACATAGAATGGGAAGTCTAATGGTCACCAAAAATAACACATTATCATATTCCCAAGTGGGATAACATTAATAAGATATGAATATATAATCATTAAGTAATTATAACTCACAAAAAGTTATACAGAGTGATAGATAATAATGATACAAATAATTTGAGTGGTCATGAGAATATAAATGTCCACCAAATTATAAACCAATTAGGAGTGAAAAAAATTACAATTCATATGAAATTAATGTAATCATATAATGTTATTATTTATTTGTATATTATAGATTGTTTTAGGAATTAATTGTCCTTATGGATTATGAATATACAAAGACATTAATAAATTAAATTTTGAATTATATCTGTTGATAAATTTCCACAAAAATCTCATTTTCTTAAATGATATGAATTAAATATTTATTCATTCAATCCTAAAGTAATAAAGTAAAATTATAATGGATCACATAATCCACAAAAGGAAAAAGTTATAAATATTTTCATTATATATTAACAAATTTTTATTTTCTTTATAAGGTACCATAATGTCAAAATTGTATTGTATTTTATATGAATAAATATTACATTTAACATCAATGTTTCCACAATAACACCAATAGTGAGACATAATTCATTATTGAAATAAATATACAAAAAATAAAAATTACATTATAAGTGAAAAAATAAATAATTTTCTATCCTTAATTTTAATATCATACCGTACAACTTACTTCTCCCAAAAACGTAATATCATTATTCTCAAAAATTTTGCCACATTAAATCAAATGATCCAACTAAGGGATACTTGTATTATAATCTAATAAAAAATCTCCCAAGATATGATTAAACATTTTAAAATACCATCATGAAAATAGTGGAAATAAGTACCTAAACTGTTAAGCTTTTTATCAACCATAAACATATAAACCCCTAAAAATATAAAAAATATATCTTAATATAATCTCGAATTAAATAATACTAATATCTAGTATATCTAAACCACACTCTGATACTAACTATCACATCCTCCTATCCACACTCTATGATCCAATGATGATGATATAATATTTACATCATTATATTTGATAATAATAAATGTTTCCTAATTATCTCCATCCAAATTATACAATATAAAATATAATATATTGGATTGCATGCATACATAAAGACCATTTAGGATTAGAGTTTCCATTTATTATGAAAAACTTTTACATAACATTACCAATGACTTTATGTGTGTTTTTTAACATTATACCCAGTTTTTTCTTTTCCATATTTTGTCTTCAAGATCAGTAATAATATTTATAACACTTGAATCCATTATGAACATAATTAATTCTAAATCATTCTTATTAACATAGGGAAAATGAAGCATATGAAGGGTGATAAAAAAACACTGAGTAATAAAAAACTTAATTATTAACAGTTGAATGTAATAAGTGATAATAAGATGATAATGTAGGTATAATGACATAATAAAAGTGAAAAACTATTAGATAAAATAATTTATACAAATCAAATCATGTATCATAAATAAGAAAACATAGTATAATGATTTTACATAATTGAAGACTCATATATGACAACAGTCACGAGCCATGTTACAAGAATCATTGAATAAGTGATCCATTAAAATAAGTTGAAAGCATAATGAAGACATGTAGGTAATAGGGAACATCAGTATCATATCTCTCTTACATAAACTCTTACAAATGAAATATCATTCCTAGTAAGTTGTAATATAATATTAAGAGGAACCTATTAACAGTTAACTCAATCCAAATACCTAATGTATTGGAATGCTCTATTAGGCCCACCCATCATCCCGAGTAATATCGTGTCAACTTTAAACGCTAACAATAGTAAAAAACCACAGCATAATCATTAAACAATAATTTATTTTTAAATTAACAAGAATAATTTTTCTATCACTTCTTGATTTACCAATGGAAAATAAATGAGTGCCATGAAAATCTCTTGGAATCAATCATATTACATCTTGAGGAAGCATTTAGATCTTAAAATCATTACATATCTCCCATGAAGATTTGGTAACATCAATGGTCATTTCTATTTTGGAATAGAAATACAATTATAATATAGATAAAAACATTCATGAGGAAAATACACATTCCAATATAAAAATAATCTATTAAAACTAAAAAATATCTAGAACATTATGGAATAATGTTAATTGGAAAATAACCACTAAAACATGTAAAGGAATATTTAAATCATTGAGTGTTATAGATAGCCATCAATACAGTTCAATACATAATCATTATAGTAGTTATTCAACTAATGCATTCAATAAAATTACTTAAATTTGAAATTGAATATTAAATTATTTTTATTCATTTAGAAAAACTAAAAAATGTATAAAATTTAAATTAAATAATAATTTATTGATATTTAATAACATTACAATTTTTTTTGTGAACATGGATATGAAAAAAAATGTTTTCATGCCGAAACATAGGGACATAAGCTATGATTTCTAACAAACGTATTATGAATCTTTTTCAGTTCCCAATAGACAAAAATGGATAAAAACATAAAAATGAAATAAATAATAAGCGGATAATAAAATAATAAATTTTTTATCAAATAAGTATCATATAATTTTTCTATAAATATTCAATCTTGGGTTATCCGGATATAGGTGGGATTTAAACCTGAAGCCCTTACCAGATTAGAAACATTTAGATCATGACCTCAAATAAATAATATATTGATATTATCCTTTATATATCATGAAAATAAATATATTCCCGATATAACATGTCAATGGGGATGTCTATAGACCTCATAAAAGTAGATAAGTCATACCTTATATGTATTTCCTAAAAAAATAAAATTTGAGATGAATGATAATTACAAAGACTGATTAATTCAATTTAGAATTAATCAATGGAGTGATTATGTGAAAAAAATTTAATCCTCAAAATTAAAGTGGTAATAGAAGATAAATAAATCAAATATAATTTCACACATAATAATTACATAATATAATAAATGTTAATTTTATATAACCCAAGGAATTGAAATAAAAATATAAAACCAGTTGGATGTAGTAACATTAATTATAGCATTAATTGACATTAAATATTAATTATTCAAGGTATTAAATATAATATAGAATTAAATACACCATGTAAATTAAATTTGGTGTGTAATAGTAAAACAAACCTCAATTAATACAAATTGCGATGAAATCCCGTACATGGAGCTGATAATATCCATCTCTATCACTTAAATATTTTATAATAAACATATAACAATTATTACCATTTTAAAAACCATTTTCATGTTTATATGTTTATTATAAAACATTTTTTATTTAAAAAATGATATATTTTTTTATAGAATTTTCAATTTTTAATTGGATTGTTTGGAGGATGTTTAATTTAGAGTTGGAAAATGATTTATGTATGTTTATTACGGTCAAGGTGGTAATATTTCCATATTAGCTATAATATTAATCATGAAATAATTATTATTTAAAAAAATCATTACATATTAAAATCCATCCATGATAAGTGGTAATAAATAATGAATTATGTTACAATCATTACGATGATAGGTTATACATATTCATGAGTAATGTTTCAAGTTTTCAATGAGTATGAATGAAAGAAGGAAATTATTATTTTATGTTTAAGGAATGATTATTATACCATTATATCGTAATATATCATTAAACTCCAATTATTATACAGTACATGTGACGCATCGATGTAAAAGTAATCACATCACTTCAGAATGGTTTTAATTAAAATGTATAACCAAACAACATTATCATTATTCAATTGATAGAAATGTAATAATATAGAAGTTATATTTCCTTTATATAATGATAATTATTTCATGTTTATAACATATATACAATAAATCCATCATTATAAGTGATCATGAGGTGAGGTGATGGAAAAAGAGTTACGTCTGTTCATAAGGTTTTATCTCTTCATTCAGATAAACAATGGAATTATATCCACTTTTATGGAATAAGGATATTGATTATGTTAAATAAATTAATATAATAACTTATGAATATATTTAGGATATGTTTTTTTGTATATCATTGGTTTTAATAGTTTAGTAGGATATTGAAGATGAAATAAAACATAAACATTATGTTAAAATGTTACTACCCAAATATTTTTTATATGATTTTAAAAACATTTTGTTTTGAAAAATAAAAATCTAAAATTTAGTGTTTAAATTAATAATACTATTATTTTTAATTTATAGATTTCTAATTGATTTAAATTAACATTTTAAAAATGTACTATATTATAATTTTTTTTTGTTTAAATGAATATTTTAATATATGTATTTGATTACTAAAAAATTCATTTTTATCAATAGATTAAAACATATATATTGACTATGATAATTATTTTGAAAATACTAAACTATGTTATGTATATATTAACACTTATTTTGAAACCCCTTGTTTTTAAGGTATGTTTCTTCATAAATAATTTCAATTCAGTATATAGCTTATATACACACAACAATCTGTCGTCAAAACAATAGTTTGTTATAACCTTATTGTTAAACGTATTTTTTCCGCTTCTATGATTTGAATTTGTAAAAACAAACATACACGGTTGTGTTCTGTAAGATATTTAGATTTGGATAGGATCAAATTACTTTTTTAGAATAGTAACATACCCTTATGTATAGTGACATACCCTTATTAATATAAACTTGGCCCTTATGAAAAGTATTATAACCTTATTAATAGTTACTTGACCCTGATGAAAAGTAATGTACCCTTATGAATAGTAACATGACCCTTATGAATAGTAATATTCCTTTTTGAATAGTGACCTGATACATAATAATCGTAATATACCCTTATGAATAGTAAACACACCCATGTAAGTATAAATAAAATTTTGGGACCTTATAAAAAAGAGTGAATATTATAAACATAAATAATTACATGTTTGTATGTTTGTGAGTAATAAATATTAAATTAAAATTTTATTATTAATTAATTAATTTGAAATATAATTAATTTGCATAAAATGTAATTATAAATAAATATTTTGTTTTCCTATGAATTTGGGATAATTTTAATTAAAACTTAGTTAATTTTTCAGTGTTTTATATAGACAGTTATAATATTAAAAATAATATTTTTTAGATTAATTTGTGATTATAAAAAAAATTATATTTCTCATATCTATAAATTTATATTAAAAAATGGAGTTCATTTTTTGATTCTACATATCGAAAAATTATTAATGTGAATTTCTGGGATTTATATGAAATAAATGAATTTTTAGTCAAATACATTATAAGATAGATACATTATTCTTTACATCAATGATCATATATGAAACCATTAGATAGAAATCACAAGATGCTTATACTATTTTTAGTCACTAGAATAAATATTATTCACTTTATTCAGCCAAAATAATTAAATATTGATTAAAATAATTGAAAACCCCTCCTCTCTTCAATTATAAAAACAACCTCTCAGCCCCTCCATCTCACACCACTCAATTGTTGTGCCTTTCCTATGTTCTTCCAGATACTCCTTCCAAGACCCTTCCCCATGTCCAAGATCTTCTTGTCTCACCAAAAATTCCAATTCCAAATGCCATAATGAGGTTCCTAATACAAAATATATGATAATTATAGTATCGTGAATGTAATCGAATGTTACTATTCTATTTTAATATTTTATCATCATCTCCTTTTCCACCTCCACTTATATTAAAAATGGAAACACCATCCGAGATGTGTAAATTTATCACGATCAAGGACAAAAAGTTTTCAATTTATATTTCCATTATAGATTCTGGTCATGAAACCATTTATGTCGAAACTAGATTATTATATATATAATATACCCTATTTAATGTACTGAAATCATTTTTTTCACATGGTATCAAATTATAACATACAATGAGTTCGTGGTGAATCGAAAAACCACCAAATTAATCCAATCGTTTATCATTAAAAATTATATTTTGATTCATACTCCTTAGAATAACAAATTGAATTATATCATAATTAAACAATTTATGTTATCATTAATAACTCATAACTCTTATTTCGGATTGCAATTTCCTTTTTACATGAACAACCATACTCTTACACAAGAGAACTGGTCATGAAAACTGAAAAAATGTGCACTCCAAAATGAAGAAATTGCATCTTTTAACCCATCTAAAATGGCATAAATGGTCTTAGTAAAGATATAATAAAAAATTACATGTATATAAGGATCTATAAATATTAATTAATGAATGTAATTTGATAGTTCAATATATTAAGATAATGTGTAGAATACATTCAGACATTAGGTAAGGTTTTCCTAATCTCACTTCCATTTTTGTGAGATATTTCTTATTCACTACTATTACAAGTGTATAGTGTATAAATGATTCCCATTAATGTATCATATCATTAATATATATATATATATTTCAGGATATTAAATATATTATTTAATGATTATTATTATTTAGGAATATGATTCGGTTGATTACAAATTGTTAAGGGATTTCTACTAGAACCAACATTTTCTATCGGGATGATCTTTATCAACATTTCTCAAATGTAATTATAATCTATTTTTGAATACATATTATGAATAACATATTTATTTTTTCCAAAATCATATTTCTAGATAATTTAATCCTTCTTTTTCTAGGATATTAATGTTTTCAAATTGGTTTCATTCATAGTCCTTTTCCAATTAACAAGTCTGATTCAAGGGATCTTCTCCAATTATTATATATTTTAAATTTCACTTGTTTTAATCTTTAATTATTATTAAAATCACAATGTTTATCATAAAAAATTACCTTGGTTTATTTCTTGTTTTATGAATATAAAATTTCCCTTAAACTTTAAAATCTCTTCCTTAAAGCGCATTATAATATATTATTTCAAATGCTTCATAAAAATTCCTTTTAAATAAGTTATCTTTAGTGAGACATCATTTATGAATCAAAAAGAATTTTAATGTCTTCCCTTTATATTTTTTGGGATATACCTATTTACAATCTGATTACTAGACAAATTTAAATGATTTTCCAAAATTAATCTTCTTTCAAAAGTAAAAATGGATTTTTATCGTCTCATATTAACTTTTATGAGATGCATGCCTTTTCCACCACATATTCCATACATGTGGTCTATATAATTCCCTTTTTATATCATATCATGCGGCTCCTTATTCTTTGATATTCTAGGGGATTATTATTTTAATTTTTAAATGTTATATGAGACACATTGGAATGTTTAAGGAGTATTTCCATATGAATTGTTTCAATGTATCATTTCAATGTATCTTCATAAATGATAACATACATTGTTAAATAATGTATTTAGTTTAGTTTTATCTATTATGATATCGTGTATAATATTTTTTAAAAGGGATTATGATTAGTTTTACTATGGATGTTCTATTATGATTCCTATTAATAATACAACTTCGATTGGTTAGAAATTATTTTGACATATTGGGCAATGTTATTTACATTTCACTTGTATGCGACATTTATGTATATACCCATTCATATGAATAATTAATTGGAATTATAATTTGATAGGTGGGGCCCTATATTTCTCATCAATGCATCTTTAGGTCTCATGAGAAAAAAATAGATATAGACTCAGCCAAGGCCTTTCCCATTTTTAGATATGGTTTTGGCGGAGTCAACAATCATTTTCAGATGTCTTGGTCAAGGCCTTGATGATATATTTCAAAATGTCTAGAATATACATTCCCTCATTAAAATATTATTAATTTACAAATCATATAAATATTCTAATGTTTAATATACATGTTAAAGGTTCATGTGGTCAATTATTTGGAATTATTTATTAAGCTTTCATTCCTTCCATAATATGATCAACTTTATATTTAATGTCATGTGTTATTAGTTACTCAACATGACTATAGATTATATTTATGATATTTTTTCTGAATTTATTACCCTTATTGATCATTTTATCTTACCTCTTTCTTATATTTATTTTTCCCATGTTATGGAGAATAAGACATTGAATAAGCTTTTGAGGAAGCAGTATATTTTATATCTTGTCATGATTTATATTTTTTTGAAGGTATTATAGGTATAATGTATGAAATATATATTAACAAGACTACTAAACAGATCTGGAATTCAGAATTGTATTCCTTGTAATCTTGGTAATGTATTGAAATAATGCACTGTCTTTGAGAATATAGTGTTGGGGTGTTACAGTTAGTATCATAGGAAGATTAACAGCAAACATGGAAACTATATTTTGAAAACCTATATTAGATATCATAACCCTGAGATAGAATTTGAGGATAAGAATACAATAACATCATAAAATTGTGGTAATGTATTGATTATGAAAATATTCCTTACAAATATATACATTCCTAGATACTACAAGTGGATATGGTTCTTGCAGAGATGTACCTAGGAGTAACAACTTAGAAAAGGTGTTTTGGGCCTTTCTTAGTGTAACCTAGTTCACAATAATGGTCTTTACTGTGCACCGGGTTTGACAGTCCCAGGTTATATTCTTAGGAAAATTCACAATATGATTATATACCATTATAATGTATTTATTCTTCCAAAGTATCCAGGTATATGGTACTAGGATTTCAGATGCATAAAATTATGTTATATGTTATACCATGTTTAGAGGTATAGAAATATCATAATTTTATAAGCAATTATAGTATTTATAATTTTTTGAAAATTAGTCCTATTATAATGAATGATAACTTCACCAATGAATGTGATGAAAATATTAATAAAGATCATATCTATCATGGTCTCAAGCCATCTTTTCGATGAGAGATATTCTCCCAAGTATCCTCATCATATGAGGTAATAGTATCATGTGTTAACAAGATGTGTAAATAATTCACTGAGTTAGATGGATTTTATGGGATGGAATATAAGAAGATGATGGAATATGAAAAAATATGGATAAATGGAAGAAGGGAAATAAGGGGGTTTTCACCTGTAATAACTGTAGAAAGAATCACCCTTGTTAATGCTTGAAGGGAATGGTAGTTAGTTATATGTGTGGTGAAAAAAGACACCATGTTCATCATTGAAATGTTATGAAAATGGTTTCTATTATACAATGATTAAACTGTAAGGAGATGTGATACATTATGAATAAAGGTCCCAAGAATCAAAAAAATATACCACAAATTATGTTACGAAACAATGATCTAGTTATTATAATACCCAGAATGGAATGGAATAGTGAATATTCTTATTCACGAATCATTTTATTTGGGTATTTTATTTGCTATGTACTGATTATAATAATTATTCAATATATGAGGATTGTAATGAAGAAATTTTTCATTAATAATTTGAGACCATTGGTTAAATTTTATAAGGAGAAGATATTCGGTGGGAATTTAATCTTTTTTAAAAACACATGATTCAGGGAAGGACAAACCTTAACATATTTTTGATGATTTGATAATGATGATGAAATGATTGATAAGGATAAGTACAAACTACCTTGGATTAGATCATTGACTAGTGTACAAGATGTCCATACAATCATCGATGATGTTTTTAACACTTTTAGAATTATTGAATATATCAAATAACAAGTATCATAAATAAGGAGTACAGAATAATGCATGTTTCCAATAAGGTTTTATGGTCATTCTAGTTATTAACATTTTTCAAGAGAAATAGTAATGAGGTTATTCACATGTTTGAAATGTAAAAATTTAGATATTCTTATTGTTGGATAAGGTTTACTGATATTTTGACCTTGTATATTTAGATACCATCATTATTATGTGTTGAGTACTTCTATTTTGGAAGGTTTAACCATTCATGAATGGTTTTATGTTGATCATTGAACAATATTTTAGAGGTTAATGTATTACTTCATCACATGGAATAACCTATGCTAAGTGATGATGTATATATACTTCATGGTCAAATCAATTAATAAGTTATTGTTTTGGTAATAGAAACATATATTTATCATCATATAGAGTGGGATCAATCCTCAACTATAGGAAAAGGGTCATAAAAATGGTTTCCTAATATAAAAAACTTTAATGATATTAATGAAAATTTCAATAACTATAGTTTATGATTTTCTGGTAATCAATTTTCAAATAAAACATGTTATCGATATCCTTCCATTAGAACCTAATGGTTAGTTTATTATTATGTTTCTACATTTTTACTTTGCACTAATGATATCATATTCGAATTCATTGTTTTGTGGTATCCTTTAAATTTCACATACCCTTATTATGATAATATTTTATTAACCCTATGTCCGATTTGGGTTTCCCACAATAGAATTTTCATGTATCAACCATTAATATTCGAAGATAAATTTCGAGTTGTGAGGATGAAATTCTATTTATGGATAATAATGTAACACCCACATAATTTGTTTAATATTTATAAATACATTATGTTATGGAAATTAATAATTTAAAATTGAGTGTTTTAATTAATAATACTTATATTTTAAATTTTTAGTTATGAAATTGATTTTAAATTAATGTTCAAAAAATAAATATTTTTTTACATTATTATTTTGTGTAAAATAATATTTCAATATATGTATTTTATTATTACAAAATTCATTTATATCAATCGATTATAATGTATATATATTAACATTTACAATTATTTTGATAAAAGATCAATTATGTTATGAATATTTTAACAATTATTATGACAACCCATGAGTCTTCGGTTTGTTTCTCCACAAATAATTTCAATTCATTAGATATCATCAATGCACACAAGAACGTGTCTCTTCAATAACAATATTTGTTATAGCATGGGTGTGAAAATTAATTTTTCCACTTCTATGTTTTGAATTTTGAAAAACAGATATAGACATTTGCGTTAATTAAGATATTTAGGGTTTGATAGAATCAATATATTTTTTATGAATAGTAACATAACATTATGAATAATTAAATACCCTTATTAATAGTATATTGACCCTTATAAATAGTTATATTGCTTTATGAATAGTAACTTTACCCTTATGAATTGTAATTTAAACTTATTAATATTAACTTACACCTTATAAATAGTATCTTACACATGAATCACAACATTACACATATGAATAGTCATTTACCCTTGTGAATAGTAACCTCACCCTTTTAATTATAAATATTATTTAGGCACCTTATAAATGAGAGTGAATATTTAAAACATAAATAATTATGTGACGGTATTTTTTGGAGTAATAAATATTTACTTATAGTTATATAATTAAAGAATCAATTTAAAATATCATTCATTTTCATAAAATTTATTCATAAATATATATTTTTTTGTACTATGATTAAGGGATAATTTAATGAGACTGTAGTTAATTTCTCAAGGTATTATAAAAACAGCTATAATTTTAAAAATATATTTTTTTAAGTTAATGGTTATTTTAATTAAAAAAATAAATTTATCACATTTATAACATTATATTCATAAAATGAACATCATTTTTTGATTCTACACATCATAAAATGGTTAGGATAAATTTTTGGGGTTTTTATTAATTACATGAGTATTTAGTGAATAGTAAAATGTTATAATTTAATGTATAAATAAATTATAAGATAAATAAATGATTATTTACAACATATATGGTGTAAGAAACCATTAGTTCAAACTCCCATGAATTCATTACTGTTTATAGTCACACGAATTAAGACTATTCATAATCTTGAACAAAAAATTTAAATAATGATTAAAATAATGTGAAACCCCGCCTATCATATTTACAATCGGATTTCAAGACTTTTCCATATGATTTTACAAAATAACTCTACAATTCAAAGTAAAAACTGATTTTTCTCATAATACTTTATCTTTTATGAGATACATTCCCTATTCACCACATATTCCTTACATGTGGTCTATGTGATGCCCATTTTACATGTCATATATAGTGATTCCTTATTCTCATGATATCCTAAGAGATTATTTTTGAATGTTTCAATGTGGTATGGGAAACATTGTAAATTTTAACGATTATTTCCTCAATAATTTTGTAATGTCTCATTTAAATGAAAATTTATCTATGTGAAAATTCTTTATTGAATCATGTACTTCATTGAGTTTTATCACCTATGTAATTACCAGACTGTAGTTTCCCGGATCTGGTGCCTTGTTACATTACATTGGAATTATCACAAGAAAGTATTATCACCATTTAGGTAATAATATATTAAATTTAGAATGCTAGATACATAAAAAATTTCAACATTATAATTTGAAATTAAAAACATAAATAATATCCATTGGGTGCATCCACCATTCAAATATTGTCACTGAAATTCAATCACAATAAACCTCTTCGTGTCTTTGAAAAAATAAAAACATAATAAGGGGTGAGCTGAGGTGATCAATAAGGGAAAAACATGTACCATAATATGTTATAAACATAAACATTATGCATGACGAATAATTGAAAACACACACCTTCAAAATGATAAATTTGAACACATTATGGTTGGAATGTGAGTTGAGTATCTTTTCCACAATAAAACATTCGCATGGGTATTATACTAGTATAATAACAACTTGAACTATGAAATTATAGCATAATAAGGAGTGAAATTCATAATACTGACATTCTGAAACATACCATCAAGGAATCAGACTAGACATCTAATAATGATTACAGCCTTGGCCAAAACCATTTCTAAACAAATAGGCAAGGCCACAACTAAGTATATATCTGATTTTATCATGATACCTATCAATAAAAATAGCGGATACATAAAACAAAACCCATTTCATATTAAGTCTAATTCATTCTTTATCTGAATGGGGATAAACATAAACATCATATACATAAGAGATGAAAATAACTTTCCCCAATCTGTAACATAAATGCTAACCATATTGAGTAGTAATATTAATGGTATAAAAATAGAACAAACACAACAAAATTTATCATAAACCATTAAATATAATATTAAACAATGTATCATAAACAATATAAAAAAAAATAATCAACAACAGTGTTGAAATAGATGAAAATTCTCATATAAAGTCATCAATTAATTATTCAGATAAATACTCTTTCACATTGAGAATCATTTTTCATATCAAAAAATATTTTTTAAAGTACATAAGTGAAGTTGTAACACCCCAACCCCAATTACCAAGAGTCTTTGCATTATTAAATAACATTGGAATGATACGAGGAAATATTGTCCTGATAGACCGATCAGTTTAGTAGCTTTGGAATTACTAGATATATTTAGAAGGTTTACATTAAATATTAAAATGGAAAAATAAAACAACATTGTTTCATTAGACAACTCTAAGATACCATATACTATCCCTGCAGGTCAGTCCTAATACACTTCTTCGCATGCTGGGAAAAATAATATGTAGAAATGGGTGAGCTCAGATGCTCAGTTATGATAACAATATAGCAGAAACTTTCATAAATAAGAATAAACATTTTAGGAAATGTATAAGACTAAAAAAATCCATTTAAACATGAACATCAGCATAATATGTCATGATAAAATCCAATAATTCCATTTAAATTTTCACATGGATATTCTACTAGTCAAATAATCACATGAAATATTAATATCCACTTTCATTATGATGGAATGCATAATTACAGACTTTCATAACCACATAGTCAAGCCCTTGTGCCAAGACTACAAATAGGATTTGGTCAAGGCCATGTGCCCAGACACTAGTTTTTCTTAAGAGACCAACCGATGAATCGATGAGCTATAGCAGGCTCCACCTGTCACTTACTATATCCAATGAATTACTCATATGAAATGTTTGGAACGTAACATAAAAATTGGAAGTAAAGGTAGCATATGAAATGTCAATACTTTATCCACAAACCATGAATGCTATAAAAATAAAACTTCCACCGTAAAACATAACCCATTAAATACAATATAGAAGATTGAATTGTAACAGATTAGCCTCAATCTAGAATAATGAATGATATTGACATAGATGAAAATAATCATCAAAACTATTTGAGAGATATATCCCCCTTTTTTCATGAAAACATTTAAAAGTTACACTATTTGTCAAGAAGCCATTTAAGAATATATATTTTAATCCAAGTTTCCCATACCACTTTGAAACTTTTAAAAATAATTTTAATTTTAAAAAATTAATGTTCATATAAATATATACATAAAACCATTTTTAAAACATGGACATTAATGAGAATGATTTAAAAGAATAAAATTTTAAAACATTTATAATGATATTTTAGTTAGAGTTCTTAACTAAATGAAAGATGCTTGAATAAAAATAGTTGAAGTATTCAAAACTTAAAAATATCTTGAGAATAAATAGATTCATGATATATTATGTCAATGTACAGTATATACCCTAAATAAAAGTGAATTGGCACATAACAACCATGAAGTCTCAATGAAATGTAAGTTGAGATGAAATCACATATAAAGACTATATCCTTAGGATAAGGATAAATAAATTATGTAATTATGTGTGAAAAAATATAAATACACTAAATATTATTGGATATTCAGTGTAAATAAATCAGAGTATATTCACACATATTCTTATAAAAACAACACCAATTACTTGGATGTTTAACTCAATGAATGGAAATCGAGTTAAGATTACTCTTATCAAGTTCATATCAATGACTTGAGAAGATATAAATTGAGTGATTATGTGTATCAAGAGTATATATACACAAATGGGAGTATAAATTACTACATAAATAATAAATTGTGATTCCCCCGATAATCATGGAGTAAAATAGTCTATAAAGTATGTGTAAATCCGAATGAGTAGAAATTGAAAGCTGAAATTCCCTTAATGATTTGGTAACATACAAAAAATACACCCCATAATAGAAAGATAATACAATTATGATATAAATACCCATTCATTGAATTATATTACACAATGAATACAATCATGGATAGTACATATGCCCCACTAAAAAAAATAGTTTCCAATATAGCATAAATTTCACATGAATAAAAAGTGAGATGAAAAACACTTACTTCATTGCGATTAATTGAGTAGTATTAAAAAAATGTTAATAACCCCCAAATAAATCACAAAATACCATTAATATAATGAAAATCATGATAATATATATCAAATGGAAGTACAAAATAAACCACATGAAATAAATAAGTGGTGAACAATGGAAATCTCACAGAATTAAAAGTAAGATAAAAACCCATTACCTTATACTTTTTCCATGGTTGAGGGTAGTTTAAACTAATGTATAATGGTGAAATAATTGTTACTAAATTATATAAAAATAATATACATTAATTAAATATCATATATGATCTTTTAACATCATTTTGATGATAATATCTTAGTATTATCGTCATTTCTGGTGTCAACAGATTCGTTCTCCTTTTTATTCATTGTTATGTGAGTCATATTTGTTATGGATGGGATGTATCATATTAATATACAGAATTATATAAAGTATGTAAACATTATTTTTAATGATCATATGAAAATTTTCTTGAATGGATACGATGTGGAATGAATCTCATCACGTTCATGGAGACGGTAATCTGTACGTATGCATGAGAAACAATATTATTCTTTTGATATTAAAATAATATATAATTTTAATGAATATCATATATAAAGAAACATTATCACGTTATATTTATTATTTACATCAATTAAAATTCATTATTATACCCGTCCTAATAATAATGTATTGAATAACAATTACACCTCGACGTGGAGACGGTAAGCAGTACGTACACACGTATAGTGACATATCATTCAAATAATGGATAAAACAATGAATGTGGTTGTCACATATTTATAATAACATAAAAATATATATAATATAATAGAGTTATTATTTTATAATGGAAATAAAAAAGAAAGGGGAAGTGGAAGAAGAAAGGGACTTGAAAGATGTGATGAAATATTTACCTCTTCTTCAGGTTCATCCTTTTGATTTGATCAAAAGGGATCTTTATGATGGCATTAAGAATAAAGGAAGGCATCTAGGATGAATGGAGTATAAGGGGTTGGCCGAGCCAAATGGCTTTGAAGGTGTGAATTAGAGGGAAGGATAGTTCCCTTTTATAGGAGGTGTGAGAGGCACCTTAGGAAAAACTAGAAATATTATTTTATAATAAATTCATTTTCGGTTTTTAATGACTCAAAAATGTATTATTTAAAGGATAAGGTGGTTATGGGTCGAACACCACTCAAAAAATAAGTTATAGATAGGTTTGAGTCAGTATATTAACCTTATCTTTTAGATTTAACTCTTAGTAAAATAGTTTGACATTAATCATGTCTCTATGTATTTATACATTATATGGTTAATAAACGTAATATATACTTCCAAACGATCCTTTAATGGTTCATTAATGATACACCTATAATTATATAAGTCTTTTTTCCAAAACGTAGATTTTTATTAATAGAATATTGATTAATAATGTAATATTCTTTTTAAAAACACTTTCATGGCAATTTTGACACTATTTGGTATTTTGTTTTTGATAAATTTATAACAACATTATTACGTCAAACAAAATTCATCTAACTAACCCAAACATGTCATATTAACCTATAAATCTATTTTAATTCATAAAATTCTAAAATTAAATTTATTTTGATATTTAAAATATTAAACATTTTAATATTTTATTAATTAGGTAATTACTGCATCATCATTGTGTCATAAATAAATTAAATTAATTAATTTCTAAAAAAATATAAATAAAATACCATTATGTAGGAAATATTTTTAGCTTTCTATGAAATATTTATAGTCGAAATTATCTTATTTTTATACCTATATTAAAAATGTTTTACTTATTAAACTTTTATTTTAACACTTTTAACTCTTCTTTGAATTAAATAATAATAAATGTCCTAATCAAATCCAAGTGGACCTAAGAGGTTTATATTTTAGTCCTAAGGTTTTTTTGGTTGAATTATACTTATCCAATATAATTAGGGCATGTGTTAGGGTAATAATAATATCAATTTTACAGTTAATTACCCTATTTACTTTTTAACCATGGTAAATAAAAGTAAAAAAATAACTATTCACCAAATATTATTTTCATCTTATTGAACCACATTTTACATTATGATATCAACCGTGTCTCTTGGATATTTGAAATGAAACTCACTGAAGTGGTAAAATTATGTTTTATTCAAATTTTAAAATGCTTTTATGGGTGGGTAAAAGAAGGTTAAAAAGTTCAATAAAATTTTTATATTTAAAATTAATATAAACTGACTCTAATGAATTAAATTGAACTTATATAGGTATTATGTATCTATTTCGACCTAAAATAAATTTAAATAAAATAACTAATTATTTAAATAAAATTTTTGTTTTAAACTATAACTCATTGTTTTTCACTATACATTAAAAATTGAATGTTTTCATAAAAAAAACAAAAAACACACCATAAGATAATTTCGATATTATGAATGAAAAAATTATGTCCATTTTAAAAGATACAATTTATAAAATTTCAAAAAGTAGGTATAACTTTTCATAACGGTTATTTTGAATGGTCGCGGTGTTTTAGAATCTCAAAGTTGCGTATAATGCAAGCTATTACATTATTCAAATGGAAGCATACCTTGGAAGCTTGGGGTGTTACATTTTCCCCCCTTTTGAAAATTGAGTCGTCGCAATTTATAAAATTGGGATTGGTAACATAATTTAATGTCCCACATCGGAAAAAGAGTTAATAAAACTATCACTTTAAAAGAAATAATGAGAAGTACAAATGTCACTCGAGATAACTCATACTAGGATTCCATGTAAAAAAACATGGATATATAAGATAAACTAAGTGTCATGTTCTGATAGAGAGGGATAGAAAAAATTATCAAGAGAAAGTTAACAACAAGAAAACTACAAACTTGTGATTGGACAAATAGTCATTAGTTTCCCAGAAGGAAATGTAAACAGACAACATTTTTTTAAGTTAATTTTCATAAAGATGAGAAATTTATTTATGATATTGAAGATGAACATAAAGAGATATATATAATTTTTATTTATAGTTTCATTCCTTAATAAATTTCTACCACTAACTAATTTTTTTACAAATGATGAGTATTAAAGGTGACTTTGTCACACCAGAAGAGATAGTGTCAACTTCTAGAGAATCACATGATCCACAAAAGAAAAACTATATATTTACCTTGCCTTTAGAGATTAATCAAAACCAAAACGGTCAGTACAATATCAGATGATCCCCAAAAGGATATTCGTTTATAGAATGAAACAGTAATCATAATTTCTAAAATTAATCCAAAAATACCCCAAAGTATAATAAATACCATTAAATAAACAATTGTCCTTAAAATCCATCAATATAATCCAAACTAATATTGAAACCCAAAAATTAGAAGAATTTTGTTATGTAGTCATCCATGTTAAATTTTATCTTCAAATGAGATCGTCTAATTTAAAGTCACATAAATAAAATTAATTAACCTAATCACATATTCTCTTTTATAGGTTAATCATTTCTATAAATAACCCAAATCACTATAAATCCACAATAAAAAGATAGGTAAAAATACATCATTACTCCCCAAATTAAATCTCATAGTATTCTATTTTCCTTAGGCATATAGTGTTCCCAATAGAGCGAACATCTTCCAAAATAACATTTATCACTTAATCAACAAATCATTTTTCTATACTAAGGGTATTAATTTGATGAGACCTAAGATCCCAATCAACTTATTATTGATCAATAAAATCATTTACCTAAAAATAATTAGTCACACTAACCATGGACTTCACGTAGTCTAGTGGTAGGTGTTAAATCCCAATCGCACACTGGTTGTGTGTTCGATTCCCACAGCTTTGTCTGATGCGACGACTTCTCACACGTTCTGCGTGTTGTCCTTTTTCAGAAACTATATTTTATAACATTACCAAAATGAGATAAATTCCTCAAAATAACTATAATAATATTTATCCACAAATTTTATCTCATACATTTCATTTTCATCCTAAAATATAATAACTTGTAATTTCCTAGAACCTAGTGAACATATAAAATGAAATGGTTTTTCTTACAACAATATCCACAAGAGAAATGATAATTCTTCCTCAAATATCATTTTTCTATAAAAACTGCATTTTTATAAATACAAGTGAAAATTATTCGAAATAAATCCCATGAACAAATAGCACTAATACTTTTAAACATTTCTCCAACCATTTATTTCCACCTAGCTTCCTCTTTGACCAAGAAAATATCCTATAAAATATAGAATAAACTTGTGTAATGGCTAGGTCCCCTAAATTTACTGCAAATGAATGTAAATGGATTCTTGGGACTTTTTTTATATTCTTCCATAGAACTCTTCATTTTTCCTCGGCAATTCTTTACTCTATGTCCTTTCCCACACATAAATAATTTCTTTATTCCTTTGAGACCCTTTCCTGGATGTCTCCTTCCATATTTCCTACATGATAGAAATTGAAAATTCTTTTCTTCATTTTCTCTAATACTGGAGCTCTTATCATTAATCATCTTTCTCTTTTTTGATGAGTCTGTGAGTTGGTTAATAAATATTTTGTTGATCATATTTTGGGAAAAATGATTTGTCATGAACACGATATATTTTATGCATATCATCATTCCATTTTGTTTCTCATTTCCACCACCACTCCCAACATGTACATCATGGTAAAAGTTACTATGACTTTCTTGTAATTCAACCATTTAACTAAAACCAGAAAGCATTTTGTTAGTAATAGTAGTCATAAAATCATTTAGAGAATAGAATGACACCCTATTTTCAATTTTAATCCCCATAGGACTAACCAAGGTCATTTATTCTCATCTTATATTAAAATCCTATAAATTAGTATGTAATGAAAATGTAAATTATCTTATGCATATCCCCAAAGAGTGTCAAAAAAACAGTGCAGCAAGGCCCGTTGTCATTCTCCAGTTCCCGTTCGAGTCTAGCTCAATGCGGTGTTTTCGGGATTTACTCATAGATACATCTGTGCCAGAGCCGCCTCTACCTGGTCGTATCCAGATAGGGATGTATTTCATGAAAAACTCACAAAATCTCTAAAATACCCAAATTTTAGGATATTCTTATATACTAATCCTCAAAGTATATCTTAGGGCTATGTTTATTAATCAGAGTTTATTTAAATCTAGTGTCCATGGTTTGTACTAAACTTCCTCTAATACCAACTATAACACCCCGACCCCAGTTACCTAGAGTCGGTGCATTATTACAAAACATTGGCATGATACAATGAAATCATGTCCCGAAAGACCCATTAGTTTGGTAGCCTTGGAAACACTCTATACCTTCACAAGGTTTACATTAAATCTTAAAATGGAAAACTAAAATAACATTGTTTCCATAGACAACACTGATATCCCATATACTATCCCTGCAGCTCAGTCATAATACACATTTTCGCATCCTGGTATAAATAAAACATAGAAAGTGGTAAGATCAGATGCTCTTTAAGGATAATAATATAATTGAAACTTTCATTAATAATCATAATCATTTAAGGATATTTATAAGACTAAAACAAAAGCCTTTTAAAATTGAATTTCAGTATAATTTGGAAAAGATAAAATAAAATAATTCCATTTACATTTTCACATCGATATTCTACTAGTGGAATAATCACATGTAATATCAATATCTACTTTCATAATGATGGAATGAGTAATGCCAGACTTTCATAACCACACAGTCAAGGCCTTCTTTCAAGTCTACTAATAATATTTTTTCACGACCTTGTTCCAAGACACTAGTTTGTCTCTTGAGACCTACCGATGCATCGATGAGCTATACCGATCTCCACCCATAACTTACTAATTATAATTCATTTCTCATATGAAATTTTTGAAACATAACATAAACATTCATGTTAAAACTATCATACAAAATTTCAATACATTATCAACAAACCATGAATGGTACAAAAATAGCACATCCATATTTAAACATAACTCATTCTATAAAATATGGAAGATTTTATTGTAACAGATTGTCCTCAATCGAGAATAAAAATGGATATTGACGTAGATGAAAAAAATCATCAAAACTATTTGAGAGAAATATCCCCCTTTTTCTTGAAAACATTTAAAAGTCACACTATTTTTCAAGAAGCCATTTAAAAATAGATTTTTTAATCAATGTGCCCCATAAAATTTGAAACTTTTAAAATAATTATTAATTTTAAAAAATTAATTTCCATATAAATATATCCTTAAAACCATTTTTAAAACATGTAAATTAATGAGAATGATTTACAATAATAAAATTTTAAAACATTTAAAATGATATTTTAGTTAGAGTTCCTAACCAAATGTGAGATACTTGAATACAAATAATTGAGGTAATCAAAACATAATAATATCATGATAATAAATAGATTCATGATATATTATGTCAAAGTACAGTATAAACCCCAAATAAAAGTGAATTGGCGCCTAACAACAAAGAACTCTCAATGGAATTTAAGTTGAGATGAAATCTCTTATAAAGACTGTATCTTTATGTTAAGAATAAATCAATGACACAATTATGTGTAAAAAATATAAATACAGTAAATATGATTGAATATTTAGTGTAAATCAATCAGAGGACAATCACACATATTCTTGTAAAAACAACACCAATGAATTTGATGTTTAACTCAATGAATATAAATTGAGGTAAGATTACTCTTATCTAGTAAATATCAATGACTTGTGAAGTTATAAATGGATTTACTATGTGTATCAAGAGTATATACACAAAAATGGGAGTGGAAATTACTACGTAAATAATAAATTATGATTCCCCACATAATCATTGGAGTAAAATATTCAATGAAATATGCGTAAATCCGAATGAGTAGAAATTGAAATTTGAAATTCCCTTATTGATTTGGTAACTTAAGAAACATACACCCCATGAAATAAGGATCATAGAATGATGATGTAAATACCCATACATTATATTATATTACACAATTAATACAATCATGGATAGTACATATGCCACACAAAAGGAAATAGTGGCCAATATAGCATGAATCTCACATGAATAAAAAGTTAGATGAAAAACACTTACTTCATTGTGATCAATTGAGTCGTATAACCAAAAGTTAATAACGACCGAATGAATCATCAAGTACCATTAATATAAACAAAATCATGATAATTTATATCAAATGGCAGTACACAAAACACCACATGAAATAAATAAGTGGCGAACAATGGAAATCACAAAGAATTAAAAGTGAGGTAAGAAACACATTACCTTATACATTTTCCTTGGACAAGGGTAAGTTATCCTATTTTATAATGTTGAAATAATTTTTATTAAATTATAAAAGAATCATATACATTAATATGATATCATATATGATATTTTAACATTTATTTGTTGATAATATCTTAGTATTATCGTCGTTTTGGTTTTTAATAGATTCATTATCCTTTTTATTCTTTATTATGTGAGTCATATTTGTTTTGGATGGGATGTATCTTATTATTATCCATAATTATATCAAGTATCTAAACATTATTTTTAATCATAAAATTAAAATTAGTCTTGAATGGATATGATGGGGAATGAATCTCATCTCATTCGTGGAGACCGTAATCTGTACGTACACATGAGGGGAAATATCATTATTTTGATATAAAAATAATATATAATTGGATGGTATATCATATATACATAATAATTATCATGTTATATTTATTATTTACATAAATTACACTTCATTATTATACACATCCCAATAATAATGTATTGAATAAGAATTACACCACGACGTGGAGATAATAAGCTATACGTACGCACGTCTGGTGACATGTCATTAAAAGGATTGATAGAATAATGAATATGGTGGTACCATATTTATAATAACATAAAAGTGTATATAATATACTGTAGTTATTATTTTATAATTTAAATAACAAAGAAAGAGGAAGAAGAAGAAGAATGAAACTTGAAAGTGGTAATGAAATATTTACCTCTTCTTTGTGTTCTTCCTTTCGATTTGATCGTAAGGGCTCTTTATGATGGATTTATGACTAAAGTAAGGCCTCTAGGATGAAGGGTGTATAGATGAGAGGTGATTTGGGCTGGGATAGGCCGATACAAATGGCTTTGATGTTGTGAATTATAGAGTAGGGGGAGTTCCCTTTTATAAGTGGGATGAGCGGCATCTTTGGAAAAGCTAGAAATATTATTTTATAATAATATAATATTCGGTTTCTATTGGCTCAAAAATGGATTATTTAAAAACTAAGGTGGGGATGGGTCTATAACCACTCAACCAATCGGTTTTAGATAGGTTTGGGTCACAATATTAACCTTATATTTAAGATTTATCTCTTAGTTAAATAGTTTGACATTTCCAATATCTCTTTGTATTTTTATATTATATGGTCAATAAACATACTATATACTTCCAAGAGAACCCTAAATGGTTTATTAATGATACAAATATCATTAAATAAATCTTTTGGACTAACCTTATATTTTTAGTAATAGAATATCAATTAATAATATAATATTTTCTTTAAAAACTCTTTTATGTTAATTTTCAAACTATTTGGTATTTGTTTTTTCTAAATTCATAAAAACAATATTACATCGAAAAGAATTCATCTAACCAACCCTAACATGTCATATTAACCTATAAATTTAGTTTTATTCATAAAAAATTTCAAATTACATTTATTTGGATATTTATAATATTAAATATTTTAATATTTCATTAATTAGGTAATTACTACATCGTCATTTTTTCATAAAGAAATTAAATTATTTACTATCTAAAAAATATAAATAAAATACAATTATGTATGAAATAGTTTTATCTTTATAATTAATATTTATAGTCGAATTTATCTTCCGTGTATCCCTATATTAAAATTTTTTTAGTTATTATACGTTGATTTTAACTCTTCTAACACTTCTTTGAATTAAATAATAATAATTGTCCAAATCTAATACAAGAGGACTGAAGAGGTTCATATTTTATTCCTAAGGTTGTTTTTGGTCTAATATAACTTATCCAATAGAATTAGGACATGTGTTAGGGTAATAATAATATCATTTTACCCTTAATTAAACTATTTACTTTTAATTGTGGTAAATAAAAGTAAAAAGTTGCAATTCACTAGAAATATTTTTATCTTATTGAACCAAATTTTACTTAGTGATATCAACCATGTCTCTCGGATTTCTAAAATTCAACTCACAGAAGTGGTAAAACTAAGTTTTATTCAAATTTAAAAATTCTCCTTAGAGGTGGGTAAAAGACTGTTAAAAAGATCAATAATTTTTTATATCTAAAATTATTATAAACAGAATCCAATGAATTATATTGAAAATATATAGGTATTATGTATCTATTTTCAAATAAAATAACTTTATATAAAATTTATATTTATTTAAATAAAAATTCAGATTTAAATTATAACTCAGTGTTTATCACTATTCATTAAAAATTGTATGTTTTCGTAAAAATACCAAAAATTAACCCAAATTTTATTTTGATATTATGAATCCAAAAATAAAGTCTATTTTTAAAGATAAAATTTATAAAATTTCAAAAATTTGGAATTACAATTCATAACAGCTTCATTGATTGGTCCTTTTGTGTTAGAATCTCGATGTTGCGTATAATGCACGCTCTTACATTATTCAAAGGGAAACGTATTGTAGAATCATGGGGTGTTACAGAAGTAATATATAATTATCATAATAAAAGTAGTTATTTTATAAAAAATAATTGTTTCTAAAACCTATTATAGTGTTCCCTTAAAAATAGTTAAGAATTTTACAAAGTCAATTGAATCAGGCATGTATTTTTAGATAAATATTTGAAAGATCCTTTTAAAAAATATAATTACCCACAAATTAAAGTAGGATTGTGGT
Organism: Viscum album; assembly: GCA_963277665.1. NCBI lineage: Eukaryota > Viridiplantae > Streptophyta > Magnoliopsida > Santalales > Viscaceae > Viscum > Viscum album. The sequence goes on from CAUJRU010000203.1 coordinate 243,700, forward strand.
TGATATATATATATATATATATATAAAATTAAAACATAATTTATTAAGATAAAATATTAATTATTAATAATTTATTTGAGTTAGGTAGATTATAAAAGTAACCTGATTGAAAATGGTGGTTCTGGTGGAAAACCCATACCTTTAGTCTGAAGGTGTTCTTCACTTGATATAAATGACCTGAATAATAAAATTTAGGTTCATAAATTAATTATTCTAGAACCTCCACATTATTTAATGTATTTATTAAAACATAATAGTTTCATTCATGGCCTTTTATGGGTTAATAGATTTAATTTCATTGTTTGGGAGCATTTTCTTCCTTGGTTTTCATGATCTGTTTACTTATATTCATGTTCAGATAAAAATGTTCAACTAGAATGGTTGTTAAATATATGTTTTATGTTATTAGTGATCAGCCATAATATTACATGGTTATAAAATTCGTTTGGTTATTGGGAGTGAAGTTGAATCATTATATAAAACATTAATGTCAATTGTTTTGGCTAATTGGATGTTTTTTATCACTAAGAACTCATTTTGATTTATAAATTAATATCATTTATACAAAAAGATTATGAATCCTTATATTAGTTATAATACATATTTTATATTTTAAATAAAAATAAAAAACTTTTTGTGACCAGAACTGAAGATGGTAATAGCAGTTGAAAACCCATCGTCATATAATGTGATAAATCAACACATCTCGGATGGGTTTTTCATTTCAAGTATAAAATAAGGTTATAGGAGAGAGGATGAAGAATAATTATTTTATAGTAACTAAATTACATTACGTTTTCTTGTATTAGATTAATCAATGCATATTTTATTACAAAAGTTGAAGAAATAAAATGAAAAGAAATGAACATGAAATAGTTGAAATGAAAAGTGGAATTTTCATCTTGAAGTAATCTTCTTTGAGAGCCACTTTAAGAGAGTGGTTTTGGTCTTTTTATGAGATAAATGGGTTCCAGAAATTGTGGTGGAACTTGGAAGGATTTTAGGGAATCATTTATATAAGGAACATGGTTTGAGAAGAGTGGAGAGAAGAGGGGGTGGGGTGGGGGGAGGGGAGGGGTGATTTGTGAATATCATACCCATTTTTTTTATTATTTCCATCAAGTACACCAATAGGGTTCATTCATGTGACCCAAAATAATAATAATTTAATGTTATTTAATAACATATGGGCATATAGAATCTATGATTCTTGTAATAGTGCATTAAATTTGCTAATTTATATATACGATAAATTACCATATTTTATTATTCAATTTTTTTAGTATTTAAGAAATATCTTAAAAAATCACCGTAACAATTTTTTGACATGTAGAATTCAAAAATGAACTCAATTTTATTAAAATAATTTTATAAATATGGTTAATTTAATTTTTAATTAATTTTAAATTTATTAAAAAAATTACATTTTTTAAACTACAATTCATTTTATATCACTTTGAAAAATTAATCGAGATCTCATTATCATATAAACATATGAGAAATATAATAATAATAATATTTTTTATTCATAAGGTTCATATTAATGTTCATAAGGGTATGTTAGTATTAAAAAAAGATTTTTTTTATTCTCAGACTCTAAATATTATCTTAAATTCAAGCATGTGTGTCTATTATTCCAAATTCAAATTATATAGGTTGAATTTATTTGAAAAGATCGGTTTTAAGAATGTGGTTTTTTGTCAAGACCCAGTGTTTCATTAATTTATCTATTAATCCTTAGGTTGTTAAATTCTCCCCTTTGTACCAAAATTGTGTATTAAAAATTACTGTAATGTTACCCCACAATATTATTTGGGTAGTTCTTCATCATACGCTCCTCAGAATCCAATGTTACCTCTTTGATTTTATGATTTACCCAAAGTATATTTACCAGCCTAGTCACCCCGTTCCTGAACAACATTTCATTCGTGTCCATAATCTGAATTTACTATTCATATTAAGATAGGTCACATTCCAATTCTATATATTCAGAAGTGAGGACATGCGTTGGGTCTAGCATGTACATTCTAAAAAATGATATGTGGAACTCATTGTGTAATTTATATAGGCTAGTCTACATTTACAAATGATATTCCATGACTCCAATTATCTAAATAATTTTCAATGGGCCAGTACATCTGAGGATCATGTTCCCTTTCTTCCCAAATCTTATGGCGCCCTTCCATGGAGAAACTTACACGAAAACATGATCTCCCATATGAAATTTCAAATCATTCCATTGTTTATCGATATAGATATTTTTCTTACATTTTTTGTGATTTTATATGGGTTTGATTAGTATTTACCTTTTCTGTTGTTTCCTTCACAAGCTCTGGGCCCCCAAACTTCCTTTCACCGACTTCAACCCAACATGTTGGTGTACGAAATCTATTTCTATACAGTGCTTTATATGGTTCCATTTGAAAAAATGAATGAAAACTATTATAGTAGGAAAACACCACTAAATGTAAATATTTATCCCACATACATAGAAAGTCAAGTGTGTAGGATCGAAATAGTGATGTAGATGCTCAATATACAAGAGGGGGGGGGGGTGGATTGTATACTTTAAAAATTCCGTTGTAACCTTTAAATTTTGTTACAAATAACTATGTTTTCCTCGAGTAAAGGAAAGGGCTATGTTTAACAAAGATAAACTTAAACAAATTCACAACACCTCTAATACCAAATGAAAACATGTAAAGAGATTCCGAATGTGGGTTCCGGAAATGTGGTTCCGGAAATTGAAACTTAACCAAAGATTACAATATGAGATTCTACCTTAAAGCGTATAGAATCTAAATGAAACAGAGTACAAGTAAGGAAGTATATGAAAGGTATACTTTCCTTATAATACAAAATGCAGCAGAAATAAACAAGTAGTAAAACAACAAGTAACAAGTTATAAGTCTTTTAACCGAAAGAGAAGGGTATCCAACAACCTTGGATAAAGGTCCCTTGATTTATACTTTCAAGAAAGTCTGTCTTACCCACACCAGGGTAAGCCCTCGATACGAAGATCAGAGTGTCTCTGTCTTGCTATCCCTGCAAGCCCTCAACTTCAAGGTAGTTGGCAACCTCTGTCTTCTTCAGCAAGGAAGCCCTCAAACTTCAAGGTAGTCGGCACCTCTGTCTTCCTATCTCCGGAAGTCCTCGAATGTAATCACCATCATTCGGAGTCGCACGAAGCATTGCGAGTTCATAAGAGCCTCTATCTCTAGAAATCACTTCAAGCATGTAATCACATGAGTCGAAGATCAGTCAGCCTTTCAGCACACCAGCAGCAGCAGCAGCTCTGAGCTCTTTCAAATGAGCTCCTATTTATAGGTAAGGTCGGCCTCCTTTCCAACGGTCATATTTTCCTTAAAAATCGGAGGGACCTGTAAACGTGTAACTTAACCAACGGTTAGTTCATAACAGAATACATGACATCGTTTTATAACAAAACAAGTGTAACAGAATATACGACACTGTTTTAAATCTTAACTAAAGAGATTCGGAGTGAAGGTTCGGAGTTAATGTTTGGAGTGTAAGGGAAATAATAAAGAGTAGAAAAAATATAAAGGCATAAGAAAAATAAAAGTTCGGAGTGAAAATTCGGAGTCTGAATAAATTCAGAGTGTATAGAACAAGGATGATCAAATTCTGTTTAATAGATGAATTCAGAATGAGAATTCAGAATGAGAATTCATCATCAGAATTCGTAGTGAGAACTCCTCATTAGAATTCGTAATGGGAATTCATTATAAGAATTCATAATGAGATTTCATCTTAAGAATTCGTATTGATAATTCTTATCCAACATTCAGAATGAGAATTCATCATCAGAATTCGTAATGAGAATTCGTCATCATAAATCTTAATGAAAATTCATTATCAGAATTCTTAATGAGAATTCGTCATTAGAATTCGTAATGAGAATTCAATGTCGAACTTCATAAGGATTCATATCCTGAATCTGGAATATAACTTAGTTAGAGTTCGTATCCGGAATTCGGAATGATACTTTATTACAGTTCTCATCTGGAATTCTGAGTGAAACTTCCTTACAGTTCTTATCCAGAATTCGGATCCTAAAGAAGAATACTTTATATCAATGTTTCAAACAAAACCGAGAAAACAACAATGAATCCGAATTTTATAATTAGGAAAAATATGAATGAAAATATGATAAGAATAATTTTTCTTACAAAAGCGATTTTCCTTATAAAAGCGATTTTCCTTATAAAAGCGATTTTCCTTATAAAAGTGATTTTCCTTATAAAAGCAATTTTCCTTATAAAAGTGATTTTCTTAAAGATAAGGTGTTTGTGATTTTCAAAACAAGAAGGAATGGAAAAGTAATAATGAAAACCTTATTGACTCAACAATCTCCCCCTTTTTGGAAAGCACAAACATCCTTGAAAAAGAAATTCTAAGAAGAAAGAAAAACATTAAGGCTTATCTCCCTTTGCTTTAAGGATATTGATGAATACGACTAACTCCCCCTTGGGCTTTGAAACTCTAAGGATCGTATTCTAGATTTCCATAGTGACACTTCATTACGAATAAGAAAGTCTTCTTTAATGAAAAACTCCCCCTTAGATAAACTCTTATTAGAGTTTGTTTTCTTTATCACCCTTTGTTAGGATTCTTTTTCCCTTTCATTGGAGTTCTTTTCCTTCTCCCCCTTTGTGATTTTCAAAAAGAATATAAGGGAATGGAAAATATAACAAAGTACCTGAAATATTATTAGTAACAACAAAAAGAAACGAGCAAGCACAAAAATTTTATTAAGATTGAAAATTTCAACAACAAAAGAGTTAAATTACAACAAAAGATCGGATCTGTCTATTTGGGATATTTTTCCTTTGCCATGAGACCCTTTAGAATAGTCTTTATCTTCTTTAAGTCTTTATGATCTTCTTCATCTTGCTTCTCTAAGAACACTATTCTTACAGATTGAGCTTCAATCTTTTCTTCATGGGCTTGATGCTTTTCTTCTTGAGCTTTGATCTTTTCTTCCTGAGCCTTCATCTTTTCTTGAAACTCAATCCGATGATCTCTTTCAAACTTCCAGTTTTGAGAGATAGAATTTAGCTTCCCATTCAGATCTCTAACTTCTTGAATCCAAATGTTCTTTTCATCTTCCAGCTTCTCTTCAAAGGAAGAAATCAGCTCATTTATCTTCCTGTCCTCAGTCTCAAAAGCATCTTTAACATTGTCTTGAAATTCGTCGAATAACCTCATCTCTTCTAGAGTATTCTTTAACCAATTTTTCATCCTCTTTCAAGATTTTCTATGAGATTCCTAGCCAACAAAAAAGGTTTTGAACTGAGCCTCAATCTCAACACACTTGTCCATAACCATAGACACGGAGTCTGTTCCTTGATTCAAAGCATGTTGGAGCATCTGGCATCTTGAATCAATACTTGAGAAGGTCGGAATGGTTCCCACCAACTTTTTCAAAGACTGAACAACAAAGTCATGCCCCACCGAAGATGACTCTGAATCTGAAACTTTTCTTGGAGAATTTTCTTCTTCAACAAGGTGAAGCTTTCTCTTTGAATAACTACCAACTTCTTTTCTCTTCACCACTACTGAACTCGGAGTATCAGCAAGAATTTTCTTTCCCTTGTCTTTTTTCGGAATAGAATCCTATTACAGAGTTTTCTTTTCACAATCAGACAGTTGGACAACATTATCATCCTCATCAGAAACTTCCAGAACACCAACCTCTACGTTTTCCATATGAGCAATATCATGTAAAAGTTGTTCTTCTTCTCCATGATAAGATAGTTCTTCTTCTCCTTTCTCTTCTTCCATTGCTAGAGTAACTAGCTTTGAAGATTCAGCTTATGAAGTTCGGAGCGATAAGTGTTCCGAAGGTGTCCCCTTATAATCATCTACTTGTTTCAACACATCTCCGGTTTCACCACTTCCTTCAGCAACATATTCTTCTTCTTTCACTTTCTCAACTTTATCACCTTGTTCAACTAGCTAGCCACTGCCTCTTCCGGAGCAACAAACTCTCTTCCTGGAGTCTCAGGTAGGGATTCCAATGAAAAGGATCTCGGAACAGGAATGTTCACAAAAACCATCTCATTGAATTTTAAAAAATCCTGAGCTACCTCAGCCTCAGACATCTTCTTCTTGAGCTTCTTTTCTTTTGATTGTTTTTCGAGCTCAACCGCAGTTCTTTCCTTCAAGGCCTTGGCCTCCCTAAGGTCCAAGCCAAACTGAGGATCCCCTTGCACTCTCTTTTCTTTCATCTCCCTAAATTTAGCAACAACCTCATCTGGGTAAGATTTCTTCTTCTTTGGTTTTGGAGGTGCGGAATGAACTTCCTTAGACTTGGGATCCTCGGCTTCTACTTCCACTTCTTTCACCTTTCTCTTCCTTACCGGCATAGAGGATTCCGGATCAGCAGCTTTCGGAACTGATTCTTTTTGAGTAGGTAGATCAATAAACTATCCAGACTCCTTGTCAAAGGCTACAACCTTTCTTTTGAGTGTTCCATCACTCACTAGCATAATCTTGAAAACTCTTGGCTTAGATTTGCAAGCCTCCTTGAAAGACTCAAGGCACAGAACTATAAACATGGAGAGGATTGCTGGATACATAATAATCTGAGCTCTCAGATTTACCTTCTTCATATTCTCAAGAGTGATAAGAATGTGCTTCATCAAATTAAACTTCCTCAAATTTATCAGAAAATCTAGGATGTAGATCTCACTCTTCTTCAAGCTATCTTTGTCACCTTTCCTTGGTACGATAAGACCCTGTAACCATAACTCTAGAATCCGGAAATTTGTAGATAAACTAGTAATCTTCGGAGCCTTGTCATCTGCCAGTCCGAGAGTTTCTAAAGCTTTTTCCTTGTCGAAGCTACCCTTAGAATCCGGAAACACATGAGAAATAAAATCAGCTTCAACTTCATTATTCAGCCCTACCAAGCTGGCATCCTTGGCATAAGAATGTTTATAAGTCTTTCTATAAGACATAAAATTAAACTTCTCCTTTCCATCTTCCTTGAGAAAAGAAACAATCCCATAGAAATCTATAAGCAAATCTGAATAAACTTCATCTTGATTCCCGGGTTTTGACACCGCAACATCTTCCCAACCACTAAGCTTGATATTCTTAGAAATAAGAGAATCATACTTGTTGATGAAATCTGGATGAACCATCCTCTCTCTATATATTAACCACTTCGAGATTGGATTAGATGAAGACATGTCTTGAGAAGCTACTTCCACAGACATTCGGATTTGAAGACCTATGAGAAGTTCGGAACTGAGAAAAGTGAAGTTAGGAACGGACTTAAAACAGAGAGGCAGAGCTTCAAGACATTGGAGCTTGAAAACCGATGTGGGACAATCATTTGGGGTCCCCTTTATATAGGCAACGAAAAAAACGGTTCAACTTCCATGATTGATCGAGCGGTTGTGATATGCCGAGATCAGATCTGACGGTCAAAAACTATTTTTCTTGAATCCGATTTTTTGAGGTTTTTATTAAAACAAAGAATTAAGAAAATTATAATCCGAAAACAAAATATAAGAAAATACCAGCAAGTAAAATATGACTACGAAAACTTGGGTAAGGAAATAAAACCTTTCGGATTGGCTTAGGAGGATTATTCGTAATGGGTAATGTTCTTACGAAAAAAAAACTTTATTACGAAATGAAAAAATTTGGAAAACTGACTACGAAAAACAAAATTAGTAAGGAAAAATGAGTACGAAAATTTCATTACAAAATTTTGAAAATGAAAAACTTATTATAAAATATTCGATACGAAAATCCTATTATGAAAATATCAGTACGAAAATTTTCATTCTGGATGTTTTCAATACGAACACTTCCATTCCAGAAGTATTCTGTACAAAAGTATCCATTCTGGAAAATTTTAGTTCCGGAAATGCCATTCTGGAATTTTAGTTTCGAAAAGTTTGAAAACAAATTTTGAAAAACTTTGTTAAACTAATAATCAAATGTACCCCCCCTATGAAAAAGAGTTTATTGCTGTAAGGATACTATTTCAACAGAAATTTAATTAAGAAGGATTACCTTACGGTTATCATTCCTAACTTTTGTTTAATGTATTCAAATCTATCGGAAGGTAAATATTTTGTGAATATATCAGCAAGTTGATCTTGCGTTCCGATAAACTGAAGAATAATATCTCCTTTCAGTGTGTGGTCCCTAAGAAAGTGATGCTTAATATCTATGTGTTTTGCACGGGAGTGATGTGCAGGGTTCTTACTAAGGTCAATGGCACGAGTGTTATCACACAAAATTTTAGTTTTAGTAAAACTCAGGCCATAGTCTGTGAGTGTGTGTTGCATCCACGACACTTGAGCACAACAACTTCCAACTGCTACATATTCAGCTTCAACAGTAGAGAGCGCTACAGAATGTTGTTTCTTGCAGGACCAAGAAACTAATTAATCTCTTAAGAAATGACAAGTTCCGGATGTACTTTTTCTATCCATTCTACATCCACCAAAGTCAGCATCAGAAAAGATTTTTAGGATAAAATCATTTCCAGAAGTATAAAATAATCCTAGATCCATGGTTCCCTGAAGTTAGCTAAAAATTCTTTTTACTACCTTTATATGAGATTCCTTAGGATTGGATTGATATCTTGCACATAAGAATACTGAAAACATTAAGTCTGGTCAACTATCTGTTAATTATAGTAGACTTCCTATCATACCTCTAAAAGATGTTTGATCTGCTGGTTTCCCAGCTTCATCAAGATCTAAAGAGTTTGATGTAACAATAGGAGTACTTATACTCTTAGTATTATCATAACCATACTTTTTAAGAAGATAATTAATATACTTATGTTGAGATATGTAGGTTCCTTCTGGTTTTTGAGAAATTTGAAAACCACGGAAAAAATGTTAACTCACCCATCATACTCATTTCAAACTCATATTTCATTAGACTTGCAAAAGAGTCGGTCAAAGATTGCTGAGTTGAACCAAATATGATGTCATCAACATAAATTTGAACAACCAAGACATTTTTCTTATCTTTCTTTATAAAAAGGGTTGGATCTGCATTTCCCTTAACATAGTTATTTTGAAGCAAAAATCCAGTGAGTCTATCATACCATGCTCGTGGGGCTTGTTTAAGGGCATATAGAGCTTTGGTAAGTCTAAAAATATAATCAGGATGTTTTGTATCTTCAAATCCAGGAGGTTGTTCAACAAAAACATCCTCTTGAACATAACCGTTAAGAAAAGCACATTTCACATCCATTTGGAAAAGTTTGAAATTAAAGAATGCTGCAAAGGCAAGTAGAATACAGATAGATTCAACTCTAGCTACTGGAGCATAGGTTTCTTCATAGTCTATTCTCTCTTGTTGATTATATCCTTTAGCAACAAGTCTAGCTTTATTTCTTACTATGACTCCATTTCCATCACATTTATTTCTGAAAACCCATTTGACTCCAATTACAGAAGTTTCCTTAGGTCTTTCAACCAAGGTCCAGACTTTATTCCTTTCGAATTCATTTAGCTCATCTTGCATGGCTTTGATCCAATCATCATCACCTAAAGCTTCATCAGTGCTTTTAGGTTCTAATTGGGAAAGAAATTCTAGATGTCCTACTTCATTTCTTAAGGAACATCTAGTCCTTAATGGTTGATTTACATCACCAATGATACTATCACTGGGATGATTCTTAAGAAACGCCTGATTTGGGTTTTGAAAAGCCTGTTCATCAACATAGGGTAGAAAATCTTCTGGGGGAAATGTTTCAGGAATATCTTCTTGAACATTATCTTTATCAGAAGGTTCTTCTATCAAAGGTTGATAATCAGTTTTTGAAAACAAATCTGAGGATGTAGGCTGAGATGTTTTAAAAACAAAAGGATCTGACTCATCAAATTTTACATGTACTGTTTCTTCAACAATACAAGTGTTTTTATTAAAAACTCTATAAGCCTTATATGTTGTGGAATAACCTAACAAAATTCCTTCATCAGATTTTGGTGCGAATTTATGTAAGTTATCTTTAGTATTCAAAATGAATGATTTGCAACCAAAACCTTGAAGTAGGATAGTCATGGTTTTCTACCATTCCATAACTCATAAATATTTTTATTAAGAAAATGTCTAATCAAAACTCGATTTATAGTATAACAAGTAGTACATGCAGCTTCAGCCCAGAAATGTCTAGCTATAGAATATTCACTCAACATGGTTCTAGTTATTTCTTGAAGAATTCTATTTCTTCTTTCAACTACACCATTTTTTTGAGGAGTTCTAGGTGCTGAAAAATTGTGAGTAATACCTTTTTTACTACAAAAAGTTTCAAAATCAGAATTTTGAAATTCTCCACCATGATCACTATGAATAGTTTTCAATGGAAGGTTTTTCACATTTTTAACTTGAGCTATAAAACTTTTGAAATAAGAAAAAGCTTCATATTTCTTTAATAGAAAATAAACCCAAGTAAATCTAGTGTAATCATCAACTAGAACAAACACATAGTATTTGCCTCCAATAATTCCAGTTTGTGTTGGACCAAAAAGATCCATGTGCACTAACTGTAATGCATCGGTTGTTGAGACTTCACCAATTGATTTAAAACTAGATTTATGTTGCTTTCCATATTGACAAGGATCACAAACTTTAGAAGAATCAAATCTAAGCTCTGGTAGATCCTTACCTAGTTTCTTCTTAGATATTTTACATAGGTTCCTAAGGTTACAGTGACCTAGTCTTCTATTCCATAACCAGGAATGATCTTCCATTGCACTAAGGCAAGGTAAATCTTGGATTCTAAGATCTACTAAGTTTAAGGTTAAACATTCTCTTGCCTATTGGCTGAGAGAATAAATTCTTCCATGGAATTGTGAACTAAGCACTTACCATTCCTAAAATTCACAAGGTAACCTTTATCACATAACTGACTTATGCTAATGAGGTTGTGCTTAAGACCCTTAACAAAAAGAACATTTGAAATCAAAGTTTTACCAAGAAAAACAATATTAACAATACCAACAATCTCAAACATAGAATTATCTCCGAAAGTTACCTTTCCTCCTTTCGTTTTGATAATCTTTTCAAAATAACTTTTGTTACCAGTCATGTGCCGGGAACATCCACTATCAATGTACCATGTATTTTTGTTGGTACTCTCTTTATTTTCCTAAAATCAAGAAGAAAATTAGACTTTCGAAATCCAAATGTGTTTGGATCTGAGATTTCTAGATAACAAAATTTTAGGTACCCACATTTTCTTAAAAAAGTAAGCTTTGTGAAATCCTAAAGATTGGGTTTTGTTTAAGGAACAATCCTTTGCCCAGTGACCACCACATTGACACTTGGTACAAAATGGGGAACTTTGAGGAACAAAATAATTGTTACTAAAAATTGGTTTTTCATGGGTATAACCAAATCCGGATTTATTTCTTAAAGGTCGTATTTGGGAATACATTTTATCAAAATTTTCTTTCCCATGGGTAAAGTTTGATAAACACTTATTTAAGGAAAAAATTTCAGACTTGAGTTTTACAACCATGTTTTTATCCTCAAAATCATTAATTTTATAACTAGAGCTAGGCTCGAAAACATTTTTATTAGAAATTACTTTTTCTAATTCTTTAGAAAGTTTGTTCTTCTCAGAAATTACTTCCTCAAGATTTTTTGAAATACTTTCAAAATCATCATTTTTCTTATCAACATCTTTAGAAAGATATGATATCTCTTTTGTAAGAATAGAATTCCTAGAGTTTACCTTATCAAGTTTTTTATTGAGTTTAGAATTCTCAATCTCAAGAAGTTCAGCAAACCTAGAGACTTCTTCATAAGTAGGTAAAGTATTTTCTTCATCAAAAGAAGATTCTTCATCAGAAGAGTCATAATACTTATTATCATTAGAATTTAATGAAACATTGGTCAGTGATTCAACATTTCGTACCTTAGCCATAAAACAATGATTATCAATATGTAATTTGGCTATAAGACCAAGATTATTATATCCCGAAGATTCATAATCAGAAGATTCATTTGAAGAGTCACCACCACTGGCACTCCAGGTGTCACTAGCTTTCAAAACCTTCTTAGCTTTTGCTTTATAATACTTTTTTCTGTTTCTGTCTGAATGTCTTTCTTTCCTTTCATTCTTTTTGAGCATAGGGCAATCTGGTCTAATATGTCCAGCTCTCTTGCATTCATAACAAGTAACATCTCCATCTTTTATATCTTTCCTTTCCTTTTTCTTATATTTGGATTGGAAATTTCTCTGGCCAACTATCTTGTTCATCCTTCGAGCAAGATTTTCTAATTCATTTTCAGAGATTTCACTCTCACTAGAATCTGATTGAACTATCATCTTCTTAGACTTGGATCTGGTTACTTTCTCAGGAGTCTTATCTTTCATATGATTTGATGTAGTTATAAAAGTAACAGTACCATTTCCATTTTTCTTTTTGATGTTGTCAGCATCTCTCTTCATTCTGGTTTCCTGTTGGAGAAGAGTTCCAAATAACTCATCAAGATAAATCTGAGTCACTTTCCTGTTCTCATCTATAGCTGTTCTTTTGGATTCCCACTCATTAGGCATGATATCAATTATCTTATCCACAAGAGATTCATAATCTAAACCTTTCTCTCCCATAGACTGTAGGCTATTGACGATAGTCATAAATCTCTGTGGAACTTTAAAAATTGGTTCTCCATAAGGAAAATTGAAGCCATGATATTCAGCTCTAAGCATAGATCTCCTAGTCTCAATCACTTTAGAAGTTCCAAAGTGTGTAACCTCTAAATTCTTCCAGATATAGTTGGCTGCTTCACAAGAAGAAATTTGGCTGTATATATTTCTAGTCATTGAACAAAGTAAGGTATTACATACCTTATAGTTGAGTTGATACTCTTGCTTTTCCTGGTTAGTGAAAGTTCTGACTTCCTTGTCAGGAATTTTATAATCACCAGTAAGCATAACAAAGTTGTCTACTCCAGTATTGATAACAAAAGTCTTCATTCAATCTCTCCAGTACTCATAGTCATTACCATCAAATATTGGTGGTCTTGTAGGATTTAGATTATCAATAGAACCAACATTAATTCCTTCCATACTTAAAATAACCTTCGGCACACAAACTTGTTAGTAGAAAAGATTCGTAATAACAAAGTTCGGTAATGGAAAAGTTCTGAATGGAAAAGTTCAGAATGGAAAAGTGAGCAAGAAAAACTTATACATGAGTACAAGTATTTCAGAGACCTGCTCTGATACCAATTGTAGGATCGAAATAGTGATGTAGATGCTCATTATACAAGAGGGGGGGGGGGGTGAATTTTATACTTTAAAAATTCATTTGGAACCTTTAAAGTTAGTTACAAATAACTATGTTTTCCTCGAGTAAAGGAAAGGGCTATGTTTAACAAAGTTAAACATAAAAAAAATTCACAACACCTCTAATACCAAATGAAAACTTGGAAAGAGATTCCGAACGTGGGTTCCGGAAATGTGGTTCCGGAAATTGAAACTTAACAAAAGATTACAATATGAGATTCTACCTTAAAGCATATAGAATCTAAATGAAACAGAGTACAAGTAAGGAAGTATAAGAATGTTATACTTTCCTTATAATATAAAATGAAGTGGAAATAAACAAGTAGTAAAACTACAAGTAACAAGATATAAGTCTTTTAACCCAAAGAGAAGGGTATCCAACAACCTTGGATAAAGGTCCCTTGATTTTTTCATTCAAGCATGTCTGTCTTACACACACCAGGGTAAGCCCGCCAGCCCTCAACTTCAAGGTAGTTGGCAACCTATGTCTTCCTCGGCAAGGAATCCCTCGAACTTCAAGGTAGTCGGCACCTCTATCTTCCTATCCCCGGAAGTCCTCAAATGTAATCACCAACATTCGGAGTCGCACGAAGCTTTGAGAGTTAATAAGAGCCACTCTCTCTGGAAATCACTTTAATCATGTAATCACATGAGTCGAAGATCAGTCAGCCTTTCAGCACACCAGCAGCAGCAGCAGCTCTGAGCTCTTTCAAATGAGCTCCTATTTATAGGTAAGGTAGGCCTCCTTTCCAATGGTCATATTTTCCTTAAAAATCGGAGGGACCTGTACACGTGTAACATAACCAACAGTTAGTTCATAATAGAATACACAACATCGTTTTATAACAAAAAAAGTGTAACAGAATATACGACACCGTTTTAAATCTTAACTAAAACGATTCAGAGTGAAGGTTCGGAGTTAATGTTCGGAGTGTAAGGAAAATAATAAAGAGTAGACAAAATATAAAGGCATAAGCAAAATGAAAGTTCGGAGTGAAAATTCAGAGTCTGAATGAATTAAGAGTGTATAGAACAAGGATGATCAAATTCTGTTTAATAGATGAATTCGGAATGAGAATTCGGAATGAGAATTCTTCATTAGAATTCGTAGTGAGAATTCCTCATCAGAATTCGTAATGGGAATTCATCATAAAAATTCGTAATGAGATTTCATCTTAAGAATTCGTATTGAGAATTCGTATCCAGCATTTAGAATGAGAATTCATCATCAGAATTCGTAATGTGAATTCCTCATCATAAATCTTAATGAAAATTCATTATCAGAATTCGTAATGAGAATTCGTCATTAGAATTCGTAATGAGAATTCAATGTCGAACTTCATAAGGATTCGTATCTTGAATCTGGAATATAAGTTAGTCAGAGTTCATATCCGGAATTCGGAATGATACTTTATTATAGTTCTCATCTAGAATTCAGAGTGAAACTTCCTTACAGTTCTTATCCAGAATTCGGATCCTAAAACAGAATACTTTATATCAAAGATTCAAACAAAACCGAGAAAACAGAAATGAATCCGAATTTTATACTTAGGAAAAATATGAATGAAAATATGATAAGAATAATTTTTCCTACAAAAGGGATTTTCCTTATAAAAGCGATTTTCCTTATAAAAGCGATTATTCTTATAAAAGAGATTTTCCTTATAAAAGAAATTTTCCTTATAAAAGCAATTTTCCTTATAAACGCAATTTTCCTTATAAAAGTGATTTTCTTAAAGATAAGGTGTTTGTGATTTTCACAACAAGAAAGAATGGAAAAGTCATAAGGAAAACCTTATTGACTCAACAAAGTGAACATGATCTCAATATGTCTTCTATGGTTTGGATCGTCTTCACTAATTTCCCATCAGTTTGAGGGTGATAAGAAGTACTCAATGGAATCTTGGAATCCAGTAATTTCAAAAGACTTTTCCATAATTTGCATGTAAACTGTGGGTCACAATCATACTTAATTGAGAGAGGTGCTCCATGAAGTATCACAACATCAGTGATATGGAGTCGTTCTAGGTGCTCCAATGGATGACCATCCCTTATAGTGAGGAAATGTTCATATTTCATTAGTTGATCAACAATTATCAATATAACATCATTGTTCCATTGATTTTTGGGTAATATGGTGAAATATTTCATGGTGACGTCATCCCATTTCCATGTAGGATTAAGTATATGTTACATGAATCCTATAAGATTTTGCGTTTCCTATTTTACATGTTTAATGACTAGATATCTTGATATATAATTAGTAATTTTATGCTTCATGTTGTCCCTTAAATAAGGTTATTTCAATTCTCTATAAATTTATGTTCTACCAGGGTGTATAGGGGAACTAGAACTATGTTCATCATTCACTAACTCCATTTTTAGCTCAGGTATAGTTGGAACACAAAGCCCCTTTAATGACCCAGACTTTAATTAATGGCAATTCCTCTTGATCTTATTAAATGTATTTTTAACTAAGAGGGTCTTATAACATATTCACATATATGGATTTATGTTTTGGGATATTAAAATTCCTTTAATAATTGTGAATTGTGCTATTATAGATGCTAAAATGTGATCACATGATTAGTATAAATAATGTTCATTAAGAAAAGGAATTTACTCACACAATAGAAGCGATGGCCTCATCCAATAGAATTGCTCCATACAAAGCCCATTTATCATAGGATGGAAAGAAGGTGACATCATTGGGATTTTCTCTTGACCACACCCAAGCCAAGCTTTAACACGTTAATCTTGAATGGAACTACCTATGCGAGAAGTGAAAGATGATAAAGATTACAACCCAAGGGATGTTCTCTAAGTCACAACAAGAGTCTGTTACCATCACACACCTTACCCTTCGGTCTTATGTGTGTGTTATAAGAGGTTATGTAATGATACCCTAGTACAATGATTATGTACATTATTTTTGTATATATTAAATAGTATATATGAATTTTATTTTTGTTACTTTGTAAATAGTTTTTAAAGCACAAATATTATTTTTAGTTAATATTCTATAAAGAATTATATATTAAGGAAATAATGGAATGTTGATTTAAATAATATTTTATTTAAATATTATTACGAAATTACATTTTGTATATATAAATGATCGTATAATTATAATTAATCCAATTGTGATTTTTATTATGGTTAGAAAGCAATTTTTGTCAAAGCCCATGAATATTTCCTAAATATGGTTTTTTATTTTAAAAGAAATAATTTACATATTTAGAAATTTATTTAGATAAAATGAATATTATTTTTGGAATCAGGACATCAAAATTATCCAAAGGGGAATTTTTCCTAATTTTCTAAGACAATCGATTTTTTGGGTACAAATTAAATACCATTTAAATATATAATGTATTTTTTTGATGTCAGAATGACCCAATAGTTATTTAATAAAATACTATAAACATTATGTTCGAACAATATATGTGTTCCCATTAAAATAATGTAATTTGATGTTTGTCTGATTTATTTAACAATGATTTACTGGACCCTTCGAGACTTATAAAACATTTTATCGTTTTAAATTGATTTCCATGAGAATGTGACTCACGTCAACATAAGAAACTATATTATTTTAAGAAGTTATCCCAATGGCCTTATAAAATAATGTTTTTCACTCCACTTTGGAATAACCCATCGGAAAAAACAATGTTTTGTATTGTGGTTTTGATTAGATTAATGTGTGGTGTCCCAAACCAAAATAATAAAAATCTTCTCCTTTCATATATAATCCCACTCAATATCCCACTTCTTCTTCACTCAATTATTTTTGAGTTAGTACAACTGCTTTCCTCCTCTCTCTATAATCCTCTCAAGTCACCCCAAAATCCCAAGAATCCTTTATCAAGACCCTCCCAATCCTTTGGGAGCACACTTCCAAGTAAATGATTCCTTCCTTTTTCATTTTATCCATGTTTGCTAATATTTTTATAACCTGTTATTTTCAATTATAAATTTTTGGGTCTGATTTCAAAACTCTCCGATACATCCCTATTTATGTTTTAATAATTGTAGACCCCTTTTATCTTTCATTAATGCCTCCCATGTACACCCGTTAACATGCGTAAATTTCATAAAAATCCCCCCTCCTCATTTACATTCAAGCATTTATTTTTTATCTGGAATCCAAATTCCATTACACATGTTGGGACATTTATCTATATAAAATCATTCTAGTCCATTTATTTTTCATATAATGAAACACCTTTTTCTGTTTCAACAATCTATTTTATGAAGTCTTAGTCATGTCGTTATGCAACCTAAATTGCACTGCCATTTTCCGATCCAAAATCATTATGTTGTCAATACCATTTCCATTTCTCTATCTAGAGTATTCAATTTTATGCATAATTAATTATTTATTAATGAATTTCTTGTATTAATTCCATATTTTTTTTCCATCTAATTAATTGTGATGTTTTATGAATCTATATTGTATGATCTTGTGGCACACTTATGAATTAAATGAAATGTTTGAGTAGGGTGCACCCTGATAGCACTCCAATGAATTTGGTAAAGACTATTATCATGATACATTAAGTGAAATGAGGGTCTAATCATGATAATTCTTGTGCTATTAGGGTTTAATCATGCTCCATGTGCAATGTGCCTTGGCTTATCTGAATATCATGTTAGCTGTTGTTGCCACATTTCGATGATATGATAATCATGCTATATCATGCCTTTATTTTCATGTTTTTCTTCTTCTCCATTTTCATTACTATTTCCTAACATGTATTTTATTATTCATGGTATTAATTATTTACTAGATTAACAGGCTTTATAGCTCACAATTTTATTATGCATTTCCTTAGGTTATCCAATGTCATGATAAGTACGAGGTAATGTAGTGTTCATGTAAAGGATGTTTTCAATAAAGATATTGTGTTTCATGTCTTAAGATGTTATGTATTTTTAATAATCCCAAAAGACCCTACAAATATCAATCATTTATCTTGTATCTAGTGAATAGTTTTTATAATAAATCATGTTTAGTTGTGTTATAAAAATTAGGGATGTTATAGTTGGTATCATAGGATAGGTTGAGTTATTTTTTGTGTTAGGATTTGAAAACCCTAGTAAAAGCCATAGGGAAATGAATAAGAATAATAATATAATCCCTATATTTCGGTGAGTATTTAGTAAGTGGTTTATCAGGAAAATACATCGCATTCTGGATACAAGCTGGTAGAGGCATCGCTGGCACAGATGTACCTTGGAGTGAAAAATCTGACAAGGAGTGTCAGTCTCGACCTCTGGTATCCTGGTACACAACAATGATACATCCTTCAATCTTGGTTATGCCACTCTTGAGGGATATTCATTGGTAAATTGACAAGCTTAGTATGATCCATTGTTAGGGGAATTAAAAAATAATTCCTTTAAAAATATATGTTGGAAAGAAGATCATGGATAACATTGATTGAAGCCTATAGATTCATAAGTTAAGGTAATAAAAGTTATTTATAATTCATCCATTTTGTCCTTGGATTGACCATTATGTTTTTCCCGTAACTATTTTTATTCCATACAGTTTTCGATAATAGGGAGAATCAGGATAACAGCCGCTGCAAAGATCAATGTGATTACTGTTCAAATAAGATGCCCAATTACATGGAGTGGAAATCACAAACATCGTCATGATACTCTCTCAGTTAACTCAATATTTGAATATAAAAATGGGTTAATAGGAATTTTCACTACCGTATGAATGAACAAGTCACAATCAATTGTTTAATGAGACAAAGGGATCATACGTTTAATGGATCATTTGATCCCTCAATTGCCAAAAAAATGGATCAACTCCATTGAAAAGATCATCTCCATCCTTCAATGTTACGGAAAAGAGAAGGTTCATCTGGTTTATTATCTTATGGAAGGCGAGTCTAATTAATGGTGGACATTGATAAAACATATAAATACTAAAGAGGAGATTGAGGCATTATAATTTAAGGATTTTAGGAAAACAATTCGATACATATTTTTTGTACACCCTCCTACTTATAATGGAAAGGGACTTCCTTTCCCTCAAGAAAAAAGATGATGAATCCATCGGACCATACAAGGGAAACCTCACAAGTATTGTAGCTACGCCTCCAACATTGTCATTACCCCTCGAATACAAGGTTGACTACTTCTTTGGTGGGATGAAACCTATCCTACATAATACCCTGGAAATTTGTGGCATAGATAGCTATGAGGAAATTATACAACGTGCCCTCAAAGTTGAAATGGGGATCAATGAATCCTAGGGGTATCATGGGGATAAGAAGCACTAGGTAGACATGAATTATGGTGGTCTGATGGATAAATCCAATGGTGCTATGAAAATTCGTCACCCCACATGACGAAGGTGCAGAATAATGCAACCCATAAATTTCCTAAAGTGTACGAAGAAATGATTTATGTGTGGAAGAGAAGGGCAGCTATCCGTTAATGGCCGAGAAGAAAAACCATCGGCAGTGACAGTGGATAGGAACACTCTATTTGACTCACAACACATTGTTCATTGCTTCAACACCACTGAAATCGGCAACCAGGAAAATCTGTTCCCTATGCCAAGGGTTTCCATAGGCAACCAACAACCTCCATGGTAGCAATGGCCAGTTTTTCTATCATTACCGCCAATGTGAATCCCGATAATAATGTGGTGACATTTACACTAGTTATTCATTCAAGAATATAGAAAATACTTTTTTATTATGGTTCTACACATTCTTTTGTTTCTCGAATGTTTAGTAGAGAAATCCCCAAATCACCAAAAATCATGGTAGTAATGTTTTCGGTGAGTATGGAATGTGCGGTAATCATTCCATCCCATGAATATAACTGCACTAGTAAAATTTTTTGGATTGAACATCCCAGAAAACCTCATCACATTACCTATAGTAGAATTTTATGTAAATATCATCATGGATTGGATTTCCTTATATAGATCCAACATAAGTTGACCTGATAGGAAAATAACTATGTTTATTGATAATCAACCCCCTATTCTATTCAAGTTCAATGAGTTCAATGAATCTTCATTGTCACTGTCATCTCAATCATGTATATTACTACCCAATAAGAACGTGTATCTAGTTTAGATGATTTTGTATAAGGAAGAAACCATCATTAAAGACATTCATATTATGATAGAATTTGCATAATTGTTTCCTGATGAATTTCCTAGTCTTCCTCCTAGGAGAGATGTTGAATTATCAATTGATCTTATACCTAGGTTATTTCCAATATCCAAAAATCTATATTGAATGGCAGTTATGGAGCTTTAGGAGTAGAAGAAACAACTACAGGAGTATTTGGATAAATGGTTTATATGGTCATGTTCTTCACTATGGGGTGCTTCATTCCTCTTCTTCATGAAGAAAGATGGGTCAATGAGACATTTCATTGATTATTGTGAGTTAAACAAATCATAATAAAGAACAAGTATTCTCTCACACAAATTGATGACTTGTTCGATAAGCTGCATGGAGCACAATCTTCTCCAAGGTGGATCTATGGTCAAGATATTATCCAGTAAGGGTGAATAAGGAAGATATCACAAATAATGTTTTTAGTACAAGATAAGGGAACTGTGAATTTATAGTAATTTTTTTAGGATCACTAATTCTCTAGAAATCATCATAGACCTGATTAATATATTCATTAAATATTATCTCATAATATTTATTGTAGTATTTATTGATTTTTTTTAATATACTCAAAAATGATATAGGATCATGCGGATCATCTATGAACTATACTTGAGACCATGCGAAAGGAGAAGATCTATAAAAAGTACCTAAATATTGATTTATAGATGAAGGAGGTCTCATTCTTGGGTCATATCATCACAAGAAATGGGATATTTGCAGTTCCCTCGATGATTCCTACAATAGAGGGATGTCTGAGGCCAATAACGGTAACAGATATACTTATCTTCTGGGGGTAGATGGATATTATTGTAAATTTTTGAGAAAGTTTTCACAATATCCAAACCCTCTTACCAGTCTAACTAGAGTGTGAGTCATATTTTTTGGAGGGATGAATGCAAAGAGAACTTCAAGGAGTTGAAAAAAAGGATTATCACTACACCCGTGCACACATTACCCACAAGTGGAGAACCTTTTTGGTAATTAGTGAATATAAGAAGAAGGGAATGGGTTGTGTGTTGAGGGAGAATAACAAAATCATTTCTTCTGCTTCATGGTAATTGAATGTTCATGAACAGAACTATCCAACGTATGATTTGGAGTTAGCTGTGGTGATCATTGCTTTAAAAATTTAGCGGCATTACCTCTTTGGGGAGTTGTGTGAAATATATACGGACCACAAAATCCCAAAGTATATATTCACATAAAAAGAGTTGGACATGCTCCAATGATGATGGTTAGAGATTATCAAGGAATATGAATTTCCAATACAATACCACCCTAGGTAAGCAAAGAAAATAAGAGATCCTCTAACTAGAAAAGAACCTGTGATTCTATCATTGAAGATAATTTAAATGGATCCAATCTTCTTAAATTTGATTAATATGGAAATCGAAATCATAGAAAATGGAACATCATAAATCCATTCACAAATGATTACTCAACCCTATCTTTTGGAATGCTTAATGGATTTTCAAAATGATGTTGTGGGAATTCAGAAGAAGGTGGAAACTATCTGAAATGGTAATTCCTCGACATTAAAAACCAATGAAGAAGGAATTGTATTATTTGGGTCAAGACTGTATTTTCCATTGAATCTAGAGTTAAAGAAAGAACTTTTGGATGATGCACATAGCAAAAAATTCTCTATTCCATCAGAAAATACAAATATGTATCATGATCTCTGTTTCAATTATTAGTGGGATAACATGAAGATGGAGATCCTCGAGTATACATCAATGTTCCTACTCTGTCCTAAAGTGAAGAAGAATAGGCATAAGTCTAAGAGAATGATGTAACCATTTCATATACCATCATGGAAATGGGAAAACATCCCCTTGGTCCTTAACATCGGACATCCGAATACATCCAAAGAAACAATTTTATATGGGTGTTGGGGAGTGTCTTACAAAGACTGCACACTTCATTGATATCCAGGAAAAAATTTCAATGGTTCAACTGGCACAGACATACAACCGAGACGTGGTAAGTTTACATGGAGTACCACTATCTATAGTATCTGATCATGTCCTTGATTAACCTCTATGTTTTAGAAGAGTCATCAACATACTCTTGACCCTGAGCTGAACATCAGTACTACATATCATCCTCAAACTTATGACCAATATGAGTGGACTATCCATGAACTTGAGGACATACTGAAAGATTTATCAATGGACTTCAAAGGAGGAGGGGATCAACATATCCCACCTGTTGAGTTCTCATACGATAATGATTTCCACTCATGCCTCCAAAATAGATTTTTATGAAGCCCTATATGGGATGAGGTTCATTACACTGGCATGCTGGGATAATGTTGGGGAGGGAAAACTCTTAGGTCCATCAATGTTCAATGAAATGGTGATGAAGGTTATTACCATCCAGTAGAACATTAATGATACCAAGAGTTGAAAAAAATAGTTATGAAGATAATCATAGAAGAGAAAAAGAGTTTAATGTTAGAGAAATTGAACTCCTCTACATATCAGTATGATAAAGATTTATCAGATTTTAGAAGAATGGAATGTTGAGTCTCAGGTACGTCTGCCATTTTGAAATCCTTGATCACACTGGAGCAGTTTCCAATAGACTAGAACATCCACCAAACCTATATCAAGTACATGATGTATTCTATGTATCACTCTTGAGGAAGTACATACCTAACCAATTGTATTTAATCATTCGATAGGTCGTACCATTGGAGAATGACCTCTCCTATGAAAAGAAGCCGGTGAAGATCTGAGATCGTAGAGAACAAGTTATACAAAATAAGACAATGCCATCATGAAAGTGTTGTGGTGAAACTACATGTTTGAAAAAGAAGCGTGGGAATCAGAGGAAGTGATGAATCAGAGTTACCCATATTTATTTTAGTGTGGGAAAACAAAATTTTTAGGTAGAAATTTCTTAAGGTTGGATATTGTAATGACCCAAAATTTTATTAATGGAAATTTATTCAGTATATAATTCAATTTCTTATTATCTAAGATTGTTGTATGGATTATTAAATTATTTTGATTTTTGATTTTGGATATTAAAATATTTTTACAAATTGTGACTATTGCTAAAATAGACATTAAATAGAGATCAAATGATTAGTTTAATTATAGGGCTTTAACAAATCCATTTCACTCAGACAAAGGAAGAGATGACCTCATTCTGTAGATTTCCACCATAATAAGCCTATTTGTCAGAGCTCGGAAAGGAGGTGGCATCATTCAGATTCTCTCTTGACCAATCCCAAGCCAAGCATCCACACGTTAATCTCGAACAAAACCACCTATAAGAGAAGTGGAAGTTGAAAGATATTACCACCCGACCGATGTTATCAAAGCCACCCCAATAGTATGTCACCATTGCGCACCTTACCCTTTGGTCGTATGTGGGTTTTATAATGGGTTATGTAATCAGACCCTACTATTATGATTATGCATATTATTTTTTATGGAATAAATTGTATACATTCATTTTTATTGTTATTTTCTAAATATTTTTAAAGATCATATAGTTTTTTAGTCAATATTCTATTAATAAATATTTTTTTGACAAAATAATGTAATTTTCATTTCATTAATATTTTAAATAAAAATTATTAAAAAATTAATTAAAATTAAATTTAAAAGAAAATATAGTTATTATGAATCCAATTGTGATTTTTATTTATGTTTGAAAGCTATATTTGTCAAAACCCAAGAATTTTCAATAAATGACAGTTTTTATTTAAAAATTAAAATTCACATATATAGAAAATTATTTAGAAAAAATAAATATTATTTTTGTAATCAGGATGTCAAAATTATACAATGGTGTATTTTTCATTATTTTCTAAGACAGTCAATTTGTTGGCTGAAAATTAAATACCATTTAAATATATAATGCATTTTACGACATCATAATAACCCAATAGTGATGTAATAAAATACTATAAACATTATTTTCGTCCAATGTATGTTTTACCATTAAAATAATGTGATTTTAGGTTATTTTTATTTATTTTACAATGCTTTTTTTGGCCCTTCAAGACTTATAAAAAATTTAATATTTTTAAATTGATTTCCTTGATAGTGTGACTCACCTTCACAATGGAAACTCTATTATATTAAGAAGTTAGGCCATTGGCCTTATAAAATAATTTCCTCCACTCCCCTTTGGAAAAACCATGGGTAAAATCCATTGGATGTTTTGTGGTATAGATTAGATTATTGGGTTGTGTCCCAAACCTATCTAATAAATAATTCCCTCTCATTTCCTAACTAAACCCACCGAAGCTCCCAATTCATCATCACTTAATGAATTTAGAGTTTTTCCATCCTCTTCCCTCTTCTATCTATAATCCTCTCTTGGTTTTGGAACCTCCCAATAAGCCTCTCTCAAGCCCCTCCCAACCCATTGGAATCACATTTCCATGTAAGGGATTCATTCCTTTTTCATTTTATCCATGTTTCGTAATATTTTTCTTCCCTTTTATTTTCAACTATAATTGTTGGGGTATGTTTTTTCACATCCACCATACTGCCTTATTTATGTTTTAATGATGAGAGACACCTTTTTTCACTAATTAATGCCTCAATGGTACACCTGTTACCATGAAAATACTCAGTAGGAAATTTCTCCCAACACATTGACATTCAATCAATAATTTGTTTATCATGAATACAAATAACATTACTTATGTTTGAAAATTTATCTATATGACCCCATTCTTTTCAATTTTATGTACATATGATGAGACACCATTTTCTATCTCATCAACCATTATTATGAAGTCTTATGTCACACTGTTATGCTGCCAAAATTGCACCTCTGTTTTCTGGTCCAAATTCATTGTGTAGTAAATAGAATGCCCATTTTTCTATCAAGGGTATTAAACATTATGAAAATTTAAATATTGATGGAATAGTTTCATTATGCAATTCCATATTACATTGTAATGGAATAAATTATATTGTTTAAGGAATCTATGTTTTATTATCTTGTGGTGTACTTATGCTAGAAATGAAATGTTTGAGAATGGTGCACCCTGATTACGCGCCAGTGCATTGGGTAAAGACTAGTATCATGATACGTCAAGTGAAATGAGGGTTTTATCATGATAATTTATGTGCATAGAGTGTTTACTCATTCTCCTGGTTCAATGGGACTTGGCTCTTTATAATATCAGGATAAGTGTTGTTGCCACATTTCCATGATATGATAATCATTATATCTCATGGTTTTATGTTCATGTTTCTCTTATTCTCCATTCATATGCATATTTACCAAACATGTATTGTATTCTTCGGGTTATTCCTTGATTACATATAGGGCTTTATATCTCACCCGTTTCATGTACATGTCCTAAGGTTATCCCAAGAAATTATAAGTATGAGAGAAAGTAGTGGTAATGTAATGGAATTTTTCAATAAAGATGGTGTGTTACATGTATTAACTCATTATTTAATGTTCCTAAGCCCCAAAAACACTAGAACTATCAATCTCCTATGTTGTATCAAGTGATGAATTTATGTAATAAATCATGATTATGTATGTAATAAAAAACCGGGTTGTAATTTCCTCTTCCCAAATTTCATAATTCCATTATCATATACAAAGTTATTCATCTTCCCATCATTAAAAACACTATTTTTATTTTCAATATTCTCATCATTAGGATTAAATATTTTAAATAATTTTATTAAATACTTTTGGGAAAATAATTTAAAATTTAATGATGTTTCACCTTATTTGATAATTACATTGTCTATCATTACTAAATCCATGAATACATGATCCCTTTCAATCCTCATTTTCTTTAAACTCCATGATCCATCTACCTCAATGCATCATCTACCTTATATTCTTTACCCGAGTGGTAGTGTATGAAACAATCATAATCCTTGAGTAGTTTGAACCATCTCCATTGCCTCATGTTAAGTTATTTATTAGAAAAGTAATACTTCAGACTATTTTGATCCATATATATATCACATCTTTCACAGTATAGATTGTGTCTCTAAATTTTTAGAGTAAATATCACAGCTACTATCTCAAGATCAAGCGTAGGATAGTTTTGTTCATGAATTTTTAAATTTTTTGATTCATAGGAAATAACTCTATAATTTTTCACAAGGAAATAAGCATAAACTTTCATTGATTCATAGTTATAAATAAAAAACCCATCACTCCCTGATTGAAGAGTTAGGGTTAGAGAATTCAGTGATATCCTCTTCATGTTTTCGAAATAATACTAAAAATATTTTTTTCCATACTATCTTATCCCCATTATGTGTAATATTGGTCATTGGGTTGTCTAAATGAGTGAAGCTCTAAATGAAATGCTGATAATGACTTGATAATCCAAAATATCGACATACTTCAGTTATATTCATTGGAGTATGCCATTATTGAACATCCCTTGTCATCATAGGATCAATTGATAATACATTCTTCTCTAAAATGTATCCATGAAAGGAAACTGATTGAATCTTACATTAACAGTTTTTAAACATCCCATTTAATTTATTTGCTCTCCGAGTCTTCAAAATCGTGTGCAAGTTATTTTTATGATCTTCGTAGCTTTCGGAGTATGTCAATATATCATTAATAAAAACCACCACAAATTCTCCATGATATTCCTTGTAAACCCTATTTATTTGATCCATGAAGATAAAGGGTGAATTATCCATTCCAAAAGAATTATTTTAAACTAGTAATGCCTATAATTGGTTTGAAACACTATATTTGGAATATCAACCTTCCCACTTGCAACTAATGATATCTAGATCGAAGGTCATTCTTTAAAAAATATTGGTCTCCATGAAGTTGTTCAACTAAATCATCAATACACGGTAGAGGATACTTATTAAATATTGTTACAGAATTGATCTGCATGTAGTCAGTTTGCATACTCATAGATCCATCATTCTTTGTAATGAAAAGAATAGGGGATCCCCTTAGAGAAACACTATGGAGAATAAATCTATAACAACTGAATTCATCTAGTTGTTTCTTCAGTTCTACTAATTACGAATTGTCTATTATATAAGGAGTCTTTGATATAGGTTTTGTAACAAGAAATTAAATCTATAGACAATTCAACATCCCGTCCTGGAGGATGTCCATGTAAATCCTTCAGAAACATGTCAATATATTATTGAATAATAGGTACGTACTAAATTTTAATATTTATGTTATTACCCAATGGTATGTCATTCTCATCCTCTCCATGAATTTCACTATATAGATCTACTAGGGGTGGATCTAGATAATATCTAGATGATGATGTTTCTTCTTTATATATTTGGGATTCAACATCATTCTCAAAAAATTGTAACCTCATTCTTCCTGTAATATATCTTCGCATCGTGATTTGAAATCTGATCATACCACGATTCCCTGTTTTATTACACCCTTACACCGCTGTTTTAAACTAGTTTTGTAATGGATATTAAAAATATAATAACAAATTTCACTTTATGTTTGAATCAATCAATTACTATTAATCAATATTAGAATGGGAAATGTTACTTGTTTTTATTATTTCAATGTAGGTGGAGATGATTTGGAGGGCCTTTGATGAAGTGGAAGAAAAATGGGCCAAAATTGAATGGATCCATGGAAATCTTTCCAATGTTTTTCATAGTACACGAAATACGTGCTTCCAAATGGGCTGAACATTTTTGGACTTGTCCAAAATTTAATAGGATAAATTTCATATTAATGAACCTAATCTTGATTTTTCTTTTATAGGGCCCATCCAAACTGATTTGTCCAAGCCATCAAATATGGACCATGTCAAATGCGGTGTTCTGTATTTTATCAATATCATGAGCTGTAGTTGTTCAAAGGGTGCCAAACTATCGGTGGAGACATTCAAGAGATAGGGCTACAACTTTTTTATTTTCTTCAAAGTGAGATAAGACTGTCTGAAGGCCAAACCTGTGGTACAAATGGATTGATGAAATCTGTGTTCCTAAAACCACCTTCCAATTTTCCTATAAAATGACACCTTGGGCTCCCCATTTGCAAGTTAGTCCAAGAGTAAAGGTGCTGCCATTTTCAAGTCCCCAAGAAGTCTTCTCAACATACCTAGACGTTTTGGAGGCTATGTGAAGTGCTACTTCAACATCTCCTTCTTCTTCCTCTTCCATGGGTTTCTAAACCCCATGTGATCACCCGGGGAGGAACGTGATGTAAATCCCTAGCTTCATGTTGTAATATTTGAATGATCTTTTGAATTTCATGTTGTTGTATTTTTTTCATCATCCTCTATTCTTATTTTATTTATTTATCTACTGGTATGTCATGCTCAACTAATATGATCATGATTGGGGGTACCCATTCATGTGATGTTTCACACAACATTCACCACTTTCTTTTCTCCCTTCCAATTGCTGTGTTTGTGTGGTTCGTATTGGTCAATTGAGCTCACATAATCACTATCAAGGACATGCACATTTATTTCATGGTATCACAATGAAATAACATACAAACATGGACATAACATCTAATTCTTCATGTGTTGCCTTGGTGAGTTTCAGTTATTATGTCGAAAACAAATTACCCAATCATCGGCGGTGTCCGGTGAATCGTTATGTGTTTTTGACTGAACCCTTGGATGTATCCAAGTATAAACTTAGTAACATTATGGTTATAGGTGTTACAAACCAGGTATTAAAAGATCATAACCCCATCTCCTGAAGCGATGAAGGATGAGTATCACGAGACTTCCCCGGGTTGATCACGTTTAATCAATCTTGTTCATTTGTAATTTGTTTTATCTCTTTCATTTCATATTTTCATCATTAATCATAAAACCCCCAAGTTTTACAAAACCTAATGCACCTTATACTTCCATAATAAAAATCCTCTTTTTAAATTAATGGTCTAAGGCTCCGTTGAGAGATGACCTAGGGTTGCTGTTATAATGCAGAAATTCTAGTCAAAATTAAACAACTAATTTTACGTGCTTGACAACGCGATCAAATTTGGGCGCCGTTTACGGGGAACCAAGATAATTTTTTTTTATTTATTTCCTTTTATTTATTTATTTTACATCTTAATTAGTATTCCTTTAAATACCCCACCCCCATTTGATTGATTTTGTTTTGGATTTTGTCTTTATTTTTGGTTTTTTGTGCATTATTTATCTCTCTATCTCTCTCTTGTTCTATATCTCCATCTATAATTATGTATTACAATATTATATTTTCTTTTCACCCTTCTTATGTGATTTTATCATTATTCAAAAAAAACTTCACAAATTATTTTCATAACCTGATCTGGTAAAGAAACACTACTTGAATTTGACCCTGAAATTGAAAAGTCACTTAACACACAAATCAAGGCATCTAGAGAAGGTAAATCAAGTAACATTGAGGAACCCCTGTTGGAACTTCAAAGTGGTCCTAAACCAATCCAAAATTTAACCCAATCAAACCCAATAAAACATGGCTGCAAATAACCGAACATTAAAAGAACTGACCACCCCTGATGTGGAGTACCAACTTGCATAAATCCAATATCTTGAGGAAGAAACCAACTTGGAGCTGAGATTAGGTCTCATCCACCCCATTCCAAAATTCCATGGTCTTCCTGGTGAGATCCCTCACAAACATGTCAAATGAATTTCACATAGTGTGCCCCCTATGAAACCCCAAAATGTGTCTGAGGACCTCATTAAGTTTAGGGGCTTCCCTTTCTCCCTTTATGGTGTAGCCAAATATTGGATATACTATTTGCCTACCACTATTGGGGGATGGAATGACCTTAGAATAAACTTTATAGAAAATTTCTTCCTTGCCTCCCGAACTACGTTAATTAGGAAATAAATATGTGGAATTAGGCAATCACAAAGAGAGACCCTTCATGAATAATGGGAGATATTCAAAAAGACTTTGCTCAAGCTGCCCCCACCACCATATTAGTGAACTACTATTAATTCAATACTTCTATGAAGGAATTATCCCCATGGATCATTGAATGATTGATGCTGCAGCTGGTGGTACCCTAGTTGATAAAACTCCTTCCACCGCTCGTGAATTAATAGCCAACATGGCTCAAAATGCACAACAATTTGGTACATAAGCTATTGCACCAACCCGAGGAGTTCATGAGGTAAGTCGTTCATCCCAAGAACAAATGGTAGATAATAAACATGATGAGATGCATACCATTCTGAGGTAATTATATCAAGCACAAGGTAACTCACACTCTCCCCCCATTCCATTACATTGTGGTATTTGTTCTGATAATACTCATTTTTATGACCAGTGCCTACAACTTCAGGATTCATATGAGTCTTGTGCTGCAGTGTTCCCTGAGCGTCCATTCAAACAAGCACTACCCTTAATGCACGAACAATTCAGGCCAAATCCAAATCTAGGGTGGCAAGCACAACCAAAATACCGACAAGGAGGAAACTCAAGCTACCCCAAGAAGAATTGGTATCAACAATGCAAAGGTATGAAACCTTATTATCCTTCAACACCTCAAAACAACCCTCCTCCTCCCAAGTATGAACCAAGCCTTGAGGATATAGTGAAGCAACTGGCAACCGAGAACCTCCAATCCCAACAAACCACACAATCAGCTATTCAAGACCTACGAACCCAAGTGGGGAAATTGTGAAACATCATCAGTGAGCTTAAGATGAAAGGTTCTGGACAACTACCATCCCAACCCATTTCCAATCTAAAGGAAAAATGTAATGTATGTGAAGTTACACTTCGTAGTGGTAAATAAGATTCTCCTTCTACTGATTCTGCATAGCAGGTATGTCCTCCTCACGAAAAATCTCTTTCCCAACCCTCAAAAACTTCATGTAAAGAAAAACAAGACAAAAATGGTAATCGAATAGTCATTGATGATTCAAATGAACAATCAATTCCTCTTCCTTTCCCTCAATGTCTCTCTAAATCTAAGAAAAACATTATTAATGAGATTGAAAATGAAATAATGGATATATTTAAAAAAGTTCAAGTTAATATACCATTATTGGATGCAGCCAAGAAAATTCCCTATTATCCCAAATTTCTTAAAGAAAATTGCACCCATAGATGAAGGCTGAAGGGGAATGAGAGAGTCAACATGGGTAGGAATGTCTCGTCCTTCATTCAACCAGCAATGCCAACCAAATTCAAGGATTCAGAAACATTCGTGATACAGTGTACCATAGGGGAGACCTTCTTTTCTGAAGCTATGCAAGATTTAGGTGCTTCTATTAATGTAATGCCTCAGTCCATGTATACTTATTTGCAGGTTGGATAGCTTCAATCAACGGTAATTTTCGTTCAACTTGCCAACTGAAGCACAACACACCCATCATGAGTGGACGAGGGTGTCCTCGTAAAAGTTAAGAATCTCATCTTCCATGAAGACATTTACATTCTTGAGATGGAAGATACCTGAACCCAAGGACATTCCCCTCTCATACATGGGAGGCCATTCCTCAAAACAGAAAAGATGATCATCAACGTTCACAATGGTAAATTTTCCAAGGAATTTGGTGGAGAAAAGGTAAGTTTTAACATCCAAGAGTCTATGAAACACCATGTTGAAGAGCACTACACTCTTCTTGCCTATTCAATGGAAGTGCTCTCAAACGATGCACACACACACAATTCTCTCCTCAACCCAAACTCTGATTCATTTTAGTTTTCTTCACCCTTGCATGATTTGAGTTTTGATTCATGTTTTCAGTGTTGTGCGGGTTCTGAAAAGTGTAAATTTTGTGCTTTAATTGATGAGTGTGTTCATTCCGAGGTACCCATGACCATCGATGATTCTGCAAATCTCATTTCTATAGATTCTCTATCATTAAAGAATAAACATGAGTTGATAGACAGTTTAATGGACCTCACTCCCCCTAAATCCCCTCCCTCAATCCAGAAAACACCAGTGTTGGAGCTTAAAGAACTTCCTTCTAATTTAAAATATGCATATCTTGAGGGTATTGACAAATTTCCCGTCATTATTTCCAATAACCTCTCTCCATAACAGGAATCGAAACTGCTCAAACATTTGAGATAGTGTAAAAAGGCAATAAGATGGAAATTGGATGTTATTATCGATATTGGCCAATCTATTTGTATTCACCATATACTTTTGGATGATGAGGATAAGCCTGTAAGACAATCTCAACGCCGGTTGAATCCCACTCTCCTTGAAGTGGTAAAATTGGTAGTCAATAAATTATTTGTTGTGGGGATCATTTATCCTATATCTGATAGTAAATGGGTTAGCCCAGTGTAAATTGTTCCTAAAAAAACTGGAATAACAGTTGTGTCAAATGAAAGGAATGAGTTGGTTCAAACACGTGTGCAAAACAGTTGGCAAGTCTGTATTGACTACCATCGACTGAATCAAGCCACACATAATGACCACTTTTTTTTACCTTTCATTGACCAAATGTTAGAATGATTGGCTAGTAAGTCCCATTATTGTTTCCTTGATGGCTATTCCGGTTATTTCCGAATACATATATCCTCTGAGGATCAAGAAAAGACCACATTTACTTGTCCTTTTGGCACATTTTCATACAGAAGGATGTCATTCGGTCTTTGTAATGATCCTGGTACTTTTTAGCGATGTATGTTGAGTATTTTTTCTGAGTACCTTGAGAGTTGTATGGAAGTATTTATGGATGATTTCATGGTATATGGATCTTCTTTTGATAATTGTTTGGAACACCTAGGTTCTGTCCTCTGCTGCTGCATTGAAAAAGATCTTGTTTTAAATTTTGAAAAATGTCATTTCATGGTCGAGAGGGGATAGTTCTTGGGCATATTATTTAAAATAATGGAATTCAAGTTGATAAATATAAAATTGAATTAATTTCATCCCTTACATATCCACAATGTGTTCGTGAGGTGCAGTATTTCTTGGTTCATGCTGGTTTTTACCAATGACTCATTAAAGACTTTTGTAAGATTGAACTTCCCGTATCTTGGTTGTTACAAAAGTATTCTGAATTTGTTTTTTATAGAAATTGTGAGGATTCTTTAAATTCACTAAAAATGAGTCTCACATCACCTCCCATAATCCAACCACCAAGGTGGGATCTACCCTTCGAGCTTCTGTGAGATGCCTCTAACTTTGCAGTTGGGGAAGTTTTATCATAAAGGGTTGAGAAGGCTCCTCATGTCATTGCATATGCCTCGCGTACCCTTGACCTTTACCAGGTAAAATACACAACCACAGGAAAATAACTCCTTTCTATTGTGTTTTCCTTGAAAAAATTCCATTCATATCTTCTTGGGTAAAAAGTGATTGTGTTCTCTGATCATCCTGCCCTTCGTTTCCACCTAAAGAAACCTGAAGCCAAACCCCATCTCATCCGATAGATGCTCCTCCACCAGGAGTTTGACCTTGAGACTAAAGATAATAGATGGGTAGAGAATGTGGTAGCTGACCACATTAGTAGGATTTCTCCACCATTGGACCATCTTTTTGACTCACCCATACACATCGGAGAATTCTTCCCTCACAAGAACCTTTGCGATGTTGTGGACCTTACCCCCTGGTATGCGGACATTCTGAATATTATAGAAAAATATAGGGTCCCCACTAATTATAGCATTTCACAATCCCAGATACATAAGCATGATTCTTGTTGGTACATTTGGGATGACACACACATGTAGAGAATTTGTAGTGACCAAGTAGTTTGTCGGTGTGTCCCTAAAAATGAGTTCACCACTGTTTTGACATTTTTCCACACCTTTGCATGTGGGGGGCACTTTGGCTTTCAACGTACTGCTCGAAAGGTCCTTGACTCCAGATTATATTAGAAAACATTGTATAGAGATTCCCATTGGTTTTTTAAATCATGTACTCAATGTCAATTCACAGGGAATACCTATAAGGGGAATGAAAAGCCCCAACAGCCCATATTATACAATGATATCTTCGATGTATGGGGCATTGAATTCATGTGGCCTTTTCCAAATTCATTTGGCTTTGTGCACATATTATTGGATTTTGAATATGTATCTAAATGGGTGGAAGAAATGGCCACCAGGACCGATGAATCTCGAGTGGTTATTGATTTTGTGAGGTCCCAGATTTTCAGTAGGTTTGGTCTACCAAGATTCATCATTAGTGATCAGGGTTCACATTTTTTCAATCATAACACGAAAAACATGATTCATAAGTATGGGGTTGTTCATAAAGTCTCCACTTCATATCATCCCCAAACTAATGGACAAGAAGAAATTAGAAATCGGGAAGTTAAAGGAATCTTGGAAAAAATAGTACAACCCAATATGAAAGATTGGAGTTTGTGCTTGGATGATGAACTTTGGGCATACCGTACAGCTTTTAAAAACTCGATAGGAATGTCACCATATATGATTGTGTTTGGAAAAGATTTTCACATCCCAGTGGAGGTAGAACACCTTGAATATTGGGCTGTTAAACAATTTAATATGAAACTTTTAGATGCAAGTGAGCAAAGAAAGCTATAGATTCAAGAGTTGGAAGAAATTCGACGTGATGCATATGAAAACTGCCGAATCTATAAAGAGAAGACAAAGGCTATTCATGATAGCATGATTCACCGGCAGAAGATCCATATTGGTGAGAAGGTCATCATGTACAATTCCAGGCTTAAGCTCCACCCAGGTAAGCTTCGTTCCCAATGGCTCGGTCCTTATACTGTTACTAATGTTTACCCTTTTGGTGAAATATAGATTTTTCATGAGTAGAGTGGAAGAAGTCTTACCGTCAATGGGCAGCGACTTAAACACTTCTATGAGGATTTTCCGAAGAATCCGGTGGATTAAATCCACCTTCTCGACGCATCATACCAATAAAACACAACATGTTTTATCCTTCCTTCTCACATTCTCAATTATTTCAATGAGGACACTACACACTCTAGGTTTGGGGGTAGATACATTCCTGGGATTGATAGGAATTTTCACCGTTTTCTCCTTTTGTTTTCTCATTTTGGCCTTCTTTATGGTATTTTCATTTTTCCCCAAAAACAATTTTGAAGTTCCATGATTTGGAAACCATAAAGAGGGGAAAGTAAAAATACCATAATGAAGGCTAAAAAGAATTTTTTTTATGAATTTTACATCATGGGGTGATTTTTAGTGAATTGGTTTTCTGTCAATGATATAAATGGTCGTATCTATGTGAAACCTTTGAGATGATTGATGCCCATTGTGTGAGTAGTTTTTGGGAAAACTGTTTCACTGATATCTCCACAAATATTTGCACCAAACCACAAAGTGTGACTATTTCTTACTTAATATAAGGTAAATATATGTTGGGTTAATATTTTTCAGCTTTAAATGATATTTCCATATGTTTGTTCCTTATCCGATCTGTTTCATTACTGTACCAGATTGACCTATGCATGTGTACCTACTTTCCGACTATTGTACGCCCTAAAAAAATAATTTGTTCTATCTTGGGCAGGTCAAAACCACTCCTCCTCAACCTTTGATCTTGTTATAACTATTACAATTAGTGTCGTGAGGAGATAAAATAAGGGTTGAGAGATGAGTGTGAGATTTGTTCCAATTGCAACATCAAAAAAAAAATAATAAACGAGGGGAGTGATGAAATGTGAAACAAATAGGGATATCTAGGTCGGGAGATTATGGTTTGACTTCTGGGAATGATTAAATGAGTGGGTCTTGAAATATGGTTGCAAAAGATGTAGGACAGGTTCGGTGGACGATATCATTTAAGCTGAATAATTTTAAAATAACATATATGTATTGGATAACAAGTGGAAAGAAGAGCATGGAATGGTTTCACACACACATGGAGAGTTAGTGTCGTGGTTTAATTCTGAATTCCTGGCTCAATTGGGTATCATGAATCTTTTTTAATTTCTCTATGATATGATTTATGAGACATCTTTTTCTATTTTCACTAGGAAGAACTCCTTGGTGTGGTTTGGGCATTGATCACTTTACATTAAATAAAATTTCATCAAATGATAAATCTTCATGATGTTGGAAATATTTATATATGAAATATTTTATTGGGATATGTGACTTTTCCCAGGAGTGAAAATGTTTAGGTGTGGGGATCTGATCGTACCACGATTCACTATTTTATTCCACACTTACACAGCTGTTTTAAATTAGTTTTGTAATGAATATTCCAAATATAATAATAAATTTCACATTATGTTTGAATCAATCAATTAATGTTAATAAATATTATAATGGGAAATGTTACTTGTTTTTATTATTTCAATGTAGGTGGAGATGATTTGGAGGGCCTCTGATGAAGTGGAAGAAAAATGAGTCAAAATTGCATGGATCCATGGACATCTGTCCACTGTTTTACATAGTACACAATATCCGTGCTTCCAAATGGGCTGAAATTTTTTGGGCCTGTCCAAATTTTATAGGCTACTTTTCATATTAAGGTATCCAATCCTGATTCGGCTTATATGGGGCCCATACGAACTGATATGTCAAAGCCACCGAATATGGACCAAGTCAAATGAGGTGTTCTATATTTTATCAATATCTTTAGTTGTAGTTGTCCAAAGGGTTCCAAAATTTCATTGGAGACAGTAAAAGGATAGGGATAAAACCTTTGTATTTTCTCCAAAGAGAGATAAAACTGTCTGAAGGCCGAAACATGTGGTATAAGTGGATTGATGAAATCTGTGTTCCAAAAACCACCTTCTAGTTTTCCTATAAAATGACACCTTGGGCTCCCCATTTTCAAGTTAGGAAAAGAGGAAACGTGCTGCCATTTTGGAGTCCCCAAGGAGTCTTCTCAACATCCCTAGAAGTTTTGGAGGCTATGGGAAGTGCTACTTCAACATCTCCTTCTTCTTCCTCTTCCATGGGTTTATACACCCCTTGTGATCATCCGGGGAAGAACGTGATGTAAATCCCAAGCTTCATGTTGTAATATTTGAATGATCTTTTGAATTAAAGGTTTTTGTGTTGTTTTTAATCATCCTATATTATTATTTTATTGAGTTATGTACTGGTATGTCATTATCAACTCATATGATCATGTTTGGGGGTACCCATTCATGTGATGTCTCACACATTGTTCACTACTTTCTTTTCCCCCTTCCAATTGCGGTGATTGTGTGGTTTATATTGGTCAATTGAACTCACATAATCTCTATCAAGGTCATGAACATTTATTTAATGGTATCACAATGAAATAACATACAAACCTGGACATCACATCAAATTCTTCATGTGTTGCCTTGGTGAGTTTCGGTTATGATGTCGAAAACAAATTACCCAATCATCAGCGGTGTCCGGTGAATCATTATCTGTTTTCGACTGAAAATTAGGAGGTATCTAAGTATAAACTCAGTAACATTATGGTTCTAGGTGTTACAAACCAGGTATTAAAAGAACATAAACCCATCCATTGAAGCAATGAAGGATGAGCATCATGAGACTTTCTCGGGTTTATCACGTTTAATCAATCTTGTTCATTTTTACTTTGTTTTATCACTTTCATTTCCTATTTTCATCATTAATATTAAAACCCCCAAGTTTTACAAAACCCAATTCACCTTCTAATTAAATAATAAAACCCCTTTTTTAAAATTAATGGTCTAAGGCTCCGTCGATAGACGACCTAGGGTTGCTTCTATACTGTAGAGATTCTAGTCAAAATTAAACAACTAATTTGAAGCGCTCCACAATGCGATCAAAATCCAATCTATACCAAAGATTATATAGAAGTCAATCATGGGTATTATAATAAAAATAAATAGATAAATAACATTTATAATCCATAATGGGGAATTCATGATAAATTATTGATGCAATGATACTTCCCTTAGGAGCATCGACTAACAACTCCCTTATTTAATAAAATTTGAAATATCTAATTTTTATAGAAAAATACATAAATACGATAGAATGTGATAATCCAGAAAATAATAAAAAAATGGATAAGTCTGATGAAACAATTAATGAACCTTCCACCACATCATTAGGAACTATAATTTCTACGGTTGTGATAACATAAACTTGTCCCTACTCCCATGGAAGTTTCTGTGTCACATTTCCTTGACTCTTTGGAAAATCAATATCATGGGTCCCATATCCCTAAAATTATCTCATTGAACATTAATATATTATTTCTTCCCCTTGGAATCACCATCATTATATAATTTATTTCCATATATGTAGCACACCCCATTTTCTGTTATGTAGGCATTATGGTGTTTCCATCAAGAATTATCATAGGGTGGAAAAGTCAACTCTTCCCTTCTTTCCCATTTACATACTTCCTTTTACAGAGTTGTAAGTAGTCCTATTCTTCTCATGATTTCATTTAAATTCATAATACATAGATAAATCATTTTCTATCTAGATATGAGATGAGAATATGTCTTTAAAAAATGAGAAACATTTGTATAATGGTACCCGTACGAGGAATGGATTTAGGCCATAAAATAATTGATCAATCATTCTCCTTGGAATATGTATATAGTCCACAACATTCCTTTCTATCCTTATGATGTAAGCTTCATACTTTTAAATATTCTAATCTTCCTTTTGAACCAAATTCAGAAACCACATTTTCATATCTATTTATTGTTCACGGGGAGAGTATTTCTCTATGAAATGTTCATTAAATTTACTCCATTCCATGTTCTCAATTTCTACCTCCTCTTTTGGGTGTTGATGTTGTTTTATAACTACTGATCAACATTTCCTGAAGGACAATAAACTTCTATAATGACCATCCACCTTTCGTTACATCCCATGGAACGAAATATCATCTCTAAAGAACTTATCCACTATTCATCTTCAAATGTGTTTGTAGTCCAATTAAATGATTGAGTTTGTGGTCAAATAAAGTTATATAACATAGCTCTTATATGTTTTGGATATGAATGAACAATATGGGTAAGTTTATTTTTCATAACTTGAGTAAGATGTCACAATACAGTTTTTAATTGATCCACACAAATCGTTGCTCCAGAGTCGCCATCATTATCTTGAATCGGAGGACAATACCTACAAGGGACATGAATGTTCATTTTGTGTTACTTACTTATACTAGGTTCCATTTCTAGATATTGGAATAAATTTGATTATATTATGAATCCTAATGTACTATCTAAACATAGAAAATTACTTAACATAAATTGAAATAATATGAATGGATAATCCCATAATCATAAACATGGTTCATTTGAGAAACAAATTACATTTGAATACCTCATAATGGATTGTAAAGAAAAGATGAATTATCCGAACTACATCCAATGTGAGTGACAAAATAGGGGAACAATAATTCCTGTAGTCGTGTATCGGGATACCCTAGGTCATGCCCAAAAACCTTGTCAGAGTTTTCAATCCTACCCACATATGTTCCAGAACCACATCCACTAATAGTATCCACACAAGGAACTATTTACTAGAAATATCTATATAATAAGTTACATACCAAAATATTAGGATATTCTTGTATAATTATAATCAATTATTGTAAACTAATATACACTTTAAAAATCTACATTCCATGTTTTCTACTAAACTTCATCTTATACAAACTGTAAAGATCTGAACCTAGTTGCTCAATGATGGGGCCTTATTACATTACATTGGAATGAATACAAGAATTTCATATCCCAAGAGAAATAGTATTTCAGTGTATTTGAAATGAAAGATACATAATTAAGTTAAGAATTACAGCTTGAAATGGAAAAAAAATAAGATCTGTTCGGAACATCAAGAACACTATGATTATCCATGAAAGTAAATCTTCATATAAATCATCATGTACAGGAAAAAATAAAACATAAGATAGGGTGAGATCATATTCTTAGTATGGGTAAACAATACAGTGTATGATATCATAAAATTAAACATTGGGCATGGTTAATAATTGAAAGAACATTCCATTAAAAATAATAAAGTTAAACACCTTATGGATGAAATATGAGCTGAGTAACACTCTCATAATAAAACATAATCATGGGTAATATACTAGTCGAATAACCACATGAACATTGAATTTTTGTCTTCATAATGAAGGAACTAAAATCTCCAAACATTATGAAACGTACCTTCGAGGCCTATGCCAATACATATAAAAATGATTTTGTGCTTGGCCAAAACCATGTCTAAAAATATGGTTAAGGCATCAGCCATGTAAATATGAATTTGTCTCAGGAGACATAATGATGCATCAACAACATATATTATACCCCACCCATCACATAATAATTCAAATTAATTTTGAATATGAATGTTGATAAACAGATACAACATATACACAAGAGATATAAATAACTTTCCCGACACTCTAACATATTCACCAATCATTTTGAGTAGTATGATGAATAGTATCAAAATAGCACATCCACATTCAAATTGATAATAAAAAATCCAATATAATATGGATTTGATATCATAATTTATTATTACCAATAATACATTATAATCAACAAGAGTATTGAAATTGATGAAAACTCCCTTATAAAATCATCGAGTAATTCTTCAAAAAAATACTCTTTTAATTTTAAAAGAAAACTTCTTTTTTAAAAAAATTTTAAAAAATAAATAAGTGAAGTAAGGTAGTATTTTCATAATAAAATCATGGGTTTTAGTAAAATAATGGGTTATAAAAATATATTATACATTTACCATGAATATAGATATTAATTTGATAAATTCATTTGATTTGGGCTTGTATTTATGGAAACT
This sequence comes from Viscum album, assembly GCA_963277665.1. NCBI lineage: Eukaryota > Viridiplantae > Streptophyta > Magnoliopsida > Santalales > Viscaceae > Viscum > Viscum album. The sequence continues at coordinate 284,808 of CAUJRU010000203.1, forward strand.
TTTTAAAAGATCCTTCAAAAATATATAATTCAACAAAAAAGAAGGTAATATTATGGTGGGTAAAATAAATAAAACATTCAAATATAATTTATGAGTAGTAAATATTAATTAATAATTACTTATTTGAGATTAGTGGATAATAAAAGTAAACCGAATGAAAATAGAGGTTCGGGTGGAAAACCCTTACCTTATGTCCAAAGGTGTTACTCACATGATCATAATAACCCGAATAAAAAAAATTAGGTTCATATATTAATGATTAAAAAACCATGACTACTTTTAATGTATTTATTATAAACTTATTAGGTTCATTCATTTATTTATGATGGATTAAGAGAATCAATTTCACTCTTTAGGAGCGTTTTCTTCCTTGTTTTTCATGATCAGTGTACTTATATTCATGTAAGGATAAACATGTTGAATGAGAATGGTTTTTCAGAATAGATGTTGTATGTTATTTGTAAAAAAAAATAATATTACATTTTTATAAAATTAATTTTTTGGGAGTGAAGATGAATCATTATATACAACATTAATGTCAATTTATTAGGTTAATTGGTGGTTTTTGATCACAATGAACTAATTTTGATTTACAAAATAATATCGTGTGTACAAAATCATTCAAGAACCTTAAATAAGTTATAATCCATATATTTTAGTGTCTTTAGAAAATAAAATTAATTTCATTACCATAATTGAAGATGTTAATTTCAATTGAAAACCCTTCATCCTTGAATGTTATAAATTAACACATCTCAGACAGTGTTTTCATTTATTGTATAAAAGAAGGGGATGGAGAGATTACTAATAATTCTTCCTTTATAAACAAAATTATATTCAATATATGGTATGGGATTAGTCATAAAATTTTGATCAAAAAAGGCGAGTAAATAAAAAGAATTTTTTTAACATTAAATAAAAGAAATGAAAAGTGGGATTTGCCTCTTGAATAATCTTCTTTGAGAGCCTCTTTAACAGAGAGGTTTTGGTATTTTTTTGCGAATAAGGGATTCTGGATGAGGGGGATGATATTGGGATGATATTTTGGAAGAATTATTACAAGTTAAGAGTCATTAGAGAAGTGACTAATATAGGGAGTGAGGGGGGGTTATTGTAGAGGAGAGGGGTGAATTGTGAATATCTTTTCATTATTTTTTTATTTCCCTCAAGGAAACCAACAGTGTTGATTCTTGTGACCCACAAGAGTAATAAATGCATGGGAGTTCCAAAAAAGTGTTCTTACAAAATCCATGATTCTAGGAATAGTGAATGAAATAGACATTGTATATATACTGTAACTTATCGGATTTTACTATTCATAAAAAATTCGACTATTTCAAAAGATCCCAAAAATTAAACCTAACCATTTTTGGACATGGAAATTTAAAAAATAAACCCTTGTTTTTTAAAATAATTCTCTAAAAATGTTGAATTTAATTTTTAAATAAGATCATAATTTATTTGAAAGGTAAAATTTTTAATACTTTAATTCATTTTACATCACATTGAAAAATTAATAAATATCTCATTATCGTATAACATTCAGAAAATAATAATAATAATATGTTTTACTATTCATAAGGGTGATGTTAATATTCACATCACAATTTATAATGGTTTTATACTATTCAAAAATAGAAATTGGTTGTCTTATCAGACTCTAAATATCTTGCTAAATGTAACTGTGTATGCCCATTTTCTGAAATTCAAGTAACATAGGTGGAAAAAATAAGTTTACTAGATAGGTTACAACAATGTGGTGTTTTGTGGACACTCAGTTTTTCATGAATTTATTTAGAAATCGTTGGGGTGTCATATATCATGATATCGTCGACAATATGTTATGGAAGGGTTTCTGATTAGATTGACTGTGGATGTGCTATCTTAATTTCCATTCACAATATTTATTCTAATGGTTTGTAATTATGTTTACCATTTGGGGATGTTATTTAAAAATAAGATGTATATGATATATATGTATATCCCCATTCATATGAAGAATGAATTGGACTTATAAAGTGATATGTGGGGGCTATTATAACATTCAATTCATCGGTAGGTCTCATGAGACAAAACAGAAACAAACTTGGCTGAGGGATTGCCCATTTTAAGATACGATTTTGGATGAGGCCTTAATCATTATCAGATATCATGGATGGTTAATCGATGATATGTTTCAAAATTTATGACATATGAAATCCCTCATTATGATATTATTAATCGATAAATCATGTTAATATTTAACTTTTATAATATCTATGGTGATGGTTTATGTGATTAGTTACATGGCGTTATTTACTAATCCTTCATTACTTCCCTATTGTGCGCAAGTATATTTTTAAAGGAACGTGTTATTAATTATTCACCTTGCCTAATATTTATGTTTATGATATCTTCCACTTAATTTCTTACATATACTGAGCATCTTAATTCACCCATTTATTCTATTTCGTTTCCAATCGTTATGAAGAATAAAATTTTGAATAATCATTCAAGGATGCAATTTTATTATACCGTGTTATGTTTTCTTTTTCATATGTATTATAGGTATCATGTATGTAATATGGTTTTCTAAAACTAATAAACTAATCAGCCTTTCCGGATTCAATTCCTTGTAATCCTACCAATGTAATGAAATAATGCACCGGCTATAATCTTCCTAGGTCGTGGTGTTACATAAAATCATTACAACATATTTAGAAGACCTTCTTTTTCATTATAACTTAATCCCTACTAGAATGGTATTTTGGACAATCTATGACCAATAAAAAATATATGGATGCAAAGAGGGAATTTGGGTTTGCATTGAATGAAATAGAGTGCTCAAAATGTGTACGGATGGGTGGATAATAGGTTCTATTTTATAAGTGAAAGGTGTGGAACTAAAGGAATTACAAAAATTTCAAAATAATATAAAGTAATTTTCTTGGAAAATACTAAAATTTAACTCATTTTAAATAAATGATGATAAATATTTTATATCCTCTCAAATAGTAAATTGTGGACATGTTTAGATGATGGTTTCACAGATATTACTATTTTTTATCCTAGGCTAAAAGTTTTGATGATCACCATGATATAATTCTTTTCTTCTTTAGTGGTCTAGAAAGTTTCAGTTAAAGCCCAAGTTATCCATAAATAGATTATGGTCGAAAGATAAAAAAATATAACATTATATTATATGAAAAATTTATTTATTTGAATTTAAATTTTATTAGAAATCTATTATATAATATCATTAATTTCATTTGTCAATGTATTCATTTAAGGTTATTTTTTAGTCATAAACATAAAAATGGAATTCAAATATATTAAATTTTAACATAAATAATAATTTATTCATAATTTATAATGTTTTTTGGAGCCATAATTCATTCCAAAAAAATATTTCTTAATGTTGATAAATATATTTTAATTAATTTTCCCAATACATTCACAATAATTAAGTTATTTTGGTTAAAAATTTAAAGAAAATATATAATTAATCAAAATTATAAATAATTTGCTTTCATTAATTAATATAATCTATTACCATAATAACCTTTAATGTTTTAAAAAACTTATTCATATCCCTATTTGATCATTCAACACAACGTTAAAATGGAAAAGTGGGAAATTACTTATTTTTAATTACATTAAAAAATATATAATAAATTTTCAAATAAAGATGTCACAAAATTACTATAATATTTTTTTTTAAATTTGAGTGGAATTAATGTAGTTTAAAAATATATTAAAAGATACTATTAAGCTAAATTTTAGTCCTTACCATAATAGTTTTATCCTTATATTCCCGATTTAACCTTATTGATGTGACAAATACAAATAACAACAAATATTTATAATGATTAAAATTGAAAGGGAATTATTTACCAAATTTTATCTACCTAATTACACATATGGGATATGTTTTCCATGATTCAATTCACTGAGGATTCTCAAATCAATATCAATATATTTGTGTAAAATGCAATGAAAAACAGTTTTTAGAAAAATAATTTATGTTGTCCTCAAATGATCTATTAGAAATATTGTGTATAATTATGTTTACAATGAAAATAATTGAATTATATATAATTAAATTAATCTTATTTAAAATTAAAATAAAATTCAGTGTGATATTAGTTCTTTTAATTATGAGAAATGAATGTTTTATAAAAAATATATTCATTATTCACATAATAATTAGTTTTTTCAGAGATATCCCAAAAGTAAACTCTAATATTAATTGTATGTTATAGTTATAAATATGATATAATATTTAATAAACTTAATTTTTAAAATTTATATATATTAATTATAAATTTATAAAAAAATTATTAATTACTAATTTTGAAGAAAACACATTCTTTAACCCTATAATGTCTTCCAAGAAAATTGAGTCCTTATTTCCTATGAATTTATTAATGAAATTTTATTAGTTAAAACATATATATATATTAATATTTTGACATATATTCATACCCAAATATTCATTGTCTATGTAATAATTTCCATAAAATAATAGTATTGTGTGGTTCATTGTACCTCAGAGATGAATGTTGTATACGCTGTTGAACATAACATTATATTAAAATATTAGGGTGTTATATATCAAATTATAAAATGGGAAAAAGATGTAATGTATATTATTTAAGTAAAATATTTTTTTTATCTTAATTAAAAATTTATATATATATTATTATAACTTATTTAGTTGTAATTTTTTCCTTGTTTTCAATTTAAGAAGTAGAGACATTAAAATATTAAATTATTTATTATTAAAAATATAAGGGATATGTTTTTATTAAAAAATCTATAAAAATATTTTATATATAGGAAATAATGATATTATAAGAAGGTTAACTCATTCATAAAGGAACCGAAGGAAATGATTGGGAATAAATACATAAGGACGTGTTGGAATATAATGTGTCAGGAGTAGCATGATATTCTTATCTCGCACTAAAAAGGAGAAGGTGAAGTAAAGGTAATACAATAATCATCTTCCAATATTATTCTATTGAGCTCTTCATATAGAATAATATTTTTCAAATTAATACTATACAATACTAGGATATTCATATATATATATAGATATCATCTTAGTGGATGAATAATATTACATTACATAACTACCCATGTTATAATCATATAGGACTATAATATTTGGAAACATAGATACCTAAACAATTTGTTTATAAATTAACAACATTTTCTCCAGTATGTAATTCATAACTATAACCCTTATTTGATAAATAAAACATAATAAATTCCTTTACAATACAGGTAAGGAAATTATAAGAATGCAGGAGTTCAAATTCTCAATAAGGGAAAATAAGGGAAAAATCAATGATCACATAAACATAAAATGAGAATAATGGTATGAGAACAAGAAATTATAATTTTAAAACCAAAACCTATATATTAGATATCACAATGATGAATCATTGAATAATCCTTTGAATCATAAAAGAAATAAATCATAAAACAATAAAATAACTAGAGCCATGATATTATAATATAAGCACAAGACAACATTTTGTGGTATACACATAAGCATAGAATATAATTTACATAGAGGACAATTAGAATTTTAAAGACTATCATAGTGGAATGGGTTCACTCCCCAAACCATCATAGTAGTTAATATTAAATTCTAATTACATCATAGTGAAGAAATTCCGTTACTAAACTTGGATCACTACTCATTCCATTATCGTTTATCTTGTATAATACTTAGCTTTACCTAATGCATTTGGGGGGATATAGGTCCCACCATCACATAATATAAATCATATATATCTGGGCCACTATATCATAACAAATTAATCATATTAGTTATATTTAAAATAAATGTGTTTCATAAACACTTCATAAATAATTGTACTTGGAAAAAAATGGTTTTCACAAACATTTCATCATTTCATTATAGCATCATATCATAACCTAGGTAAAATGAATTTTTTCAAAATAATATTATTATAAAAAACATAACACTAATAAATAATTAAAATGACTTAAATCCATCAATCATATTCCTAGTAAATCATGGTATTTTGTCTTTTAAAAATGGTTATACCATTATTATCTCAGTTATACTTTATTGAGAAAAATAAAATTTTCATTTTGAGATCATTTAATTAAAATCTAATAATTTAATAATTAATATGGAAACAATTTTATTTATTAAATATCCCTACATAATTATAAATAAATCATCAAATCATTGGAAATCCTTATTTATGGATGTTTTATTCATGTAATAAACGATAAAAGTTAATATTTCTTTTACACATTTGTAAAAATTGTAAAACATTTCCTAGTTGAGAAAAAAAACATCCTTTTAATTTTTTTTAAAAAAAAATTAATGGGAAAAAATGTCTCTAAATATTACATTAATATTATCTTAATATTTCATGAATAATTTTTAGAAAAAATGGACATGGATGATAGATACTCTTCCACCGGAGAGAAAACTGTTTAATTAAAAAAACAATATTTAACCAATTGAGTAAATAAATAAATTAAAATAAATGAAAAAATATGATTATATATAAATAAAGATAAGATTTTGAATTTAATGGTCTTCTTAAATTTTATATGAAAATATTTCTTTATCAAAACATAATAACAACAACCCCAATAAACAATTAGATTGTAACATAGACTCTTAACTTAGGTCTTACATCCATCATACATGTTCAAAAATAATATATAATAAATATCATTTTTATTATAATTTCATTATACATCCATATATATATATATATATATTAGACCATTTATGATTTACTAATAACCTTTTATCACACGTTTATAAATAATTCGTTATTAAAAACATTGTTCATGGTTATAACTACTTTATTTTTCATGTATGTCGTGGTTTGGTAGCTTTGGTCCTTTTACATTTCTCATGGCTTCATAATCATATAGTATATTAAATTATATAAATATAATATATAATAATAATATTTATTTATTTTCATCCATAATATTTAATGATATAAAAATGAATTACACTATTAATAGACATAGTAAGTTGTATGTATAAAAAACATTGATTAAATTTTTTGTCTAAAGGAGTGAAATTAATATAAATAATAATTGACCATTATAGAAACATTATTATATAATATAAATCATATATATTTTTAAAACCCAACCTTATTACCATTAATGTAAAATTGAAATAAAAAATAAGCCACATCACATCATATAGGTGGCAGTCCACACATATGCACGGGTATCATTATCGTTTCTTAATAGATTGGATGATAATATGGTAGATATAATATAATCAAACAATAAGAAATATTTTTTCATAAATATAATATTTGAATACTTTAATGAACCAACTTGGGATACCCACAAAACTAGCACCCCGCCTAATCTTTCACATTCTTAAAGAGAATTCGTGATCCCCATGGGGTGTAATAATCACCCGAGCATCACAAAAATACTAGAGGGAACAATTTCACCAAAACTAAAAAACCCATGTAATATATATATATATGTGAAGTAAGAAGTAATAGTGGAAAGATATTAAATTTTTTCCATAACTATAATAAAGTCATCAAAAACAAACTAGAATAAATATAGCCGATAACTCTCCATTCAGTTCCAATTGCAATGGGAAAAAACCAAATTGCTACTCCATGGGATAGTGTGGAAGAACTTGCACCATATCACCAATAGCTACCCAACTTAGCTAACATGAAACTGTTCTTCCTCACTACGATTCTTTTCCATTCCCCAAATTCGATGACATATGTAGGTATCCACACCACTGAATATGTACACAGGTTATGAGATAACAATCTCAGTATGGTCACACATAGGTGTCCAATAAAATTTATTTTATTAAAATTCCTACATGTTTTTTAAATAAAATAATGCATGATAATAAGAAAATTAGGTTTTTTCAAAACATGGTAAATATTACTCTTTTTCATAGTTTTAAAACAAAAGATGGTATATCAATTTTAACGAATATTTCCCATATCTTATTTTGCAAGCATAAAGTTGAATATAAAGGCTACAACATAAAGACAAGAAATAGAAAGAAGAATCACATTTATTATCACCAAGGATCATTACAGGTTAGACAAGAAGTGTACACAAACAAAAATCAATCATCAGCACAATCTGATTCCTAGAATAAAGGCCTAGAAAGCAGGGGAATACCCCATGAATAAACTCCCCAAACAATGTAAATATCATTCAATTAGAAAAAAAGGCCTTAGAAATAAAATAATCCTTTATATGAAAAAATCATGATAATCACAAACTCATGAAAGATGTCCACAAGATAAATCTTTCACCTTTATACCCAAGGTAACACATATTTTGATATTCACAATTCCTTAAAATGCTTTGAAAAAATCACTATAAACACATTACAAAAATCTATTTCAATGATTTTAATATACCAATTTTCCTTCTATTTACCATCAAGCAAGAAAAAACCAATTTCACATTAAAAACATATTCAATACACACAAAAAAAGCATGCCATTTCCTTTTTTAAATCTGTTTGTAAAGTAAGAATAATATGGTTCATCAACATAGGATCGAGATGGAGCCATCTGCATCAAAACTCGAGTTTCACATTCCAAAATGGGATCCGCCAACAAAAAATACAAAAAAATCCAATGAATACCATAAAATCAAATCTAAATTTAAGGATTGATCTAATTTAGAATACACATGGTTTGTGGAAATGTGGAAAATACCATACCTAAAGAAAGAAGACCCAGCACACCCAAACCAATAAATTAATGGCCTCTAGAACAATATCTCACAACATACACAGAATAGAAATTAATGAGACACCAATTTTAGACCAACAAATATAATAAAGAAATCCAAAGGTTCTATCATGATAAATGGAACCAAAAAATAGATATATCACTATCCCGTAGAGACGAATCATAATCATAATGAATATCAAATGGATAATATATCGACTATAAAGGAACAGTGTCTCCAAAAATCAGTACAAAAGAATATTGGTTGGATTGAAAATTAGAACAGGTGGTCGAATTGACACTAAAAACCTAAACAGTTCCCTAAAACTTCCCTTCTAGTTAATGTACATGATGTATAAGTCCTTAAAACATTGTGAAATCCATGGTGTTCTATTTCAATGAGAAATATTTCACCATAGAATAAAAATAGGATACTTAAATAAATCATGATGTCAAACTATACTTCACGTCATGTAATAGTTTATAGAGTGAATCCCTTTCATGGATTTCTCCCAAAAACTATTACACATCATGTGACATAGTGACATGGTGTGAAACCCGCATACCGTCTACATAAATCACTAGTTAATGATGGGTGTCTAACAAATATGTGACTTTAATGTCATAGGTATCATCCCAATTCCTTCACTTCAGAATACATAAAAATGAAAGGAAAACCATGATGAGGTTAAGGATGTACTTGATAGATCAGTAACATGATTCTTCAATCTCTCTGTCATATCGTCCTTCCATCCATTCGAAGTCATGTTGATGTTGTATTCCATTGAAAAAGATGATTCCACTACTCCCTAATCAATAATTCTATTACCATGTCTCACGAGAATATGAACCTTGTTTTTATAGAACATTGACCAATGTATTAACCATACTAGAAAATAATTAAACTGGATAGTCAACAATCTGAATTGGATTCTCCAAAATAGAAACATATGGCTTGGACTCAATTTATTCTCAATAATGAATGTGAAATGGGTCGGGAAGAATTTTCATGACCTGTGAAATGTGGAAAACATCCTGAATAGCTGTCAACATAAATGGAAATTATAAATGATAATAAACTTTACGAGATGTTTAGTGACCGCAAATGGTTTAACATATGTCGGAGTGAACATTCATTATTTTCCAAGATGACATTTACCCAACCTAGGAGAAACACTCAAAAAAACACCATCCAGAATCAGAAAAATCAATGGACAATATCTGAAATAAACATACAATTTTGTTTAACTTGAGGCTATAACCTGATGTCGATGTACATCCAAAATATTTTCGGACGTCTCCTGAACTAAACTAGGTCCAACTCCAGATACTTCACCAACCTTGGCCCAATAGAGAGGTGATCTGCATGGGTGACCATAAAATGCCTCAATGGGATCAATTCTGATTGAATTATTATATTTTTTTATAAAAAACTCAACAAGTCCCATATATATATCCCATGATACAAAAAAATCCAAGACATTTGCAAGAAACATATATTTCATGATCTGAATGACTCCCTCATTATGACAGTCTATCTGTGGATGGTAAGTTGTGCTCGACAACACATAATTTCCCATTATATTTTATACGGACTTATAGAACCTCGAGGTAAATCTAATATATATATCCAAAACAACATCCAAATTATTCCCACATGACCTCATAATCTCCAACACATACTTGTTACCCAGATCATCACCCTTAGTGGTGTCAATGATCACAATGAAATGGGAAGAATTTTTCTACCAATCAAAAACTACCTAGAATAAATTCCTCCCTCGTGGATTATATTGTAATCACATAAAATAATACATTGGTACCTCGAACTATTATTTAACAAGAACCGAATCTGGATGAATCATACTAGAGAGTTTCAAGTACTCTATGTTTATCTATCATGTGGTGTAATAGTGGGAAACATAATCTGAAATATCATGCTTATTTTTACGCCTCCATATTGATTAAATCATGTATTAATAAATATTCATGATCCATAGATAAATGTTACATGATTATTGTTTACAAATAAACCATGGTAAAACCTCACAGATATTTCGATGACAACCCTCTTCCCAATGTGGAGCATTCTATATAATGATATAGACCAACCAGAAATTGTCTACCAAACATAAAGGATTCTTTAGACCTCAATGAACACATCATTTTATTTCTAACACTATAGATAGAATCCAGGATTGATGGTGATAACTGAAAATTTTCCAAATCCATACCTAAAACATTGTCTTGAGCATCCATGTATAACTACACAAAAATCACCATAAGTTTCCACTAATCCATCGATTTCTGAACAACATACTCTAGTACGTTCAATCTAAGAGAATAAGATATGACATTTACATTATCTACAGTGTTGGATATATAGAAGCTAGATGTCTTAAGGTATTCTACACATTTCCTATATTTTAGATTAAATTTTTATTAAATGATATAACGCAAACAGTTACGATCAGAGATGATCGTCAACCTATCACCAAAAAGATAGTGATGCATACATTTAAGTGGATGAATGACTGCAACATCATCTCTATCATGAGTGGGGAAATTATTCTCATGTGTTTGAATATAACAAGATTCTTAGGATACCCTATGATTATACTTTATAAGAACACATCCCAATATATCACTAGAATCACCAAAAAAGCACCATGTACCCTTAAATTGGTTTAGGTATGATCATAATAGAAGTCAATGTTACAAGTCACTTCAGTTCATCGAAAGAATATATTAACTTTACACCCCACTTGGATTTCAATTCATTCATTGTTAGATATATCATAGGTAATTCCAGTATAGATAAATCTTTAACAAACTATTTTCTATATTCAGAAAGAATTATGAAGATCTATATCTCAAAGAAATTTGTTGGTTCTTTCCATGAGAAAACATCATTTTCCTTCTAAAGATCAAAGGATATGACATTTTCATATATCTATTTCCTAAATAACATAACTAAATGAATATAGATACTACAATTTGAAATGTTTATATAAAAATGGTGACTTCCCAATATCTTAATAACCAAACTAAAATGGTTCTCAAGATCACTCATGGATTTCAAATAATCTATAATATCATCCATGAAAACTACCTCAATAGTGTCAAGATATTTATGGAATATCTGATTTATCAAATCCTTCAAAACTATATATGCATTATTCTGACCAAATGTAATCACAAAGTTATTATATATGGCAAGAAATTCTCTTCAAATATGTTTTCGGTTTATTAGATTTTCGAACTATATGATGATTATAACCTGACCGAAGATCAATTTTTAAAATCAATCACCCCCAAATTAACTGATCAACCAAATCATCCACATAAGTAAACAATATATTTTTATTATCATTTAGCCAATTAATCTTCGGATAGACCACACACAATTTATGTAAACCATATTCCTCTTTGAAAAAGAGCATAAGGGATATCGAAGGAAGAATTCTAGGGAGAACGATCCTATTCCAATAGGCCATCCAACTGAATTAGAAACTCTTTCAAATCTTCTTGTGAAATTAAATTAGAATGTATTTACATCATATACATACCTTCCACCTAGTCCATAGTAAATTATAAATCTCCTTATAGAGTAAGGAATGATAATTTTTCATAGGAATCATCATAAAATCCCTGAAAACAATAGTAAGATCAACCAAAGTAGAAACATCATCGGGCCCAATTGACGTAGTAGAAAACAAACTCCATAGATCTATGTGGGATGGCACTATATGACAAGACCTCATAACACACTCCCTTTAAAATACATGATATCTGCCATTAGTAGCAATAAATTAAAGAGATTAATTAAAATTGACAGCCTCAACTCGATTAGCAACAAGACAAACCATACTGATAATGATGTCAAAACAATCTAGATATAGGATGAGAAAATACCATTCCAACTCCATAAAAGCTATTTTAAATGAAACAGGACACTAAAAAAATGTCTCTTTTCCCTTTCCAAGACATGTCTATAAGGCCATTACAAGGGACAAAATTTTTATTAGATGTTTAGTAATATAATAAAACATGACGATCATAATGACTGGGAGACACTATTATCAAATAAACAAATTGATATGGAAAATGAAATGAAGATAGTCCATCTGACTATTTACGTACCAGTATCAACTTCTACTGGATACTTATCTAGCATGTGAAATTGCTTCATTTTTGAGATCTTTGGCTAGAGACCTATATTCAATGAATACTCTGACTACACCATAATGGCCTTTAAATTTGATGAACCCATACCATAAGGAGGTGTACGCATGTCCGAATAGATGCACTTTATGTGACCAATTCATCCACAACCATTGCTCATATTCATGGGAATATGAAAAGAATTTCTTCTCTATCCAAACATTCCCCACAGATAACAATTAAGAGGCACATTGGAAGTTATAGAAAATGGTGTGGAGGAGGCTCACTATAGAGACCACCCACCACCACTTATGTGATGATTCTGGTACATCATCTTCTTCCCATGCATGCCATTGATACTTTTAGTAGATGAATGATAAGGGGAGGAAAATCTACCCTGAAAACTATATCTTTATATTCCATCAAATCTTGGTCTACTATATCCACCTATGTGGAATGTTTCAAAACATAAATCTGTGTGATTTGATATCCATTCACAAACCCTACAGGTACTTTTAAACCTTTAGCTAGACAATTTTTTAACATTTAAATTATAATGGATAAGCTCATCTAATAAATTGGTGTATGCCAACACCTAATCCTATCCCAATTTCTACTGCACAAACTCCTGATACACTTCTAGCATCAGTGACTCACTTCAAAACTACTGAAAGAATGGGGTTTGGAATTTCTTCCACCACATTTCTAATACCCTGTACCATATAATCACACTAACGGTTACTAATACCCATTATGCTATATACAGTACACAATACCTTGATATTATCTAGTGTTTCCAAAAATAAAAATATTTTATCAATCCTATATATCTAGTCCTCCACCTTTTGAGGCTTATAAATTATTTTGTAGGATAGTGGATTCTCAAATAATAATTCCCATGATATATATATATATCTCCTCCATCTCTGGGATGTACCTCAAAAACTTCATTCAGAACTCATAGTATATATTGATCAACAACATGAACTACATGTACAATAGTATTGATTAGAATTTTATCTATTGACGGATTCCCTTGTAGAGAATCAGATTCACCGCTGAGGAACTTGAGGATGACGTATTGAATACATTCTATTGTAAAATGAAACACAAGAATGGTGAGAATGTAGTGAAAATATCATTTTAAACAAAAATCCCATAATCAGAAAGTGAAATTTAAAACAATCCCAAGGCTAGAGACATATATCCCAAAATCTTATGGAACCATGAGTCTCCTTACGATATGATATGGGTAGGAACTAATTGATACATTCCTCTCATATCCTGATATTCATATATCAAGTCTAACAGATGTCTCAAGACAAGAGCTCTTGGGTACATAACACCCTTTGATACCATTTTTTAACGAATTGGGATTATCCACCAAACTGAGCACCAGAACTAATCTATCTCATTCTCAAAGGGAATTATAGATCCCTATTGGCTAGTGAAAATCACCATGGAATCAAACAAAAAACAACAGGGAATGATTCCACCCAACTTGAAAAAACACAATGAATATATATACATGAATCCAGAAGGAACAACGAAAATCCAATAAATGTACAACATAACCTTAAAAAAAGTAGTGGAAACAATAGACTATAAATGTATCCAAAATATCTAAAGAGATAATTTCAACTACAAAAGAACAAAGAAAATAGATTCCCCATGATATAGAATGGATGAGCTCCCACCATCTCACCAACATCTACCCAACTCAATTGACATGAAACCTCACCACCTTAATATGGGGCATTTCTTTTACCTATATCTAAATACATATATAGGTTTTCACATCACCGAAGAGGTGTGGAGGGTGTGAGGAAACATGCTCAATATGATCCCACCTAGATATTCCATAAAAATTCTATGTATAAATTTTTCTGTAGTAATTGTTTTAGATAAAACATGTAAGGATAAGTATTAAATATATTTTATAGAAAATGTGGTATACATTTCCCCCTTATCACTATTCTTAAACCATAGTGGGTATATAAATTTCAATGATTAAATTCTATATCATCTATAACAATTATAACCATAATGATCAAGGCTACAATGTAAATACAAGAAAAAAAAAAGAAGCATAGGTATGAACACTGAGGATCATTATATGTCCTACTAATAGGATCATTGTACCATAATCAATCATGTTCATAATTCATCTCCTAGAACATAGTCCTATGTATTAGAAGAAAACCCCAAGTGTAAACTCCCCTAATAATGTCAATATCAGTTCCCTAGAATAACAAGCCTTGGAAATTGAGGAAATCCCAATTAGAAAACCTCTAAATAATCCAAAAAACATGGATGATGTTCTCAAGATAAACCTTACAACTATGTACCCACGGTAACCAATGTTATTGTTTTCACAATTCAATCAAATTATTTTAAAATACTAATTAAAACCCATTTCACAAATAAATTTAAATTCATTGAAAAACCAATTTTTATTCCACATATCAACAACCAGGGAAATACAATTTTTTTATTAAAAACGTTTTTCCACACACACACACACAATAAAATCTGGAAAATTCCTTTTGAAAATAAATTTATAATGTATGATTAATATGGTTCATCAACATTTCATGATAAGTATTTAATATATTTTATAGAAAATGTGGTAAACATTTCATCTTTATCAATGTTATAAAACCAAAGTAGGTATCGTAATTTCAATGATTATATTGTCTATCATCTTTAATAATCATAACTATAATGATAAAGTCTGCAATATAAATCCAAGAAATACAAAGAAGAATCATAGGTATCTATACCGAGGATCATTATATATCCTAATAATATGCTAATTGTACCACAATCAATCATGTTCATAATTCGGCTCCTAGAACATTGTCCTATGAATCAGAGGAAAACCCCATGTGCAAACCCCATGATAATGTCAATATCAGTTCTCTAGAACAACATTCCTTGGGAATTGAGGAAATACCGATGATAAAACCACTAAATCATCCAAAAAACATGGATGATGTCCTCAAGATAAACAATACCCCTATGTACCCATAGTGAACAATGTGCTTGTTTTCACAATTCATTTGAATTCATTGAAAATACTACATCAACCCCATTTCCCAAATAAATTTCAATTCATTTAAAATACCGATTTTCTTTCCACATATCAACAACTAAAGAAATAAAATTTTTCATTAAAAACTAATTTCCACACACACACAAACAATAAAATTGTAAACATTTCTTTTGAAAATAAATTTATAAAGTATGAGTAAAAAGGTTCTTCAAAATAGTCTTGAGACAGAATCACCTACAATAAAACTCTGGTCGCACAAACCCACAACAAAATTCACCATAATAAAAAACCCAAATATGTTATAGAAGGCATTATAATCGAATCCACATATAATTATTGATCAAATTTATAAGACACGGGGTCGGATGAAAGATAAAATCTCATATATCACATGAAAAAACACCTAACGTTACAAAATCCACAAAGGAATGACCTCCAAAATGAGATCTCCCAATGAATCTGGAATAAGACATTATCAAACATCAATTTTAGGCCAATGATTGTGATTACACATCCCAATAGTTCGACAATAAATCAATGGAAATGATGATGGAGAAATATCTCTCACCTGGAGAGGCTCGCCGCAACTATAACAATGATCGAATGAAGAACGAATTGATTGGGAAGGAACAATGTCTATGAAAATCACCAGATATGCACATTGGTTGGAAGGAAAATGATAAAGAGTTGTCGAATAGACACCCAAAACCTGAACAAAATAATAAAACATCACCGAACATGGAATTTCACGGTGTGAAACTCCTTTACATGTCATGAAATCCGTGATGTTCAATTATGTTGAAAACCCAATCACCTTATATAAATAATCTTATATTTAAATAAATAATGATATGAAACTATTATTCAATCCATAAATCTTTTCATAGTGTAAATACCATTCATGAAAAGCACCTTGAAACCATTGCACATCATGTAACCAAGTTACAAAGTGTGAAATCCTTTGACATCTTATAGAAACTACTAGTTAAATGTGATACCCTAAACAATTTTGTGACTTCACCATTATAGGAATCCTTCCAATTCCTTCTCATTCATATACAAACATTGAAAAAGGGACATAATTATGATGTTAAGGATATAATTGAAATATCTTTAATGAGATATTAGAAATATTATACCAATTATAATATCCATCTTTAGTATATGGTGAAGAATAAAACTATTTTACTCATACGTGGTGATGGTAAGTCTTATATACACAAGAGTGATACATTAATTTTTAATAGAAAAGGAAATATAGTGGATAATGGTGGTTTAATAATAATAATTACATATATTAATTTTAATAATAATCAATTTATTATTTTTTGATAACTAATATATATTTAGAGTATTTATAAAAAATAAAAAATGAAATTGATCTAGTACAAAAATTACCACTTCTTGGAATGAACTGCATTAGATCCCCTATTAAGGGTCATTGGGTTAGTCTTTGAGGAATAACAGAACCTCAATAATGTGGAAAATTAATTTTTTATTTAATTTTTAAATGTGATTGTTGAGGTAAAATTATCTATTTGAATTAACTAAGATATTTGTGGTGTGTTTTTTTATAAAGGAGGGAAACGACACACATAGAACTTCGTAAATATGTTAAATTATAATGAATTATTTCTAATGAAAAATTATTAAAAATGAAATCATATATAGAATAAGATATTATTTGGTTACAATTTCCATAGAAATGAAAGCATTATGGTATATGTTGTGTTTTAATGCTGATCATGTTGTTTAAACCCTTAGTTAACCCTCATTTTCCTTAACCACAGTAACAACATTTTCACTATTAAAGGTTTATAATATTACTTATATGTTAATAATCATATAATGAATAGAAAAATGATGATATTTGTTATCATTTAATATCTTAATCATCCTCATTGAGTTTTTTAAAAAATTATAAATAATTTAATAATTACATAATTTCGTTAAAAATTCATTAATTTTAATTTTACACTATTCATTTATTTTTGCATTATAATCATAAATAAAAAGGTGTAATAGGAATATAATACCATTAAAAATATATATTATGATATATTTATTTTTAAAAACAAGGAACATTATGAATCACCAAAAATTTATTACCTTTAGTTTTTTACTCAATTAATCCATGTTTTTATTAATTGATTAAATATTGTGTCAGAGTTGTATAAGGATTTAATGTAAATATATAATTACTAAAAATATTAAATAAACATTCATCTTGAATATACCTTAATATTTAAATTATAAATAATTTTATTAATTCATTGAAGTATTTTTTCCCCATATGAATACATAATATATAATTATCACAAAGTGAGGAACACTTTGTCACATTTTTTAATGTTATATAGGTCATTGTCATAGAGGTGTTCTGATTAGAAAATAAATATCAATCATAAAGTTATATGGGTTGAATTTCCTTCATATAATAAGAATTATGATGAAATATTATGGCCTTATCAATATGCTCTAACATAGATTTTCCTCATTTACCCTTTACTGAGGTGGTAAAATTTAATATGGTTACTATTAATATTATACTAAAATAAGATAAGCATATTTTCCAAATTGGATCCTCCGTATTCCAAATTTCTAATCCAATTTTTTATTTAATTTTTATAAGTAGTAGATATAAATTTTAAAATTAGTGTTCAAATTATTACGACACCCTCATTTTAGAAAAATTCATGTATAAGCATAAAATTGGATACATTATTATACCATGTATACGTTGTTTTTATTAATGTTAAAAAATATGGTCGAATATATTATTTTTTTTATTATAATCATTCACCAATTTTGGTTAATTAGATATTTTTTTATAAATAATATAGAGAAAAAATAAAATGGTTTTTCATGAAAGCATATTTTTATTTTTAAATGATTTATATTTTCATTTATAATTCTTACATATCCAATTAATTTATTTTTTACATGTTTGAATTATTAATTTTCATGATTTAATTAGTCATATTAATATAATCCAATCTAAATGAATTTTAATACATTAAATAATAATTATTTTATTGTATATCACTATTTTCTTAAAAATATCATTTTATTTTTTAAAATAAATTAAACAGATCAAATAATTCAATAATATTGTAAAATCATGGGTTGTTACTTTCTACAATACAAAAAAGAATATTTCCTTTGAAATTTAAATACACTTTTGAAGGAGACTAAAATTACATCTACAATATCATTTACTCAGGTTACCACATATTTTCCTCAAATTAGTTCTTTCACATAAATCATTGATATGTTAATTTGTAATTTTTCATTTCTTTAGCTCTATGATAAAGAATATAAATATTTTTTTTCTCATAAAAAGGATCTTTATACAGTGTTATGGCCTTTTATTTCAGTAGATGTGAAGGTTGAAGAATCTACATCCCAATGATAGACACATTGAACACAATTTGAAATTATGTTAGGTTCGGAGGATGAAAAAAAATAATCTACTATAAAAAAATGATCAAGAATATTGAAAGGATCGATATACCAAAGTCATAGTATTGCACTATTTTTAAATCACATTACCCTATTCTAGGGAGATATTTATTAGAATATGTAATCAACATCAGCAAAATATAGATCTTTATATTGATTGTCCACATAATCTTATGGTCAACTATGAGTTTTAATTATATATTTTTTTGTAACACCCAATGGTTTCGATACAAATATTTTATAGAGAAATTATATTGTTTGATAGCTTTAATTAATTTCAAAAGTGTGTTAAAAGAATAAAAATATACAATTAAAATGTTACCATCACATAGACATTATATTGGAAGGTATAAATTGGTCAAACTAAACTGAGAAAATGTAATGTGTAAACTTGTATAAAAGGAATTAATTTTTTATTAAATAATTATAAATAAAACTAAAAAAAAATTTAAAGTTAAGAAGATGTCATTATGATAAAAATGTATTATGTTAAAAATGAATTTTTATCTAACTAAATTAATATAATCACTATTCGTGAATTATTTTAATGAAAAATATATAATAAATATTCAGTAATCATTAATATTCATCGAATATTTTTTTATTATTCATAGGATAATAAAAATCTAGGATTATACATTAAAATATATTTTCTAAATATATAGTATTCATTGAATTTCATTAATTAACATCCGAACCACTTTCTATAATTAATATGTACAAAAATTATTAAAAATAATTAAAAATTTCAAATAATGATGTTTAAATGTGGTAAATATGACACTTTAATTTTTACTCAATTTGAATAGTAACAATGGAAAAATATAACAACCTGGTAATGGGTAAAACATGATAATATAAGATAAAAATAGGTTGTATGATCATAATTTTTCATCACAATATTAATTTTACAAAGGGAGTTATACAATTGGATCTAAATTTATTATTTTAATGAACACTTTCCCTTCAAAATTTCATATATAATATTGAAATTAATGAAAATTTTAAAATGGCACTTTATTTTTTTTAATATAAACCATGTTTCACAAAAGTGAAAAAATATATGTATCTATCCAGAGATTAATGAAATTATTTTCATGATATATAATAATTATTATTTATCTAATTAGATAATGACTTAATTCTCTTATGGAACTTCGATGCAATATTTCTCCTTTAAATAAATAATTATAATAAATGATTTTAAAAATATAAAATTTTTAATAATATGAATGATTTAATGTTTTACTTAAATTTATATATTATATATGACTTATTGGGGTGTTTTTGAAGAATTATATACTAATTTCCTATTTTCACAATTTTATTTATTGTTAAATTAAATAAAGTGTGGTAAAAATAAGATTAATGGTATTTTATAATAAAAAATATTTTATTAAATAATATAAAAATCATAAAGATTATATATCATTCCAAATTAATGGAATATGGTTTTATATAACATCCATGATCAATTTATGTGTCTCTTGTAGTTTTCCTATAGCATTTTTCCCTTAAATTGCACACAACATTAATATTACAATATTCGTCAAAATAATTAACTACGATGTTAAAACCAAAAAGAATGGGTTAAAACGTTATCACGACCATGTATAATATTATATTATGAGAACATTAGAATTGATAATCATCTTATATTCATATCTTATAAATTTGGAATTATATGGAGATAAAAATTAATTTGTGTTAATTTATTATTTTTTAATACTCAAAGAGTGCCCCTCCCCTTAGTTTTAAAAGGGAAACCCTCTTCTATTTTCATTGCATGAAATTGATCATTATAACTCCACAACAATATAAAAATTTCTATTCTCTTCTTCCACATCCATCTTATTGAGGATCTATTGTTGCCAATAAAGCCACCCTAAATCCTTTTATAGGAGATTTAAAGGATTAACTACAAAGATTATGTAATATCCTTAACTGGTAACTTATATTTTACCTCATTTAAATGTTTTATATTATTAATAAATATAAAAATATATTAACCTGTATATAATGTTTTTGTGATTATGAAAAATCCACTATACACCCTCTTTCCAATCAAATGGGAAGTATAATTATGGATTATATGTACGTATGAATGGCCATAAAAATGTAGTTATGTGATTAATTTATCATCAAAATCATTTATAGATACATATTATTTTGTTTTTAATATTTATAGTTAATAATAATGAAACTCTTTTTCATTATATAATTATAATATCATGCCTAACTTTTATCCATCTAATCCATTGGGAAATGATAATGTTAGTCATGTGTGTGTGTAAAGCACCACCACCATGAAGCGATGTTATTCATTACACATTTATATTTTTCATTGACAGTAATGAGGATAAATTTTAGCAATAAATATTATATATATGATATTATTATGATACTATAATGGAAAATTAATATTTACCTTTCTTTCATTCCATCTGTTGAAAAATGAAGACAACATTCATGTGTACATATGGATAACTCTCACCATGAACAATATAGATCATTTATCTATCCCTATCATTTATAGATGACAATAAGATTTTTAAATATGATATTTAAACAATTATTTACATTCTTTATATGATGTGAATATAATCAATGTACAAGTACCAAAACATCAAAACCAAAACCTATATGAAAAAGGAATAAATAATCCCCTATAATAACAATTTAGAATGAAAATTTTAATAAAATGGTCATAATATGATCAATATAATTCATATGATGATTTATATAAATAATTATTGTTATCTAATAATATTTATTTTTTTAAACATGCTATTTGGAAATTTATGATGGACGTCGAATCTCAAGTCAGGGGTTTATATGTTATAATCCCTTTGATTAACTAGATTGTTTATGAATATATTATGATGATTAAATATTATGATAAACTAATAAATATATTCATAAATTTTTTTATCCTCTTGTTATTCCTTGAAAATACATTTTTTTTCTTTTCATTTTCATCAATTCTTTTTCTCAATAGACCAAGAATATTGTTTTATGTAAAATTGAAATCATTTCTCTCTTAGATGAAAAACTATGTTTCTTCCCTATCTATGTTTTCTAAGAAATGATTTAAATAAGCATCATAATATTATCATATGATTTTTTACACCAATGTTTACCCATTTTCAATATTTAGAAAAATCATTTAACGGAATCTTCATATAGATGTCGAAATAATTTACATTATGAACTTCCTGAAAAAAATATTGATGAAATGTTTTTTAAATTATATGGTATGAACACAAATTCTCATAGTCATAGTCACTAAATATTTTAATATTTACTTTAAATTTTTTCATTTTCATTTTCAACGCATAAGTTTTCCTAATATTTAATAAATTTTTAGATTTCGATGTAGTAGTTTCAAAATAAAAAGGTAATATTCCATAAAAAATTAATGATATTTTCATTCATCAATAAAAACAAGAAATGATGTCTAATAAATACTATTAATTTTATCACAATACATAATCCATATTTTTTCTGTATGGATTATTTTTTTTGAAACCTGAGCTTTTTCCCCTGTCTATACATTTAGGATATGTTAATAAAAATATTTCTTTTTTCATGGGTAATAATATGAAGAATTGTTTATTGTATTTTCTAACAACTATCAATAATTTTAATTATTCAATGTGTGGTACCTATATGTCCCAAAAAATAATTGTTTTCAGCCCTATTTTGAGATAATCCATTATTGGATGAATTTTATTTTATTCTTAAATTCATTGTATAATTGTCTTGTAGTGTTACGAATGAGTCTTTCTGTTGGTAAATCCTAGAGAAAAAATTCACAATGTGTTACATTTTCATTACATGAATGTGTCAGAGATAAGAATCATGAAAAAATTCCATAGCATGAAAACAATTCACGTCATGTAGTATATTCACAGTCTATAATCGATGCTCATCATGTAATTTATATTTCTAATAAATAAAAACCCGAGGGGATGATGTTGATTGCATAACTTGTATCGTGATAAATACTAAATGTGAATTTGGTTTACAGGTCGTATAAACTATTAACCTATAATTTTTAATATTTCTAGTGACTATTTCTATCTCACACCCAATATTATTTTCCCTACTAACACTCAATGCTTCTTATATTTTATTTATATCAATTTTCAACATTTGAACTCTAGTGAATTCGAATCATTCTATGGTTATTTTTTGAATAAATGGTCATAGTTCCATTATTCCTTCTCATGCTAGATCACATTGGGTTTTCTTTATTGAAACCATAAAATAGAGTTGTTATAACTAAATCTACGTGTTTTTTATTTTTTTATTATATCATCTTGGAATTTGGTAGAAGGATGTGCATAAAATGTCTAATTTTTTGAATCATCATAGATCCATTGAAAAATACATGTTGGGTATAGTGGATTCTATCAATTTATACAATTCTTGATCTTGACGGCTTGATCATTTTTTAATCATGTTTATACTGTGTCGAAAATTTGTTTTTGGAATTTATTGGAAAACTCCCATTAATGCGATTTCAAAATGTTGTGTTTTGAAATATGGGATTTTGTTAACTAATTGTTTTCATTGATATTATGGCATTAACATGGGCTTGTGTTTGTTTTTATTTGGTATGGGTAATGGTTGGATGTTAAATCATTAAATAATATAAATTTTGGATAGATAATGTTTTTAAATACACTATAAAATAATGATAAAGTGAGACAAATAATATTTGGAAGTCCCACCATCATTTTAGTCAACAAGTGAAGGATTGTTGAAATAATGAACCACTACTCACGTGTATAGGGAAGTCGATGATTTAGGCATGGTGTGTGTACTGGGCAAGATATGTGATTTTTATTCCAAATGACATAAAATGATTTTAAGATCGTTATTGTTATTATTTATTATATGAAATATGATTATATCTCTTCATGATATTCTTGTCTACACTACTCCTACTATATTCAATATTCTAACAAGTTTATTCCTTATTGGATTATGATGGATTTATTTGGGGAATCCTACTGAGATTTATACACTCCTTGTACATGGGTTCACTTTCATTATTATATAATTTCTCTAAAATGATACAGATATTGTTTATGTTTCATTCTTCTCATGTTGTGGAATGTGACTTCATGCTTTGGTTACTAATGTTTGAGCATTTTATTGTCTATTTAATGGCCTATAATAGTACCACCATAGGGAAGTAATCATAATAATTAGAGTCATAGTCATTCAAATTTATTTCCTTTTTGGGTTTACTATGATGTTGTTCTGTATTGGTATTGTTTTGAGTAATTTGGATTATTCTCAAGCATCATTTAGTATGTATTATATGTTTTTCCATCTATAAATGTTGTGTGTTCCTAAATGAAACTCACCCACCAACATCTTCTAAATATATTGGAATTAATTTCCATCATTTTGTGTCTTGTAATTTCACCTAAGGATAGCTGTACTTTTCCTCTGGTAAATAAAATGAATAAGGGTGGGGTGTTACATATATTATATGTTTGTTCATCACATTGGTAATATTTGTTATTACATTTTATAGTCCCTTTTTTTGTATCTAGAATAAGGATAAGACATTAAAAAAGTGAAATGTATAGTTTAAATTATATATATATATATATTTTATACAAAATTTATAACTACTAGGGTGGTATGAGTAAAATAATTTTATAAAAACTTATTAGAGTATTTTTATCTCATCTTCATGGAATTAGATAATTAGTTTTTCATACCATTATTTATGGCAAGACTTCCCCCTAAGAATGAAAGTTTCATCTATTTTTCATATGATTTTCAAAAAAAAATAAAAAAAAATGATTTATCATTGAAATAATCGATGCACCAGTTATTTGTTGTGGAAGTGATAAATATTTATAATGTTTTGTAATTTATTTATAACATTAGCTAATATGGGGAAATAATTTTAATGGTGTAACATTATACTTATATAAAACTAAACCAGGAAGACATTATTGAAATTAGAAGGAATAAGGTACTGAATATTTTGTTTCACCTAATCCATAGGTGAACCATTGATTTGTGAGAAGTATTATCCAATAATTTCAAGATGTCGATAAATGAAATGAAATTCATTAATTATTTCATTGGGATTATCCGGTATGGTTTTAGAAGTTGAATCAGCGAATGATTTGATGGAATTATGAACCTGAACAAGAAGAATTATGGTTAAACTGAATAAAGAGAATATTTTATTATATTTGTACACAAGTAGAGGAGAAGATTATGTTGGATACTGATATGTTGGATGATCTTGCAACCAATGGTGGGATTTAGATGTCCAATATAAATTCAACCAGTGTATAATGGGGGTTGATTTTGTAAAAAAATTATAAATAGTAATTTTCCCACAGCTTCTATAAAGGTGGAACAAAAAATCCCATCATCATAATGAAATAAAACATCTCTTTGAATTATTAATAATAAATGTTTAGCTGCATGTTTTTTTATGAATGAACACATCTTCGAGTCACGATTATAGCCAAATATATGATCCAGGATATCCATTCATGGTATTATAGAGCACACATACATGGTTAATAGGGAAATAGTGGCTGAAGGAGATATTGTTGGGAATTTTATGGGAGGTATTTTATGTGTTCCCTAGGGAATTTTTTTCAACTATAGTTCTAGAAATAAGAGATGAAGAGATTAGTTTTCTCATAATTGTAGTTCACCCAAGAAAAAATTATTTTTCCTCTATTATTTGATATCTGACTGGCTTATTTTTAGTGAGATTTGGTCACACACAAGATGAAAAAATATACTGGTCTTGAGAATGATTGGTGTGATGTTCATATGGCCTAAATGTTTCAAGAGAACCATTCAAAAGGTGAATGGGAGAATGAATTCATTATTGATCCACATATCTTCTAAATCTAGTTTGGTGGTATATAGTCAATTTGGATTCATCCTGTATTAGAATAGGATAGGTTTGATAAAGGAATATTTGGTCATTGTTCATGGGTCTTAGTAGGTGAGGTTTCAATAGTGGAACTACTTGACACAAGATCTCAAGATTGAAGCGGTTGTACATGCCTTGTCTTTTTAGAGTCATTACCTAATGGTATAATATTTTGGAGGGTTCACATACCTCAATATCATACATATATTAAAATAAAGAATGATTTGAATCATAGGCAGTGATGATGGGTTGAATTTATAAATTCCTATTTCTTTCATATTTTCCATATGCCTATGAAATGTAATACTATTATAGATTATATGAGTAGGTGGACTCAAAATCATAGTTTTCATGAGGACAGAAGCGAATTTATACATATGTATTTGTTTTTGGAGATATATATAAATGTTCTAGAATATCTTGGATAGTCTGTAGATGCATCTCTATCGTTGACCTTATTACTTCTAGAGAAGGGGACCATGATGAAATTTTCAATCCCTAAAGACTTGGTCCGATGAGAGAGTATTACTGGTGAGAACCCACATATGGGTTGGACAATTGATGATGATGGAATCCTATATATATATTGTAATATGTGGTTTCCCATGTATATGAGATATGAGTTGATTCATGAGTCAAATTCATCATAATGGGTTGTTCACCCAGGTCTCTCTAATATGAATCATGATATGCACCAATAGTATCAGTGGTCAATGAAGAAGAATCAGAGAGAAGACTATGTCTATATGTGATCCAACTATCAGTCATTGAAGGAATATCAACATTGACCTGCTATTTTATTACATACCTTTTCAATTTTGAAATGGAAATGGGAAGCTGTTGGGATAGATATTATGGTCATCTTACTAAGGTCACTGTGAGGTAGAGATGTAGTTTGGGTAGGCATGGATCTACTGATGAATGTATCCCATATAATTCTTACATGGTTTAATTTCTGATTTGATGACCGGGGAGAATTTTATGTTCTTGATATCATACAACTTCATGAGGTCCCTTAAACTATTATTTCGTGTAGGGATTCTATCTTTACAAGAAGGTTCTAGAGGGGTTATAAAGGGTTATGGGTACACATGGGATTCTATTCATATCCTTTATTCATCAGATTGATGTCTATTATGAATAAACTATAATTATGTAAGAGTATTTTTTTGAGAAAGCATCCTAGATTTTTTCATATCATGGGAGAAGTATATTCCACTCACTGAGTATTCCTGAAATAATAGTTATTAGGTGATAATTCATATTTCTTCCTATGATGGCCCATCCAATAGGCCATCCTATTAAACCATGTACATGTTATATATTGGAGGGTCATCACTAGTGGTTACAATTATCATTTAGGATACTACAATGTCGGTTTGACTAACCATGATAAGGATTTCATCCTCTCTTTAAAGATAGAAATCTTATGTCTATCGTCACTTATGAGCTATGTAATTCATTGTCGGAGATTGTTTGCTTATGTGTATCACCCTGACATGGTAATAGATTCATATATAGGTCTATGATAAAATCATCATTCTTTTTTTGGTCCATTGAAATTCTAGAGAGTATCTTGATTGTATCCTATTAGTTTCCACTACCTTAGAAGTATTATTCCTTGCATGGTGTCATCAACATTTCATTGAATTACCATTATCATGCAGACCCATATCATTCTTTTGATCTCAATGATATTGAGATAGATATTGATTCTTCTATTGAGGTGTATAGTATATTAATCTTTGATCAAATAATGAATGATTTAAGACATTTCCATTTGAATGGATATTATTGAAACATGGCCAGTACATGAAGAGAGTTGGGAGTAGGAGGCCTTTGTGTATGGACAGTTCCTTGATTTCTTCTCAGATGATTTTTGTCCATAATAGGAAGGTTAAATTATGGAATTTTACTTTATGTGTATAATACTATAAGAGCCTTGTATTTTTTGAGGTACATATCATTTTTATTTGTATCTATATTTTTTTACTTAATATGGATGCCTAATAAGATTACATGGGATTCGTGGGTGTGTATTGCTTTTTTTGTTCACAGAAACTAACATGTGTGGTGAAAATGAAAAGAGGAATGGTTATGTGAAATTTTTCACGATTGGATACATGATTACCCCTAATAATGCAGTGATAGATAGAGAGCATTAGAAGAGTAACCTGTTTGAGCAAATAGTGGTGAGTTTTCCGCATTCCCATGTGAGATGTCTGTAGTTTTTAGTAGTGCAGAATCAAATGGTTGGAAAATATTGCCCCCTACAATGTGTACCAACCATGAGTCTACCCTTCCAAGGCAGCGAGAGATGTACGGTTTGTTGATGGTTTGACTAGTCGTGATACCAAAAAATGAACACTAAATATTATTTGTGGAATTAACCTTTAAATATAACAAATAAAATTTATCTATTCCATCTTATTTCGCCCATTCCCATTGTACATGAGCTTTCCTAATTCAATGAGAGATCCATCAAATCATAAATCTAGGATTTTCTATATCTTATCTACTTGAAGTATGATTCTGTATATGCTGGTCTTAGTGGATTCCTATTTGTATCCTCTTTAATCCTCATGCTCAATTCATTATTCTTCATTCCATCAATGAGGTTATCTTCATGGGGACTCATAACATCAATTCTCATGGAATTCATCCATTATTTAATTTTTTATATCTATCATGGTCAATCAAAAGGATAATACTGAATGTAAAGAGTTGTATAGGATGAGATTGGATGTCAAGTTAATAACCATCATGTTTTGTTGTTTTATTATAGGTGTCGTTGTTCTACACAGCAGTTTCAATATGTGTTTCCTAAAATTTCATCTCCATGGATTAGTTGACCTATTATAACCCAAACAGGATTGAGATATACTAGATTATATAGATCCATTTCTTTATTTTTCCCTTCTTAGACGCATAAATTAAATCCATTTATATATGGTCAAATCACCTTTTGGAGATTTTGGGATTACTTTTTAATGATCATATCATAATGATACTGAATGGATGTAGTGGAATAAAATTTATTTTTCCCTTGAAAATTATAATTAATTTAGTTGATTGTGAGTGGTGTGACCAAGTCTACCTTCTCAATGGTTATGAAATTGTTAAAATGAATCATCAGTTGTTATAAACATAATTTTACTACATTTATGTAATAAAATAAATAGGAATGGCTACCCACATTAAAATATGATATATGGTCATGATGAGCATTATGCATGTTGAATATAATTGAGCTTGATGACCCTTAACAATTATAAAAAATGGTTCGTAAGAACCTTAAAACACTAAATGGGTATGATGACCCATCAAAAATATAAATGGTATTGAAGACCCATGGAATTGTATAAATATATAGGTAATACATCCCTTCTATAAATGAGAAACAATAATTTATTCTCTTAAGGTAGTATACAAGAATTAATTTTTTTTATATAATTATAGGCATAGAATCACTTACTATCCGATGGGGATTCATGAACCTATTCTATGATACAGGGCATGAAGACCCTTTTCATTGATACTGGTAATGGAGACCTTATTATGTGATAATTGGGAAATAAAACCCCTTTTTTATTACTAAGTCTGGTTTCAAAAATACTACTATGATAATGGTCATGTCATTCCTTATAAATGTGATATAAGACATTTCATCCCTTCATTCACGTTCAATTTTATTTCAGAATGGGACAAAGTTGGTAGTGTCATCCTAGTTCACCTTCAGGAACTCAAGCCGACCCATTTAAAATAGTTATTACAACATTGAATTATTTTATCTACACAATTAATTTTTGTATTTGTAGACAGAAATATTTATATATGATGTTGGTGGTAGCCTACTACTTTTATCACACACACCGTTTAGGCCACCAAAGGAACATGGGATGACTATATTCTTGCATTTGTACATTAGGGGAAGAATCATCTTATAGATGTTTGAAATTCTAGCATATATTAAGAGGAATAGTTATAATAGATGAAAAGTATAGATCATGAGATGTTGGGACAATGTTTTCCTTTTTTTCATTTTGTATATAAGGTCTTGTCTCCTACCTTGTATCCATATTTTTCTGATTTATATATACATTTAATAAATAATCAATATATTGTATATGAATAATTTTCTATTTATTAGTTAATTATTATTTCATGGATGTTTTATCTATTTCCACTATAATGGGTTACTATTCAAATTGTAATCGTCTCTTATTCTGTTATTGTATTGGAAATCATCATTAATTCTCTATTTATCTGTT
Source organism: Viscum album (assembly GCA_963277665.1). NCBI lineage: Eukaryota > Viridiplantae > Streptophyta > Magnoliopsida > Santalales > Viscaceae > Viscum > Viscum album. Next base: position 315,420 of record CAUJRU010000203.1, read on the forward strand.
GTTCATAATCAAATGTGATCCACTATGGCAATGAGTACAAAGTGTCCCTATAGACACTCTATTCCCTTGCTTCTAATTCGGAGCCTTTGACATTTTGGGAGGTTCTTCTAAGGCCATGTGTATAAATGGATGAGGCATCATTTAAGTGGCATGTAGGTCCTTATTTACACAAGATATATTCCATTGTAAATTTAGATAACATTGGAATGACCCATGAAATTGTCTTTTAAGTATAATAATGTGTCCAATTAATTCTTATAAAATTTAATAAGTTAATTGGATTGATTTTTTTGGTATATGTAATTCTAATTTATTTGACTATTTGAGATAAAAGATATTTCTTTTTAAATTTGTGGGGAGGGGCGATTTTAGAAATTCATGAAATATTTGAATATATTATGTAACTAAATCATGTAAAATGGTTCCAAAATAAAATATTATACAATATATGGTTGATATTATCATAATATAATCATCAAATAAAATTTCAATAGGTTTTGATATCATTTGAAACCATACAATTTGGAATGACCCCTTGGTAAATCCATTCCCAACTTCACCATAGAAATGCTATTTTCTACTTTAAAGGGATATAATTTTAATTATAAGGTGAAAATTAGAAAATAAATGGATGAGTGATGAAATTTATTACCATACCATATGAAAAATTTCCACTTTAAATATTTTCATTATTATTAATAAATTCATTAATATATTAATTTCAAAATTTATAATTAATGTTTTTTTCTGACATAATACTTTTTATTTGACATTAATGACCAAAATAAAAACATTTAATTAAAATATCAAAATATTAAAAATTAATAATATGATATATAGGTCAAATTTTTTTGGAACTAATTAATTATTCCTTATATTACTAATTTTAATACATTTAAATTCATTTATTATATTAACCTATTAATTTAGTAAGAACATTGTATGAGGTGCATACGAATATTATACAATCACTATAAAATAATAAAAAATTAATTTTATAGGAAAATTAATTACTAACCCAAATGAATTTTTGGAAGTATATTTACCGTATTTTTAATCAAGGTGTAAAAAAATTAGAGATATAAATTCCAACAGTGTAACATTTTTAAATTATCATTATTTTTAATATTATAAATGTCATTATCAAGGTTAAATGATAGAAAAAAATTTCTTATACTATAATTGGGTATGGATAGAGAATAACATAACCAAAAAATGAAATTATGTCAAGAATTGTGTTGATTTTTAATCCTTAACACATTAGTTTTAACAATAATTATCTCATTTCTTAGTTGCTATGGTAATAAAATTTACAGTGGTAAATATTAATATACCGCATATAAAATTTATCTATTTTTAAAAAATTTACCTTCTAATTGTAAAATATGGAATATTTTTTCAAAAATTCAATTTCTACAAAAGGAAGAAATTATATTTTCATAAATTGTTTTTTTGAGAAATTCTATTTTAAATATAAAAATGTTCTCATTTCAAATTCTACCCTTAAAATTATAACAGTGAACATAATTTTATTATTAATATTATAAAAGATATAATTTTAATGTGAATTATTTTTAAAAAAAATATCTTTCTAAATTGATGAATGAAAATGAAAATATAAATAAAATTCCGTATTTTTCACTATTCACTAGAAGATCAATCATTTTTTATAAATTACAAAATTCCACCCTGTGTTAATTTTGAAATAATTATTTACATATTGTATCCATTTTTATTTATTATAAAATTTAAATATTATATCAATTAATTATAATTATCACGCTTGAGAATAAATAAAATCGAATTTATAAAAAATACACAGTTCAAAGAAATAAATGTATACTAAAAAATGAGTTTTTGTTTCCAATGAATTAATAAAAACATTATATAATTATAGGACCATTAAATATATTTCAAAATTATTTTAATATTATTCAAACATTCCAAATCAATTCTTGTGTTTCAATAGGAATATTGAAATTATAATTTTAAATGGTTCATTTAATATCTCCTTTTTTTGTTAAATATGCTATCTAACATGGTTTCTAATTAAAATATCATAGTGTCACATTCAATTACGCCCATCTAAACGGAACATGTCTTCAGTTATGAAGCTTTTAACAATTGAAAATAAAAGTATAGAAAACCCATATAGTGAAAAGGATAAATAAAACATCTTCTTAAATTTTTGAAATGGAAAAACAATTTTCACTTAGAGAAACATAATTATTAGTTTCCAAACCTGAGAACACTTGTGGGTAGAAAATATAGTAACATAGTGGAAGAAAAAATTTCTAAATAATTTTAATGGGTGACAAAGAAAAGTGAATAAAATGAATTGAACTACCATGAAAATCATAATGACCAAAAAAAGAAAAAATGATTAATTATTTTACATGACCACTGCTTCATAGGGAATTAATGTCATATTAAAACTTTTTTTGTTTCCATATACTCTTTTTATAGATGGTAAATTCCTATAAAATCTATTCTAAAATCATATGTTATGGTAATCCTTATCCTATATATAAATAACTTTTAAAGTATTTCCTTATCAATGAATCTGTTTTCAAAAAAATAGAATTATCTATATCGCACTATCTAGTAGACTATATATAACATAAAAGAAAATCATATACTATCAAGAAAATTATTTAAATCACAATAGAGAATTATTACTAAACCCATGTAATTTATTCAAATCACCTCCAAATCCGTTCACTTAAAACATATAATGGGATACCAATTATTTTGAAATTATGGTTAACAATGAGAATATAAAATTATGAAACATTATATTTATCCCATATCATTATGGAATATCATAGGTTTTCATAAGATTTGTCCTCTCATTCATCATATTGGATCATCATGGAAATGTGAGTTAACCATAGAATATCCATTAAGAGTGTCAAATTACCTTAAATTTAATTGAATACTCATCCTGAAATATAATAATGGGTGAGATATAATAAACAAGAAAATTTAAAGGTTATTACCCCTCGATGAAACAGTGATAAACCATATCAACCTTTTGTATTCAACCACATATGTATTACTCAGAATAACACATAATCATGAAAATAATAATTTTTTATTATATTTTCCAACTATTAGTAATATTATAAAAGTATTCCATAGGTTTTTGTTTGTTAATATATTTTCTAATATATCATGTTAAAATTATTTCTAATAAACATCCTCTGATACCAAAAGTAATGACCACTATTGTAGTATCCATTAATTGGGGGTTAATATATTACATTGTCATATGATACATGTGATAACATTCCAAATAACCTAATAGTTCAGAAGTATTGGTAAACAAGATTTGTACTTGAATCTCACATTATATTTTTAAGATATAAGTAACATTAAAGTATAAATTTGGTGTCATGGAACTCATTTGTTGAATCCTTCTTTTTATCATGGGGAATAGAAAATCATAACATTGTTGTGTTTATAAGATCAGTAAGGTTTTCATATAGGGAAATATAACCTAAAAAATAATTCATAATAAATATGTAAAGTTAAATAGATAAAACCCAATATTATTTAATCATTAATTGGAGTTAGATGAATACTATGGAAGGAATAAATATTGACCAAATATTTCTTTAACAATAATAATATGAACAGGAATCATTACCAAGGTTGTTAAAAGTGTCCAAATAATAACATATAAAACAATAAATTGTATCATAATTTGTGAATATAGAATTTTGTACATCATAAATTTAATGTCATCACTGTATTCAATGAAAAATTATACTCGTAATCATGTTCCTATTCTAATACATCATAAATTAATCGCTAATTCATTCAATGAATACCCAGACTCTATTGGCTAATGAAAACCAAAATTATGTTCATGGGTAATACATTACCCTTACAATAAAAAAATAATTACCATTCATTATTCAAAGTAATTCGGTGAAACATAATTAAAGTAACATACTATTGAATAACCGACATACTAAATGTTAATATTTTCTCGGATCAATAAATATAACATAATCAGAATTAATTCGTAGTATTATGGTGAATGGTATCGATATTATAAATCCCTAGTAAAGAATAATATTCACAAGAAAATTTTGTTTCATTTCAAATAATATAAAATTTTCAAATTATGAGTTGATGTGGAATATTTTTTGTATAATTTGAAATAATCTATTCAAAATTAACAAATTTCCAAAATAATAAGGAAGGAATTTTATTCAATTTTTTTGGAAAACATATAGATACATCTATAATGCGTTTAGTTGTCAAATAGTACATGGAATAGAAAATATTAACATTGAGGAGAAAAATATGGACCAAATAGTTAACAATGTTGAATTTTTAGTAAATTTGTTTATTTAATCTCTTGAGTACATAGAATATAAAAATGAAATTAAGACAAATATTTCTCTGAAGAAACTAATGGATAAAAAATATATTGGTTTTAGATAGAAGAATCATATAATTACACATATAAAATTATAAAAAAAAACTAATCCTGAATTTTGATGATAATGAGAAAAAACAAATTAACACTTTGATATCATGGGAATATTATTCCCTTTCAAATAACATATCCAAGTGAAATATTTAATTTAATCAAAAGAAGTATAATATTAATATTAAATTTCATGATGTTGGTATATACACTAAATTAATAAATATTGTGAATAATATATATTTATCTCTAAATAAAAACCAACACACGTAACCATTATAGAAATTATATCCTCGGTGTCATCATTAATCAATTATTTTAAGTATTATAAAAATTATAAAAAATAGTAAATAAAATATACAAAAAATAGCGCTCATTCCACACATAATAATTTCCTAACATAGTAAATTATGTACAATTTGAGCCTAATGAATGAAAATTTATTTTAAAACACTTTACCACATGGTGAATTTGAATTGAAATCCCCTTGGATGAAATAATGAAAATTTTATCATTAAATAAACGAATTTTTATGAATTCATGATATCACATGTAAAAATGGTATTCTATAATCCATATAAAATATTTATTTGTACAAAAATATAATATTCCTCAATTATTTAATATTAACAAAAAACCCCTCTTCTCATACCTCAACTTAGTTAAAAATTAATAAAAATCCTTTATAATCAATATAATTTTATAATAATTGTTTGAAATGATCATTTATATTATTATATTTGCATAAATGATCCACTTATAGAATTTCAACACCTGTTTAATAAAAATATATTATTAAAATAGATTTGTTCAAGTGTTGATCGTCTCATTTTTAATGAATCATTCAGTTTGGTATAATTGTTCATTTCACCATTCCCATAGCTCAATCATATCAAAAATAATTATCAAGAAAATGAAATCATATATTTTTAATAATTTTTAAATCTAGTTGGTAGAAAATTTAATTACATAGTTCATGGAGACCTTAGGCCATACAAATGCATGAATGATGTTTTAATTTTTTATTGGATGTAATGGACAGAAGCCAACTAATTTTTAGCCATTAAAAAATATTTACAATATTATTTATATAATATATATTAATATTCATTACAAATATCCTTATGGAAATCAATTACATGTGGAAATGAAAAATATTTCTCATCAATTCATGATATTTGTAGTCCAAATGTTAGCATGATTGACATTATCATTTTCTATCGGATGGGAAGGTAAAACTTTATATATTATATTAGAATCATAGTACAATAAAAATTTAATTAATATCATATATATTATTTTTATCCATCATTATAAACATAGACATATATGGTTATAAAAAAAATTAAATTGTTAAAGGTAGAATGTAATATGTACGTATGAACAAGTGATGTGTTCACCTTTAATATGATGGAAAAGATAGAGAAAATGGACTCAAGTAAATAAAACCATTCTATATATATATATATGTTTATATATTTATTATTTTAGTCATTTTATAAAATATTTATATGAAATAGAAGAAGAAGGAAATCTTAATGAGTCCCTAAAGATGATTTTCTCTTATTCGGTATACATCCTTTAGATCACTTATTATAGAATCTTTGAATGTTATTTCAAGAAGGCCAAAAAATCCAACTCATGGATACAAATTTTTTAATGATAAATGTTTATGGGTTTTTCATGATATATTTCCTTTGTTGGATTGAGGAATTGATAGAAAGGGGAGTCCATTTATATGAGATGGTTGGGGAATATTTTGAAAATTCAATTATTTTGTAATTTAATATGTGTCTATCACATGAAAAATAATTTAAAAAATAATTTTAATTAATTAAATAAATTAAATGTCTGAATATGACTATTCAATCATATTTCAATTGGTTTAGATAAAAATTTAAACCCCTTCCTTTAGATTAACCACATGGTAATTCATTTGTATCATTAACCGATGTAATTAATTTTTCAATATAATAGGGTTATAATATTATATATATATAGAAACAATTAGATAATTAATGTATAATGGATGAAATATTACACCATATAATATCAACCTTCTAAAATATCATTAATTTTAGTATTTTAAAAAATCATAAATAATATTCTCATAAAATATAATCAATGTAATGTTTTTATATTATTCATTTAATTTGAAATTAAATTCATTAAAAAAAGATTGAATTAAAATACTAGATTTTAATAAAGTAATAATATGTTATATTTATCTATAAATTGGAATCATTATTCCATCATAATATTATTACTTTTAGATTTTTTATTTTTATTTTAATCATTTTATAATTAATTGAATAAATACTATGTATACATTTCAAAAGAAATTCATGTAAATATTTAATCACAAATAATTTATAAAATAATTTTATGTTAAACTATTAATTCATATTTTAAATACATATTTAGTTGTTAAATTGTCATATATTTATCTTTGTGTTAAAATTTAATATATATTACATAAATCAGACTTAAATTTTAAAAAATTCATAATTTAAAATAATATAAATATCATTATCAAAAAGAAAATGAGAGAAAATTGTTATATCATCAAAATTGGGTTTTATATTGTCATTTATCTCCTATCCACTAAAATAGTTTCTAGTTATAGGATGATTTTTAATCATTATCACATCATATTTCTCCCTAATTGACATATATGACCTTCTAAGTTATTAAAAAATTAATATGGTTAAAATTCATAATGAATATACATAAACATGTTAATATTTACTATATTTATGAGTTCTGATTTGAAAATAATAATCCTTTTTTAAAAATTTCGATTAAAGAAATGATAAAAATCAATTAAACAATAAAAATACAAAACTAAATAATATATTTATGAAAAATCGATTTTCTTTTGATGATGTCTTTATACCAAAATAAACTAACAAATTGATACCAATTAATTTAAATAGATAATTCATAAATCAAATTTAATAGATATAATTTTTAGGTATTATTAAACAAAACGTAAAATCAAAATGATTGAACTTAAAATTCAGTTCACTAAAAAAACAAGTATTTTCCCCTACTGACAAGAAAATCAATCTTAGAATAAAATTCAAAAAAATCTCTCTTTGATAATTTAGATATGATTCTTCGGAATTTTTTTAATAGTTATAAAATTATTTTTTGAAATGTTTTAGAATTTATGTATAATATTGCCTCAAAATAAGAAGTAAGCTTCATTTTTGATGAAAACATATATTTTTATATAATACATTTACTCATTAATATTGTTCATAATTGCAAAAAAATAATCAATATATTTTTACTAACTATGTAATATATATATATATATATATATCTTAAGGTGTTAAATCATATTCTTACCTTCAATGTTAATAGTTTATTTATAATAGACATAATTGAATGATAATATTGTAATGTTTATCTATGTTTAGTGTTATTTTTTTTTAGCAATTTTCAAAGATAATGTTATTTTTTAATATGAGGGGGTAACATGTTTACCGAAATTAATATATCAATTTAAGTACCCTATTTCTATGCACTCTTCACCTATTTAAAAGATTAGAAATTATTCCATTCAAATTCAATAATATAGAAATATTGTATAATAATATGATCATGTTCATTGATAATTTCAAATATATAATATAAATAAATGGGGAGAATAATATTTTTTACAATTCATAAATACATCAAAATCCATCTAAAACATTATAGGGAGGAAATATTATGAGAAAATATATACTTTCTAACCAAATTAATGGTTTTTTAAATGATACATTTTGATATTTGTGATGTGGAAAAGCCAATTTTGTGTAATATTTTAAATGATATACATTATTTTAGGGTGAATGTGAGTTGAACTATAATTAGTTTTGGGTATACGTGTCAAAATTTTACATCTGATAAAAGTTATTATTTCCTTGTACACTCTACGGGATGAAATATTCACTTCAAAAATCATTACATAAACAAATAATAATAATAACCAGATAAAATATCTAATATAATGATGAATGTAAGAATAATAAACTATTAAGAATAATTTACCTATAAACCCATATATAATAAGAAAAGTTATTCGTTTTTACCTTCGTATCCACTAGAATGAATGGGGATTATTATGAATTTTTTAATTATATATCATTCATTATTGATAAGGAAAAAAATACCACATCGATTGTCAGTTCCTAAGAAAAATTTATACCTAATTAAAAACTATGGTATAAATATTTTTTTGGAATACTTTAATGAAATATATTCCATCATATTCTCTCACTTTTCATTAGTACTAATATTTATTAAATTATTTGATATGTTTCTTTTCTATTATGAATTAATTTCATTCATCCTAGTGATTATTGAAACATATCATCTTATATTTGATCAATTTTGTAAATACATCGTCATAAGATTTTTTTATAGTTTTATGTAAACTAAAAAAAATTCCATAAAATTTAGTTTTCATTTATTATTAATAAGTAATTAAATTGGTTTTTATTATTGAACATTTAATATAATTATAGAATCTCTAGAAATATGAGATGAGAATACATAATAGATAATCATTGAATCAACCATATTTATTTCATATAGGGACACCTAAATTATAACTGAAATATCATCCTACCATATTCTAAGTGTCTTTTTTTCATCATAATATTTTTATCTTTGTTGATACGAAAGGCATTTTTCTTGAAAGTAACATTATTTGTACCACCATCAAACTATTCCTTGAAGTAATCATGAACTATTTTGAATAGTCTATATTGATGAAATTCTATTAAATATCTACCCTTAAACAATATTATTACTTTTTTCCCTATGTAACCCCCCTAATATTTTGAAAAGGGTCTATATGCTTTGTAGCATTGAAGACAGACAACACTATGCTTAAACAAACCTTTTATTATTATTTTTTAAATATTAATTTTATAATCTATCCTTAGAATATGATATATTAACACTATTAACTATATTATGAAATAAATAAATATATTTATTAATAAATATAAATTGTTATATTTTTATTAAATAATCAATCATTTGTTTAGTAATGTAGTTTAATTCCGAAAAACTAGTCTTCTAAAATAAAAATTTCTGTTTCATTTTATAAGATATATATTACAATTAAATTAATGATCTTATATATACATAATATTTACAAATCTAAATTAATATATTATATCAAAATATATAAATTTACTTGGGGTTAATGTGTTAAAGTTTTTGAATATATTGATTTTTTGATAGTGAAAAACTTTTTTTGTAACAATGTCATTTCTTTTCATTAAATCATTTATATTTAATGACATATTCTATTTTGTAATATGATTTCATGTCAAGTATTTAAAATTTAGTTATATATAATACTATAATTTAATTTTCAAATAAACATTATATTCCATTTTTTCAGATGTTAATTCTTTTTTAAAAAAAATGGATTTTTCAGAAAACTCTTTAATACTGCAAAATGTTTAAGGATTTTAATTATCATAAAAAATAAAAAAAGAATAAATATTTAAATAAAATTTATATTACATATATATATATATATATTAAAATTAATTAAAATAAAATTATTTTATTATAATATCAATAAAATAAAACCATATTTATCCTTCAAAATAAACTTCTTGAAACGTGAATTATCTGCCATGTATGCGGGTAAAACTTTTAATTATGATCTACAACTTATATGAATTTTAATACGGTAAAATGGATAACTTTTTTGAAATAAAATATTATCTAATAACATAATCTTAATATTTTTTCAAAATTAATAGTGAAACTATTAAATACACTTACCACATTTAAAGTAGAAATGAAATTTATACGGGGAAAAAATAAGATGATAAATTTTGAAATGACATTAAATACTATATAAAATATATTTTCTAGAAATAATTTTATGTAATTATATATTATTCTCTAAAATGGTCCATTTTATAGACTTTTTCATGTGAATATTGTTTGAATATCAATTTTTCATTCAAAAACAAAAAAAAATTCTAATAAAAACATTTATAAAATACCATGTAGTATCCTCTCATTATAATAAGTAGAAATTATATTCTAAAGGATTTTACCTTTAATGTAAATTTATTATTTCCCTTAATAATTCGTATATACATTTTTTTTTATATACTCCTCTTATGAAGGCTCATTATGCTAATCTATGATGGTCATATAAAGAAGATGTATCATACTATACATTGAATTTATATATTATTTTTTCTTTCATATCCATCAAATATTATTCAATTATGATGATATAATATCATCAATGTGTTTAATATTGTTATATTCAGTTTTATTAATATCATAACCTAAACCAATCTCATATTCCATCAAATGGAGACAAAAACCAGCACTCATTTGTATGGTGGATTACTACCTCGCGAATATATATAGTTAGTTATTTATCATCACCACTAATGGATTAATATTATAATGGATTTAATATATTTAAATGATATTTATAACAACATAATAGTTATGAAATTATGATATCATTTTTACCATATTACATTAAATGCTATGTGGGATATGATAACATCACTTGTGTGTACGGTGTATTATCTATTGGTGAAGCCATGTGATTAAATTTTCACTCATATATTTCTTGAAAGGAAATAAGGATAATTTTAATAAATTTATTTTAAATAATTATATTATTCAAAAACTATTTATTATTATTAAAATATAATAAATCTTTTTTATTATAACCTTTCCACCGACAATATAATGATATAATTTTTCATGTGTACGCGTGCACTACTAACTCTATGAATCACTGTGATACATTTTTCATCACAAAATTAAATGGATGATATATATGATTATATTTGATGGATTAAAATGGTATTTATTATTTGAAGTTAATTTTATAGCATTTAATTAATAATACCCTGTTTCTACAATTATCATTTCAAAATAGAAACATTCCTAAATCAAATATTTTACATATTATACTAATGATTGTAATGTAGTTAATTTTAAAAAAATTTATATCATGGTTTTTATTAAAATTAGTAATGATGAATAAGAATTAAAATATTCAAATTATAAATATTATGGAAATAATTTAATAAACATCTATTGGACTACAGTCGACACACCAAAACCATTTTGAAACAATTAACCAAACATCTTTAAAACACACAATATTGACATAACTAATTATATATCTAAATATTCCATTAAAATATATATAATAACATATATATTTATAGGAAATTAAAAAACTATATTATCAGTTATGAATGAAAATAATTTATATAATCTTATTATACAAGAGATAATGTACATTTAATGATAATATGGTCTCAAGGTAAGGGTTTTCATTTCAATTTTCTTTTATTGATGAACATTTTAATGTTTTTCACCTAATACTCCATATATGTTGTATATAAATTCCCTTTTACAAGTAATATTATTAATAATTAAGACATAATTTTATTATTTTGATCCAATCTGAATTCTTTAATCCATACGTATTTGAGTTGAATGTCACATAGTTGTAATAAATTTTATAGCACATGTTTTTCATTGGGTTATGTGATTAATTCATTATAATTGATATTATCTAATCATGTGTGTAATAATATTTGAATATATTATTTACTATTTTCAAATTTTTTGACCGTTTAAAATTGATATTCCTAGTAAATTCATTTATTAATTGTTATTAGCTATTTTTGGTCAGTGTAAGGGTTACTCCTTTCAAATTGTCTTATTTTATTCATATATCTTATTATACACCTATCATATTTTATGAGGTGTATCTGATGAAACCGTGATATTTAATAAAATTTATCTACACATGTTCAAAATATTAAATGATTCAATTGATGTTATTATCTCATGGGGCTTATGATTGAATAGTTACCAAAGGTGAAAATCCATTATTTTAGACTAACCTTTTTAGACAGGATTATTTATGCATAAATTTACATTGATGAAAATTATTTAATTATTGTATAATAAACCACATTGGTTTTCATATCCTGTAGTTGTTAAATAAAATAAAATGTGGATGTACAATTTTCATATCTTTGGTTATTATATGGTTAGAGTAATGTTAATAATAATATCTGACAAAGTTTTCTCATTGGTCAAAAGATATTTTTCTTCATAATCCAAGGTTTATAAAATGATATAAAAATGTTTTACTCTACTTTTTAGTTTATTTTTTTTATAATTGGATTCATAATATATTATTTAAAAATATTAATAAATTTATTTTTCAAACATGGTACATTTTTGAATTTCATCGATAAATGGGAATGAAACCATTATTTTCAACATATTCTTCATGAATGGAACTCTCCGTCTTCCTGACCACTCAAAGTATTAATGATTCCATATTATATTTAAGAGGTTATATTAAATTTAAAATAATTCATTAGTGTTTATATTTTTTTATATTTAGGTTTTTTTACAAAAATGATAATTATATTATCTACAAGAAATATTTAATGTGATATTTCAAAATCAAATTCATTATAATATGAAATAATCTGATGTTACCCAATGTGAAATTGTTCTTTTACACTAGAATGGTTTTGATGTTATTTTGATTTAATTTCTATATATCAATGTTAATAAACATTGATGTTACTATTTCATAACGACTGATATTATGCATTGATTCTATCCACATACTTTCTCTAGAGGGATTACAATTCACTCGAATAGATATTAGTGGAACTCATATATTTTCCACTTTTTAATTAATCTATGAAAGAATACTGATTATTGTTACTATAGAAATGTGAATGATTAAAAATGATTATTCAAGAATATTATGTGGAAATTAGATATTATGAATGGGTGAGATCAATACATTTTATGTGATTTTTTTTCACAATTATATCTCATGAGTGTGCCTGATATCTTACATGATGGGTGCACTCATATTGTTGTAGGTGAGACTAATATAGAATTTTATGGTTGTTCCCATAAAACATTAAAATTCATTGGTAAATGTTCTTTGTCTATATAGGTAATAAAGAGGGAGTTTCTAGAGGTTTTTAGATTTTTAATTCATTAGGATCTAGTTGTTTCTAAAGATTGTTTAATATGGATTTTTAAGATATTGTTATATGATATGAAATTTTTTAATTTTTCTTTATATGGGTTTCTACTTATACAACTACTGAAGATTAAAATTCGATGGTTCTTTATTGTTTATTATCCTTAATTAGTTATTAAATATTTATATCATTTAACATGTTATTTTTATTGAGGTTTTATGGCATCGGGTTGTCTGGTGTTATTTTCATGAATATTTATTTTATCATCATACTGTTATGATCTATTGAATCTCACTGATAAAATGTACATTATAATTCTTATGTTTAGCATTACTAGGAATTTTATCTAACATTTATTAATGTTTCCATGTCCCCTGATTATCATGAATCGTATAAAATGAATTATGTTACCAGGGGTTTCATATGGATGGTGCTAATGTCTTTTTTTGAAATAATAAATTCATTCATTAGTATAAGGAATAGTCACTGAATGACATGTGTATTATTTTTTAAATAGTTTTGAGTAATCATAAAAATCTCTAAACCTAAAAGGTTATTGTGTATATAAGTGATAGAATATATACTTCTTATTTTCTCATTTTTGGATGGGAAAAATGTTTCCACAGTTAGTTGTATCAAACAATGAAATTTAAATTAAAGATTTTTATGATTATATATAATGGAACATGTTATGGGCTATTATAGTTGTATCTTAGTAAAGTTCCGATACATTTATTGATTCTAATGCTTTTTTTGTGATGTTATATTATTGGTTATGGATAACATATTAGGTTTTTGGGTTTATGTAAGATCATATGTTCAATTTCCTAGACACCAGTATTGAGGTTTTATTTCAATAGATCGGCATGTGATTAATGAAAATTTTGGAGATGATTTATTTGGTTAAATAATAAGTAATTGGTTAATTAATTGTGAAGTATTTCATTAAATATTGTGGAAATATGTTTCAAGGTATTGATAACCTTTGGGGTTTATATGATTTTATCAATTGTGTTAAATATGCTATCACATGTTTTATCAATATATATCCATAGGAATAAAATCTATTGGTTACTAAGTGATAAAAAAATTTATAAAAAATTTCAAATTTTTGGAATATATATTGATTTTTATGAGATAACCATTAAGTTAAAAACACAAATTAGTGTTTATGTTATTGAGGTTATCATGGATATAGTTTAATTATTTATTTAATTATTTAGATGAATTTTATGAATTACGACTGTGTTTTTAATATTAATATATAATTTGATCATATGATATAATATTCATTTTAGGAATTATAATTATAACTATTTTATTATAACATATGGATACATGTATTCAACATTTTTTCATCTAATGTTAATACTCTTAATATTATTCATTACATGTAAAATTTTTATTACATTTCATTACATGAAAAATTAAGAAATATGGGATGTCTGAGGGATTCCTCAAAATTAACTCTAGAATTCTCACATATGTAAGGTTATCTAATCTTATCAATGTATCACCCATGTGGTTTTGAGTGGGGAAATGAAGTGAGATAGGTGGATCCTCAATCGGTTCTTTTGTTTTGCATTATTAAAGTTTAAATGAGTATATGTATTACTAATCATTCATGTTTTGGTATTTATATGATAATTACATCTGGAAGAGTTGAATTTACTCAATAAAACATTTTATATACAAATGAAATTATCCAATTTGGTCAGGATTAAAAAGAAACTATTTATTCAGTTAAGGCCATATTTTCTCATTCTACAGAAGTGGTTGGAAAAGACATGTATTGTAATATTTCTTTTTTTTCTGAGGGAATAAATCATGGAAGAAAAAACATGATCATGATAAATATTATGGTAAATAATGACACTTTATTATTTAACTATTTCAGTATCCCCTTACTTTGAGGATTGTTAGAAGGTTAGTTTCTTCCATAAAATTTCTCTAGAGTCAAAAATAAAATTGTAAGAGGGAATGGGAAATCAAGTTCCCAAGTGTAAAGGGTGTTTCCTGTCAACTAATTTTTTACACTGAAATTTATTTATTCATTTTATCTTTACATATTGAAAAGAAGTATTCTTAATAAAATAAAATATTTAGTGTTTAATTTCATCTAGAATAGGTTAGTACATTAAATGAAGTTGATTATTGATTTATGTCAATAATGAACCAATATTGTTTGAATTTGGGCCTTGGAATCAAATATCGAAGGATTGTAAATGATGGATATATTTGGAAATTAACATGGAATATAATAACATATATTTATTATTCCTGTTATTTCCTTTCAAATAAATTCAAAATTAAATTTATTAACAGATATTCACATCATCTTAAATCCCTTGCATGGGTCCCCAATATGGATTCTCTAATTCCATTATAAATAACACATTTTTGATATATATTATATGTTATTTAGTGAATTGATGAAATACCTTGTTGATTAATAGTATGGTAAATGATATCAGTGGTGTTCCACATGAAAAAGATCATATGTCTTTTGATTATTTCTTGAGTCACATGGTTTGATCTCATGGACAAATACATGATCAAAATAGTTTGTAGATTTAAATCAATGCCTTTGTGGATATAGAAACCCTGATCTAAAGGACCAAAAGTAGTGGACAGTTCAATGATAAGGGGTTATAAAAATTAGGATGTGAAGGTTTCATGCCAGCACTATCATGGTTGTAGAAATTGAAGTTACATTTTATACAAAACTATCACTTTCATCTTCTTTGGAGGATTTGGATGAACATTATTCCCAGAAATTCCCACATAACAAGAGCTCGATTGTAAATTGTCTTATATTCCCCTTATGCTTGAAAGAAAATGAGAAAACTATCCACATCTTCATAGTCTATGACTTTTCATAGGATCTATGGAGGTATGTTGGGTATCTTTTTGGATATTAGTTACCTACTTTTTTTAGTTGGATGACATCATGTTAGAAATCAACTTGGTTGGTGGAATTAAACATATTAATAAAATTTTTTTGGGGCATCCTTGTTTCTAACATTTTGGTTTGGAGGAAGGAATAAAATGCTATAACATTTAATTATATGATATCCTTGGAGCATAGTTCATGAATTATGATCAATATGGACATTGATGTAGCTGGAATGGTGAAAACATGATCTATGAATAATGAATTGAATAACCTAAATACAGTAAGAACTCTAGGAACTTTGGTAGGCCTTGGATGCCTTTTTTAACAGGTTACTTCGATGGATTCCTCCTCTAAATCTATTTATTAATGTAAAAATTGATGGTGTGGTCTCTGGTATGACAGCCCCTTGGATGTGGAGTGCTATTCTACACTAAGTGTGGCATTGTGAAATGTTGTTATCGTCATTATATTGGCATTAGATCTATATATGAATCGCAATTTTGGGAAATGTTTCAATATATTCACCATGTTTTACAAAATATTTGGATTCAATTGTGGATGGAGTGTGATTATGAAACAAAATTGAGAATGTTCAATGGAAGAACAAGATATTTTCCTTGGAGTATTCTTCCATATTGGATTAAATGTATTTATTGGAAAAGAACCCTACCATGGTTGTCTCACATACATACATAGAGTCCAATAAATTGGAATATTCCATGTAAAATGAAGTGATATAGGAAATTATCATTATGTTAGATGTCATAGCCCCAGACCAATGTGTGCCAATATTGGAGGCTTATATACAATGAGTTTTTTACACATATCATTGAAAAACTCATTGTAATTCTTGATTAAACGTGTATTTAATTAATAAATTTTGGGGACTACCTTTTCTCGTATCTGGTACTTTCATGGTAACTAAAAAACCGTTTTTCATCTTTAGCTGCCCACAACAAATAGTTTAGCTTACAATACACACAACACTAAGTTTAATAAAATGTTACATGCTTAAAAATATTGTTATTTGATATGAATGTTATCAACATACCATTATAATTCTTAGTGTGAATAATATTTATTTCATTATTAAAATATATGGTTTAAACTTTTATATGAAATTAATTTTTTGGGGATAAATTATTTATAAATAAAAATAACAACTATTCTAAAATAAAGGGAATAGTCTTGTTAGAAATGATTTATATGAACATAGACAAGATTTAAATAAATACATTGATTATATAATTTTTCTGGAATTATTTTAATAAATTATTTATATTAAAAATTCAATTTTTTTAATTTAATATTATGTGTTTTCTAGCTAATCAATATGAAAAAAACATTTTATGCATAAAACTATGTAATTCTAAAATAATGTTTTGTCTTTATTTTAGAACTTATTTTATAATTACTTAAATAAATTTAAGATTTTATTTTTTTAAAATAGAATCTTTATTATTTACAGATATATATAAAAATTATCATGGATTTATTTTTTGTTATCTTTCTTAAATTAAATGCTTTTTAATGAATATTGAAAAATAATTATTTTTATTATGAATTGTAATTAAATTAAAAAAATTTAAAATGAAAATAATCTTATGATAATTATAAAAGTATAATTTTTTCATGTACATATAAATATATATAACAATTAAATTTATTTTATTATAATCAATTTCATTTTGATGATTTATATAATTTCATTAATCTTTTGTTACTTTTCTGCTCAGAAAAACACAATATCATCGATTCTCTTTGATTAATTGTAAATTTAATTTAAAAAAATATATAAATGGAACAAAGAAAAATATATTCCATATCTATAATTATAATTAATATTGTTACATAATACGGTCGAAATAATGTTCACCATAATGAATAGTAAACTCTGTAAAAATTAATTATCATTGTTATCGTAAGAATGATTTTTATAGGATTGAACAAATCTTATAATGGTAATAATGAAATATAATCATGGAAAAAAACCTATATAATGTATATATTGTAAAATTAATAGTTCTATGATTCTACATTCGACCATTTTGGTTCCCTGTAGAAGGTCAATTATGTGGTTACACTCTTTCTTTTTCGAAAATTTCATGTGTGACAATAACATCATATATATGAGGTGACCCACTCACTTCTCTTATATCCAATTCCATTACACCTTTGCTGTTAAGATCCATAAATAATATATTCCATACATACCTCATGTCATTATTTATGCCTTATTTTTATCATAAACCCAACATTCCAATGTTTTTTGGGATGACCCATAGAGCTTACCTAAAAAGAGTAAATGTTATTTAATTAACATTTTTATTATATTACACATTATATATATTTAAAATATACATAATATATGATAATATAATAAAAAAAATATCTCTCATAAAATTATATATTATTCAGTTAGTTGAATACACTCAATATATCTCCTATTCCATAAAATTGGATATAGAATCATCATTAATTCATGTAGAGAACTACCATATTGTGATCTGATGTTACTCGTTTTTCTTCATCACATATCATTGATGTATGTAATGATTTATTAAAATTATATATATTTTTTTAGGATATTATTATACCACTAGAATTATTATATCACATATTCCATCTTACGTTCCATTATGTTGGAATATGATAACATTGCACTTGTGTATGACAGAATGCTGCTTCACGAAGCGAAATTATTCATTCATGATTTTCATGAATGCTTATAAGGATGGGTTTACTGAACCTATGTGATATATATAAAATAATGATTATTTTATTATGGTAATATATTAATTAACATTATTATTTCAATTCCTAGAGACAATAAATAACATTATTCATGCATACATATGACATATTGTCCCACATAACAATGTATTTCATTTTTTATATCTTCATTTTATGGGTTACAATAAAAAATATATATACTAAATATATAGGATAGTTATTTCATGGTTAAAATTATGAATATTTTTGAAACAAAATAATTGTATTAAAATTAAAATTAACAAATCATAACATATATTAAAATTTATGTTATTATTTCCATAAATGTGTGTATAACCTGGAATTATTAACACGTAACAAAATATCATAAGTAAATCATATTTAGTTAGATAGATAGATAGATAGATATGTAATTTTTTGGGTTTTTGGTTCAATAATTTTTTTATATAAACTTATATTTATTATATACATGGTTTGAACATGTACAATATATGTTCATACAAATGGTAACAGATTTATAGTCTCTTTTTTTCTGTGATACATATACTGATTCACAAATTGTTTTTTCAACTAATCTATATTCTAAAAATATGACATTTTATATTTTTATTATATTCATTGTTATATTTTATTTTATTATTTCATGGGGATTATAACTCAATTTTTCAAGTTGTAAGGGTTTAATAATACAAATTCAGTGTTTATTTTGTTCATTTCTGTATATATATTTAATGATGAAATATTATGTTCTATATATCAAGAATCAAATGAATATTCATATCATATATATATTTCAAGAGATTACATATTTCTCATTTTTCCTTCTCTTAATGAATTAATGTTACCGAAATAATGTTTTTATGTTAATTCATCATTTTTTCATGTTATTCGAAACTTTTTTTTCTTCAATATACTTGTTTTCTAAAAAAAATTTCAATATTTTTTTAAATTAACTAATATTTATGTTAAAGAAAATCATTCCCATTTTTTATTTTTATAGTGTTTAGAAATGAAACATCTAGTAATTTTCCTATCATAAATGGTATGGGTTTTACTGAAAACTAGAATGGAATATGTGTTTTCATGTGTAATTCCAAAAAACATTATCCCACAATCACTACAAGTCATTATTATTATTATTTGATTATAATTATCCATCATTATCTTCAATGAAATTTATTTCCAAAATATTTGAGTAATTTATTGTTATATTCAAAATGGAAAATATTTTTTCCTCATAAAAGTTTTTAAATGATTTATAAATATTTCTTCTTATGTATCCATATATATTTTCAATGAAAATGAACTTGAAAAATATTTTTTATCAAAAAATTGTCTTTAAAATTTGGAATTATATTTTATAAATTAAATGGTTTAAATGATAAATAAATCATCAATGAAATTTTATAAGGTTCATTTTTAATGAAAATGATTTCGATTTTTTTAAAATTTTATAACTGTTTGAGAAACTGTAATTTCTTTTTCTTCATAAAATTATCCTTTTGATTATTCAAAATAATTCTCAATATAAAATGACTTCAATTGGTCTTACTTATTCCTTTCCATTGATAATAATTAATGATTCCATGTATATTATTTCTTCATATGGTAAATTTTTATGTTATTTAAAATTGTATTACACCCATTTATTTTTCATGGGTTATAAAATGGTGAATTGTTGAAATATTTTTGATAAATTTTTTCATAAAATTGTATATGATGTTAATATATGATTAATGTTTTATGATATTGTGAACCACATAAGTATTCATGTCATAATGTGAACAATGGGACCATTATCTCTCTCTAAATCATTGGATAAATCTATATATCTCTTGAGACAACAAAACGAAACATGTTTATGTGAATGATCCACTATAAAAAACCGATGAGTGTTGATCCACTCTAAGAAATAGGTTTGTCATTATACACAACAAGAAATATGTGATGAGTCCTCATCCATAATAGGAAATAGGTGATGGGTCATGATCCAAAATTTTAGTGTACTTGGAAGATATCCTTGACCAAACAAATGGTTTTTATATTTTTGATGGTTCCACACTTTTTTAAAATTATATTATGTGTTAGAATTGTTTAATAATTAATGTTTACTCATAATTTATATTTTTATTATAAAATTACACATCTTTAATTCAGGACTAATTTTTATGAGATATGATTATTTGAGTTTTAAAATTGGAAGTTATGATCATGGATACAAAACATTATGTTTATCATGTCCTTTCATTTGACCGTATATTGATATCTTTTATTTATAACCGTATTGAGCAATTGGGATCACCCTTTTTGATGTTTCCTTCACTATGATATGTATATTAATTTTTATAGTATATTTATAGAATGAGTTCTATGAGAGATGATATCTGTGAGATATGTAAAATATCATTAGTAAAATAAGAAATCAACATTTTTTGCATATAAATACTCAAAAAAATTATTTTAATACACTGTGTGATTTTGAAATTTATTTATTATTCAAGTAATAGGATATGATATATTATTTATGAATATACAAGGTTTTTATAGTTCGAATCAGATAAAAGTGTTTGTCAATCATTAAAGATTATGATTAAAAAAGCCCTAATAAAAACCAATGGGACAAGTCTATGTTTATGATAAAATTATGTTTCTCTGTATGAAATTGAATATATGTTTTCCCAAGAAATAATTCTCTCTCTGGATGCAAAAACTGGATATGGATATAGCACAAATGTACCTAGGGTTAACAACATTTAAATTGGTGTACTGATCTGGAATTGATCAACACTTGGTGCAGAACCATTTTCCATTTTTCTCAATAAATTTTACACTCATTGGGGATATTCTTTAGTTAACCAAAATTTAATATATGAACTATTATGGTGGATTTTATAAAAATTATGATCATGGATGACCTTGGAGAAACATAATGTGTTATATATTGAAATTTTGGTGTCATCATTTCCAATAATGTATATTATTTTTAAAATCATATATTATTTTCCAATATTTTTAGTTACTATCACACTATTCATTTAGGATTTATTTAATGGATTTATCCTAAAGTATACGTGTTAATTCTGGTTTCAATTGAAAATGTATTGATTTCCCACCAGAGAAATGATCATTTAACAAACAAGGTAAGAAAAAACATGTTTCTATACTCAGAAAACATTATCATTATATGAATCCTTCTAAATATCAAAATGATATTTATAGAGAACAAAAATATGTTGTGTAGTTTTGAAAACATCCAACTTATTTTAGAGATTCATCCTATATACAATTTATTGAGAAATGGATCAGTACCAAAAAATAAATTTTATATTTTTACAATTTCTAGACCATTTAATATTATTTTTTTTAACATTTATATGGTGAACCTGATACGTGGTTGACTGTTATTAAGAACATTATATACTAATAATAAATTAAATTTGTCGAATGATAATAAATTGAGTTTATATTTTTCATTATGTTATTCCCTAATATTCTGTAAGAAAATATGGAGAAGTAATTTCTTGGGAATAAAAAATTGATTTCTAATTTATTAGTACACAGTATGATAATTTAAAGTTATTTTTGGGTATATTTATCATTTAACCATCAACCCTTATCGGAAATTTGATTCATTTTTCATTGGACAAAAAATAAGGTCTCTTAAAGGACATAGAAATAATATACATTAGTAGCAATGAAGAAAACAAATAAATACAATTGAGTGGTAAAATATAAATCGAATATGACAACAATTTTAAAGATTTTATATGAAATATAAGATTGAGTTTATTTAAAAATAATAAATATCACTTGGTGGTATGCAATTTTAGTGATGTGTATTTCAGAAATGTAGGAACAATCAACAATCGTTTCAGGTGAAAACAACTAAGAGGTGATACAAATTAGGAATGGTGGGATATAAATACAGTGAATGTGGAAATGTTGTTAATTGGATGGTAAATGTTATGGACGAGAAGTGGATTCCAACCGATACACCAAAACCACTCAAGGGCTTCAAGTAAATTGAATTTGGGAATTAAGTAAATTAATTACACAATTTAAGGGATATTGTGTATGATAATCCACTATATCTTTAAAATAATATAGGTAAAGGGAAATCTTATATATTAATAATTGATTAAGTTAATCATGATAAATTGGAAATTTTTATTATCACCCCATTGTTTCAAATTTCATGATTCATTTTTTATGAATGATCCATATGAAAATATTATTGTCTATGATTAAGTGAAATTTCAAGTGACTATATCCATATACATGAATTATTTAATATTTAAATAATATATGATATACTATAAGTATAATTATGAAAAATATCTTCAAATGAAAATGAGTTTTTAAAATATAGGAGCATATATTCGGAATAAATTGTGAATTAACATTTGTAAGTGTATATATCTCCACATAATATTAACATATGAGTAATAGATACTATCATTGGTTTATTAGTTTATGGTTGATAATATGGTCAATGTCATTGAAGATCCATTTGAGGTTTTATGATATGCGATTTTATCCTAAATTAAGATATTTTAGAGGTATTTAATAAAATACAAGTTGTTTGTTTTGTTTATATTTTTTTCAAAATTTTATTTGAAAATGAATTCAACTACAATTTGTGGTTATATATTATCAATGGTACTATTATATTAACGAGTTTTACTTATACTCATTTTTACTGTAATTATATGTTGAAGATAATCATCATATTAAGTAACAAAATATTATTATTGTCAAAGAATATTTATTTCTAGATTCAGTTAGCATTATATACATTAAAGTAGAAGTCAGGTTGTATAGAATACTACATTCAATAATATATGATAATGAATTGATGTTTTCCTAACCATTTTTTGAAGTCTTTATTATGATCTTTATATAGAGTTCATATTTAGTACTACATATTATCCTCAGAAAGAGGTTCAGTAAGGGAATAATTCAAACCCAAGAGTATATGGTAAGATCTAATTTTATGTATTTTATACGTTTTTATGATTAATGATTTCCTCTATTTTTTTAAATACAATAACTATTACACAATTATTCATATGAATCATTATGATGAAATTTATATAATGATATACAGAAAACCAGGGCACTGAATGATGTACCATAAATAAATCTTTTGGTACATGAGCTACCTGATGAAATATCTGGAAAATCTAATAAATATATCAACATGTAATGTTATAATTATGTTGAATGAAATGTAATTTTGATAATATTTGATGCAATCCATATTTGTTTGTTAGAATTTTGTTTTATAAATTTCTTCTTGGAATTACTAAAGAAACAATCCCTAGGAATATCCATAGTTTTCAAATTCTTGATCATATCAGGACTATAGAATATTGGGTGGAACTAACACTAAACATCTATTATGTTCAATATGTGTTACATGTATCTAAACTATGGATTTAAAAACTTAATCCAGATCATGTAATGAATAATTTGGTTGAATAGTTGGATCATGATCTTTCCCGTAAGGAACGACCAGTGGAGTTGTTGAATCATACAAATAATGTTCTAAAAAAAAGACCAATAACATGGTAAATGGTTTTTTGGTACAAAAACCATCTTGAGGAAGAAACATGGGATCCTAAGGATGTAATGATGTACACATATCCTTATTTTTTAATCAAAATAGATTAGTTTTTTTCAAGAATTTCTTTTTATGAGTGATAGAATGAGACAGCCCTAGATTTTGAGATATATAAACATTCAAATAAATTTAATCATTTTAATATTTCTAATTAAATTGAACATTTTTTGTATGTAAAATTAAAATCAACACAAATTTTATATTATCTTACATGATAAAATGTTTTTATATTGTGCTATATGAAACATAGATTTTAAAATAAGTGTGATATACTGTTAACTAATTATTGTTCACTATATCAGTTTTCACTAAGACATTAGAATGAATTGACAAAATATTTTTTGAAAATTTATTAAAATATATGTTTGACAATAAATTATAATATGATTTAATTTTAAAAAAAATTATTTATAAATGAAAATTAAAACAATTTGAATATAAAGGCAATACTTTTCAATAAAAATATTTTAATTCAAAAAAATATATTAAAATTAATAATTTAATCAATTCACTTTTTTGAATGATTGTACTAAGAATTATATATTAAATATTTTATATAATTTTTAGAAATAATATTTTTTATTTTCATGATAAGTGATAATAATAAAATCTATTTAACACATTACATAAAATATTATAAAACATTTTTGACACATTTTAAACAGTTATTTTAGAATTAGTTTTTTTCATTAAATTATTAGAAACATTTATTGATAAAATAGACAACATATATTAAACCTTATTGTCAATATTATTTTCTTTCTGTTATTTTATTAAAAGATAAACATTTTGATTAACAGTGAAAAATAATGAATTCTATTACGAATTGTAATTTTTTTTATCATAATTAAAAAAAATATTTAGATATTTCTAAAAGTAAAATTATATTAGTTAAATAAATGAAAATTAAATTTTTTTCATTTAAATAAATTTAATATTTATGTTTTATATCAATTTTTTTAATCATTTGGGACATTTTTATTTTGGAACATAACATTATTGTCATGACATCCTCACCCAGAAGCCACTGAATGGTGCCCCAAGCTGGTTGGCCACATTCCCTCATGTGCGCCTCCCTGTACGCTAAAGGATATCGGCTATCAGCGAGGGTCTGGTAAGTCTGTCTTGGGGAGAATATACCCAATGTTATCATAATAAAACACAAGCAAAAGAATTTAAAAATTGACCATGTACGGAAACATATATAAATATCCAGAACAGATCCATGTCATATGATTGTGAATCCCATAAAATACACTATTCAACTGAATGGTAAAGAATTCTATGACAATGAATGTTCCTAGTGTCTATAATGAAACTGAATGTAAAGACACAATAACTCCAAAATGGGTATCGAACCACATCTAGTCCCTTCTCCCATTCTCCAATCCAAAACAACAATATATCCCAGGGCCTTGCACATTTCATGTCCTGTAATAACAATATATTCTGAGCTGATGATCAGGTGGCCAAAATATGGTGTCATTATAACTTTGTAGGCCACCACCAACTATGTCTAAAACGTGTCCAGTTAAAAGATAGTGCATGCAGTTTTATGAAGTAATAATTATAATTAATAATTTAAACAGTCTTAACATTTTCTTTTAATCATTCATCATCACATCAGGATAAGATCAATTAATGTTTCCAATGTGAATCATCATTCATTATAAATTATCATTTGGTGTAGGTGGTCATTCCTAGCACCACAATTCTCAGGAGTGTATGTCATGATTCCAAGCACTACTTTTCTCATTCAGTGTATGTTTCAATTCCTATCACCCATAATATCAATCTTGGATAACTATTGGTGAGGAACGCCATATCCAAGTCCCAACATCTAATTGCTCTAGGACTCCATTCCTGGCACCACAAAATATAACAATTTTAATCATTCATTAATTATAAATTTTTTTCCACATTACAAATTTACTAATCCAATGAGTAGAAAAATATTTCAAATGCCATTTGTTAATTAAACCATTAACAAATCACATTACCCATTAATTAATTCATCAATTAATAAATCAATAAAATCCATTTTCATTACATAATTAATTTATCACGATTAATTCTCAATTTTAAAATCATCAAGTAATAATTTATTCTCACAATTAATTTTCATTAATCACATCATGACACATAATTAACTCTCCAAATTAATTATCTTTTGTCAACATCATGGAAAATAATTATTTTCTACAATCGATTATCTTTCAAAGTCAACAATCCTTTCATTATTAATTTACCCTGATTACTTATCTTTCCACATTAAATTTAATATCTCATCTACAATATAAAATCTCAAAAAGATCAATTTGGGAAACCCCCTTCATTTAATTCGTGTACAACCATTAAATTAACCACAAAGGAAAATAACAAGTAAAAACCATATTCTTATTTACTATAATTTAGGAATTAAATTATTATGGGAATCTATAAATTTCATAAGTCATTCACATATCATAAATCATGAGTATGGTAGTTGAATTTAAACCACTGACCATCGTTTATTGATGGACGTTAGCCATAATAAAATCCCAAAAACCCGAGGGGCATAATTTCATCGACCAAACACTGGATCTAAGTACCTAAAACCTAAATTATGATCAAAGGCATTAAGATCATGAAAAACTACAAATAGATCTACAATCTTATATCTAGATCATAACTCATAGGTTTAGATATAATAAAAAGGTAAAGATCCTATATGAAAATATTTTAGAAATATTGAGGAAAGAACAGGAGAAGCATCAAGATGAAATCCACATTCTCGGAGGAGATTGGATCATTAATCTGGGCTTTCAATCTCAATGAATGGTGTTAGGATAGCCTTTGAATCCCATCAGAAGGATTTTAGAACACCTAGAATACGTCATGCTCGAGCGAAGGATGAAATATGGGAGTCTCAAGGGGTTTGGGTGGTTGTGACAGATATTTTCAGGTATCAAAACCCACATCCATAATATCTTGGGTAGAGGTTAACGGTTATGAAAATCATACACCAAATATGTGGACTCCACTGCCTATTTTTTCATGGTTTGCACAGTTGGGGTGCTCATTTTGGCAAACTGTGTGCAATCCATTTGGACTACTCAGTCAGTTTTGCACGCTTGGAAAAATTTGGTACCACAGTATGTCAAACCTTGAACAAACTGTGAACACCCCACTATCCTTTATATTTTCTTATAATTTCACCCAATATCACCCCAAGAAACTACTCCATGTTTAAGGTACATAAAAACAACAAATTACCAGAAAACGCGCTCGATATGACTCCAGAATTGGTCAGTATCTTACAATATCCCCACCTAATAACAGCTCATCCTTGAAATCCACCCTCAAACTTCTCTACTATTCCAAGACAAAAAGAGTTCTCAATTGAGCCCTCATGTCTAATTCTTTTTACCATGTTTACTTGTGAACATTACCATGTTTTAATAACACATGAACTAATTGTATGCTCTTTCCATGTAATACTTTCTCACTGCGACCCAACACACATATCATATGTTCCTAAAAGGACACATCAATCCTGAGAACAACATATTCCATTTCAATCACATGGTATGGGTCGGGGTGAAAAATCCATAGATCTGACATAAGAAAAAGATCATGCATAGCACTGAAGTTATGTGGAAGTTCTTATTGGTATGACACTGGCCTAATTCTCTCCAGCACCTCAAACGGTCTCACAAACTTGGGGGATAACTTTCTTTTTCTCCATATCCTATGGTGACCAAATCTAGGATAAACCCAAAGGAATACATGATCACACTTTGTAAACTCTATGTGTCTTCTCCATCTATCAGAATATGACTCTTCCAACTATGAGTCGTGTCCATACACTTTTGAATCTACTACACCTGTTCTGATGTTTATTGAATGACACTCGGTCCTAATAGCTCTGACTCACCCGCCTATATCCAATATAACAGTGATGTAAAAGGATTACCATTAAGTGCCTAATATGGTTCCATCTGTATAGTTTCCTGATAAATGTTTTTATAGGTGAATGCCACTAAATACAACTGCTTCTCCCATGAACCAAAAAAGTCTGACACACATGCTCATAGTATAATCTGTAACACCTGTATGGAATGCACTGAATTCCCATCTATCTATGGGTGGAAGGACATTCTTTGTAGAACATGTCTATCAAGCACCACCTATAATCCCTACCAGAAGCATGAAGTAATGCGCGAAACTTGATCTGATACTATAGTCTATGGAACCCCATGAAAATGAACTATCTATTTCACATAACCTTCTCCCAATTTCTCTACTTTAAAGGATTCTTTGATAGGAATGAAGTGTGATAATTTCTTTAGAGAATCACAATTACCCAAATAACATAATTCATCATAAGAGTACTTGGATGTCCTACCTCTATGTCTATAGTCATGTCTTTACACTTTCATTCATGAATAGTTAATGGCTGAAATAATCCTCCAGCTCGTTGATGCTATGTTTTCACCTGCTGACAGGTTAAACATATTGTTATGAACCCTTCTATTTCATTTTTCATGCATGGACACCAATAATTTCAACGATGGTCATGGTATATTTTTGTCACCCCAGGATGTACCGCTCACCTTGAATCATGAAATTCTCTCATGAGTTCCACTGGAATAATTGTAGGTAATAAAACATATTATTTCATAGATATGATCAAATACTCATCGATTTTTAAGTCTGAAGGTGTCTCCCCATCTTCTAGGATTTCCCTTAAGAATAATCACTCTAGTTCCTCTTACATCATATCTTTGATCTGTCTCAAGAGTGTATACTCCACTACTATATAAACTATACCCATACTCTCCTAAATCTATTAAACAACTACATGCATTTCCTCTAGCAAAGTCATCATTTTCATCTCCGCACTTGACTAATGTACAAACTGAGTATCTGTTTTTCTTCTCAAATCCTCAACCACACAATTCTTCTTTCCAAGTGTATATGTAAGTTTGAAATCAATGGAATAAATATACTCTACACATCTCTACTTACGAAGATTCATGTAGTGTCATGAAAAGGTATAATTCTAGATTTTGTGATTCATAAAAACTGTAATTATTTAACCAAACAGAAAGTGTCTCCAACCCATATGATAATAAACCACTACTTCCAACTCAAGGTCATGTGTAGGTTAATATTGTTCATGTGTCCTCAACAACCAAGACCCAATATAAATTATTTTACCAACCTTCATCAACACAAACCTGATCTTGACCCCAAAATAATTACAATACTCTGTGTAGTTATCACCTGACTCAGTTAAGATCAAAATTGGTGCTGAAGTCAAGCTCTTTTTCAAATCATGAATAATAATATCTCTTGAATCTTCCCAAAAAACATTTACCCCTTCATTTGTCAAACCAGAAATTTGTGAAACAAATAGGTAAATGTCATGGATGAATCTCCGGTAATAACTTGAATATCCAAGAAATCATCGAATATTGAAAACATTCCTCTGATTCTCCCAATAAATCACTTCTTGCACATTTTATGGGTCCACTACCACACATTTTTCCAAGATGATGTGCCCGAAAATGTGTACCATATCAATCTCAAACAGAAATTTAGATATCATTCAACATAGTTTTTGATCTCTTAGTGTACCTAGTAAGATATCAAGATATAGGGCATGATCTTCATGAGTCATAGAGTACACCAAAATGTGATCCAACAACAGCACAATAAACTGATCTATGTACGAATGAAATATCTTGTTCATCAAGGTCATAAAAATTAATTGAGAATTTTTCAACCCAAATGACATTACGAAAAACTCATAAAGGCC
This sequence comes from Viscum album, assembly GCA_963277665.1. Taxonomy (NCBI): domain Eukaryota; kingdom Viridiplantae; phylum Streptophyta; class Magnoliopsida; order Santalales; family Viscaceae; genus Viscum; species Viscum album. The sequence goes on from CAUJRU010000203.1 coordinate 345,945, forward strand.
ATACCTAATCCTCAAAGAAGTTCTTGGTATATCAGAAGTCTGAACTCTCACCTGGTGATACCATGATCTCATATCAATCTTTGAGAATAAACTACCCCCTTTCATATGGAATAATAAATCATCGATACGTGGAAGATGATATCAGTTCTTTAGATTCATTTTATTCAACATCTGGTAATTGACACACAAGCGTAGACTGGTGTCTGTCTTCTTTTGAAACAATATAGGAGATCCCCATGGCGATGTACTTGGATAGAAAAACCCTTTATCCTCTAACTCCTTCCAATTCCGTTTTGAGCTATGGAAGCACTATTGGTTCCATTCTGTAAGGTGGAATAGATACTGGCTCATCCCCCATAATGAGATCAATAGTGAATTCAACATCTCTCTTACGTGGAAACCCTGAAAATTCAATAGGAAATAAATCTCGAAATAGTTATACTACTAGTTTTTGGTCGTCTTCCCTACCACTCCCATCATCTAAAAAAAGACTAGAATCATGGATTGTGATCTCTCTCAGTTTCTCAGTAATGGGTCCATCTCTGCCTTCATGAATATCACATTCTCCACAAAGGATATATTGGTCACCCTTAGGAGATACAAATGTCACTCTCTTGTGTTAACTTTATATGTGGGCTCGATATGGGACTAGCCAGTCCATACCCAAAATCAGGTCAAATCCCCTTATATCATGGACATAGATATCCCAAAGGCAACGATACTATATTATCTTTAGAGAACATCCATTACATAAAAAGATATCCCCTGTCTGTGTTCCTAATAGTGTATCGATATTCATTATCCAACTTACTGACTCCACAGGATCAATCCATTAACATGATTTTCATATTTAAAGGAATGGGAGGCACCAATATCAAAAAAGGAAATAGATAATGTAGAATCAACTAGAGTAGTACCTCTCAATTTCGATATACCATCTACGCTTTCCAAATTGGTAGGCTCTACTGTATATAACTGTTGTGCCTCTTTTCCATATGGTGTCGTCTGACTCCCCTATATAGCACCTCTCTACTGGTACAGGTGCTCAAACCCTATATCACTATGACAACTTCCTCTACCGCCATTTCTAGTATATATATAGCTGACATTGCTATATAGTGTAGAATACCCCCTTAACACACTATAACTCAAAGAAGCATCTCCCTTAGCACTAGTATGTTGCTGCTTCCTAGAGAACCACTATAGATGTCCCATCCTTCCACAAATCAATCACTCCATTGGTGGTCTATGAAAATATATATGATAGTGTCACTTCCTACCACACTGGTGGCAAAGAACATGATAAGGATCTGGGGTAACTCTTCAACCCTACATTCTAATTTCCTAATTAAAATTCTCATGGTGGTGCTTCCTTATCATAAAAGGCCCACTCACTGATCATACAACTACTCGTGCATTATTGGAATACTCCATAAGGTTCCCCTCTAAAATGAGACCATGATTAAGAACTTCTGAATGTTTCTTCATCCTAACGATACTCACCCGGGACCTAATTTCACACTTTAGTCCATCTAGAAATTGTTTTTATATAGATGACTTATATGCCACCAAAGCGGGAGAACAAAACTATAAATATATGAAACATATAGTGTAATCTATTATGGAAAAGATTCATTGTTTTAGATGAAAAAAATATGAATCATTATCTTCCATCGTCGTTTATTGATATAATTATTCCAAGAACATCTCCAAAAAGTCCATCTATAACATATCATTAGTCTGTCTAGATCATACCTGAATGTCCCACTTGTGTTTCGCTGAACCTCGATGCATATAATCAGCCAACATGACCATCTTCTCAGCTGGAGACTCCAAATAGTCATGTATTGTCTCCATGGATTCAATCCAAAATTCAGCTCCATGTGCTCTACCCTCTTCAATAAAAGTTTGAGTATTATGAAACTGAAACTCCTTTTCCAACTAATAAATGATTTTCTAAACCCACCCTGGTTCTCTCTCCATGAATTTCATGAAACATGAAAAGCTCTCTCGGTACTACTATCCTTCTTCCTCATCTTTCACCAATGGTACCTCATGATCCTTGTCTGGAAGTTCGTTCTGGGCCATACCCCTTGGTGTCTCCCTCAACAAGCATCGGGGAGACATATTTTTACCAAACCCAACACACGTCTATGGTCTCATAAAACAACCTTGTATCATTTACATAAGATGAGAAAATATCACAACAAGATTCAGTGTATCCATTCCCCTTTTTTATCATCACATGGTCAATGTGTTGGCCTTTTCATTACCCTTAACCATCATACACATACGTTTTGGTTAACAGGGGTACATTCATTATCATTAAATAATTCATCAATTAATTAATCACATTTTTTCAAATTAATTAATTAAACAATTAATTTATTTATTATTCCCATTTATTCAATCTAGATTCTCATTATACACCTATTATTCTATTTTTTCATCATTGTTTCAATATCAAATCAAGGAAAATAATTCAAGTTTAACAACATACACATATCCCATTTTCCAGCGAGTTCCTAGAATGATGAATGCGGCAAAAAATACTGAATGCCTAGAAATATGCGTATAGACTAAAATATCATTACTATTTAGGCCTCGAAACAAAATTCAACAATTTTGAAAAAAAGTATCACATCATGCCATAGGTTCATCACCCATGCTAAAGTAATATAAAACTATTACATCAAATATCAATAGGAATAATCCCATCCTGAGTACTCAAATTTTCCCCTATACATGGGTTTGCAACACCCATGAACAAGATCATTACCAAGCCTCGAATTTTCTTAGTCTCATGTCCATATTATCCCAAATTAGTGAGGCAAAAGAATATTAAAGAAATGAAAACACCTTTGATACCACTTTCGAACATCCTGACCCAGAAGACGGTTGGCCACATGCGCTTAAGCGCACCTCCTTGTATACTAGAGATTGTCGACTGGACACGAGGGTCTAGAAAGTGAGTCTTGGGGAGACTATACCCTTTGTTATTAGAATAAAACACATACAAGAGAAATTAACAAATAACCAAGTACGAAAGAATATATAAATATCAAGAACAGATCCATGACAATTGATAGTCAAAACCTAAAAATGCACTATTCAACTGAGATTTAAAGCATGATATGACAAGGAATGTTCCATGTGACTAAACTTAAACATAATGTAATGACACGATGACTCAGAAACGCATTTCGGACAATGTGTGGTTTTCTCTCTCATGCCCAAAACCCAAACATCAATAAATAATAGGGACATACCCTTATCATGTCCTGTAATAACAAAGTCATCTCGAGTGCCGATTAGGTGGGATGAATATGGTGTTAGTATAACTTAGTATGCCACCACCAACATTTTCTAAAATAATTCCAATCAAAATATAGTGAATTTAGTTTTATGAAGTAATAAATAAAATGCATAATTTAAATAGTTATCACATTGTCATTTAATATTTTTTCATCACATTAGGCCATGTTCATTTCATGTTTCCCATTTGAATGATCATTCATTATTATTTATCAATTGGTGTAGGTCGGCATGCCTAGATCCACCAATATCATGAGAGTAGGTCGTCATGCCTCACACTCCTTTTCTCATTCGGTGTAGGTCATCATTCCTATCACCGCATAATCTCAAGCTTGGATAACTATTGGGAAGGTACACCATGTCATAGTCCCAACTTCTAATTATTCTAGGACACTATGGCTAGCACCAAAAATCTCATCCATTTATCAATATTTTATTATCAAGAATCTTCCACACTATTCATTTAATAATCAAATGATTAGTTAAACATTTCAGAGGCCACTAATTAATTCATCAATTAACTATGAACATAAACCATTAATTAATCATCAATTAAATAATCAATCAAAACCAAATGCATACCATAATTAGTTATTCATAATTAACTATAAATTTCAAAATCATCAAGTCATAACTAATTATTAAAATTAATTAACATTTGTCACATCAGGACACAAAATTAATTCTACAAATCCATTATCATTTGTCAATATCAAGAAACACAATTAATTCTCAAAATAAATTATCCTTCAAAGACAAAAATCCATCCATATTTAATTTTCCCCCATTACATATCACTCCACATTAAATTTAATATCTCAACTACAATATCAAATCTCCAAAAGATCAATTTAGGGAACCCCCTTCCTTTGTTCTGTGACCAATAATCAATTAACTATCAAGGAAAACCACATGTCAAAACCATTGTTCTGATTACACCAATTTAAGAATTCAATTATCAAGGAAATCTAAGAGTTTCATAACTCATGCTCATATCATAAATCATGACTATTAGAGATCAATTTAGAGAACCTACCCCAGTTTATTGATGGATGTTAGCACTATGGAAATCACCAATTTATGATTGGAACAACGCCATCTATCAAACATTGTATCTATGTCCCTAAAACCAAAATTAAGATCAAAGGAATCCTGATCTTGAAAAATTAGATCCTGATATACTATCCTTTATCTAGATCTTAACTCATAAGTTTTGATATATAAAAAACATGAAGATACTCCCTTAAAAAATAAAATAAATATGGAGGAATGAACGGGAGAAGCATCGAGATGAAATCCACTTACCGGGATGAGAGAAAATATTCAATCCGAAATTTCAATCTCGAAGAACAGTGTTCAGATGTCCTTGGAATCCCTCCATATGGCTTAGAGAACACCTAAAACATGTCAATGCCGAACCATGGTCAAAATATCAGAGTCCCAGGGGGTTTGGGTGGCTTTAAAAGAGATTTTCATATATTAAAAACCATGTGAATAGTTTCCAGGAAAGAGGCGCATAGTTAAGAAAATTGTGGGACAACCATGTGGACTTCACTACTAGTTTTTTCATGGTTGGAACAGTTTGGTCGCACTGTTCTTCAAACTGGTTGCAAACAATACGAACCCCTCTGTATAGTTTTGCATGCTTGGCATGGTTTGTTCTCACGGTTTGACAAACCGTTCACAAACCATGCACTGCCCACTATCCATTAGTTTTCCTTAATTGTTCACCCAAACTCACCCAATACACTACTCCATGTTAATGGTACTTATAAAAATTAAAACATACCTAAAAACATGGTAGATATGACACCAGAAAAGGTTGGGATCTTACATTTTTCCTGATTATATTATTATTTTTAAATTTTATTTTGACAATTCAGTTAAATGAATTTTGAAAAATAGAATCCATATTTATAATATAAAAAAATTTATATTATCCAATATGAAAATTTTGTTTCCTATAATGAATAGTTGAATTAGTACATATTAATTTCCATGATTAATGTGAAAACGAGTTTACTAGGGGCTTAACAAAATTGATAATGGGAAAATTTACCATGAAACGTTTTCAACAACCACTTGATATATATTATAATCATGAATAAATTTTTTTACATGATCTACATATAAATCATGGGTTTTCCATTTACATTTCAAAAATTACATCTCAACCACACAACTCAATCATAATGGGAAACCCAATATCCACTCATATAAACATTACAAAAAGAAATTGGATCAACAATTACCTACCAAAATAACATCCTTTAATACATACTATAATCCTATAACTATTATTTTAAACATAAATACATCGTAGAATTTATTATTTTTTCAAACCCAATGAGTTTTCCCAAATAGTTATAACATTATTCAATTACCATTTTTATTTATTTTTACATATAACTCATTAAAATCATCATAATCTATAGAAATTTGAGAACGAAAATTATCTCAAATTGATTATTAATTTTTTTTGATGTAATAAAATATATACATCTTCTATTCCATAAAAATAGTTATGAAATGATCATTTGTTTGTTTGGAAGAGAACTACCACGAGAAGCAATGTTATTAGCTTTCCACAACCGTCTCTTGTGGAAGGATTTAATGATTTTTTGATATATAATATATGATATTTATGATATTAACATGCATAAATATTTATTATATAACATATATCATCTTACTGTAAATTATATGCAAATATGAAAACCTGTCTTATATGTATAGAGAACCACCATCTCGCAAAGTGATGTGATTTTTTCAAGCAATAAATAAAACATAATTATAAAAGGTTTGTTTAAAAAATGTGATATATATGAAATAAATATAATTATGTAATGTTAAAATATTATTTACCTTTATTTATATAATTTCATCGATAAAATAGAAATAATGGTCATGCTTATGTACGATAAACCTTCCCCATGAAAAGTGACTTTCGTTTTCTATCTCTATATTATGGATTACTCTCTCTATATAAAAAATTGAATTTTAATTATATATACATATATATTAGGTTTAAATTTATATATATGATTTACCCATGATCAACGTAATTGAAAAAATAACTACAATAAAAAACATATATGAAATAAATGAAGCTATTAACCGAAATGTTCTTTTGAATTTTATTATATATAAACCAGTAATACATGGTCATAAAAAAATAAAATATTTCATGATATATATATATATATATATATTTAATTTATATTTATTTAACATATATTTATTAAACATGAATTTTAAATTTTTATGAAGGATGTCAATGGTTAGGATAAGGTATTTTTAGCCTCACTCCTGTTTATTGAAGACATATGCCAATTCACCAGTAATTTATTTTTTGTGGTTGGAATTATTATTTATTTAGAAGTTAATTCATGAATATAATTCTTCTCATAATATCGAATGACTCATTTAATTTTTTTATTTATTGGGACTTACAATGTAATGATTCCAACGTGGTATGGCTTCCATAATACAGTATCACTGTTTATCAAGATTGTTTTTGTTTATCTGTATCATGATGAAATTTTAATATACATATCTAAATAAAAACATGATATATTATCTATTTTGTTAATTTCAGGAAAAATAATGCCCCCCTTCATTTTCCTCTCTTAAAGGATTAATGTGACTGTAAAAAAAATTTTATGAAAAATAAATTTATATTTCCCACTTTGGTTAAAACCATTGTTCATTCCATACAATTTTTTTCTAATAATGTTTTCAATTATTTAAAAATATCCAATGTATATATTTATTACATTAATTATAATGATTTAAATTTTAAATTGTGTTCAAAAGGGAATCTTTAAAAAAATTCTAAATAAAGGTATTTTTTCTTTTACCAAAAATTATAAAGGACTCATAATATCATTTTACAAAAAACGATCAGTAGGTTTTTAATGAAAATGTGAAAGGAATACTTATTTTACAATTAATGGAATGAATCGATTTTCCTTCTACCATGAATAAATTTTTTTTGAAATAATTATTTATATGTATATTGTTTATTTTCAGAAAAAGTACTTCTAAACAATATTGTGAATATTTATTTGTTTCCAAAAGAGAAGGGATATTTTTGCATTAATGGTTTTATAATATTTTTAAATAATCATTTATATATGTCAAAATTTATTTTCCATGAAATAGATTTTAAATTTGTGATATTATTTTGAATTAAAATTCAATGTGGATATGATATTAGCTCAATATATAGTTTAATGATGTAAAGTCATCATTTTTATGTATCAATATAGATTTTCAATGAATTTTTTTTTAAATTGATTAATGTTATAATATCCTTTTCAATGTGGAATTGATATATCCCTGAAAACATGTTTCATGTGATATATCAAATTTTTTTCCAATTTAATATAAATTTATTTTTTGTACTTATAATTTAAAAGGGGATAATAATGAATGATAAAATGCTAATTTTCATTATAATTCCTTAGTGTTTGTGTTCTTTAAATTGTTATGAAACCTATTTATTTGTCATGGATTATTCTGTTTTGAATGGATGTAATGTTTATGAAACCTATTTTACATTTGTGGGATATAATGGTATGATATAATGAATGTTTTATGATATCATGGAACCTATTAAAAATTTATTATTATGATATTGATTGGACATGTATGTCCCTCGAATGAATTCAGTTTATAGTTATATATTTTGAGATATTAATAGGAATCCACAATGGGAAACACGAAATGGGTCCTGATCCACAAATGGAATTTGGTGATTATTCCAGATCATTATTTTTTAGCCATATTAGTTAAAAATGAAATATAAGATAGTTTCAAATATTAATGATTGTTCCATGATTTTTTGAGAAGAGCTTGTAGTTAGTGATAATTTTATGTTGATTTCTCACACTTATGGGATCTATTTTTTAAAATGAAAATGATTATTTACATTACTGTAATATATGATATATGATATATTTGGTAATAAATTATTATGTTATGTTCATGTTTACATGTAATTTTTATAATCTTAAACATTTATATGATCAATGATTCTAATATCTTATTTTTACCATTACTGTTCATTTCAACTCACCATTTCATATGTTTTCATCCATTGGATTTGAATATATTTGTAGGTATGGTATTCCATATATGATTACTATATGAGATGATTCATTCAGAATATATTTAAGAATTTTAGTGAAATAATAATATTTATTAGTATAATCCAATGATTGTTAACTATTATGGTCCATAATCACATGGTTTAGAAATGTATTAAATATTCATCTAAAATAATTTTATATTTTTGTAGAAATTCCTGGGTTATTGTTGTTGTTATCATAGTAATGGTTTCTCAATAATTTCATAGTATTATTTGGAAGAAATTGTTACAAACCTATGTCTGTGGATTTGTATATAAAAAGGTCTTAATGTTTTTGAAAGAAATATATTTGTTGGTAGCACATTAATAAAATATATTTCTTGATACTATAAGTGGATATTGATCTAGCATAGAGTTACCGATGGGTAATAACTCAAAAATGGGTGCATGGAGCTAAATTCGATTGTCACCTTGTGAATGAAAAAGGTTCATTATGTACACCTGGTTTGAATCACATTTTTTATATTATTCAGTTAATATAAATTTTTTTATGAACCATTATAAAGGATTTGAACAAATTTTGATCACATATGATCTAGATGAAAATATAGTTTACACATATTGAAAACAAGGTGTTGTTTATTATATATCCTATAAACTATTTTCCCTTATTATGTGGCTTTGAATTATGAATAGTGTTTATCATAATATTCCTTTTGGTTTTAGTCAATGAATTGTTCAAGAAAATCCATGTTAATTTTTAGTATATATAGAGTAAAATAATTTTCATTTTGTGGAACCAACATTATGAAATCTATAATGAAAAATATTTTTCTCATAGTAACACAGAATTATTAAAATAAGAAACATGATGATCAATCAAACAATAAAAAAGGAAAAAAATATCTAATAAGTGCATCATTGTGAAATATACATAATCTTGTAGTTGTTTCACTAATCTACTTGTTTTAGAGCACAAGATCAGAACCAAAAAAATTATATTTTGGATTATTCAATATTAATATCATTCCAATTACATTTTTATTTTTTATCATTTGGAAGGATAATAATGTAACACCCCGAGATTTTATGAGAAGTGATATTTTTATTTTATTTGATGTCTTGTGTTGTATTCTACCCCAATATTATCTTTCACTATACGCAACACTATATTAACTTGTATTGTACGCAACACTATTCTTGGATCGTGTTATACACAATTTCATGTTCGTTTGATAGAAGTTATTCTACACAACATTGATTATATATGTATATATATTAAAAGTATAAATGAAATATGATTGGATTATTTTATACGCAAAAACAAAGGAATATTTCACTACACACAACCTTGACATGGCCTGCATTATACCCAAGAGAAACCTTCCTCGATAGCTTGCATTGTACGCAATACCGAGTTTCACTAAACAATGATATGTTATTAAAATATTATATAAACTAGCCGTTGTGAATTTTAATACCCAATTTTTGAAACTTTATAAATTTTATCTTTCAAAATGGACTTCATTTTTGGATTCATCATATCGAAATTACCCTAGGATTAATTTTTTTTTATTTTTCTGAAAACTTTCTATTTTTGATGAATTGTGAAAAAACACTGAGTTATAGTTTAAAACCGAATTTTTATTTAGATAATTATTTATTTTATTTCATTTTATTTCAGGTAAAAAAAGACACATAATACCTATATAAGGTCAATGTAATTAATTGGAGTCAATTTATAATAATTTTAGATATATAATAATTTTAAAGAACATTTCACCGTATTTTACCCACCTCCTAGGAGAATTGGAAAATTTATATAAAACCACATTTTACTGCTTCTTTGAGTTTAATTTAGAAAATCCAAGAGACATGGTTAATATCAAGGTGTAATATGTGGTTCAATAAGATAAAATATATTTTTTCTGAATAGTAACTTTTTAATTTTATTTACCACGGTTAAAAGTTAATAGGGTAATTAGGGGTAAAAGTGATATTATTATTACACTAACACAAGTCCTAATTCTATTGGTTAAGTGTAATTAGATCCAAATCAACCTTAGGACTAAAATATGACCATTTAGGTCCACTTGGGTTAGATTAGGACATTTATTATTATTTAATTCAAAGAAAAGTTAAAAGAATAAAAATCGATGTTTAATAAGTAAAACATTTTGAACATAAAGTTATAGATAAGATAAATTTGACTATAAATATTCATTAGAAATCAAAAAATATTTCCTACATAATGCTACTTTTTTTATATTTTTTAAAAATAGAATAATTTAATTTTTTTATGACACAATGATGATGCATCAATTACATTATTAATGAAATATTAACAAAATTGATATTATAAATACCTTAATAAATGTAATTTGAGAGTTTTTATGAATTACACTAATTTTATACGTTAATATAACATATTTGGGTTTGTTGAATGAATTATTTTATAAGTAATAATGATTTTATGAATTTAGAGGAATCAAAATACCAAATTGTGAGAAAATTTAAATAAAAGAGTTTTTAAAACAAATATTATATTATTAATTGATATAACCGTCTTAAAAATATAAGTTTCTTCCAATAGACTTATATAATAATATATATGAAATTAATTAACTAATTAGGGTTCAATTGGTAGTTTATAGTATGTTTAATAACCGTATAGTGTAAGAATACAATAAGACACGGTAAAAGTTGAATTATTTAACCTAGAGTTAAATCTAAATGATAAGGTTAAAATGGTAACCTAATCTTGTTTAAAACCAATCGGTTGAGAGGATTCTGACCCATACCCACCCTATCCTATAAATAAGTCACTTTTTGGCCATTATAAGCCGAATATTATTTTATTATAAAATAATATCTTATGTTTTTTCTAAGGTGCCCCTCACCCCTCTTATAAAAGGGCACTCCCCCTTCTCTCTAATGAACACATCCAGAGCCATTTGGCTCGGACAAACCCTTTCCAAATACCCTCTCAATTTTCCTACCTTCACCCAAGATTCAATACGTAAGTCAAAAAACCATCCTAAATATCCCTTTTGTTCAAATCAAAAGAAAGAACCCGAAGAAGAGGTAAATATCTCACCACCGATTTCAAGTTCCTTTCTTCTTCCACTTCCTCATTCTTTGTTGTTTCCATTATAAAATAATAAATTCAGTATATTATATATAATTTTATATTATTATAAAAATTTTACAACCATATTAGTTATTTTATCCATCCTATGACAGAAAAAGTCACCACACGTGCGTACGTACGGCTTACCGTCTCCACGTCGTGGTGTAGTTTGTTATTCAAACATTTCATCATTTGGATGGGTATAATAATGAGTATAAATGATATAAATGATAAATATAAATCTATTATTATTATTTATATATGATATAACATCCAATTATACACGATTTTAATATCAAAATAATGATATCATCGCTCGTGCGTACATACGGACTACCGTCTCGACAAACGCGATGAGATTCATTTTCCATGATTAGCCATTCAAGTATGATTATATAATTTATATAATAAATAATCATGAAATATATTGCATTATAATTATACTAGATTTATGTACATATATTTTTCATTTACTTAATTCCAATCAATTCAATATAGAAAACAAAAACAATGTTCATTCATACGTACGGACCACCGTCTCCATGAACAGTGTATTTCATTCAATTTATCGATCTATAAAATATATTTACATTCTGAATATATATTATATTTAAATAATATTTTACATTCGGGAATTAAGTAAATCAGGATATATCTAAGAACAAAATTTCGAAACACATACGATAAATGAAACGATTTTACCCAAAATGCTTCTTTAACATGGAATTTACAAAAGAACGTGTAATATAAAGTCATAAGTGAACCATATATGATATCATAACAATGAATATGATTCTATAATAAGTCAATGACATTATTTATATCATTATACATGAGGTTCGGATATTTACAAAGCATTTTAGATCTATGGTGAGGGATAATTATTCCAATCTCATTCTTATCCGAGATTGTTTATTTGTAAGTATTTACTGGGGTAATGTTTACCATCCATGTCCATATGTTAAAAAAATGATTCAATAAAATGTTTAATTTTATTCCATGTATGTTTAATTTCATTTTTAACCTTCATTGACATTTACCACATTGTATGGAGGGGAATATTTCTTTTTCTTAACATACAATGTACATTTTGACTTTTCCGACAAAAGTACGAGAAAAATGTTTTTTTAAAATTATATGGCATGAATAGATTTTTATATTTTCATAACACCTTATTTTCATGAATAATACTATATATGATTTCATGAATATTTTCAACAAAATCCTTTTCTTCTAAAATTGCATGGAATTTGTGAAAAAAATGATTATGAAAAAGAAAGGATATTTTCCTCAAGAATTCATTTAAAGTGTTTTATCTAAACCATTTTCCATCTAAGATTAAATTATTTAATATATGTTTGTTTAAACAATAATATCACTATGATTTACATGGTTTCACTTTTCTTATAATGAAATTATATCCATTTGTTTTATATGGATTATGTTATGACGAGATGATGTTTATGAAACCCATTTTATTCTTTGGATTATGATGAATGAGTTATATTTATGTAGTGGAACAAGTAATAATGATTTCATTATGAGAAGGGTGGGACCTATATCTCCCTCCAATTCATTGGGTAAAGATTTATATCTCATGAGATAAACATGGATGTAACGGAAAGTAAATCTGGTACAGTAATACAGGGCTGGAACGACAGGTAACCCTGATTTAGTAATGGACTTTGTCCAAATGATGGTCTTGGGAGAAATGCCTTGGCTACTATAGAAATCTTATCATGTGCTTAATGGATTCCATAATTACATGATTTATTCCAATTCAATTTTATCATGATTAATGTTCATTTATGTTATATTCCTTATGTACTATCATGATTTATGTCATTACTCATGATTTTGATGTTTTATGTTAATGCTATTACGTTAAAATATTTATGGATTGTTTTATGTTCTCCTTGTTTACCATTACTGAGCATTTTAGCCCACCCTTTTTATGTTTTCTTTTCCCCAAGATATAAAGAAACATATTAGGTAAGAAAAAAAGGAAGATATTTATATGAGAAGTTGAAGATCATTATCCATGATTAGAAGATTATGTTCAATGTTTCCAAAGACACTAAACAATTACGGTCCACGGGTCTCTGTGTTTGTTATGTATTAATTATTCCGCAATAGTAATGTAATGTCCATGTACATCAAGATTTGGGTCTCTACAGTTGGTATCAGAGGAAAGAGTTAGTCAATCTTTGGAAACTAGGATGCGAAAACTTTAGTGAGATCTCTGGAGATATTTATATGGTATGTCTAGGGATGTCTCTATGGTTATGTATAAGTATTGGTTATAGTCCTACAATTATGTAAATGATATTAGAATTAATCCTAATATGCTATATATTTAAGGTACTCCCCCTTTATTGTGTTGTTTTCCTAGCATGATTTTTTCCTCTTACACTATTATTTTTCAGTTTTAGATGATGGCTGGAACTAGAAAGAACCGTGTTGATAAATGTAATGGGAAATTCAATGATTTTCCTCCTGAACGAACCAATGTTATGGGAGATGGAGTGAAAAATCTTATTGATATACTTACACAACCAATGAATCATTCTGGACTTCTGAATGATCAGATAAGGGAGAAATATTCTATAGACTCATTCATGAGGCAACATCCATCTTCTTTCAATGGGTCTTCTGATCCACTTGTTGCTAAACAATGGACTAGTAAAATTGAAACGATATTTTCCATAATTCGATGTTTAGAACATGGAAAATTCATTCTGGTTGTTTACTATATTTAAGGTGAAGTAGAACAGTGTTAAACTCTAATTAAGAATACAAGGCCCCATGGTGAAATTGAATCCATGGAATGGGATGATTATAAGAATTATTTTTCAATAAGTATTTCCCGCATATTCTTTAAAAAAAGATGGAAAATATGTACTTGAGCTTAAGAAAATGGATGATGAATCATTTGGTATATACGAAAAAGATTTTAAAAGGCTTTCAAGGTATGCATCTAGATTTATCATCCAACCTGAATGTAAAGTTAATCGATTCTTCATGGCTTAAAAACAAGTCTTCAAAGGGAATTATCTATAAGAGTCTTCAGTAGCTATGAAGGAATTGGGCGTTGTGCTATCAAGGTAGAACTGGAAGTTGGTGTTACATAACCATCTCATGTTTTAACAAGAAACGAAATACAGAGTTCAAGGTACAATCTCAAAACAATGGTGAAAATAAGACGAATGTTTTTTTATTCTCAAAGTGTGGAAAGATGCATGGTGGATATTGTCTTAAATGTACTAGAAAATTTTTTAAGCGTGGAAAAGAAGGACATCGAGATGTTGAGTGTTGAAGTAATGGAAAAAGTATAGCTAATGATGTGAATAGAGATAAGACTATGGAGAATGCACAACCAACACTTCAATGCTTCATGTTCAAGGAAAGGGGGCATTATGCTAATCAATGCCCTAATCCAAGGGTTAATTATGATCGACGTGAGAAACCACTTAAGGAAAATGACAAAGGGAAGTCACATGCGATCACTATTGGTGATGTTGAATATGACATTGATGTGGTGGAATGATTAAGTGTTTATGTAATGGGATACCAAAATAATGTTGTATATAGTATCGAGGAATATTGGAATATTTATGTATTGGTCTACTGTGGTTTTCAATAATTATATTGTACTGGTAACCATGAAAAGTGATTAAAATATTTTTGGAAAGCAGATGATATGTGCATAATGAATGGATAAGGAGAAAATAAAATATTTGATATTATTCATGAGATCATGATAGATATAAGGACAAAGTGATATCATTGTTTGAGTATATAGAAATTTTGGGATTTTGGGATTTGGAAAGAGTTAAATTTTGACAGAATTCATGTTTTCACTAAGGTAATATAGTAATTCATGATTCAAAAGAATACATGATTAAGGTATTCACATGTTTGGAATGTGACCAACAAGATATATATTATGATATATGGGGGATAAATGATGGTATACACATGCTTGGTTGATTACATTTCTAGTAATCATTGCCTTTATATTAAGATATTGGATGGAAATATTTTGTATAAGACTAAAGATTTGAAATGGATTATGTTAGACATAAGATAATATTGTTTAAGGATAAAACCTTTTTTCGATATTATTTCTAGAATGTTATAATAGTGTAGTTTTATAAAAAGGATAACCTAGAAGATGGGTGACAACCCGTCGCATCAGACAAGGTTGTGGGAATCTACCCACAAAAGAAGTGAGACAGGCATTTATCGCCTACCTCTGGCATACAGGAAGTCCCTGGTTAGTAGAAAATAGTTTTATTTTATTAATAAATGATGTATATGTCCATTTTTGGAATCATATATGATTAACCTCACCATAGATTGACTTATGGATATTTGTTAACTTTTGCTAACCTTTTGTTTGAGACAGATGGAATGACCCATCATTCTATCGCATGATCTGCTAACACTTCACGAATCACAAATTAAACTTAATTTCATTAATAGATGAAGTTAAAATTGTTCAAGGCACGAACAATGGTGATATTGTACCAAAATCAAGTAAGTATTTCTTTTTATCCATCTACAATAGGGAAATTATA
This sequence comes from Viscum album, assembly GCA_963277665.1. Taxonomy (NCBI): domain Eukaryota; kingdom Viridiplantae; phylum Streptophyta; class Magnoliopsida; order Santalales; family Viscaceae; genus Viscum; species Viscum album. Next base: position 362,062 of record CAUJRU010000203.1, read on the forward strand.
CTGAATACCAAAAACGTTGTCCTTGTACCCTTGTATCCAATGAACCAGATGGTACCATATATCATCACAAATTTATGGCTTTGTGATTGTTGGATTTTTTATATCCATGTTCTCTATCACTCTCTATCAGAACGTGATGGTTAGATTTCTCTTCCGTATCCATATTTTTCAACTATATTCTCTTATGTGGAAACCCATTGATAAGTTACATTGGGTATCCATTATGTTTCTAATGTTCATTTTTCAAATTATGTTTTATTATTCCTTTTTATGATGTGGGTGTCTATGAAAGAAAATTTCAAGTGGAAAACCATTTATAACCCCAACGAATTTCGAGGGAGAAATTCATTTTAAGGGGGGTTATAATGTAACACACTGAGATTTTATGAGAAGTTTCCTTTTTAATTTATTTGATGTCTTGTGTTTTATGATACACCAAGATTATCTTGAGTTATATTCAACACCATATTAGCTTACAATGTATGCAACACTGTTCTTGGATCATGTTACACACCATTTCAAATTCGTTTGATAGAAGTTATTCTACAAAACATTGAGTGTGTGTGTATATATATTCAATGTATAAATTAAATATGGTTGGATTCTGTTATACAAAACAACAAAGGAATCTTGCACTACCCGCAACTCTGACATGGCTTGCATTTCACGAAAGATCAACCTTTCTCGATAGATTGCGTTATAGGGAATACCATGTTTCACTAAACAAGGATATATAATTAAAATATTATATAAACTAGCCATTATGAATAGTAATACCCACTTTTTGAAATTTTATAAATTTTATATTTCAAAATTGACTTCATTTTTGGATTCGGAATGTCGAAATTATCCTAGGGTGAATTTTTTGTATTTTTCTGAAAACATTGAATTTTTTATGAATAGTGAAAAAACACTAAGTTATAGTTTAAAACCAAATTTTTATTTAAATAGTTTTTCATTTTATTTAAATTTATTTTCGGTCAAAATAGACACATAATACCTATATAAGTTCAATGTTATTCATTTAAGTGAATTTATAATAATTTTAGATATATAAAAATTTTATAGAACTTTTCACCGTCTTTTACCCACCTCCTAATAGAATTTGAAAACTTACATAAAAATAAATTTTACCGTTTCTTTGAGTTTAATTTTAAAAATCCGAGAGACACGAATAATATCAAGGAGTAAAATGCGGTTCAATATAATAAAAATAATTTTTGGTTAATATAGTAACAATTTACCTTTATTTACCACGGTTAAAAGTAAATAGGGAAATTAAGGGTAAAAGTGATATTATAATTACACTAAAACATGTCATAATTCTATTGGATAAGTATAATTGGAACCAAAACAACCTTTGGAATAAAATATGACCATTTTGGTCAACATGGATTAGATTAGGACATTTATTATTATTTAATTCAAAGAAAGGTTAAAAGAATTAAAATCCAAGTTTAATAAGTAAAACATTTTTAATATAGGGATATACATAAGATAAATTCAACAATAAATTATCATTATAAATCTAACAATATTTTCCACATAATTGTATTTTATTTATATTTCTTAGAAATTATATAATTTAATTTATTTATGACACAATGATGATGCATTAATTACATTATTAATGAAATATTAACAAAATTGATATTATAAATACCCAAATAAATGTAATTTGAAACTTTCTATGAATTACACTAACTTTATATGTTAATATAACATATCATAGTTGGTTAGATTAATTTTATTCTATGTTATAATGCTTTTATGAATTTAGAGAATCAAAATTCCAAATAGTGTCAAAATTGACATAAAAGAGTTTTTAAAAAAAATATTATATTATTAATTGATATAATGGTCCTAAAAATCTATGGTTCAGAAAAAAGAATTATATAATAATATACAAGACATTATTTAACCAATTAGTGTTATATTGGCAGTTTATTGTATGTTTATCAACCATATAGTGTAAGAATACAAGAAGACATGGTAAAAGATAAATTATTTAATTTAGAGTTAAATCTAAATGATAAGGTTAAAATGATAACCTAAACATGTATAAGAACTATTGGTTGATAGTATTTTGACCCATCCCCACCCTATAATTGAAATAAGTGACTTTGGAGCCATTATAAACCGAATATGAATTTATTATAAAATAATATTTTATGTTTTTTCTAAGGTGCCCCTCACCCCTCTTATAAAAGGGAACTCCAACATCTCTCCAATTCACACCTCCAAAGCACTTTGACTTGGGAAAACCATACCAAATACCCTATCAAATGTATTAACTTAATCCTAGGGGCCTTCATTAAGTCAGAAATCCACCCTACGGAGCCCGTTTGATTAAATCAAAAGGATGAACCTGAAGAAGAGGTAAATATCTCACCACCTATTTCATGTTACTTTCTTCTTCCACTTCATCCTTCTTCATTGTATCCATTATAAAATAATAAATCCAGAATATTCAATATATTTTGATGTTATTATAAAAAGTTTACAACCATATTAGTTATTTTATCCATCCTATGAATGAAAAAGTTACCAAACATGCGTACGTATGACTTACCGTCTCCACGTCGTGGTGTAGTTTGTTATTCAAACATTTCATCATTTGGATGGGTATAATAATGAATATAAATGATATAAATGATACATATAACATTATTATTATTATTTATATATGATATACCATCCAATTATACACTATTTTAATATCAAAATAATGATATCATCGCTCATGCGTATGTACGGACAACCGTCTCCACGAATGCGATTAAACTCATTTTCCATGATTAACTATTCATGTATGATTATAAATTATATATAATAAAATAATCATGAAATATATTACATAATAATGATAATTTATTTATGTACATATATGTTTCATTTACTTAATTCCATTCAATTCAATAAAGATACAAAAACAACGTTCATGCATACGTACGACCTACTGTCTCCACGAACGGTGTATTTCATTCCATTTATCGATCAATCATATATATTTATATGTTGAATATATATTATATGTAAATAATATTTTACATTCAGGAATTAATTAAATCATGATATAAGTAAGAACAACAAGTTGAAACACGTACGATAAATGATACGATTTTACCCAAAACGCTTCTTTAACATGGAATTTACAATAGAACGGGTAATATAAAGTCATATGTGAACTATATATGATAGCATAACAATGAATATTATTCTGTAATAAGTCAATGAAATTATTTAAATCATTATACAGAGGTTCAGATACTTATTAATCATATCAGATCTATGGTAAGGGATAATTATTCCAATCTCATTCTTATCCTAGATTGTTTATTCGTAAGTATTTACTGGGGTTATATTTATCATCAATGTCCATATGTTCTAAAAATGTTTCCATAAAATGTTTACATTTCTTCCATTTATGTTCATATGTAATTTTTACCCTTTTTTACTTTTACCACATCATATGGAAGGAATCATTCTTTTTTTTACCATAAGAGGTACTTTTTGACTTTTCCGACAAAAGTACGAGAAAAATGTTTTTTTTAATTTATACCACATGAACGGATTTTTATGGTTTCATAATTCCTTATTTTCTGGAAGCTTACTCTATAATATATCATGAATATTTTCAACAAAATCCATTTTTTTAACATTTCATGGCATTTTTAAAAACAAATTTATTTTGAAGAAGAAAGGATATTTTCCTCAAGAATTCATTTCATGTGTTTTATCAAAACCGTTTTCCATTAAAGATGACATTATTTAATATGTGTATGTTTCAAGTATAATATCCTTATGATTTACATGGTTTCACTTTTCTTATGATGAAATGATATCCATTTTATTTATATGGATTCTGTTATGATGGGATGAGGTTTATGAAAACCATTTTATTATTTGGGTTATGATGAATGAGTTATGTTTATGTTGGGGAACACGTAAGATAGATTTCATTATGAGATGGGTGGGAGATATATCTCCCTCCAATGCATTGGGTAAAGATTTATATCAAATGAGATAGACATGGTTATAATGGCAAGTAAATCTGGTATAGTAATATAAGGTTGGAACGACAGGTAAACCTGATTCAATAATGGACTATGTCCACTATGATGGTCTTGGAAGCAATGCCTTGGCTACTATGGAAATCATATCATGTCCTTAATGGTTTCCAAAATTACATGTTTTATTCCAATTCTATATTATAATTATTAATGTTCTTTTATGATCTATGCCTTATGTACTGTCATGATTTTTGTCATTATTCATGATTTTGATGTTTTATGTTCATGTTATTTTGTTCAAATGTTTATGGATTGTTTTATGTTCTCCATGATTACCCTTATAGAGAATTTGAGCTCACCCATTTTATTTGTTCTTTTCCCCAGGATATAATGAAAGTTTATCGGTATGAAAAAAGGATGATATTTATTGGAGATGTTGAAGATCTTTCCCCATGATTAGAAGATTATGTTCCGAGTTTCCAAAGACCCTAAAATATTACGGTCCTTGGGTGTCTATTTTTGTCATGTATTTAGTATTCTGCAAAAGTAATGTAATTTCCATGTACGTCAAGATTTGGGTCTCTACAAATAAACATAAAAGTGGAATATTTTTAATAACCTGAGGGAGGAATAAGAAATATAATCTATATAATGGGGAGAGTTCATGGGTATATTTTTAATTAGGTGCATCCAATTGATTCTATAATCAATGATAGAAAATTAATACCTTTATATTAATAAATATGGTGATGAATCTATTTTTTCATATAAGGATTTTATTAAATGATTATTATGATATTCTTATAGTTTATTCCTCATCGCTGGATAAAAAATTGATCATTTGTTTAGTGTCCAAAAAACAATACTTAACAAGGTCATTGAAAAAAATAGTTATTATTATTTAAGACGAGATATTTTGAACTGAATGAATGGTATATATGTGAATTTGATATTACCACAAATCTTATTATTTTAATAATAAATGTAATATCATTTCACATTAAATAATTAATAAGTTACATGGTTGGATAAAATAATAGTTCTCTGTATGCAAGAAATATTTGGTGAAGTGTCAAGGGAATTGACTGAACAGAACTGTGAGGTACATTAAATGTAGAAAGGTTTTCATAAATACAATTAATTTTGGAATATGATTGATGTTCTAGTTAATGAAATAGAGGATAATAGGATTCCAACCATTTCATCAACCACACTCCAGTGCATCAAACAGAATGATATTGGGAAATATTCGAATCAATTCCCTTCTCCACAAGAATATGTTGATGATAATGGACAAAAAACATGGAAGAAAATGGATGTAGGTAAAAATTATAATTCCATAATGGATGAAGTGAATAATTATAAATACAGAACACTTGTCCTCCCCAAGATAGTTGGTAATTTTTTGTTTGACTTTATATTAATGACCCCGCAGAAAATATTGGTTTTCATTGATTTGTGAATTTTCGCATGATTATCTCACTATACAAGGATTTTGGTATAACTAAATCTCATTTTATATTCTAAAATATTAATGATGAACCTAGGATTAAAATCATATTATTATTGTATAACATAATAATATATATAGAATAAAGTGTGAATGATATTGTGGATGTCTACATGTCTCCAAATAAGGTTAAATTAAGAGTCATGGATACCATAATGGGTTTATATGCTAATGGATTATCATATTATCAATTTTATAGACACATTTTTTTATTCTTATGTGATGAGAATTTATCATGATTACAGATATTTTAAGATACTTTTATGGAATTCAAATTATTTTTTTTGTATTTATTCTAGTGACATTATAATTTGAGAGGGGAATTATTTTAAACATTATAGGAATATATTATTAATGGTTATAAAAACCATTATGTTTTATCTTAACTTTTTTATGTGGTAATTATTTTTTGTATTCTATCATCATGAATATTCGGGAAACATCAATGACATCAAAGAATATTTTTCTCAAAATACACATTCTAGAATATACTTTAAAAAAGTGGTAATGTTTCATAGAGTACCAATTTCAATTTTTTCTAATCAATATCCCAATATCACATTAATGTTTTGGATAATTATTTTTCAAGATCTCAATATGGATTTGACTTTCATCACTATGTATATTCCTCAAACATATACCTAGTCTGAGATAAAATTTAAAATACTATAGGATATTCAATGATATTATTCTATGTATTTTAATGGTTATTTGGATCAATAAAATTATGTATGTTAGTTTTTTTAAATTCTTCACTGGAGTATTCATTGGAATCCATATTTATATGAAAAATTCCTCAATCTGATACTCTCTCAAATGGACATAAAGGGTTGGTTATAAGACCTCACAAAATATCCTTGTATGCCAAATGATGCCAATAAGTAGTTTGGTTTGGATAAAATAGTGGGGAGACGTTACACCCTATATTCATAATTCTCCTATATAGAGGAAAATATCGAACAAAAATAAGTACGTATAAATGTTTGGAAATAATGGGAAAAATATAATACAGTTTTGAAAACTATATAAGACCACCAAATAATCTATATAGTAGTAATGGTTTAACATAATAAAGTTCTAGAATGTAAATAAATATCATACTAGAATTAATACATGTATAGAAAAGGATTACTCAACAATTGAATTAACTTTCTCAGTCCTAAACCCCTTTTCCTTACTATTTCCAAAAACCATCTCATATTGTAAAGGTATTCAATATTAAGGTCCATTTCACTTTTCCAATCCTACATATACATAAATGGAATGGGAACCAAATAGAAATCAAAATATAGAGTGAGTATAACTCAGTATGTCTAAACCATTATGTCTTAATAAAAAAGTTTAATAAGAAATGTATACAATAAAGTGATATCCATGTGTATTAATTAAATAAAAAATAGACAACATTCGACGAAAAACTTCTTCTTCTCCATGATTGAATATATTTGTTTATGTCTCAAAACTATTCTAACTAAAACTACATAACCAATGAAAAATTACTTTCTATGGTGTATTGATGAAATATCTATAACAATGTCTCATCACCAAACAAACTATAAATATAAACAATTTATAGAAACAAAACATTTTGGTCAAATAGCTATAAGTATTATAGCATCCAAGTCGAATCTCAATAAGATGTATAACATGTGTCTACGCTAAGCTTCCTCAATAGAAGAATTACAACTTCTTATTCTAAACCCTATAAGCATTACAACATGGTACTGGTCCGAGCCTAATCAATGTAATCATTATCGCATATAATTATGTACATTTTAGTTTTAATAAAAATAAAATTTCCATCATTTATCCTAATGCATATAATAAAAACATAGATAAATCAATATTACATCGTTTGACACAATGGTTATTTCTGTGATTTACTATATTTCGTTCAATTAACTATTTCATTTATATCACAAATGATCAAAAATTAAATCTATAAGAAGTAAACCATAACATATGAATTCAATATAAATAAATCACAGAAGGCCTCATGGAATCTAAACACCATTTAATCCATTATCCTATTCAATTTTATTATAGAGTCTCTCACGCAATGGGTTTATATATTCTAGGTCAATAAGCAATTTAAGACAACATAATACATGTGCCAATACCATAATTTTATTAAGTAATTTAGATTCTCATTAAATTGTAACAATAAAAATATTTATCATTACATGAAATTTATCAAAATATATGGATATGATTTAGAGCCACTATCATTAACCGGTGAATAGCACAACACATCCATTGGAAAATTACTAGGAATAAGAAGTTGTATATAATCGTTATGAGTGATCCTTAATCAAAACAGATAAAGATAAAAAACATCATATGGCCATGATAATACAATAAAACATTTGGAGAAACAAATTAGTGAAGGGAAAACATAACCAAACCCACTTATTAAGGATGAAATACAATATCAAGATGCACAAAAAGGAGTTTGTAAATCCAAAATCACCTGGAGGATCACCATAGGTCGTGATTGGAAGATATATGTACTAGGGAATCGAAAAATAATCCTCATAACATGAATTAAAAGAGTATTTCATGAAATTACAAGACATGTATTTTACTTACACATCGTATAACTCTTTTAATGGGATGTCTAAAAAACCCTATAGCCTCTGTTAAATATTAAAAACTACCAAGAATTACATGATTTTTTATTCAATAACAATGTTTATAAATTTTTTGATGATGGGTTTACAACAAATTAAAATTATAAAAAACCAAAAACCCATCTAAATTTTTATAAATATAAAATTATTTATGTTATTAATTGAACCAATGTTTTGTAAACTCCATTAATTCCTACATCACTAAAAATTAATAAATATTCCACAATAAAGGATCTCAACATACATCCCCCCCCATTTTTTATCATGTTACCTCACAACCCAAAACATTATTCATTCATATGACATACGTCTAAGATGATAACACAACCACCTAGTTCTAACGATGAGGAAAATCTAAAATGATGGAAGTTTAATGAAAAACACAGAGATAGATGCACCATAAAATATGGGATATTACAACCTTCCCACAATTTAATAACTCATCGATTGGATCATCCAATAATCACTATGAGTAATCGACGAACATGTCTAGATATTATGTTTGTATATCAGAATCCATCTCACATGTCTCATCCTGAACTCACCAATGGTACCACTAATCTCAAACCAATAATATATTCCTACACTGAAGAAATTACTTAATTTGATCCAAAACCCTATCAGGTGAACCTGAAATGGAACATCAGCCAAAATCAAGAATCTTGGCATGTTTATAACATTTGAAGGGTTTTGAAGATATAAGGGATGCTAAAATACATCTAACCAATAATGGATGACATTGTAGCCCTGTACAAGGGATAAATGGTATGAAACATGATCGGACTTTGACCCTATCTCAAATTTTCAAAAAACATTGGAACTATTTTCCGTGTTTCATGATGCAGTGTTGATAAAATATTTTTGACAAAATATAGAATAAAAGATTAAAACCAATAATTATAGAGAATTTTCAGATGATATGTATTTTATTTCTACAATTTCTACAAGGTCACAACCTGTTATCTAATCAACAGAACATTCTCATATGACTCCTAGACAAGACTAGGCCCAACAATTGTTGACAAACATAACTCTATCCAATAATGAGAAAAAACTGAATGGTTCTACTTACAAATCCTAAAAATTTCCCTTTGGATCGATGTCTGATGTTATTATTATATAAAAAATCTACGAGTTCTATATATTTCTCACAAGAAAAAAAACAGTCTAAAATAACGTCTTGTATCATATCCTCTAGAACAAGAATTTTTTGCTCAGATTCACCATCTGTCTAAGGATGATAGGTCATGAAAAATGGAACTGGTGATCCAAAATTCTATTGATAACACTTATAAGAATGTGACGTTACACAATGATCTGTATTTCAAAAGATAATCCTTAGGTTTAAAAAACTGCCTCACAAACATAAGTATTATATAAATTATCAACTTCGATGTAATCCATAATAAGTAATAATTAGTATACCATCATCAGTAAATAAAAATTCATCCAAATAACATCTGTCATATAGGGTATCTTGGGTAATCATGTCATTAATTACAAAGTGACATTATCACATTTAAACTAATGAATGAGAAATGGCTACAAAGGTGAAGTTAGCCTCTGATGTTGATCATTTAACTGCTGACAAGTGAATCATCTTGTGAAAATTCATTCCACATCCTTATTTATTTCAGAACAAACGTATTTTATACAGATATCATGATATATCTTTTCAAAACATGATTCACCACCCATCTAAAATCATGGAACAACCCCATCATTTCCTCTTGTAAGCCTATAGGTTCCCATTCTCATACAAAATAAAAAATATAATTTCTAGTGAAAATATACCATCAAGATATTGTCTCTACACTGTATAATATGTATCAAAAATACTGATACATATATATTCGATAGAATCTCAATAATAATATGGTCCACAATCATTGGTATAACAAATAAAGAAGTCAGATTTACTCTAACCTAAGACTCTTGGACATCTACATTAATTCCTGCAAAGACAACCATTATCTTCCACTCATCGTAAGACTCACATACTACATCAACATATTTATTTAAGCTCAATGCATTGACAATGAAGTTTCCCTTTCATGGCGTTTAAGAAAACACAGTGTTGAAGGACATTCAATAAACATCCCACAAACACTATCGAAGATTTAGGTCTTACTGAGAAAAGATGTACCTATGGGTCATCATGTCTATATAAAGCACAATACACATACCCAATAGAATGCCTAATTAAAATATCATATAATTTATTGTTCTTTCTATCTCTAGATCATGATATGTATAATTCCTCTCATGATGTATTAGTTTCCTAGATCTATATATAGACACATAATCCTCCTGGATCATAGCATTTGCGAGTCCATATTCAGATGCATAACTTAATGATGTGTAATTGTAACCTAGAAGAGTTATTGTGAGGATATGGTATGAGTTCATCTTGAAATTATTCTCTTGAAAAGTTCATTCAAATGTATCAGAACATGCATACTTCAACCATTTCTTGGTTAGTGCATATATTATTGTTTCCCAATCAGAGAAATCATAGGTAAAGCATTTATAGTATCATTTCAAACCTAGTAATCTCTATATGTTGAAGATGTTCTTGGTTTGTTCCCAATATACCAATGCTAAATAATTATTTGGGACCATTGAAACTCTTTACTCTAAGATGAGATGACCCATGTATTTAACTTTTATTAATATAGAAACGTCATTAGGTTATCTTATAATAATTTTGATGCTCACTCATTGTACTCAAGATGACATTAAGATGTTCGGAGACTATTTGTGGAATGAATGTACACTAAGATGTTGTTGATAAGAACAACCACATATCGATCTAGAGACGGTTTAAATATCCAATTCATCAAATCCATGAATACTACCGATTAATTTGTTCAACCAAACTATATTACTCTGAACTCAAACAATCCATACCTACTTCTATAACAATTCTATGGTTGTTATAATGGTATCAACAACAACATTGGGTTTATTGTCATCGGAAATTGATGATGGATTAAATATTAAAACCTCTAAAATTATCATAAAGTTCTTCAATGCATGGAAGGGTATAACATTTCTTGATTTTCATTTGGTTCAGCCTCATATAATCCACACATAAGCACAAATACCGATTAACGTTTTTGTTGAAGTGAACTAGAGATGCCCACGGAGATGTACTAATCCATATAAAGCTTCTATATTTCATATATTCCCACCAATATCTAATCATATAAATCAAAAAAAATGTTATTTTATATAGTGTGATAGAAACTAGAAATTATCCAGAAACAAGCTCATTCATGAACTCAATCTCTCACTCTAGAAGTAACAAGTAGAAATCATAAATTAATACATCATCAATATGGATTTCCATTATATGGAATGAATCATGTTGTGTACAACTATAATCAACATCAAGAAAATATATATGTTCAATGAGGTAATCAAATGTAAAAAGAATTGGCCCCACACAACCAATATCATGATCCCATTCCCCATGGTGACAATAAGTGCATCCCATTAGAGAGGGAAAAGTAACAATTCCCCTAAAAGTGCTGATATGAACATGGTATAAAACTAAATAATCCATACAAAAAATCATATTGAAGCCTTTCATTACTAGCATGAATGGTTCCCAAATTAAATGGTAACAACATATATCTAAAGGACATTCCATGAGATGTTTGATATTCCACAATGACACTTCCAATGGTGTGTTTACATTCAATGCACCGAAAAGTCATTCCATGAAAAAGACAGATGAATTTGAAAATATAGAGGATATAAAAGAATTTGAATTCATTGTATCAAATAAAACACATGATATTGTATTTTAGTAATGAGTCACAACACTTATGGTAGATATACCTTTTCTATGTTAGTTGGAGTAGTGTTAATATCATTCAGTTGACATGTACATCTACCCTATCCACCTACAAAACTACCTTTGGATATTTCTATTGCTTTGTGTTTTTCTCCTACACAGTGGTACAAAGTCCCCAACATTTTCCTGAATGGCCAGTGGAACTCTATCTTCCTTCCTATTGAGGGGTATCATATTCATATTCTATCCTAGGTGACTTTACTAATCCCATGGCACTATTATTCTATGAAAATTTCACACAAAACCTTTAAAGATAACCGGGTCTACCACATATACAACTCTTAAATACGGAGTAAGGCCACTGTGGATGCTTGTGGAAAAACATTCAACACTCATATGAATTCAATAGAACACAATTTTAATATGGATTTTCACTTCCCTGACTACACATCCCACTTCTACCTTGGATAAAACGATGATATTGAATTTTTTTCTACCTGAATAAGAGCTCCATGGTTTCCAAAATGAAAAATCATGGGTGTTTCATGGGGACTCTCTGAGAATCCTATACATGATGATTTCATGGATTATCATGTCCTCAAAATTGATCAAATGATACATTTTTCTTGTGACTTGATCTCATAACGAAGACCATCAAAAAAATGTCTCACCCTGTATAAGGCCCCAGCCTTAAACCTTATTTAATCTTGAGTTATTAAAAGATTACACATTGAGGATCTTTTCGGGTTTAAAGTTTTAGAGAATTAGATCATAAAACTTGCATTACATTCCACATATAAACAAAGTGGTTACATAAAGATAGTATTATTCTTTCCCATAAATGGAAACATATCTAAAATAAAACATAGATTATTTCTTGACACTTCATTGACACTATCATCATATCATATACCTTTCCCTTGTCCTATGAAAAACATTTTAAAAAACTTGGGATGATCATAAAAAGCTCAGTAAGGGATATAAAAATATGGAAAAGAAACATGGGTACATATATACATAAGAATGAAATCATACTTTACCCATAAAACATAAGAAACTTAACATACCTCATCAAATCATGAATAAATCATAGAAATCATAAGACATAAAGGTAACTTGAGGCATTCATAACATTCTTACGTAGGGAGTAACCCTCTTGGTTACGTTTGGAATACCCATCACAGTATATTCCCTAAATCTTTTCGGAGAAACCTTAATGTTTCACTCCTTCCCGTTACCCAATGCATTGGAGAGCTATATCGGGCTCACCCTCCCTTAGTTTATCACGGAACCACCCGTCTTCATAATAATGCCCCAAAACCTCAACATAATCGTATCACATAAAACATGCATAAAGGAAACATAACATTTCCACCTTTCAATCACAAGATATCAATACAACACATTGATATAAAAACATTATGAAAACCATTTGCAATACCAAAATAAAAGAAAAGTAAAACATGGTATTTATTATTCTTTTAAAAAAAGGTATGGCTTGTAGAGGAAGCCGAAACTCAAATAATGGTCACGACGGCGGAGAAGTCATTATCGCTGCATACGTATGACAAAAAAAATTCCCTTTTTTCGTTTAGTAAATGCTTCGTATAAAAAAAGATTCCTTTTGAATAAACGTAAAAGTCAAAGGGGTTTATACACCATATAAAAGAAGGTTGTGTATAAAACAAAATATGCCTCAATGAAAGGAGATTGAGACGAAGTCCCATACCTTGGGTCCGACTTGACTCAGTCGTTCTTTAATCTCCTGAATAATAAACTTGAGTTAAAAACTACTTGCTTATGAACCTTTTTCAAGTTCATTATTCCTTTTATATCACTTATTTCCATGTCATGAACACTATGTAATTATTTAAGTTAATAACGGTCGTTTTAACGATCATTAGTACTCGAGTAAAAAATAAACCCTTTATAATTACAAGTTGTTCATGTATCCATTATATCCAGAATTATAATCATGACGTATATATCATATATATCATATATATCCAGTATATGCATGCCTTTATAATATTACATAATCATTTAGAGGTAAGAAATGAAATGCACCGTTCATGGAGACGGTAAGCCGTACGTACGCATGAACGCTACTTTCATTTCTATTTCATAATTTATAGAATGGAATCATAATGATATTAAGGTATATTATAATTCCAATATCATATATAATATCATAGTTCCATCTTTTACACGTCCCACATATGGTATTTAATGAATCAAATCACTTTGAGGGGGCGGTAGTCCGCACTTCCTTAAATGAAGATATCGCGTTTACCCATAATGGAAACCATAAAGGTATACCGAAAAAGAAAAAAACAGAAGCTTAAGGAAAACATAAACATATTATATATCATATATAAATATAGTGACATCATAATGGCCACCTTTGAAGGTGTTAAAAGAATGTTGAACAATCATCGTTTCGGGAGGCATAAATTCACCATCCACAGAAACAGTATGTTCGTTAACCATTAGATGTAGGTGTGTGTAAGTGTAGCTCCAATACTTATTATAACAACATCCTAGTATATTTAGGATACTGTAGTTTTTACAAAAGAAAAGAATAAAAAGAGTTTAGGGGGTTGGAGAAGAAAAATAAAACAAAAGGACTCAAAAGAATACATTACCTTAAAATCGGGTAACTCCCTTTGTTTTGGGCTCAAAGGCTTCCGTGGGAAGACTTCTGCCCAAAGTGATGCTTCAAGGAATAAGAGAGGGAAGTGGAGAGACAAAATGGGCAGGGGTTGGACGAGCCAAAGGCTTTGGGAGTGTGGGTATGGTGGTAGAGGTGGGGGCCTTTTATAAGAGGAGAGGAGGGGCACTCTTGGAAAGTAAAGATAAGTTACTTTATTTTAAAATGAGTTTCGGATTCAAAAGTTTGCACATAGATATAATTTGATGATAAGGTGATAAGGGTATGAAATCCACTCATCCAATTGGTTTTGTCAATGTGTAGGTCTTAGAGTTTACATTATCCTTCCATTTTATTTAAATTGTTAAATAATGAGGTCATCGATGCATCATCATGATGTCATAAATACTTTAATTTATTTAAAGTATAAAAATTATAAAAAAATGCTATGATGTAGGAAATCTTTTTATATTTCCAAGTACAATTTATAATAAAAAATCTGACTTGTATGAACCCATTTAAAAATTGTTTTAGTAAAACATATCATGTTTGTGTCATTTTTACATTAACATTAAATAAAAAGTTATTTATGTCATTTCCCAACCAAAGTGGCTCCATGGAGTCCCCAAGTTGACACACGGCTTTTCTTGGTCGTCCATGACACATCCAATAAGGGTAGGACATGTGTCAAGCTCATCTCATATTATTAAAACATTATTTTTACCTCAAACTACACTAATTACCACTAATCGCGATTAAGAACTTAAAAGTTACTATTCACCAAAAAATTATTTTAATCTCATTGAAACACATTTTACTTCTTAATGATAACCATGTATATTGGATTATTGAAAATCAAATCACAGAAGTGGAAAAGTTTCATTTAAACGAAAAAATCAGTTTTTATAAGTACCACTTAGTGGTGTCACTATTCATAAAAAATTGAGGTTTTTCAGAAAATTAACAAAAATTCACCCTAAGCTATATTTGATATTCCAAATTCAAAAATTAAGTCTATTTTAGAAAATTCAAAACATATAAGTCACATTAATTAATTTAATAATTAATTCCCACTGTGATGACAAATAACAGGTTTTTTTGAAACAATATCTATGAAATGTTTGGCATTAGTTTATGACCAATTTTAAAGTGAAATTAATCCTAATGACCACCATTGGATTAAATGGTAAAATTATATTTAGATTACACTTTAAGACCAATTAAAAATATAATCTAACCATATAATTAAATTAAATGAAAAAGCAGTTTTGATGTAAAATGCAGTATTTTTCACTATTCATTAAAAAATGAACATTGTCATAAAAATACCAAAAATTTTTCCAATGTAAAATTAAATGTCCCAATCATAATGAATATGTTTATTTTGACAAATATAGTTTATAAAATTTTCAAAATATTGATTTAAAAAGGGTTTTCCATCAAAAGGCAGTAAAACAATCTTTTAAGAATATTAGTGTATTCCATGCTTAAGATTGTATTTATTTTCATTTTAAGCCTCTAAAACACTATATAATTAATTAATAGACATAGATAAAAATATATATTATTCATTACTTACTTGGGATGTTACATCCTTACCCCCTTTAGAAAATTGTGTCTCCGTAATTTATTTACATATCGAATAAATGGGGGTACTTATCCCTCATTGCATTTTTAGATTCCCATGTTGCCTCTTCCGTCATGTGGTTTTTTCACAAAACCTTTACCTGATTAATCACCTTATTCCGTAACACTTTCTCCCTGTGGTCAAGAATCTGGACCGGTTGTTCCTCATAAGATAGGTTCTCTTCCAGTTGAACTACCTCTGGACTCAAAACATGAGATGGATCTGGCGTATACTTTCCCAACATCGAAACGTGAAAAACATTGTGTACCTGAGATAAACTCGGAGGTAAAGCCACCCGGTATGCAACTGATCCAACTCTCTCCAGAATTTCATATGGTCCAATGAACTTTGGACTCAACTTTCCTTTCTTACCAAATTGCGTCACACTTTTCAAGGGTGATACTTTGAGAAAAACATGATCACCTACCTCAAAAGAGAGATCCTTCCGCCTGTTGTCCGCATAACTCTTCTGCCTTCTCTGAGCTGTTCCCATGTGTTTCTGAATCAGCTGAACTTTTTCTACCATCTCTTCCACCAATTCTAGTCCCATCAATTTCCTTTCACCCACTTCATCCCAGAAATCTTGAGTTCGACACCGCTTCCCATATAATGCCTGAAATTTTGCCATCTGTATACTAGAATGAAAAATGTTATTATATAAAAAATCATCCAAAGAAAGATGTTGGTCCCATCTTTCCTGATAATCCATAGAGCAAGAACGTAGCATATCCTCCAATGTCTGAATTGTTCGTTATGACTGCCCATCTGATTGAGGATGAAAAGTTGTACTAAAATTTAATTCAGTACCCAACGACTTCTGAAGGCCTTTCCAAAAGTTAGAAGTGAACCTGGGATCACAATTAGATACAATGGAGAGAGGAACTCCATGTAACCTGAATATCTCTTTAAGATACAAATGGGAAAGTTGATCTAGGGAAAAAGTATCTCGTATAGCAAGGAAATGAGCAGATTTGGTCAAGCGATCAACAATAACCCAGATTGCATTATTACCTCGAGATGTCTTCGGTAATCCCACAACAAAGTCCATGGATATATTCTACCATTTCCACTATGGCACTGGTAAAGGCTGAAGCATCCCTTTCTGTAACTTCCGCTCTGCTTTAACCTACTGAGAAGTCAAACACTTCACAGTAAAATCAGCAATATCTCTTTTCATTCCATCCCAGCAGTAATACTCTCTCAGATCTCTATAAATCTTAGTACTGCCAGGATGAACTAAAAACGAAGAACTATGAGCTTCACATAACAACTCTCTCTTCAACTGTGAATCACAAGGCACACACAATCTCTTCCCAAATCTCAAAACTCAATCATTATCAATGTTGAATTCAGGCAACTTACCTTTCTGAACCAGCTCTACCTTTTTCTGCAACTCACTATCTTGCTTTTGGGCTTGCTTGATTCTATCTGATAGAGATGATCTCACTGATACCTGAAACCAAACAGAAGAACATCCTGCGCCAAAAACATCTATGACAAAGTTCATCAAATCATTAACCAAAGGATCACGTTCCAAACGCAACATTGTTAATGAAGCATTACTTTTTCGACTCAATGAATCAGCCAGTTTATTTGCTTTTCCCGGATGGTAATGAATTGTACAATCATCTTCCTTGATTAATTATTGTTATCTCCTTTGTCTCATGTTCAATTCTTTCTGAGTGAATATATACTTTAAAATTATGGGATCGGTATATATTTCACACTTTACTCCATACAAATGATGCCTCCAAATTTTTAAAGCAAAAACAACAGCATCTAATTCCAAATCATGTGTAGGGTAATTTACCTCATGAGTTTTCAACTGTCGTGAAGCATAAGCAATTACCTGGTCATTCTGCTTTAGGACGCAACCAAGTCCTTTCAATAAAGCATCACTGTATATAACAAACCCACCATTCCTGGAAGGTAGTTCCAAAACTGGAGCATTCACCAATCTTCTTTTCAATTCCTGAAAATAATCATCACATTCTTTTGTACAGATAAACTTAACACCCTTCCGAGTTAGCTTAGTCATTGGACTAGATAACCATGAAAAATTTATAACAAACATTCGG
Organism: Viscum album; assembly: GCA_963277665.1. Lineage (NCBI taxonomy): Eukaryota > Viridiplantae > Streptophyta > Magnoliopsida > Santalales > Viscaceae > Viscum > Viscum album. The sequence continues at coordinate 380,372 of CAUJRU010000203.1, forward strand.
TAATAGCCTGCCAAACCAAGGAAGCTATGAATCTCAGTTACATTTGTGGGTCTTGGCTAGTCATCCACAACTTTTGTTTTTGCAGGATCAACAATTATCCCATATTTAGGAACAATGTGACCAAGGAAAGAAATTTGTTGCACCCAAAACTCACACTTGCTGAATTTCCCATACAATTTCTTTTCTTTTAAGGTTTGCAATATAACACTTAAATGTCTTTCATGCTCTTCTTTACTTTTAGAAAACACCAAAATATCATCAATAAAAAACCACCACAAACTTATTCAAGAACTCATGGAAAATTCTATTCATTAAGTCCACGAATACAGCAGGTGCATTGGTTATCCCAAAATGCATTACTACAAATTCATAGTGGCCATATCTTGTACAGAACGTGGTCTTCGGAATATCTGCCTCCATTACCTTCATCTGATGGTACCCTGATCTCAGGTCAATCTTTGAAAACAACTGATCTCCCTGGAGCTGATCAAACAAATCGTCGATATGAGGCAAAGGATATTTGTTCTTAACAGTGATATTATTCAAGGCTCTATAGTCAATGCAAAGTCTCATTGAACCATCTTTATTTTTAACAAACAAGACAGGCGCACCCCATGGTGATGTGCTAGGTCGAATGAAACCTTTCTCTAATAAATCTTGCAATTGCTCCTTCAACTCTAAAAGTTCAATTTGAGCCATTCGATAAGGGGGTTTTGAAATTGGCTTAGCATTAGGAACTAAGTCAACAGTAAATTCAACTTCCCGATCTGGTATTATTCCAGGCAACTCATCAGAAAAAACATCAGGATACTCATTTACCACTGGCACATCATTAATCTGAATAGTTCCTTTTTTTTCAATGATGTGTGCAAGGTAACATTCATTTCCATCTTTTACAAGTTTCTCGGCCTCTTGATAAGTTATCAACAGTAAGGGTTCATTCTTGTACACAAACTGAATTTCTTTCTAAAAAGAAACTTCTTTAGATCTACAGTCAATCTTAGCATGGTAAATAGAGACCTAATCCATACCCAGGATAACATCAAACTCTACTAGAGGTAGAAAAATAAGGTTTGCAAGTAGGTTCTTTCCACAGATAAGGATAGGAAGATTCTTATAAATTCTTTTTGCCTCAACATTTCCCCCAGGTGTTTTTAACAAAATTTCAGGAGTAATTTCTTGATATGGTATTCCCATTTTACTAGAAAAGGTTTCAGAGATGAAAGAATGTGTAGACCCCAAATCAAACAACACAATGGCATAGTATGAAAAAACTAACAATGTACCTGATACAACTTCATTTGATGGCCCGACATCTGCTCAAGTAGTTGCAAAGTATTTCACCACCCCTTTCTGCTTGTAGTCTAACTGCTTCCCATCACTCAAGCTCTTTGTCGGACACTCGTTTGCATAGTGACCCATCTCATTGCACTTATAACATTTCACTAACTGTAAATGAAATTTTGTCTTACCTTCACCTTGATCCTTTTTAGTGCAATCACAAGCCTTATGTCCCATCTTACCACATCGGTAGCACTTTCCAGAATTCAGAAGACATTCCCCAGCATGCCTTTTTCCACATTTATCACAAACTGGAAACTTAGTTTTCTTACCATCAGACTTTTTTGAAGAATTCTTACCTTTCTCGTGCCACCTCGGTCTCTTCTTCTGTTGGCTGTTATAGAACACTTGATCATCGGCAAACTCCATTTCTACCTTCTTATCACATCGAACAAGCTTTTCATAACTTTTAAACTCACGAGAAGATAATGCCCTTCGATATTTTGGCTTTAATCCTGAGTAAAAACGATTGATTTTACTATAAAGGTCTCAGATAAAATTTGGAGCATACCATGCCAATCGAGTGAACCTTTCTTCATAGGTAGCCACTGAGTCTTCCTCTTGCCTCAATTCCAAGAATTTCTTTTCCATCCTAAGTCGTACAGCCTTAGGAAAATACTTCTCAAGAAACATACCTTTGAATTCATCCCAGTCAAGAGCATCAATCTCATCGGCGTCCCAGATATTTTTAACCATAGACCACCACTGATCTTCCTCACCCTCCAAATGGTAAATAGCAAGACTAAACTTTTGATTGTCTGAACACCCCATGAAATCAAAAATCTTCTCCAGTGCATTAATCCACCCTTCAGCTAGCACAGAGTCAGATGATCCTCTGAATGATGGGGGATGTTGCCTCATGAAATGTTCCACCACTAACATGTTCCTCTGCAGTTGATCTGGCTGATCTCGTGTATGGATACCACCTCCATTTATCGTGTGAGTCAACTGCTCCATTACTGCAAAAAACTATTCCGTTCCAATTCTGATCGTCTCAGGATGCTGATTCGGAAGGTTATTTTCTTTTGTATGCCTTCCTAGCACTGCTTCCCTGTTTCCTCTGCGGAAAACCATTCTGAACAAACATGTCTTAGATGAAGAAACATGGTAATCTTCAAATGCTATATCATTTCTCAAAAAAAAATATTTTTGGATAATCATTTAATAGAATTATAACTCCTAATGTTATCTAAACCGACCTTTGATACCAACTATAAGGCCCCAACCTTAAGCCTTATTTAATCTTGAGTTATTACAAGATTACACATTGAGGATCTTTTCAGGTTTAGAGTTTTAGAGAATTAGATCATAAAACTTGCATTACATTCCACATATAAACAAAGTGGTTACATAAAGGTAGTATTATCCTTTCCCATCAATGGAAACATGTCTAAAATAAAACATGGATTCTTTCTTGACACTTCCTTGACACTATCATCATATCATGTACCTTTCCCTTGACCTGTGAAAAACATTTTAAAAAAGCTTGGGATGAGCATAAAAAGCTCAGTAAGGGATATAAAAATATGGAAAGGAAACATGGGTACATATATACATAAGAATGAAATCATACATTACCCATAAAACATAAGCACCTTAACATACCTCATCAAATCATGAATAAATCATAGAAATCATAAGACATAAAGGTAACTTGAGGCATTCATAACATTCTTATGTAGGGAGTAACCCTCTTGGTTACGTTTGGAATACCCATCACAGTATATTCCCTAAATTTCTTCGGAGAAACCTTAATGTTTCACTCCTTCGCGTTACCTAATGCATTGGAGCGCTATGTTGGGCTCACCGCCCTTAGTTTATCACAGAACCACCCGTCTTCATAATAATGCCCAAAAACATAAACATAATCATATCACATAAAACATGCATAAAGGAAACATAACATTTCCACCTTTCAATCACAAGATATCAATACAACACATTGATATAAAAAAATTATGAAAACCATTTGCAATACCAAAATAAAAGATAGGTAAAACATGGTATTTATTTTTCTTTTAAAAAAGGGTATGGCTTGTAGAGGAAGCCGAAACTCAAATAATGGTCACGGCGGTGGAGAAGTCGTTGTCGCCGCATACGTATGACAAAAAAACATTCCCTTTTGTCGTTTAGTAAACGATTCGTATAAAAAAAATATTACTTTTGAATAAATGTAAAAGTCAAAGGGGTTTATACACCGTATAAAAGAAGGTTGTGTATAAAACAAAATATTCCTCAATGAAAGGAGATTGAGACGAAGTCCCATACCTCGGGTCCGACTTGACGCGGTCGTTCTTTAATCTCTTGAATAATAAACTTGAGTTAATTTCTACTTGCTTAAGAACCTTTTTCAAGTTCATTATTCCTTTTATATCACTTATTGCCATGTCATGAACACTATGTAATTATTTAAGTTAATAACGGTCGTTTTAACGATCATTGGTACTCGAGTCAAAAATAAACCCTTTATAATTACAAGTTGTTCATGTATCAATTATATCCAGAATTATAATCATGATGTATATATCATATAAATCATATATATCTAGTATATACATGCTTTTATAATATTACATAATCATTTAGAGGTAAGAAATGAAGTGCACCGTTCATGGAGACGGTAAGACGTACGTATGCATGAACGCTACTTTCATTTCTATTTAGTATTTTATAGAATGGAATCATAATGATATAAAGGTATATATTAATTCCAATATCATATATAATATCATAGTTACATCCTTTATACGTCCCACATATGGTATTTAATGAATCAAATCACTTTGAGGGGGCGGTAGTCCGCACTTCCTTAAATGAAGATATCGTGTCTACCCATAATGGAAACCATAAAGGTATACCCAAAAAGAAAAAAACAGAAGCTTAAGGAAAACATAAACATATTATATATCATATATAAATATAGTGACATCTTAATGGCCACCATTGAAGGTGTTAAAAGAATGTTGAACAATCATCATTTCGGGAGGCATAAATTCACCATCCACGAAAATAGTATGTTCGTCAACCATTAGATGATGGTGTGTGTAAGTGTAGCTCTAATCCTTATTATAAAAACATCCTAGTATATTTATTATACTGTATTTGTTACAAAATAATAGAATTAAAAGAGTTTATGGGGTTGGAGAAGTAAAATAAAACAAAAGGACACAAAAGAAGACCTTACCTAAAAATCAGGTAACTCCCTTTGTTTTGAGCTCAAAGGATTCCTTGGGAAGCCTTCTGCCCAAAGTGAGGCTTCAAGGAGTAATAGAGGGAAGTGTAGAGACAAAATGGGCAGGGGTGGGCCGAGCCAAAGGCTTTGGGAGTGTGGGTAAGGAGGTAGAGGTGGGGGCCTTTTATAAGAGGAGAGGAGGGGCACTCTTGGAAAGTAAAGATAAGTTACTTTATTTTAAAATGAGTTTCGGATTAAAAAGGTCCCACATTGATATAATTCTATGATAAGGTGATAAGGGTTCAAAATACACTCATCCAATTGGTTTTGGCCATGTGTAGGACTTAGATTTTACATTATCTTTCTATTTTATTTAAATCGTTAAATAATGAGGTCATCACTGCATCATCATGAGGTCATAAATAATTTAATTTATTTAAAGTCTAAAAATTATTAAAAAAATAATATGATGTAGGAAATTTTTTTAGCTTTCCAATGAATATTTATAATAAAAAATCTTACTTGTATAACCCTATTTAAAAAATTGTTTTAGTAAAACATATCATGTTTGTGTCATTTTTATTTTAACATTAAATAAAAAGTTATTTATGTCATTTCCCAACCAATGTGGCTCCATGGAGTCCCCAAGTTGACCCATGGCTTGTCTTGGTCGGCCATGACACATAAAATAAGGTTAGGACATGTGTCAATCTCATCTCATATTATTAAAACATTATTTTTACCTTACACTACACTAATTACCACTAATCGCGATTAAGAACTTAAAAGTTACTGTTCACAAAAAAATTATTTTAATCCCATTGAACCACATTTTACTTATTAATGACAACCATGTATGTCAGATTTTTGAAAATCAAGTCACAGAAGTGGAAAAGTTTCATTTAAATAAAAAAAATCAGTTTTTATAAGTACCACTTAGTGGTTTCACTATTCATAAAAAATTGATGTTTTTCAGAAAACTACCAAAAATTCACCCTAAACTATATTTGATATTCCGAATTCAAAAATGAAGTCTATTTTACAAAATTCAAAACATATAAGTCACATTAATTAATTTAATAATTAATTCCCGTTGTCATGACAAATATCGGGTTTTTTTGAAACAATATCTATGAAATGTTTGGCATTAGTTTATGACCAATTCCAAAGTGAAATTAATCCTAATGACCACCATTGGATTCAATGGTAAAATTATATTCAGATTACACTTTAAGACCAATTAAAAATATAATATAACCATATAATTAAATTAAATGAAAAAGCCGTTTTGATGTAAAATGCAGTATTTTTCACTATTCATTAAAAAATGAACATTGTCAGAAAAATACCAAAAATTTATCCAATGTAAAATTCAATGTCCCAATAATAATTAATATGTTTATTTTGACAAATATAGATGATAAAATTGTCAAAATATTGATTTAAAAAGGGTTTTCCATCAAAAGGCAGTAAAACAATCATTTAAGAATATTAGTGTATTCCATGCTTAAGATTGTATTTATTTTGATTTTAAGCCTCTAAAACACTATCTAATTCATTAATAGACATAGATAAAAATATATATTATTCATTACTTACTTGGGATGTTACACCCTGGATATATTATCACCTTCCAAAGATGGGGAAAATCAATTTAAGTCAGTGATACGTCTAGCATAATCTTACACTGAAATTACCTTATTTGTCATATGGATGAACTAAGTTCATTTTTCATCCCTCAACATATCTGTATGAGAATTGCTAAGAAACATTTTCTTCAAATCCTTCCATGATAACTCTTCCATTTCACAATCTTCCTCAAGAATTTCAAAAAAATGCTTCACAAGTCCATGGAGGGTATAAGAAGAATGCTTCAACCTACTTTCTCCAGGTGTCTACCAATTCTTAATTATCACCTATATTAAATCAATCAATATTTTGGTCACATGGGGTCCTCTATCACTAATAAAATGAGGAAGATACTATACCGAGAACTCTTTTGCAGCTCAGACAGCAAAGGACTGATATGGACATCATATCTTTCCATTGATCACCTAACCCTAAAGAATGTTTTGTGAATTCTAAAATCCATCAAATCCCCAGAAACTATAGGAAACTGTAGTATAGCTATGTTCGGAGCATACTCATTACAACTCTTATATGTTTCAAGTCAAATATGATAAAAATACATTTTCTCTAAAATTAAAAAATAATACATATGTAATAACCTATGTACTTATATAATAATTTTATTTCATTATATATATAAATATATAAATTCACTATATCTTAATAATTAAATAGTAGATATTTTTAGAAATTATGTATTTTATACTAATAGAATAGTAACTTGACCATATAATTAGTAACATGACCATTAGGAATAGTAATCTATCAAATTGAATAGTAACCTCATCTATGTGAGTATAAATAATATATATGGATCTCATAACTGTAATCATGACAAATATATATGTTGGAATATGTAAATAATTGTTTTGGAAACAAAAAAATAAGTGTTGGTATATTTGTAAGTCATAAATAATTAATTAGAATTGTTTAACTACATTAATTATTTTCACGAAAATATCTTTTATATAATTAAATTCGTATCTTTTTTATGTTTTATGATTATAATAAAATATTGTGAGACTTTTTTTAATTTCTCATAGTCTAATAAAATTAGAAATATTTTTTAAATAAGTACTTTTCAAATAAATCATGATTATAATTAAAACAAAATTTATCAATTACAGAAAAATATTTTCTCAAAATGAAGTTCATTATTGAATTATATGTTTTCAAAAACGGTTGGGGTGAATGTTTTGGATTTTTCTAAAAAAACTTGATTTTTTGGTGAACAGTGAATTATAATAATTTGTGGTGTACATAAATTAGCAAATAAATACACTATTCCTTGAGTCATGAATTATGTATAAACCATAATATATAACTAATTATCATTATATTTAAATATTTCTTGATAATTCTAGAACTATTCATAGTCTTGATAAAATAAATGAACAACTGAATATAATATTGATATAACACCTCTCTCCTCATCTATAAAGACTACCCTGCCACCTATTATGCTCACACATCAAAGCCTTGTAGAATTGTTAATGTATATTCAATTTCATTCCCAATACCCTTCAAAATATCGAAAACTTTATGGTCACACCATAAGGCCAAAACCAATGGCCTTAAAGAGGTTCTCATGGAAGATAATTGAAGATGTAAAAATCCACTTCTATTTTCATTTCAATTATTCTTCATTTATTATCCTCTATTCACCTCTTCATAGACATGAGGAATTAAATTTCCAGTATGTTATATATACTATAATGTTATCATGTTTATGAAAAAACTCATCATCATATTTCTTCTCCAATCCATTTAAATATAATAATAAAAACATCATCTCTGATGTCTCAATTTACCAATATCATGGATGATGTATATTCAATTTCCATTACCGCCATCACAGATGTCTTTTAAAAATTAATAAGGTTAGATAATATATTATTATATATATTATATGCCACATTATGTTTTAGACCATGTTTTTATAAACAATAATAAATAAATAATTTTTTTTCATAATGATCAAATTCACTTATATAATCTAATGTTCATCACTACTAGTTTATTGAATAATTCATTCTCATTAAATATAAAATAATTTAAATAAAACCCATTTAATACTTTTTATGTTCATTAATAACATTAAATTTTTATGTTGAGTATTTTTCCCTTATGACATGGAAATCCAAAATAAACTATCCCTGTAAACCATGAAATAAATGCATCCAAGGCAATGAAAAAAATTATTAATAAATTGGATGAAATGGGTTATAAGAATATTATATAAGTAATTATAAATAAATATATGTCTGTGTGTGTGGTTCTTTAATAAAATAATAACACTATTTAAACAATTTTATTTTAGGTTCGAACACATTTAAATTATGACGAACTATAGGTAAGGGAATTCATAACCCAATTTCCATTCATCAGGTTAACCTTTTATTTAATTGACTATGTGCTAATAAGATTATTTCTGTGATGATTTTTTGATATTATGTTTTATTATGTTCATGTATACTATATAAACTATTTTATTCATTTTATTAATTCTCAATTCCATTATATTATATTTTTAAGAGACTTTTATTCTAAATTAGTTTTTAAAATTCTATTTTACAAACATCAAAATCAATGTTTTATGCAATTATTTATATTTAATGATTATGTTATTGTTTATGGGAATTGATTATGATGAAGGTTGGGACCTATATCTCCCTCTAATTCCTTGGGAACATCTATGTTGGAGGTTATCTGTAGGGTTATTCCAAGAGTAAAAGTAATTGTTACACTATGAGTTACACTTGAGGGTTACATTCTAAGGTAATCATAAGGGATACATTAAAAGGTATCCATGAAGAATAAAAATCATATGGTATTTACTATAGATACAATATTATTAAAATAATTCCCAAAAATTACCTTTTTGTTTTTATTTATTTGTTCTATTTTTTGTATTGAAATTTCATATTTTCACAGAGTAAATATATGATATTTATTGGGTGAGATATACGCCTTTGTGAAAATGAGTTTGTATGTAAATAAATATTCATTTACTAATGGTTTTTTTCCATCTATTTATATCCTTTACTATGATTTTTTCGACCATTCTATGTTTTTTATTTTTTTCACAGAGTTGAATGACATGTATGTAAAAAGGACAAGCCTAGATGAATGTTTGGAAGACTTTTCTTCAACTGTATTCTTATTTTTAATAGAAAAAATAATCATTATGAAAAAATAGATATTGTTTTAATATTACCCAATTTTTATTCTTTTGGGTTAATACATATGAATTATGTGATAATTTTCTAGAACTATAAACAAAAAATAACTATTGGAATGTAAAGAAGTTATTTCTAAAAGGTGATACAAGATTTTCTAACGATTATAGTCGTTTACTTATAGTTTTTATCTGAGCATAGTTTGAATAAATTTAGGGGTTATAAAGTTGTAATTTAAATACTATAAATTATTTTTACATTATGTTTATGTTGAAATGATATCTATTTTGAAGACTACCATGTTTCTTCATCTAAGATATGTCTGTTCAAGATGGTTTTTTGCAGAAGAAACTATTAAGATGATCTAGGAAGGCATTTAAAGGATGATATCATTAAGAATACACTACTTGAAATGGTATTAATTTGATCTAAATAGTTTGTAAATATAGTGGATCAGTTGATGAATTATATAAATAGTAGTTGAATTCATACAAGGGACCAACTTGGCCTAACACAAAGAAAAATGATGATAGTGGAACTTTTTATGAGACAACAATATCATGCTTTATGTGGATATTATGTTTAAGTTGAAGATGAATGAATGATTAATGAAAATAAAAATATATCCGATGTTATGGGGTTTTTAAATAATCAAATACTAACTTATTACATTTTTTGGAGGTGAAGCTAACTAGTGGTGGTAAAAGGTTATGAATATCAGGGATAATTATTTTATTGAGAACTCGGAATGCAATGAATTTATAAATACTTTTCATGATAAATAATTTCCTATTATTCTTCAACATAGGGAGGAATGTAAATTCCATGTACTGAATGAACATGAGGAGGATTTAGTGGCTTTGTATGAAGAAAACAAAATGAGTAGCATGGTACACTCCAAATCTAATTCTGGATCATGATCAAAAAATAAATTGTTTTTACTCAGTATTGAATCCAATATATTCAAAAGAATAGGATTCCTAATAATTAAAAAAATATGAGAATCTAGTGTGATATGTTGAGAGGGTATAACTAGTGTTTGTTGATGATCATGTGCACATTGAATCCAAGAAATAAAAGTGGTAATGTTGGAAAAGATATATGTAGGAATCAATCAATTATGTCTAATTTTTTTGAAATTCTAGTATCCAGATTTACTAAAGAATTGAAAAAAGAACTATAGGGAATGAATTAAAAACTCGGATTTATTTTCAATGTGATAATTTTGGACATATAGCTCGATATTTTAATGAAAATGATATTAATATTAATTCGGATAGGAAAAATAAAATTTGTTTTAAATGAGGTGGGATGAAAAATTATGAAAATATCTACAAATAGACAGATTTAATGATGGAATGCAACATGATTATAAGACAAAAGGAGTAGTGAGATCATTTTTTACTACATCAGTAAATTTCTGGTCATCTAACGATGTGGAATCAGGTAACTGGTTTCTTTTCAAATAATTTTCTGTAATCCACTATATCCTTTTAATTTTCTAGTAAATTGGAAATTTCACCTAAATAAATGAGATGGAGACCTATGGTTTAAACACCATTTCAACTCTTACAAAAAAAAGAAACTATATGAAACATCATATTATTATATGTAGAAAGAAATAACCTAAAAACAATATTTTTTTCTCATACTATTGTTTCATTTCATTCTCGGTAGGTATTAGTATTCTAATTTACATAATATGATTGATTATAGATCTAAATAAGTTTTTTAGAATAAGTTTCAGTTTTTATAAAACATTGAACATATATAATTGATAACATATCACAATGTTAAGATACTATAAAAAGAAGAAAATGAATGTAATATTTCATATAATTTTGAAAACATCTGTAGTGTTTAGATTAATGTTCTTCCAGTGGTAAATGAATACATTGATGTTTATCATGAAGAGTTTCCTGGTGCTATACCTAGAAAAGAAGTTGAATTTACCATTGACACGGATCCCTTTGATAATCCAATATCAGGACACCCAAATCAAATAGCTCAAGTATAAATTCTTGAATTGATAATTCAGTTGAATGGGTTTCATGATATAGGATTCATTCATCCTATAACTTCACAATTGGGTGCTCTTATTTTTTTGTCCGAAAGAAACATGGTTATATGAGACTTTTCATTGATTATATACCATTTAATAACATTATGCTTAATAATAAGTTTCATTTTCCTCATAATGATGACATTCTTGATGAGCTCTAGAGAGCTCAATATTTTTTGAAGATTGACAAGATATATGAGTACCATTAGCTTAAGGTAAATGAGGATGACATCCTGACGATACCTTTTCATACATGATATGGGTATTATGAATGTGTTGTTATGGAATTTGGTTTTACAAATTCCCATGTTATATTCAAGGATCTTATGAATTTATTATTCCATGAAAATTTGGATATATTTTTTATTATTTATATTGATAATATTTTGGCATATTATAAATGTTATGAGGATCATGGAAACAATATATGGATTCTCTTGAAATATCTAAATGAAAATAAGTTATATGGAAATTTCTCCAATGTAATATTATATTGAAACATGTTTCCTTTATTGGGAAAACTGGAATTATCGATTGAATAATAGTTTACCATTCCCAAAAAAAAATTTCTTAATATATATCCATATCCTAAAAATGTTAAAGAGAATCATTTTTTTCTAGTATTTGTAGGTTATTACTGAGGGGTTGTTAAATATTTTGGACAGTTATCTTGCTGGATAACTACAGTAACCTGAAAAGGTTTCAAATATATTTGGATAGAGAAATGTGATATTTGTTTTCTAAGAATTTATGATGACATGATAGAATGATCTAGCTTCGTCCATGTCCTCCATAAATGTTGAATGTTTCAACTGCATTGATGCTACATTTAAGGAACTTGATTTTCATATGATGCAGAATGATATGTTCATTGAATATGCACTAAGACAACTATAATTTCATGCGTTAGATTTTCCTACACATGATTTGGAATCATAAGTATGGTTTTTTTATAAAATTTGGAGGTATCATTTATATGGATCCAAATGAGTAATATATACTTACTGTAAAAGTATAATGTATATATTCACCTAGAAGGAATTAAACATGAGGTAGAGAAGATAGCCTGATCCTATAAATGATTATAACAACATAACTAATTTAAATATTGGAAAATAAAACAATGTGGATGATTCTCTAAGTTGAAAACATCATTCATCATTAACGATGTTACATTTTGATCCAAACCCCAGGATTAATGATTTGATAAATTTTGAATTCTATGTATTTGGTGTAGGAAATTACTTTATTTAATTAGTTGTTAGTGCAGTCATCTCTATCAGACATAATTATGTGTCTTTAGAAATAATATCTCAAGATACAGAGAAATGTATAATTTGTTCAAAGGGGAATGTTTATAGTATTTAACATTGATTAATATTTTGTTTTATTTTTTGGAATGAGATTATGGGTGCCTTGTGTTTCCCATATGAAGAATGAATTATTGTGAGAATACCAGAGTTCTCCATTATCGTTACAACCTAACAGTACTATGATGTACAGTGACCTTTGAGAGTATTACTAGTTTGATGGAATGAAAATATATGTTGTCGATTTTACATTCAAATGATTGACATATCTTCAGGTTAATGTAGAGATGCAACTACTAAAGGGGGTGGTTCAGCTTCTTCCAGTACAAAATTGGAAATGAAAAAATATATCCTTGGTCTTCATTTTTGGAATACCATAGTCATCTAGAGGAAATAATGTGATTTGGTTTAGTTATTATTGGTTGACTAAATATTCACATTTTTTTATATTCGGGATATTGTATGGTTACCTATATTTTTTCTTTCCATTAAATCTTACATAAATCCTATGTCTACATATAATTTTTGTAAATTCATTTAGATGTCATTTGGAACAAAATTTTATTTCTACACATCCTTTCTTCATAATTCTAATGGATAGACTGAGTGAAAAATTTAAGCATTTGAGGATATGATTTGAGTTTGTTAAATGTACTAGTAGGGTATCTGGGATCAAAATAGATCTTTAACTGAGTATTGTTGTCATAAAATCATTCCTTCCAGTATACAGGTGGAACCTTTTGAGTCATTATATGGGAAGTAGTATTGATGTCTAGAATATTTTAATTATGTCATGGAATTGAAGATGATGGTAACATAATTATTAAAGGAAGTGGATAAGAAAGTGATGATAATCCTGCAACACCTAAGGAAAAAATAGAGTATGCAGAAATATTATGTAGATAACAGGATGAAATACTTCGCTTTAAAGGTAGGTGATCACGGTTTTCGTAGAATCTCACCTTGTAAAACAATTATTCATTTTTTTAAAATAAATTAATGTTATGCTCATGGTTCATTGGACCTAACGAAATCATAGAGAATGTTGGACTAATCACCTATTAAGAATATTTTCCTCTGATTTTATCTGTGGAATAAATTTTTTTTCATGTTCTTATTTCTAGAATGTATGTTCCAGATCCATCTTATGCTTCCCACTGAGATATAGTTAAATTGGATGAAAAACATTCTAATGAAGAGAATCATGTATAGATTCATGATCATTCTGAGAAATTATTATCGAATAACCTAATTATCTAGGTTAAGGTACTATGGAGGAACCAGATGTTTAGATAAGCAACATGGAAATCTGAAAATGAAATGAAGCTAAGGTACCCTCATTTTTTTAAAAGGTAAACTATAATTGTGAGGACACAATTTCCAAAAGGTGGGGAGAATGTATTCAATCAGGTACTTCTAAAATATGTTTTATGTAGTTATGGAATTAAATATTTAATTTATTTATAACTTTATAATCAAATAATTAAAATTAATACAAACTGATAAAATTATACCATTAGAATAGTAATATTACATAAGAATAGTAATATGAAAATTAGGAATATTAATTTGGATAATAGAATATTAACCCCACCAAGGAGAGTATAAATTATATTTATGAATATTATTAGTGTTATTAAGCTATTTTTATATTATGGAATAAGGAAATAATTATTTTTGAAATGTTAAATTATGTTTTGGTATTTTTTTAAGTCATAAATATTTAATAAAAATTTTATAATTAATAGAGTGATTCAAAATAAAACTTATATTCTTGAAATATAATCATAAATTAATAATTGTTTGTTTTATGATTATAAGATTATTTTAAGTGAAATTAATTAAATATTCATTGTGTTTTAAAATTAGTAATAAATTTAAGAGTGGTATTTTTTGAATAAATTATGAAGATGATTAAAATTTTAATTTCTCATATTCAGAAAAAAAAATCAAAAAATGGATTTTAGTGTTGAACTCTACAAATTGAAAAATGGTTTCGGTGAATATATGGGGGTTTTTTAAAATACATTAATTTTTGTGGAATACTAAAATATGATAATTTCCATTATTTATAAATTAAAATATAAATACACTATTATTTGATTCAGAAATTATGAAATAACCAAAATCAATAACTATCATTCATTATTTTAATATATTTGATTATAATTCTCAAAATATAAAAAACATTGAGCATTGTCATTAAACTAATGAATACAATAATGGGAAAACATCTCTCTCCAACGGTACAAATACCACCACTCACCACCTCTTCTAATAACACCGCAAACCCTTGTAGTATTCCGAATTTATATTCTAATCCCTTGATAATAATATTCCTCACCTCTAATACCTACCAGATCACCTAATGGCCAAAACCACGATTCTTAAGGAGTTTTTCAAGGAGGATATTTCATGAGGATAGAATCATCCTTCATTTACATTTGTTTTATTTTCAATTATTTTATTTTCTTATATTATTTTAACCTTCCATTTTTCATGATTCATCAAAAATACATTATTGTATATTCCAATTAATGTTATCATGTTTATGGAAAAATTAATCATCACACATCTTATCCTCTCCCAGTCATTATAAAAATATAAACCTCATCTGTGATGTGTCGATTTACCGACATTGTGGATGACGTATTTTCAATTTCCACTAATGATTTAAAGGTTGTCAAAAAAATATAACAAGGATAAATAATATTTTATTTTACATATTATATGTAATATTATGATTTGGTACTGTTTTTTATACATAAAATTTAATAGTAAAACATAATATTTTTTTAATGAATAACATTCAATGATATAAACTAATGTTCATCAGTGATATTTTATCAGAATATTCATCTTGATTATATATAACCCAAATGATATATAATTCCATATAATATTATCATTGTTTTTCAATGATGTTTATTTTCATTTGTGGAGTTTTACCCCCTTTTGATAAGGAAATCAATAATAAACAAACCATGTAATCCATAAAATAAATACACCTAAAACAATTTAAATAGAAAAATATTATAAATAAATGGGTCGGAAGATGTTCCGAAAATATGACATTATAAATCATATATTTTAATATTCCTTGTTAATATATTAATATCAATCATTAAATTATTATATAATATGTTTTATGAGGTTTTAAGTAAGATGAACCCAAGTCGAGGGAATTCTTAACTCAATTTCCTTTCTTTGGGATGACCTTTTACTTCATTGATTATGTGGTAATAAGATTAGTTGTGTAATGATTGTTTTTATATTATGTTGTTTTACATGGATGTAATGTTTATACACTTATCCCTTTACTTATATTAATTATCACTTCAATTATATGATATTTATATTCAACTTTTCTTTAAAGGATGTCTTTTAATTTTTTTTTCAAAATTCAAATGAAATGTTTCTATGAAATTATGAATGTTTTATGATTATGATATGGTTCATGGGAATTGTGTATAGTGTAGTATTGGACCAATATCTTCTTCCAATTCATTGGGTATGATTATTTTGGAGTTCATACATAGGGTTACCCCAAGTGTGACTGTGATGATCACACCATATGGTTTCCAATATGATTAAATTGTTAGGTAGTCGTGAGTGTTACATTATAAGGCAGCAATTTGGGTTACATTATAAAGTATTCATGTGGGTTAAAAATCACATGGTATCTGTGATGGATAGAATATTAATTATTTAATTCATCGAGTTTCCTTTATTTTATTTTAAATTTTCTCAATGTTTTATGGAAATATCATGTTTCACAATGTAACTATATGATACTTATTTGGTGAGAAGTTTTTATTTCTCAGAATGATTTAAAATGTTTATAGGTATTAATATAATATAGGGAATGTAATGTGAAATAGAGAAACCAATATGGATTTTGTAAATAATTTGCATGAATGGATTTAATATTTTTTATGAAAAACATTTATAATATGTAATAAATGGATTTCATATATATGAATTAGGTCCTAATCTTATAAAAAACTAAATAGAAATTTTCATTGAGAAATGTGATGAAGTGAATTATAATAGAATTTATTATATTAAGTAATGATTATGTATGATTCCTTATACCTTAGAGAACATGTTAATTACAAGATCAACCTAAATGGGTGAGAAAAATATAAATCCACTAAATCATATAATCTATCAACATGGATTTTATGTGTTTTATCCTGACATATCAACTAAATTTATCTATTGGATAAAATAGATATATTAGTTCATAGGTCAGTAAGAAAGTATATATCACATGAAAATAAATGTTCCCCTATTAGGATCAATGGATGTCAAAATATACCTACATACCTATTATGATGTGTGAATACACACATCACAAAATACAAAAACAATATTATAAATATCAAGAAAAATATAATCATAATCAATAACCTCAAATAAAATTTGAATCCACATAGGTGTAAAAAATTCAAATGTTATAAGAAAATTGAATAAATAAAAATCCAATCCATGGACACTCGGATTTTCCCTCAAACATTGGTTAGGTACTCAAATGAACTAGATAATTTCTATGTACCTACATATCTTATTGTCCTCATTAGATTTCCAAAATAGTATGAAATAGAAAAGAAACATCTTTTGATCTGAAACCACTTTGTTACACACCCCCAATATGACTCTCACTCATCTGGTTATAAAGGTTTTTATATGAGAGCTCAAGAGTGCCTCCCCAGATGCCAAATGTTGCTGACTTGTAGTAGGGGTGTTATATGTATTGTTGGGATACAATACACCATGTATTAATAGTTTAAATAATAATGTAAAAATATAATAAAAAAATATTTGAGTGTAGAAATAATGGAAACAATACAATACAATGGAAACCAACATTAAAAACCAACTGAAAAATCTAATGAATACTAAAGAAAAAATCTAAAAAGGGGATGTTATGTAACAAAATGTCATTCTATATGAAAAAAATTAAAATACTAGCTGTTTCAAATAAATAATCTATAGTCCTTGGACATGAACCCCTTGTTGATCCCTTCCCTAAAATTCAACCCATATAAAAATACAATCAACTACAAGGTAATTTTCCCTTTTCTATACATGCATCTATGTAATGTTTTTGGGTAACATAAGTTACAGTGAATATGGATTTATTATAAATCAGAATGTTGCCACAAGTTTGTATAAACTAGCTAGTCTGATAATAAGTGTATGAACTTGAGTGATAAATAGGTTTCTAATTTATTAAAAAAATCAATAAAAGAAAATTCCAATCAAATTCATCTCTCTAATTGGATATCTCTAAGAATTTATTATAACACTTCTCAATCACATCCATATTACCATGAAAAAATAACCAATATTTTTGTAATGTTGGAATATATTTGAGAATGTCTTCGACCATGCCAACCATATCAATAAACATGGAATAAGCATCGCCTTTCTGAGTTAATGTTCTAAAAGAATTACATCATCTGGGAAAGAGTTGTATTTGCACTAAAATATGAGACATAGTAGATCCCTACCAATATAATAATTATAGAATCTGGTTAAAGGACCTATATTTATTACATCATGGGAATTGGTTGGTACTACTCTATGTAGGTATTAAAACCAATATTTGCGCACAATACTGGGCATGCCCCGATATATAAGAAATATAATATAGATATAAATACATATCACAAAAGAATGTATATCACTACATCACACTATAATTGACGATGGTTAATTATTTGAATCATCATTTATTATTTAATTACCTCTTTCATTAATATCACTATTCATCAACAGTCAAGTAAATAATATGTAATCTTTAACATAGGGATTCTATATCAATAAATCAACTACGATATTATAGAATACTAAGAAGTCATTAATCTGTAGTAAATTTAATTATATTAATGGTTCTCTCAATAAATGGGTCACCCTAATCCATGTTAAAAACCAATTAAATCCAATAGACTCACAAGAACAATCCCATTAATTGTTTAATTAATTTATATGCACATCACTTTGGAACAATAACAATATTGAATATTCTATATAAATAATCAACCTAAAAGGTATTGATTTAGGACCCCTACCTTTAACCAGGGAATAATGAAACACTTAAAATGGTAAATTACTAGGAAAATGTTTTTTTGAATGATCACCGAGAAGTATCATTGATCCAACTTAAAAAATATCAAAAAAAAAACATAAGGATAATACATTACACCCCAAATTATATTGAATCAACGAAGAGAAGGTAAAAAAAAGTAAAACTACTTAAAAGATATTGAATGACATATTTTTTCATCCTTATCGTAGGTTTTTACTCCAAAATCACATGGAATGGCACCCTTAGTTGAGAGGAGAAAATCTCCATGAGGGTGAATAGAAACACCAACAGCAAAAAATATATTAAAATAGAGTTTCTTGTAATTACATGGAGTGTAATTTAGTTAAACATCATGTATGTTTTTTTAAAATGATATATCAAATAACCCATAATGTTAAACAATTATTTTAAAACAAACTGGATATCCAACAATTTTTAATCCATTTACATTATGTGTAAATGTTTTTAGATGAGATTTTAGAAAAAAATTATTAATAATTTCCCTGAATTTCCCTAAAATATTCATAAATTACCAAGAACATATGATTACACATGTCCCATTTCTACCCAAACTCCATTAATTGATGCATCAAAGAACATTAAGTCATTTTATCCAACAATGGATCTATAGATGGATCATATCTAGTTATATACATGTTTCCTCAAAACTATATAATGTTTTCATTAAAAAAAATATACAACCACGAAGAAAGCACAACCATAAATGTTTAAAGAGGTGGAAAAACGAATTTTTTTTTAAATTCTCAGAGAGAGACGTACAAATAAACTGTCAGGATATTATATAAAACCATTATGGAAATATGTTTTAAAAACATATAAAATATAATGAATAGTTTGAAAAAAAAATATATTAGGACTTACTAAATATGATGTAAATGAATATTTGGTTAGATTGATTCAATAATATGCTACAGTTAAAAAGTTTTGACAGAAATATTAATTTGATAATTGTAGATAAGAGGAAGAATTTAATGTTAGTGAAAAAATGTTTCTTAATATTTCCCTATGATTGAAATAAGTAAAAAACAATGACATAGATATGTTGATCCTATTTAAATTATTGATCTTATAGAGACCATATCATGTCATATGGTATATCCCTCAAAACTATTCTCAAGTTAAGGATGTTTTCTCAGAATCTCTGTTACTATTTTTCAAAATTAATCTATCACTTGCTTTGAACTCCATGGTCGTAATTATGTAGAATGATCTATATTATGAGTGTATTCCTGTGAATATTTTGGATAATAATATAATTCCTTATACCTAGTTCACTCAAAATTAACTGAACCTAGTTGGCTAAATGTCCTCAAGAACACCTACCCCAATGACAGTGGTTGTCAACTAGTAGTGATGTTACATTGTAGAAAATTATGGTTATTATTACCTCATTATAATAGTATAGTATACTAGTATAATAATATCAATCAATACTATAATATAAGAACATAACCATTCCTTTTAATAGTAATCATCTATATTATAAAAAACCATGTGATCACATCCTTGAAAGTCATATACAAAAAATGATGAAAATGTCATGCTATAGAGGAAGAGAAATAAATGGCGATTATGTAAAAATCATATTAATGTTTTTAGAAACATTTTTTAATCACATATATGAAAAGGATATATATAGAAAGGCCTTATAAAAATGAGGATAAAATAGACGAATAAATCCATGAATTGTAAAGCCCAAAAGGGCAGTTCTACCATGGTATCACCAAGCATTGTCTAGGTGAAATAACATGCACCCCACCCACTTGAATTCTTCCCAATTATGTACTAACCAATTCTGTGAACAAACACTTTTTATCACATTCCCATATTTCTTTTATAAATAGATTATTGGGGTCTTCTTTTCTATGAATGGTGTTTCCCAAATGCTGATTGTATCTCCAATTTAATTAGCGCATTACTAAAGTCCTTTGAAATCCTTTATGTAGATTTCTACCACCTAACAAATCGGGAATAAGAGTGGATAATATTTCATTATTCTTTATGGTGTTTATTGTAAACCACACTTATGTGAGACATTCACCCAAATTATAATTAACCTAGAATATAATGAGTTTCTCTTTCATAATTAGAGTCAAGAATGAAATATGTCCAAGAATACCTATGGAAACCTTTAAATTCTGAAGAAATGTCTCAGCCAATTGTAGTTATCCAAGATGTCCATCAGCCAAACTAATCACATTAGTGCAAACATATATGCGCGGAGCACCCATTGCACGAAGCACCCCTTGTGTGATCCTCCTTGGTTTACCCTACCCTCCAACCTATGTGATCCAACCATTAGTCCCTCAACGACTCCATTAACATTATAGCACCGGTACATAGTTACCTTATCAAAAAGAGACAAACATAAAACCTCCTCCTAGTCCATACGATCTAAAACACTTTAGGTAATTTCACCTCAGCATGTCTCCTGATAGGATTTATGTTCCAACGATCTGAGGTTTCCCACACTTGTCCTAACAGAGGGTCAGCCTCTTCAGGATGACTTTATATTTGTTTATTTTTGGTCATGTAGATCATTACCCTAGGGATGGTGTTGGGATGTTCTTGGCCTGGGGGATTAGGTTTTGGAAAATATCTTACCCATATCGTTGCTGAGACCCATAACCTCCAGTTCCCAAGTGGAAGGTTAAGGATCACAAATGATTTTACATTCAACATAGACTGAGATACCCCTCCAACTATGGGGCCAATTTTAGGGTAGCCACCCTCATGTAATCATCTAGACATTCCTATGAGAGGTTGCAGTCTTTCTCCTCTCTAACTCCATCTCCCTCACCTTAATACCTTCATTGCAATGGACTCTCATATAATGTTATGTAAATATATGAATGTTCTGTAGACCCAAACACTTCCAAAATATCCCCAACAAATTCTATTGTATCCCAGACCTCTTCCACCTACAAAAGAGGATAAGTGTATGATTTTACAAATCTTTTTCTTACACTTGTTTTGTACAATGATCAGGAATAAAGTTTTTCAATAGGTTATTGATGATTATGATATCCAAAATATCCACATGAAATATTTAATAATGAGTTCTACGATTCAAATTTTCTGGGAGACGTTGGAATCCCACCTGGGGCCCATGCTCATGGGGAATCTTCCTTAAGAATAATCCCCATTCATTATCCATTAATAAGGTTATCATTTTTAAAATTAAACCCAATGTTAATTCCCAAAATCACCAGGATTAAAAATTTCCCTCATGGTCCCTTAAATGGGGCTATCCTCCCCAGGTTTGATCACCAATATATCATCTCTATAAGCTATTCTACCTTGAGAGAGATTCCATTGACAGCCTCCATAGGAGTGGCTCGTTACTAATGAACTATGTGGGATTTTATTCCCATCCAAAAGAAGATTTTTAGGAATTATCGCAAAGGTTCAAAGCCAACATCCTAAACAAACCAATTGATTTTGGCCTATATCCCTAGTAGGGTATAATTGAATTTGGATACTCATATCGCATCCAGGTTTGAAGGGTTGATTTGGAATAAGTCCTAAACTAAACATTTCAAGGCACCTTCTACCTAGATTTCCCTGATACATGTCATTAAAAATTATGGTTGCAACCTCATCAAACAACCATAAAAGGTATTATATACCCCGTTAACAGGAACCAAACTATATGGGTTATTATTCCATTCACAAAAATACCTAGGGTGTCCATTTATATGTTCAATCCCAAATATCATGTAATTCAAGTCTTTGTGGATGACATAAACTCTAGAGTGAACTTCATCTAACAGGATGAAAATAAAATAGAGTTCCCCACTAAGTTTCTAGAAAAAATGAATCATAGAACTAATAATCATGTAATCTCTATACACTATATTAGTGGATACCATTTTTCGTGAACCTCATATATATAAAGATATCTCAATTGCTAAAGAACACTTGATATATATAGATGAATCAGAATTACACACATGAAAATAAAATATTTCTAATCTTGGGTTGGTCGGTATCATACAAGAGAATTAATGAAGTATTCATATTTATATTTAAAATATAAGATAGTCTTGGTGTTGTCTATAATTCTGTAACATCCAGACCCGACTTACCATTCAATTTGGTAGCCGGACTGGTCGCTGCATGGCCCCATGCGCATCTCCCCAAACGCCATAGGCTTGCGATAAGCAGCAAGGGCCTAGATGAGTTCATGGGGATACTATTCCCTCACTACCAAAGCATCACAGTGGAATTACAAACATACTACTACGGAAGAAAGTAACCATTAGACAACACAAAGACAACATAAATAGATAACAGACATAGGGATCTGATATACAAATGTATCTGGAATGGATCAAGTCAATACAATGAAATACAAGTATACAAAATCCCAAAAAGAAACTAAAATGGATCCCCTGTCGCATCACAAGCCTCATCTTGGTACTGTGCGCTCTTACTCTGAGAAGCAAGTCAAGTACATAAACATGGGACTTTTCCCTTATCATTACCTGCAATAATATAATCTTCTTGGGTCTAGAAACATGACCCAAACAGGCTGTGAGATTTAATCCCAGTAGGCAACCACCAAAAATCCGTGCTAATCTGTCAGTGAATATATAAAACAGTAGTGTAATATGGAAAGTAGTAAACAAGGAAAACTAGCAACACCGACCCAAGCTTGTGCTTTGGCTTGGCGTCACATGAGGTATCCATTACATTCATTGATCATTTCATTCCAGTGAATAACCATTCCTTGAACCCATTATTGGAATACTCAATTCGGAATCCAGGCATTGTTCAGGGAGAAAATTATTCACCAACACCATACAAGCCCGTTCCGAGGAAACTCTAGGACCCAGGCATCACTCTATGAGCCCGTTCCAGCGAACCTCCTAGGTACCTAGTCTCGCTCTAGGTGTGGTATAGTCTGTCATCTGATCCCATCCCTGAGATTCAATAAATATGATCTGGGTATCTCTCATGACATATCATGCCCTGTTGAGTCTGTCCATGGCATCTCACGTGGGATCCATGATTCACTCGGTACTTCAGTAACAAGTCATGTATGAGTTTGTCCATGACAACTCAGATTGGTCCCACAGTTCACCCATGACATGGTTTCACGTTTAAAGCAGTGTAAGACATTTAACTCACATGGGATAGCAATTCAAGATTTTGCATACAAGGGTCAAGGGGAAAAACTCCATCCCATACCCGAAACCATTTCAATTACAATTTTAGTTTATTGAAATTCCATTTATTTTAAATTTCCATTTTTAACAACCCACAAGGTAAAGGAAAAACATGACTCAAAGGAATCCTAGGTCAAAAATCTTTAAAAGTGTCATTCAAGGAAACACACCCTAGGGGTGGTTCATGCCCATGGTGTAAAACCTGACTCAAGCGCGTACCATCCTATTCAAATTACCTAAAACACACTAGGTAATAACAGGGTTAAATTTATGGTTCAAGAGACACCCCAATAGTGGGCACACGACACTCTAGAATATATAAACATCTCGACAATCATAAAAAAGCACAAGACCACCTACCTTAGTCTCCTACTAGATAGCTCATCTAGTATCAGGCTCAGATTCGTCCTGGTTTGGATGAAATCTATAGAACAGATGAAGAACGAAAAATTAGGGAATATGACCCGTAATGCAATCTGCGTTCGATATTACCAGAAGAATCGAGAAGCATGAAAAAGGAATCAAAGGCTTACCTTTGCGGATCTAACAAGAAAAACGACGTTCAAAATGGAGATCAGATGGAGAATCAGGCTCAAACTCTCCAAAGTCTCATTAAGAGCATTCCCTAGTGCCTCCCCTGATGTCCTGTTGAAGAACTAGAAATAGATTAGTATTTATATAAATTTAATTAATTTCATTAATAATTAATTACATTTCAAAACACAGCAGGTCGCATAGTTTACCCACACGGCCTGACAAACTGTGCGGAGACCGTGCGGACCTTCCTGGAAGGCAAGGGGAAACCGCATGACCACACTGCAAGGTATCCTCAAACTGTGCATAGGTCGTGCCCCTACCTCTTGCCGGCCTGCACCAGGGTGCATGGTTTATCCATGCCGTGCGCAGGTCGTCCACAAACCGTGTTCTAGGCCATTTCCAGCCTAGAACATGGTTCCGGGTTCCGAACAATCCCCAGACACCTCCGTAACTCCCTCGGTCAAGATAGGCATCCTCAACAGGCCTCCACAGAATAGTTAAACCTATATGAAAGGGATTCATACCTCGAATGAAAACACGGGTTCTTACAATTCCCCCCCCCCATAGCAATTCGTCACTGAATTTCTCTCAGAAGGGTGGTCAAGATTCATCTGCGAACAGCTCTGGACATTGTGCACGTCCGTCGGCCTCCCTATCCCATGTCTCATCCTGTAAACTGCCATGCTGCCATAGCACCCATACTAGAGGAACTGACCGGCCTCAGAGAACCTTCGTGCTCCTATCAATGATACGTATTGGATGCATCTCAAAGGATGAATCTACCTAAAGCTCGACCTCCTCATGCTTGAAGGTTTGAGACGGGTCTGAATAGTATCGCCTTAACTAAGAAACATGGAACACGTCATGCATGTCTTCGTACCTCTGAGGTAACTTCAACTCATAGGATACCGACCCAACCCTCTCTAGAATCTCAAAAGGCCCAAAATATCTTTGAAAAAGGTTACCCTATCTTCAGATCCACCGTTGACAGAGCCTCGGTGAAACACGCAAGAAAACCTGATCCACGACCTCATACTCTAGGGGTCGTCTATGGCGATCAGCATATGATTTCTGATGAGACTGTGTGGTAGCCATCCGCTTCTGTATCAACTGGATCTTCTCATAAGTCTCCTGAACAAGACGTGGTCCCAGTAAAGCTGCCTCACCTACCTCTAACCAGCACAAGGGTGATCGACATGGCCTACCATATAAAGCCTCGTATGGCGCCATCTTTATAGTCGCATGATAACTGTTGTTATTGGAAAACTCAACTAGGGGAATAAGCCTCTCCCAAGAGCCCCCAAAATCTAGGATGCATGCTCACAGCATGTCCTCAGGCACTTGTATCGTACGGTCTGACTGGCCATCAGTATGAGGGTGGTATGATGTGCTAAGAAGCACCTTTGTACCCAGAACCCTCTGAAAAATTTTCTAGAAGCGTGACATAAAACTAGAATCCATGTCTAAAACAATGGTGCGCGAGACCCCCATGGAGTCGTACTATCTCCCTGATATACAACCTTCCTAGATCATCCACACAGAAGGTCTCCTCAATTGGAAAGAAATGAGAAAACTTTGTGAGCCTATCAACCACATCCCACACAACATCGTTACCTTGAGCTGACCTCAGTAAACCATTCATGAATTCCATCACAACATCATCCCATTTCCACTCCGGAATAGGCAACTGCTGTAAAATCCCAGCTGGCCGCTGGTGTTCCGCATTCACCTGATGGCAGGTGTAACATCTTGCGATAAAACTAGCCACTTCACTCTTTATACCCGGCCACCATTACTATCAGCGCATGTCACGATACATCTTAGTGACTCTGGTATGAACTTCTGAAACCAAAACATGAAACTCCTACATCAGCACCTCTCTAATATCCACTGGATCCCATACACATCCAGGGATAGGAAGAACTTCACCGTCACATATCGTTCATCCAGGAGGAGGGTCCTCACTAGACACACCATCCCATAGAACTAGGCCTTCCAAATCTGATAGTTATCTCATCCTTACTCTGTCCAGAAGGGTAGAAGTCATAGCTAAGGACGATATAAAAGACTACCCTTGGATATTCTGCAGATCAAGATGCATCTTCGTGAACAAGGACATAAGCATCCATTCATTGCTAGCCTATTTCACTGCATGTATTTGAGTCCTCCTGCTCAATGCATTGGCCACTACACTTCCCTTACTAGGCATATAAGCTAGCTGGAAATCAAAGGACTGTATATACTCCACCCACCGTCACTACCTATGATTCTGATCATGTTGAGTAAATATATATTTTAGAATCTTGTGGTTTTTGGACACCACCAAATTCTCTCCCAATAAATAGTGTCTTCAACAGCGCATCACATGAACAACTACTACTAGCTCAAGATCGTGTGTCGGATGATTCCTCTTGAGTGGCCTCATCTGCCAAGACCTGTATGCCCCGACACTGTCTCCCTGCATCAACATTGGACCCATCCCAATACATGATGCATCAAAATAGACCATGTAACTCTTGCCTTGTTCTGGCAGTATCAAGACTGGTACTGATGTCAACCTTCCTTTCAGCTCCTGAAAGGCTGCTTCATAAGCATCTGTCCATACAAATTTCACGCCCATCTTAGTCAGGCCTCTCAACGGCGCTGCTCAGTGTGAGAAATCTTGTATGAAATGAAGATAATAACTAGTAATTTCCAAGAAACTCCATATATCAAAAAAACAATTATTGGGTTGTTCCTAAGAGACCACAACCCTATCCTTCTCTCGATCTACAGACACTCCTTTCTTAGAGATAACATTACTCGTGAAGTGAATTAGATCCATCCAAAAGTGGAACTTAGTGATCATTGCACATAGTTGATGCTCTCTTAGTTTATTCAAGACGATATTCAGATGTTGGGAATGGTCGTTTCGATTTTGATAATACACCAACATATCTTCTACGAAAACAACGACAAAAAAGTCCAAGTAATGATGGAACACACGTTTCATCAAATCCATGAAAACCACTAGCACGTTCATGAGATCAAACGGAATAACCAGATACTCATATAAACCATACCTGCTACGAAAAGTTGTATGAGGTATGTCTGTAGGTCAAACACACACCTTGTGATACCCTGAACTGAAATAAATTTTCGAGAACACCCTAGGTCCTCAATGCTGATCAAACATGTCATCAATCCACGAAAATGGATATCAATTTTTAAGCATCAGTTGGATATGCTTCCGATAGTCCACACACAGCCTAAGATTCCCATCCAACGTTTTCTCAATAATGACCAGCGAACCCCAAGGAGAAGTATTGGGTCGAATAAACCCCTTTACTTCCAAATAATCGAGCTGTTTCTTGAGCTCTTGCAACTCCTTTGTAGCCATCCTTTAAAGAGGAATGGATACTGGTGCAGCTCCTATCACTAGCTCAATGGAGAATTCCACCTCTCTCTCAGGAGGTAAACCTGAAAATTCATCAGGGAAAAAATCCTTGAAGTGATCAAACACTAGAGGAAGGCATGTCTGAATCACTCCCTGATCATCAAGAAACTAACTAGAGATCTAATCTGTCATCCCGTCCATCCCACGATGCTCTAGTCTAGCTCGTCTTGCCTGGAGATTCCACTCGACCTTAAGAGTATAAAATGCACACTCAGGCGATGTCAAAATCACCCTCCGATGTTAACAATCAACATAGGCTCGTTAAGCTACTAGCTAGTCCATACCGAAAATGATGTAAAAAACTATCATTTCAAGAACCAAAAGATCCCAGACGAAGTGACACCCTCCAACCTCAAGGGGGAACCCTTTTAACTTACGTAAAACCTCTACCATAACTCTTAGTGGTGTGTCTAGTGTCAAGACACCATAAGAGGACAACACAACTAGCCCAAGGATTTTCAATATAGGTGTAGATATAAAACTATGTGACGCACCTGTATCCAAGAGGGAAGATGAAATAATAGATGCTACTAAGATCATACCTCTCACCATAGACTGTCCCGCTCCCTTATCCTCGGAAGTAGGCTGCACTACATTCATCTGGCTTGAACCACGATCCTATGATACAACCTCACTACCTGGAGCTGGACCACTCGGACATCTTGGTGTGCCATGTACTTGGCTACCTCTGCCACGACCACTACCTTGGCCTGATCAGCCTGTCACACCCCAACCACCTGTCCTATGAGAGGCTGTCGACCCTACTCCTACATATGGAGTCGGTGCAGACCCTCTGTCACTGGCATCTAGTGAAAACATTCTGCAGAAACGTTGAAGGTGACCCATCTTTCCACATGACCGACACTAGAATGGGTCCCTAGGACATTTCGGCTTCGTGTGTCCCCTCTTACCACACTGGTATCACCTCAGGTTGCTAACCAAAGATAGGTTTAGATTGCTAGAATCACCGTGTGGAAGCTGCAGAAGACGTTTCCTACTAACAGTCACTGTAGGACCTAATCTTGATGCCGAACCGCTCTGGCTCGCACCTACAGCCTATCTTAGGTTATATTCTATGATTAGCGTCTGGTTCACAATTCCAAAAATGGTATTCAACCTAAAAACATTTACCTGAGATCTGATGTCATACCTCACACCATCCTCAAAACGCATGGCCCTCGACAGCTCATCACCCGTCAGGATAGGTGTGAAGCACTGAAGCTCAGTAAAACGGGCCAAGTATTCCATCACTTATAACTCTCCCGGTTCCAGACACAAGAACTCTTGAGCTCGATCGGCCCTCACAGTCTCAGGATAAAAGAAATCGTAGAAGGCCATATGAAACTCTATCCAAGCCATCCCTCAATGACGATCTGACTGGGTGATCACGTCCCACCACATCATGGAGGAATCAAACAACATGTATGTAGAAATCTTGTCCCTCCTCTCCAGAGGAGTCTCCAAATTCTCAAAGATTGCTAGTATCGCCTCTAACCAGGACTCTGCAGCCTGTGGTCTTCCATCCCCTAAAAACATAGGCGGATGCTGCTGTTGAAAATCACGCGTCAACTCTGTCATAGTTGGGGCAGGTGGCGGTGCTCCCTGAACGGTCTGCATAAAACGCAACAAGCTCTCACAGAATTGTGCCTCAACACCGTTGTCCGGCAGAACCGTTGGTGCTGCAGCTGGAACCACTAGAGTTTCTTCTCGTAGCCAATGGCTTACCATCTCCGGAACATGGTCTTCACCACTCTCCCGACGTACGACTGGAGGTTTCCGTGGTGGCATGACTCTGCAATGCCAAATACACGCCTCAGTTCAAGATTTTTAACAAGATTCAAAACTCACGAGCACAAGAACTAGGACATGACATGTCAAGAACTTCCTAAAAAAATTTCAACCCACAACCTAATTCTAAAGACATGTCTACATAAAGAACAGTCACCAAGAACCACTAGAGTCACTACCTCTTTCCAACTCTGAAGTCGGGTCTAGGTCAGGCTCTATTTTTTACATTCACTCTATTAACATACCATTGTTCAGGATCATTAAACAATGGTCCACCAAGTTCTGATCCATGTGGGCCCAAGACACCTCATGAATCAAAATTTGATTCCCATATAACCATGCAATTCAATTTCTTTTAGCATTTACATCCCATTGGGGCGTCATTTCTCAATCCATAAGGGCCCATAACCTTATGAATTGAATGATTACATCACTCTTCATTCATTGCACCCAATCTAACACAACATTAGGCACAACTGTCAATCAACTATCAAAACATTATACAATAGCTATCACAACACTTATCACAACAGTAGTACAATATCTAATGCATCCTAGATAGCATGGCATAATGCATGACATGTGATTCCTAATAAAGTTCCTATATGATTCACGAGATGGAAAAGCCTCATCTCATCTTGTTTCAACGAAATACAACCCACAATAATATCAATAGACTCAGAAAAAACAATGTGCATCACCCAACGGTGGAATCAGAACAACTGTAATAATTAATCCCAAAAACAAAATTCTATACGAGGCAACTTGGATTTTACCGGTACGCGGGTTTGAAACTCTCGGGCACAGTTTATTACCACCAAAGTCCCTTCCCTTCATACTCCTATCTATAGTATCCAAATAGTAAGTCAAATCAGAAAAAGAATTTTTCTCTGATACCACTTTTTAACATCTCGACCCGACATACCATTCAATCTGGTAGCCAAACCAGTCCCCACATGGCCTCAAGCGCATCTCCCCAAATGCCAGAGGCTGCCGACTATCAGGGAGGGCCTAGGTGAGTTTCTGGGGAGACTATGCCCTCATTACCAAAGAATCACATCGGAATTACAAACATACTATAGCGGAAGAAAGTAACCAGTAGAAGACACATAAACACCACAAATAGATAACAAACAGAAGGATCTGGTATATATATATATGTATACGGAATAGTGAAAGTCAATAAAATACAATACAAGTATACAAAATCCCAAAAAAAACAAAAATGGATCCCCTGCCGCATCACAAACCTCATCTTGGCCCCATGCACTCCTACTCCGAGCAGAATGCCAAGTACCTGTGCAAGAGCCTTTTCCCATATCATCACCAGCAATCACATAATCTTCTTGGGTCCAAATACATGACCCAAATAGGGTGTGAGTTTGATTCCCAGTAGGAAACCACCAAAGATCTGTTTTAATCTGTTAGTGAATATATAAAACGGCAGTGTGATATGGATAGTAGTAAACTAGGATAACTAGAAAGACCGACCCAAGCTTGTTCTTTGGCTTGGCGTCGCATGAGGTATCCATTCCATTCGTTGATCATTTCATTCAAGTGTTAAACCATTCCTTGAACCCGTTCCTGGAATACTCAATTTTAAAAACAGGCAACATTCATGGAGAAAACAATCCACCAACACCCTACAAGCCCGTTCCGGGGAACCTCTAGGACCCCGACATCGCTCTACAAGCCCGTTCCGGCGAGCCTTCTAGGTACCCAGCCTCACTCTAGGTGTGGTATAGTCCATCATCTGAGCCCGTCCGCGGGATACTATAAATAAGATACGGGTATCGCCCATGACATATCATGCCCTGCTGAGTCCTTCCATGGAATCTCAGATGGGATGCATGATTCACTTGGCACTTCAGTAACAAGTCTCGTATGAGTCCATCCATGGAAACTCACATTGGTCCCATGGTTCATCCAAGAATTTGTTTCACATTTAAAGCTGTTCAAAAAATTTAACTCACGTGGGATAGAAATTCATGAATTTTCATACAAGGGTCAAGGGGAAAAACTCCATCCCATACCCAAAACCATTTCAATTACATTTTTATTTTATTACAATTCCATTCATATTATATTTCCATTTTTAACAACCCACAAGGAAAAGGAAAAACATGCCTCAAAGGCATCCTGGGTCCAAAATCCTTAAAAGAGTCATTCATGTCAATGCACCCAAGGGGTGGTTCCTACCAAAGGTTTACAACCTATCTCAATAACATACCATCCTATTCAATTTACCTACAACACGCTAGGTAATAACGGGGTTAAATTTCAGGTTCAAGAGATGTAACACCCCAAGTAAATAAAGAATCTGACATTTTCATATTTATCCATATTTGTGAATAAAATATTAATATGACTTTAAAGGGGACGCTATGCTCAATGGCGTACCCAACACGCAACAACGAGTTTCTTGGGAATCTTATGTTGCACTCTAATAATAAAATAATATTATTTTAAATCGTAGTTAACATGTAGCCGTTGTATTGGCGGGAATGGATAGAAATAACTAAAATATGATTATATATGTTTTTAAATATTTTTAAATGTTTTTACATTTATCCAATAAAGGATAAAGCCATAAAATATGGAAATAATTCAATTTTAGGCGTATATGCCCAAGTTTTCACTAAAGGTTCACTTATCGCCTTGTGATGGAGAACCATCATTAAATATAGTTTTGTTCACTCTTATACATATTTTTGGTCCAAATAAAACTCTTCTTAAGAATTGGGACATCAAAATTTACTTTGTGTAAATTTTTGGTATCTTTCTGATAATGTTCATTTTTTAATGAATAGTGTAAAATGTTGTATTTTAATTCGAAACCTCTTTTTAATATAATTTATTTATATGATTAGATTATATTTTGAATTGGTTTTAAAGTAAAATTATAATATATTTTTACCATGAAATCCAATAGTGGTCGTTGGAATTAATTTCACTTTGAAATCAGACTTAAACTAGTGTCAATCTTTTGATACTTATTGTTTCATAAAAACACGCTATTTGCTATGACAGCGGGAATTAATTATTAAATAAATTAATGTGACTTATATGATTTGAATTTTTTAAAATAGACTTCATTTTTGAATTTGGGATATCAAATATAGCTTAAGGTGTATTTTTGGGATTTTTCTGAAAAACTTCAATTTTTGATGAATAGTGAAACCACTAAGTGGTACTTATAAAAACTGATTTTTCCGTTTAAATAAAATTTTTCCATCTTTGTGTTTTGAATTTAAAAAATCCGACATACATGGTTGTCATTAAGAAGTAAAATGTGGTTCAATGGGATAAAAATAATTTTTTGGTGAATAGTAACTTATTAAGTTTTTAATCGCGATTAGAGGTAATTAGTGTAGTTTAAGGTAAAAATAATGTTTTAATAAAATGAAATGAACTTGAAATATGTCATAAACTCATTGGATGTGTCATGGCCGACCAAGAAAAGCCATGGGTCATCTTGGGGACCCCATGAAGCCACTTTGGTTGGAAAATGACATTAATATCTTTTTATTTAAAGTTAAATTAAAAATGAGACAAACATGAAATGTTTTACTAAAACAATTTTTACATGGGGTTATAAAAATCATATTTTTGACTATAAATATTCATTGGAAAGATACAATTATTTCCTACATCATAGTAGTTTTTTTAAAAAATTTAGACATTAAATAAATTAAATTATTTATGACATAATGATGATGCAGCGATGACCTCATTATTTAACGTTTTAAATAATATGGAAAGATAATGTAATATCTAAGACCTACACATGTCCAAAACCTATTGGATGAGTTTATTTCGAACCCTTATCACATTATCCTCGAAAAAAATCAATGTGGGACATCTTAAATCCGAATACCATTTTCAAATAAAGTAACATTTGCTTACTTTCCAAGAGTGCCCCTCCTCTCCTCTTATAAAAGGCCCCAACCTCTACCTCCTTACCCACACTCCCAAAGCCTTTGGATCGGCCAACCCCTGTCCATTTTGTCTCCCCAATTCACTCTCTAACTCCTTGAGGCCTCACGTTGGGCATAAGTCTTCCCAAGGATTCCTTTTAGCTCAAACCAAAGGGAGTTACCCGACATTAAGTTAATGTCTTCACTTGAGTCCTTTTGTTTATTTTGCCTCTCCAACCCCCTAAAATATTTTTATTCAATTATTTTGTAACAAATACAGTATCTTCAATATACTATGATGTTGTTATAATAAGTATTCGAGCTACACTTACACACACCTACATCTAATGGTTAAAGAACATACTGTTTCAGTGGATGGAGAATTTATGCCTCCCGAAACGATGATTGTTCAACATTCTTTTAACACCTTCAAAGGTGGCCATTAAGATGTAACTATATTTATATATGATATATAATATGTTTATGTTTTACTTAAGCTTATGTATTTTTCTTTTTTGGCATACCTTTATGGTTTCCATTATGAGTAAACGCGATATCTTCATTTAAGGAAGTGCGGACTATCGCCCCCTCAAAGTGATGTGATTTGTTAATGCCATATGTGGGACGTATAAAGGATGGATTTAAAGTTATTATATATGATGTTATACTATAATTACAATATACCTCTATATGATTATTATTCCATTCATTAAAACTATGAAATAGAAATGAAAGTAGCGTTCATGCGTACGTACGGCTTACCGTCTCTATGAACGGTGCATTTCATTTCTTACCTCTAAATGATTATAAATATTATAAATACATATATATTCTGGATATATAAGATATATATGATATCCAAATCCTGAATATAATTCTGGATATAATGAACATTTGACCACACGAACAACATGTAATTGTAAGAAGTCCACTTTCGACTTAAGAACCAAATATCGACAAAACAAACATGATTACCTTAAATGATTAAATAATGTTTATAACATTGCAATAAATGATCTAAAAGGAATAATGAACTAGAAAAAGGTTCTTAATAAAGTGTAAATTAACTCAATTTTATTATTCAGGACGTTAAAGAACGATCGAGTCAAGTTGGACCCGAGGTAAGGGATCCTACTCCTCTCTTTCTTTTTAAGTACACTCTTTTATGTCATTCCCTTTAAGCTCATATTTCTTGTGATTGGGATGTTCTTATATATTACTCTTACTGTAATTTTTATGTTCATATTATGAGAGACCCTATTTAGTCTCATCAATCCATTTTGGATGATTTAAGTGGCGCCGTTAGGCTGCCGAGTTTTCGTAAGGGGTTTTTCATCTCACTTTTATTCCCATGAGATTTATGCTACATTTGCCACAATTTCCATTGAGTGGTGTATGTAATTCACACTATTATACACCTTGTGTAGTATAATTTCATTGAATGGTATTTTAATCTTCATTTTATGACCCTTCTTCCATGGGGTGTACGTTTCGAAAGTTACCCAACTCGGTAAGGGGACCTTTCACCCTCCTCTTTTCAAAAGACTTATTTTGTTATGTCTTTTAATTAACATACTATTATCTTGGGATATGTTCTTTTATATACTTATTGATGTAAATTTTATGTCCAAGTGATGAGATTCCCTTGTTATCTCTCATCAACTCATTTTCTGAATTTTGAAGTGATGCTGTTAGGCTCTCGAATTCTACTAAGGGAACTTTTTAACCCAATTTCGATTTCTTTGGGTTCAAAATGTTGTTATTGAATATGTCATATTTTGAATATGTGTGAATGAACTTTTATTGTTTTACTCTTAATAACCACTTATATTGGGTGTATTTATATTTTTCACACATAATTTTGAGATTGAATTATCCTTAATTTAAGGATACCTTCTTTATAAGGGAATTCATCACATTTGACATTTCTATTGATACTTCTTTGTTGTTATGCACCAATTCACTATTATGTGGTGTATATACTGTACTTTGGAATATTATATCATGAATCCATTTATTCTAATGATATTATAAAGTTCTGACTAAATGTTATTCCTCAATTATTGTATTCAAGTGTCTCTAATTTTGGTAAAACCACTTTAACCAAAATATTGATTTAAATTTTTTAATGATCTGTTCTTATTAATATCCATGTTTTCAAAATGTTTTTAAGGATTTATTTATATGGATATTAATGGTTTAATTTTTTTAATGCTTCAAGGTGGTATGGGACACTTTGATTCAAAAATCTCTTTATTGGAGGTTTTAAATGGTTTTGGAAATGGTTTCTTTTTGAATGGATTCATTATTTCAATGTCCTAACATGTTATATTCTGATTGAAATGTGGAAATGTTATGTTTCCTTTATGCATGTTTTATGTGATACGTTTATGTTATGGTTCTTGGGCATTGTTATGAAAACGGGTGGTTCCGTGATAAACTAAGGGCGGGTGAGCCCGACATAGCTCTCCAATGCATTGGGTAACGCGAAGGAGTGAAACGTTAAGGTTTCTCTGAAGAGATTTAGGGAATATACTGTGATGGGTATTCCAAACGTAACCAAGAGGGTTACTCCCTACGTAAGAATGTTATGAATGCCTCAAGTTACTTTTATGTCTTATGATTTCTATGATTTATTCATGGTTTGATGAGGTATGTTAAAGTGCCTATGTTTTATGGGTAAAGTATGATTTCATTCTTATGTATATATGAACTCATGTTTCCTTTCCATATTTTTATTTCCCTTACTGAGCTTTTTTATGCTCATTCCAAGTTTTTAAAATGTTTTTCACAGGTCAAGGGAAAGGTACGTGATGTGATGATAGTGTCAAGGATGTGTCAAGAAAGAATCCAAGTTTTATTTTAAATATGTTTCCGTTGATGGGAAGAATGAATCTTGTCTTTTATGTAACCACTTTGTTTAAATGTGGAATGTAATGCATGTTTTATGATCTAATTATCTAAAACTCTAAACCTGAAAAGATACTCAATGTGTAATCTTGTATTAACTCAATATTATGTAAGGTTTAAGACTGGGGCCTTATAGTTGGTAGAAAAGGTCAGTTTAGATAACTTTAGAGGTTAGGGTATTCTTTAAGCATAAGTGGCATTACCATAATGGTTAGGATTTCAGAAAGTGTCCTAGTTTTAGATAATGTGAATAAGTAAGTATATCTTATTGTTTATCTTCCTCCTTAGTACATGATGTTTTTTTTGATATACTCACACTGACCTTTTTGGTTTTAGTAAATGGCTGGATCTAGCAGGAACCAAAGTAACAGTGGATGTGAAGGAAACTGTGACAGTTTTTTGAGCAAGCAACTGAATGATATGGGAGCTGCAATGAGAACTCTTGTGATTATCCTCAACCAACTATCTAGAGTCATGATTGAACTCCTAAACCTTGGTGATTTCTATGAGGAATCATATATGCGAGAAACAAATCCCTACAGAAGTACAGTTAATAATCATAAAGGTAAGTGTGTTCAAAATCCTATGTGTCAAAGATGAGGAAAGAAACACCTAGAAAAATGTTTCAAAGGGACAGAAATATGCTATAGATGTGGAAATGAAGGTAATAAAGGAAGAACCTTTCATGGAAAAAGGAAGCATCCAGTTGACTCGAGGAAAGGGAAAGAAGTTCTTTCTGAGGGATCAATTGAATGTTTTAAATGTGGTGTGCATGGTCATTATGCAAACACATGTCCTATGAAGATGTTTCGTTAATGGGGTCACCAAGAGCATACAAATGTTTGTTTACCAATACCTAATGCCATTCCGATTGAGGATGAAGAAACTGACAATGACCAATCAAAGGTATGTATTATTTCATGACTATTGTTTTCCTATTTTGTAATCTTAGGATATGATTCATGAT
This sequence comes from Viscum album, assembly GCA_963277665.1. Taxonomy (NCBI): domain Eukaryota; kingdom Viridiplantae; phylum Streptophyta; class Magnoliopsida; order Santalales; family Viscaceae; genus Viscum; species Viscum album. The sequence goes on from CAUJRU010000203.1 coordinate 417,906, forward strand.
TTTGTTTGTAGGAAAGAGGTATTTCGGAATAAGTTGGAAAGGAATGGTTAATGGATCATGAAGAATGTTGAATGAGTAAGATGTCAACATATAAGGGCTTCAAGAGTTATGGTGAAGTTCTTAAGAGTATTAAGTCTCTTTTGATGATGGGGTTACATTAGAAGACTTTTTATATTATGTGTAACCCTGATGTTTAATATAGGAAAATTTTATTCAAGGAATAGTTATCTTTTCTTTTGTGGAAATAGTTATAAAGAACCATTTGGGTTTATATGATCCTTACTTTTGAGGTAATTATGGGTTACTATATGTTATGATTGAAGTGAAAGGCATGAGATAAAATTGAGGTTAAATTATGTTAGAGTTATTTTTGATGATTTTATCCCTTTTTGGGGAATGATTTGAGAATTATATAGTTTTGGAAAAAGGACAACACGCAGACCGTGTGACAACCCGTCGCGTCGGACAAAGCTGTGGGAATCAAACCCACAACCAAAGTGCGACTGGTATTTATCGCCTACCACTGGACTACGTGAAGTCCCTAGTTAGTTTGAATATTTTTTTTAGTTAGATGATTTTATTAATTAAGAGTAAGTTGATTTTGGGTTATCTATGGAAATTTATTAACCTATCATGGAGGATAAGTGATTAGGATTAATTACTTTTCAATACGAGACATTAAGAGAAACTGATGTGGTTTGGAGATAAATGATACGATTTAACTTGGTAGACTATGTGACTAAATCCTTTAAAATATTTGGGTTTCAATCTTAGTTTGGTTTAATTTGTAGAATTTTATGGACAAATTGTTTATCAAATGGTCTTCGTTGAACTTTGGGTTTTGTTGGACAAATTTTGGAGATTAAGAATAGATTTTCTTTTTTAAAGGGTTATCCTTTTCTGGATTATCTTATCATGTACTAACCTTTTTGGTTTTGGTTTTGGTTAGAGTCTAAAGACATTGGAAGTATATAGTTCTCTATTGTGGATTAGGTGATTCTCTAGAAGTTGATTATAGTACTCTTAATGTGAACAAGTCTCCCTAAATACTCGTCTTTTGGAAAAAAATATGAGTTTGATTAATGAATCTAGTAAAAGTTGAAAGTCAACATGATAAGTGTTTATGTTTCTTTATGAATAAATTCCTCAATAAAAAGTAACTTAAAACAAAAATTTTGTCTATTAACTTTTCCTACTGGGTAATCGAATACTATTTAACCCATCACAAGTTTGTGATTTTCTTATGGTTAACTTTCTCCTAGACATATTTACTATCACTCTCCATCAGAACATGACCCTTTGTTTTCTCCTCCATATCCATATTTTCATACTTGGAATCCTAGTATGGGTTAACTCGGGTGACATTTGTACTTCTCTCCCATTCTTTTAAAGTGATTGTTTTACCGACTCTTGTTCCGATGTGGGGATTTCAAGGATGTTTCCAAGCTCAATTTTAAAAATTGCGAGGACGCAATTCCCAAAAAGGGGGAAGGATGTAACACCCCAGGTAAATAAAGAATATGACATTTTCATATTTATCCATATTTTTGAATAAAATATTAATATGACTTTAAAGGGGACGCTATGCTCGATGGCATACCCAACACGCAACAATGAGTTTCTTGGGAATCTTACGTTGCACTCTAATAATAAAATAATATTATTTTAAATCGTAGTTAACATTTAGCCATTGAATTGGTGGGAATAGATTGAAATAACTAAAATATGATTATATATGTTTTTAAATGTTTTTACATTTATCCAATAAAGGATAAAGGCATAAGATACGGAAATAATTCAATTTTAGGCGTATATGCCCAAGTTTTCACTAAAGGTTCACTTATCGCCTTTTGATGGAGAACCGTCATTAAATATAGTTCTGTTCACTATTATACATCCTTTTGGACTAAATAAAACTCTTCTTAAGAATTGGGACATCAAAATTTACTTTGTGTAAATTTTTGGTATCTTTCTGATAAAGTTCATTTTTTAATGAATAGTGTAAAATGCTGTATTTTAATTCGAAACCTCTTTTTAATATAATTTATTTATATGATTAGATTATCTTTTGAATTGGTTTTAAAGTGAAATTAGAATATATTTTTACCATGAAATCCAATAATGGTCGTTGGAATTAATTTCACACTGAAATCAGACTTAAACTAGTGTCAATCTTTTGATACTTATTGTTTCATAAAAACACGCTATTTGCTATGACAGCGGGAATTAATTATTAAATAAATTAATGTGACTTAAATGATTTTAATTTTGGAAAATAGACTTCATTTTTGAATTCGGGATATCAAATATATCTTAGGGTGAATTTTTGGGATTTTTCTAAAAAACGTCAATTTTTGATGAATAGTGAAACCATTAAGTGGTACTTATAAAAACTGATTTTTCTGTTTAAATGAAATTTTGCCATCTTTGTGTTTTTAATTTCAAAAATCCGACATACATGGTTGTCATTAAGAAGTAAAATGTAGTTCAATGGGATAAAAATAATTTTTTGGTGAATAGTAACTTATTAAGTTTTTAATCGCGATTAGAGGTAATTAGTGTAGTTTAAGGTAAAAATAATGTTTTAATAATATGAAATGAACTTGAAACATGTCCTAACCTCATTGGATGTGTCATGGACGACCAAGACACCCATGGGTCAACTTGGGGACCCCATGAAGACACTTTGGTTGGAAAATGACATTAATATCTTTTTATTTAAAGTTAAAGTAAAAATGAGACAAACATGAAATGTTTTTCTAAAAAACTTTTTACATGGGGTTATAAAAATCCAACTTTGGACAATAAATATTCATTGGAAATATAAAAGTATTTCCTACATCATAGTAGTTTTTTTTATAATTTTTAGACATTAAATAAATTAAATTATTTATGACATCATGATGATGCAGCGATGACCTCATTATTTAAAGATTTAAATAAAATGGAAAGATAATGTAATATCTAAGCCCTACACATGTCCAAAACCTATTGGATGAGTGTATTTAGAACCCTTATCACCTTAGCCTCGAAACACATCAATGTGGGACCTCTTAAATCCGAATACCATTTTCAAATAAAGAAACATTTTCTTACTTTCCAAGAGTGCCCCTCCTCTCCTCTTATAAAAGGCCCCCACCTCTACCTCCTTACCCACACTCCCAAAGCCTTTGGCTCGGCCAACCCCTTCCCATATTGTCTCTCCACTTCCCTCTATAACTCCTTGAGGCCTCACTTTGGGCAGAAGTCTTCCCAAGGAAGCCTTTTAGCTCAAACCAAAGGGAGTTACCCGACTTTAAGGTAATGTCTTCACTTGAGTCCTTTTGTTTTATTTTGGCTCTCCAACCCCCTAAACTCTTTTTATTAATTTCTTTTGTAAAAACTACAGTATCTCCAATATACTATGATGTTGGTATAATAAGGATTCAAGCTAAACTTACACACACCTACATCTAATGGTTAAAGAACATACTGTTTCAGTGGATGGCGAATTTATGCCTCCCGAAACGATGATTGTTCAACATTCTTTTAACACCTTCAAAGGTGGCCATTAAGATGTCACTATATTTATATATGATATATAATATGTTTATGTTTTACTTGAGATTATGTATTTATCTTTTTTGGCATACCTTTATGGTTTCCATTATGGGTAAACGTGATATCTTCATTTAAGGAAGTGCGGACTACCGCCCCCTCAAAGTGATGTGATTCGTTAATGCCATATGTGGGACGTATAAAGGATGGATGTAAAGTTATTATATATGATGTTATACTAGAATTAAAATATACCTCTATATAATTATTATTCCATTCCATAAAAATATGAAATAGAGATGAATGTAGCGTTCATGCGTACGTACGGCTTACCATCTCCATGAACGGTGTATTTCATTTCTTACCTCTAAATGATTATGTAATATTATAAATACATGTATATTCTGGATATATATTATATATATGATATCCAAATCATGAATATAATTCTGGATATAATGAACATTTGACCACACTAACAACATGTAATTGTAAGAAGTCCACTTTCGACTTAAGAACCAAATATCGACAAAACAAACATGATTAACTTAAATGATTAAATAATGTTTATAACATTGCAATAAATGATCTAAAAGTTATAATGAACTAGAAAAATTTTCTTAATAAAGTGGAAATTAACTCAAGTTTATTATTCAGGACGTTAAAGAACGATCGAGTCAAGTCGGACCCGAGATAAGGGATCCTACTCCTCTCTTTCTTTTTAAGTACACTCTTTTATGTCATTCCTTTTAAGCTCATATTTCTTGTGATTGGGATTTTATATTATATTACTCTTACTGTAATTTTTATGTTCATATGATGAGAGACCCTATTTACTCTCATCAATCCATTTTGGATGTTTTAAGTGGCGTCGTTAGGCTGCCGAGTTTTCGTAAGGGGTTTTTCATCTCACTTTTATTCATGTGAGATTTATGCTACATTTTCCACAATTTCCTTTGAGTGGTGTACGTACTGCCCACTATTATACACCTTGTGTAGTATAATTTCATTTATGGGTATTTTCATCTTCATTGTATGACCCTTCTTCCATGGGGTGTACGTTTTGAAAGTTACCCAACTCGGTAAGGGGACCTTTCACCCTCCTCTTTTCAAAATACTTCTTTTGTTATGTCTTTTAATTCACATACTATTATCTTGGGATATGTTCTTTTATATACTTATTGATGTAAATTTTATGTCCAAGTGATGAGATGCCCTTTTTATCTCTCATCAACTCATTTTCTGAATTTTGAAGTGATGCCGTTAGGCTCTCGAATTCAACCAAGGGAACTTTTTAACCCAATTTCGATTTCTTTGGGTTCAAAATGTAGTTATTGAATATGTAATATTTTTAATATGTTTGAATGACCTTTTATTGTTTTACACTTAATACCCACTTATATTGGGTGTATTTATATTTGTCACACATAATTTTGAGATTGAATTATCCTTAATTTAAGGATACCTTCTTTATAAGGGAATTCATCACATTTGACATTTCTATTGAGACTTCTTTTTTGTTATGCACCAATTCACTATTATGTGGTGTATATACTGTACTTTCGAATATTATATCATGAATCCATTTATTCTCATGATATTATAAAGTTCTAACTAAATGTTATTCCTCAATTATTGTATTCATGTGTCTTTAATTTTGGTAAAACCACTTTAACCAAAATATCGCTTTAAATGTCATAATGATTTGTTCTTATTAATATCCATGTTTTCAAAATGGTTTTAAGGATTTATTTATATGGATATTATTGGTTTAATTTTTTTAATTCTTCAAGGTGGTATGGGACACTTTGATTCAAAAATATCTTTATTGAATGTTTTAAATGGTTTTGGAAATGGTTTCTTTTTGAATGGATTCATTATTTCAATGTCCTAAAATGTTATATTCTGATTGAAATGTGGAAATGTTATGTTTCCTTTATGCATGTTTTATGTGATACGTTTATGTTATGGTTATTGGGCATTGTTATGAAAACGGGTGGTTCCGTGATAAACTAAGGGCGGGTTTGCCCGACATAGCTCTCCAATGCATTGGGTAACGCGAAGGAGTGAAACGTTAAGGTTTCTCCGAAGATATTTAGGGAATATACTGTGATGGGTATTCCAAACATAACCAAGAGGGTTACTCCCTACGTAAGAATGTTATGAATGCCTCAAGTTACTTTTATGTCTTATGATTTCTATGATTTATTCATGGTTTGATGAGGTATGTTAAAGTGCCTAAGTTTTATGGGTAAAGTATGATTTCATTCTTATGTATATATGAACTCATGTTTCCTTTCCATATTTTTATATCCCTTACTGAGCTTTTTTATGCTCATCCCAAGATTTTAAAATGTTTTTCACAGGTCAAGGGAAAGGTACGTGATGTGATGATAGTGTCAAGGATGTGTCAAGAAAGAATCCAAGTTTTATTTTAAATATGTTTCTGTTGATGGGAAGAATGAATCCTGTCTTTTATGTAACCACTTTGTTTAAATGTGGAATGTAATGCATGTTTTATGATCTAATTCTCTAAAACTCTAAACCTGAAAAGATCCTCAATGTGTAATCTTGTATTAACTCAAGATTAAGTAAGGTTTAAGGCTGGGGCCTTATAAGAGACACCCCAAAAGTGGACGTGCGGCACTCCTGCATATATAAACAGCTTGACAATCAGAAAAAATCATGATACCACCTACCCTAGGCTCATACTAGATAGTACATCCAGTATCTTGCTATGATTCGATCTGTCTTGGAAGAAATCTGAAGAACATACATAGAACGAGAAATTAGGCCATATGAGCCATAATACAATCTTTGTTCATTATAACCAAAAGAATCGATAAGGATTAAAAAGGAATCAAGGACTTACCATTGTAGATCAAATAAGATGAATGACGTTCGATACAGAGTTTGAATGGAGAAGCGGGATCAAATTCTCCGAATTATCCTTGAGAGTTTTCCCAGGTGCCTCCCCTGCTGTCTGGTTGAAGAAGGAGAGAATAGATTAGGTTTTATAAAAATTTAATTAATTTCCGTAAAATTTAATTAAATTTTAAAACACAGTAGGTTGCACAGTTTACATGCACGTCCTAACAAACCATGCATTGACCGTCTGGACCTTCCTGGAAGGCAATAGGCAACCGCACGACCACCCCGCACGGTTTCCTCAAACCTTACGCAGGCCATACCCCTACCTCCATCAGGCCTTCACCAAGGAGCACTGTTTACCCAGGTTGTGTGTAGGTCGTGCGCAAATAGTGTACCGGGCCGTTTCCAGCCTATAACTTGGTTACAGGCTCTGAACAAGCCTCAGACACCTCTAAAACTCCCTAAGTCATGTTAGGCCTCTTCAACAGGCCTCAACAGAAAAGTTAAACAAAAAATAAAGGGACTTGTACATCGTATGAAAACCAGGGTTCTTAAAAATTCACCCCAAAAGTGTGGGATGTGCTCGAAATCCCATCCTCTTGAATAATGTGAGTTAGTAAGCCTCATGGGTTGAAATCCAAAATGAGTGCCTGACTTTGGAATGTAGGTCCCAATGGATATAGAAACATTGGCTATTTCTGGTTCCACAAATTAACCTTTAAAAATCTGTTAAGAATTAGAAAACCATAGTGGTCATGAATTATAAGGGAAACATGTAATGTGAATCCCAATGTGAATCCTTAACAATGATGATATTGTCACCTATGTGTTTGTCCCCTCCAAAATTTATTAAAAATTTGGTTTGGATATGGAAACCAATCATGTATATATTCATCCAAAAATGATTCCACATTAACAATGATTTCTAGATCATGTTTGTTATATATTCTCATGAAATTCAATCCAAATAACCCCCTTAAATCCAATGGATTCCTTCAAGTTTCCACAAATGAACGCTCTGAATTCTATAAAGGCTAGATCTTCATCTTTTTTAAAGATTTCATCACTGACTCAACATCTTCAACACTATGTCTCTAATGTGTTGGGTATCTAATGCACTAGTTAGAGTGTACCGTCATCATGGTTCCATCTCGACCATGGAGGACTCCCAATAGGCCCTATATGTTTTCATGCACATCCAACCTTCCATTTTATGATGACCAATGGTCGTGATGTTGAAGGCACCAACCATCATCTTTAATCGATTATGGAGATTCTCCATAAAGGAAAACAACCGGCCCATCTATCATTATAGGTAAGATGATCAAGTGGCCACCTAAAACCTCATACCAAAGAAACATATGTATTTATCTAGGCCTCCAACCAATAATCTCCATTGAAAATATCGTACGACAGCGAACCCACTACACGGTGAGGGTGTCCCCTTCGACTGTTTAGACCAGGTCCCCAATAAATGAGCACACATGACGTCCCACTGGCTTGGAAAAATAGCCAATAGTTATTATGTTCATGCACTGTCCCCTTTCAGAGAATCAAACCAAACTAGTTTTACAACCAATATTGAGTGGGAACATACCCCCGTCTGCCTTTATTCTGCTAGCATACAGACTATCCTGGTAGTGTTCAAGGAAACCCACATACAAAATATGGGGGAAGCCTACAAGCAGAATGATACACCTTACTACACCCACTAATCCTACCATCATACTCATATATAAGCAATCAATGAAGCATGTCGACCATGTTTGATAGGAAATATAGAGAAGGAAGAAACACCTGCCAACATTTATTAGGACTTCAAGTAGAATCATCAGGCATCACACAGAGGAACCATTCATAATGTATCAATGACAGTGAGAGGGAATAATCAAATTATTTACCATAAGTAATGTTTGTATCTAATAGATCTAAATAGGGGAAATGGGAAGGAACATACACCAACTCTAGATAATGAATGGTCTTATATTCCAATTCCAGTCGCAGAAGTCACTAATAACATCATGGAAATGATAAAATAGTTTATGTAAATACCTTCCAACATCCAACAAACAAGTTTGGATATCATTAAAACAATTAAAATAGTTCTGGAATGATAGACACATAAATTTTCAGTGAATTTGGGGTGCCTAATCAGCATATAACCCTAGAGCAGACACACAACTCTACTCCCATCCAAGAGGGTCTTGGGGAAATCTCCCCATGATATATAGATAGAAAGACCGAGAATATAAACCCAGTCATATCTTAGGTAATTTTACTATTCCAATGGACACTCCAAGGTTGGTCAAAACACCTACCCATGATAAACACTTATCATGGAATTTGGTTCAAATTCATCAGGAGATGGAATCTAGGAAAAAGTCACATAAAAAATGATTGTAAAATCATTATACGATCAACTATCAGGCTTCACTTGAAGGTATATTTCTTGAGGACCTCAGACATTTATCTATTATAGCTCAAGATCATACTCCACCATTACCAAATTATGTGAGTAGTAGTAGTAATTCTAAATGTCATAATTGGATTTTAACTATGAATTTTTGATTCATTAAAACAATTTGGTCTATTTTGAGATCCTATATATTGATTAGAACCATGATAAACCTCTACGTGGGATGAAACTACTGTGAATGAGGGAATTACACTGATATATTCCTATCAGATGGTCCTGTCCGTGATAGAGATCACTGGGAATGTATCTATGCAGTACTAATTTTCATTGTCAATATAATTCTCCAATTAACATTATAGTGAAGAGAAATCCCTCTTATTAATAGTTGAATTAGTACAAATTAATTTCTAAAATTAATGTGAAAATGGGTTTACTAGAGGGTTTAACTATAATGATATTGGGTAAATTTAAATAGATATGTATTCAACACTCATTTAATATATATTTGGATTATGAATCATTTTTTATCATTGATCCAATTATAAATTAGGGGTTCATTATTTACATTTCAATAATTTCAACTATGAAACTCAACTCAAGTATAAAGGGAAACCCAATCACCTCTTATATTAACTATATAAAACGAATTTGGTTCATTATTTCCAACTAAAATACCATCCATTAATCCATAATATCATCCTATAAGTCTTATTTTATTAATAATTCTAGCCTATAATGTATTTTGTTTTCAAACCGAATGAGTTTTTCTAAATAGTCGTAACATTCTTCAATAAGAATTTTAATTTATTTCTACATATAACTCCTTATAATCATCATAATGTATAGAAATTTTAGTTTAAAATTATATCTCATTGATTAATAATTTATTATTTTAATGTAATAAAATATATATTCATCATCTATTCCATCAAATTAGATATAAAATAATCATTTTTTTGAATGGCGGATAACTGCCCCGTGAACAAATGCTGTTATTTTCCTCAACTATCTCTCATGGAAGGATTTAATAATTTTTTGATATATTATATATGATATTTATTATATTTCCATACCTATTTATTTATTATATAACATATACTATATTATAGTAAATTCTATGGGAATATGAAAACTTCTCTCATGTATAGAGAACTACCACCTGCCAAAGCGACGTGATTTGTCCAAACATTAAATAAAACATAATTATGATAGGTTTATTTAAAAAATGTGATATATATAATATAAATATATTTATTTAATTTTTATGTATTATTTACCTCTATTTAGTTTCATTCATATATAAAATAGAAATAGTTTTCATGATTAAGCACGACCAACCTTTTCCATGAACGGTGATTCTAATTTTCTATCTCTATATTATGGATTTCTATATATATATTTAAACTGAATATAAATGATATATATATATATATATATTAGGTTTAAAATTATATATATGATTTAACCATGATCATTGTAAGTTAAAAAACAACAACAAAACAAAACATACATGAAAAAATGAAGCAATTAACCGAAATGTTCTTTTGAATTTAATTGTATACAAACCGTCAATACATGGTCCTATGTTAATAACATATGGAATGATATATATATATATATATATGTTTATGTAATAATTTTTTATTTAACATATATTTATTATACATTAATTTCAAATATGTACGAAGGATTTCAATATCTAGGATAAGGTATTTCTGTCCTCTCTCCAATTTATGGGAGTCATATGCCAATTCACCAATAATATATTTTTTATGGTTTGTATACTTACCCATTTAGATGTTATGTCATGAATATAATTATTCTCATAATATTTAATTAATCATTTAATTTTATTACATCATGGTGATTACAATACAATGATTCCAACGTGGTAAGGGTTTCATTATAACATATCATTGTTTATCAATATTATTTTTGTTTAAGTGTCTAGTGATGATATATTATTATGCATATCTAAATAAAAAACTGATATATTTTATCCTAATTTAATTTCTTATCAATACATGTCCCCCTTCATTTTCCTCTCTTAAAGTATTACTGTGACCATAATTAATTTTATTACGGAAAATCACATTTATTTCTCAGTTCGGTTAAAACACAAGTTCATTTCATATCCATGTTTCTTAAAAATGGATTCCATTATTTTGAAAAATATCCAATGTATATATTAAATACATTAATTATAATTAATCACATTTTACCTTGTGTCCAAAATGCATTCTTCACAATGTTTTCCAAAGAAGGCTCATTTTTCTTTTACCGAAAATTTGAAAGGACTAATTATATAATTTTCCCAAAAAAGATCAGTTGGTCTTTACCAAAACAATGAAAGAAATACTTATTTAATTAGGAATGGAATGAATAGAGTTTCATTCTATCATTACATCACATTATGTAAAATAATTATTTATAATTTTCAATATTTATTTTTAGAAAAATAATTTCTATAAAATATTTTGAAATTTTATTTGTTGTCAAAAGGGAAGGGATATTTTTTCTTGAGTTTTTTATGATATTTATAAATAATCATTCATATGTGTTAATATATATTTTCAATGAAATGGATTTTAAATTTCTGTTAGGTTTTATTAAAAAAATCAATGTGGATATGATATTATCTCACTAGATATTTTAGTTATGTAAAGTCTTCATTTTTATGTCCAATATATATTTACAATGAAATTTATTTTGAAATTAATTAATTTTATAATTTTGTTTTCAATGTGGAATGATTATATACCTCCAAAAAAATTTCAGGTTATATTTGAAATTTGTTTTGCATTTATATTAAATTTATTTGTTGTACTTATACATTGATAGGGATAAGAAGGAATGATTACATCCTTATTCTGCCTATAATTCCTCAATGTTCATGTTCTTTAAATGGTTATTAATCCTATTTATTTTAAATGGATTTTGTTTTTGTGAATTGATGAAATGCTTCTGAAACCTATTTTACTTTTCTGGGATATAATGGTATGATATAATGAAGGTTTTATGATATCATGAAACCCATTAAATATTTATTATTATGAGATCCCTTGGACTTCTATGGCCCATGAATAAATTCAGTATAGATTTATATATTTTTAGATATCAATAGGAATCCACAATTGGAAACAAGAAATGATTCATGATCTACAACTGGAATTAGGTTATTATTCTAGATCTGATATTTTTATGGCCATATTAAATAACTTTGAAATATGAAATAGGTTTCAATATTAAGTATTGATGCATGCTTTTTCTGACATGAGATCCTTGTTGGTGATAATTTTATATTGATTTCTCACACATATAGAACATGTTTTTTAAAATGAAAATGATTAATTACGTTACTATAAAATATTATATATGATAGATTGGGTAATAAATTCTATTATTATGTTCATGTTTGCATGCAATTTTTCAAATTTTATACATTCATATGATCATAGATTCAAATATCCTACTTTTACTCTAACTGTTCATTTCAACTAACCGTTTCATATGTTTTCATCCCTATTTTATGAATATATTTTTTGGTAGGGTATTAAATAGATAATTAATATATGAGATGATTTTTTTAGACTATATTGAATAATATTAATGAAATAATATGATATGTTATTATAATCCAAAGATGGTAAACTATTAAGGTCCACGATCTTTTAGTTTTGAAGTGTATTAAATATTCATCTAAAATAATTTTAAATTTATGTTGAATAACTATGGTAATTTTTGTTGGTATCATAGTAATTGTTTTTCAATAATTTTATATTAGTATGAGGAAAAACAGTAAAAACCTATGTTTTTGTCTTGGTATATGAAAAGATCGTAATGTTTTGGAAAGAAATATATTTTGTGGTATCACATTCATAAAATATCTTCCTTGATACTACAAGTGGATATGAATCTAGTATAGAGGTACGTAGTGGTAATAACTCGAAAAATGGTGCATTGAGCTAAACTCAATTATCACCTAGGGAATGAAAATGGCCTTTTATGTACACTTGGTTTGAATCACATGTTTTATATAATTTGGTTAATCAAAATTTTGTTTATATACAATAATAATGGATATGAAAAAAAATTGACCACATATGACCTAGATGAATTTATATTTTTTACATATTGAAAATAAGTTTTTATTTTCAGACATCCTGTAAATTATTTTTCTGGATTATGTGGATTTTCACTTGGAATTGTGTTTCTCGTAGTATTACTTATAGTTTAAATCTATTTATTGTTCATGAAAAATTCATGTTAATGTTTAGTAGATAGATAGTAAAATGATTTTTATTATAAGGAACAAGAAATTATGAAATCTATAATGACACATATTTTTGTGATAATCATATTGAATTCTTAAACTAAGAAACATGATGATCTTCCAAAAAATAAATTAGAAGACAAATTTCTAGTTAGTGCATCATATGGAAATACACCCTATCGGGTAGTTGTTACACTAATCCACTTGTTTTGGAGCAACAGATCTGTACCTAAAAAATATATTTTTATGATTATTCAATGTTCATATCATTCAAATTATAATTTAATTTTTTATCATTTGGTTGGTGCATATAAATAGTGGTGGAAACTTTTCATGAACATGAGGGAAGAAAGTGAATTATAATATACGGATTGGGAAGAGTTTATGGGTATATTTAAAATTAGGTGCGTTCAATTTAACTGCAATCAAAGATAGAGATGCAATTCCTTTATATTAATAAAAATATATGTTAATCTATTTGAACCTATAAAAAATGTTTTAAAATAATATTTTTGTATTCTTCTAGTCTAATCATCATCCCGGATGAAAAATTGTTAATTTCTAGTTACCTAAAAACAAGACTTCAGAGGGCCATTGAAAAAATTGATATTATTATCTATGATGAGATTGTTAGAAGTGAATGAATGGTATAGATCTAAATTTGATATTACCACCATTCCTAGAGTTTTAATAATAAATGGAGGATTATTTCATTGGAAATAATTAACAAATAATGTAGTTGATTTGAATTCTAGTGGTATGTATTCTAGGAATACTAGATGAAGTTGCAAAGGAATTGACTAAATATAAATACAAGGTAAATTAAATGTAGAACCGTTTTTATAATTACCGTGAATTCAGGAATGTGATATATGTTATGGTTAATGAAATGGAGGAGAAGAGGATGCCAACCATTTCAGCAACCACACTATAGTTAATCACATGGAATATTTTTGGTAAATATGTGAATCAATTCCCATATCCATAGGAATATGTGGATCATATTCCACAAAAAAACCTTGTAGATAATGTACATATGGAAATATTAAGAAGTCATAATGGATGAAGTGAATATTTATAAATACGGAAGACTTATCCTCCCCATTGTAGTTGGTAATTTTTTGTCATATTTTATATTAATGATCCATAAGAATATATTGGTTTTAATTAAGAAGTGAAATTTAACATGATTATCTCCCACTACATGGATTTTGGAATAATTAAATCTCAATGGATATTCTATAAACATTTTTATGAACCTCGGATTTAAATAATAATATTATTTTATAATATAAGAAAATATATAGGGAATAAAGTGTGATGAAACTTTTAATGTCTACATATCTTCATATATGGTTAAATTAAGATTCATGGATACCATAATGGGTTTATATGTTAATGGTTGATCATATGATCAATTTTATTGACACCTTTTTGTAGTCTTCTGTGATGGGAATTTATCTTGATTAAATTTATTTTAAGAGACATTTATGGAAATAAAATTAATTGTTATTTCATCTTTTCTTGTGACATTATAATTTGAGGGGGGGGGAATGTTTTAACATATTATAGAAATATAATATTATTGGTTATAATAACCGTTATTGTTTATCTTAACATTTTTTATGAGGTAATTATTTTTTGTTATTTGATTACCTTACAAGTTAGAAACACTTCATTGCCATCAAAGAATATTTAACTCTCAATACACATTATAGAATATATATTAAAAGGTCGAAATGTGTCATGGGGTATATATTTCAATTTAATCTAATCAATATCTAAATATGACATCAATGTTTTAGAGATGTATTCTGCAAGATCTCAATATGGAGTTGACTTTCAGGACTATGTGTATTCCTCAGACATATACCCAGTCTAAGAGAAAAATTCAAATACTATATGATATTATAAGATATTATTCTATGGATTTAAATGGTTGTTTGGATCCACACAATGTGGATTTTAGTTTTCTTATAAATTTCTTTACTCAATTATTCATATGGATATTTATTTTTATAAAAAATTATCCAATCTTATACTCTCTCTCATGGACATAAGTGGTTGGTTAAAATACCTCATGAAAATATCCTCCTACTCCAAAGGATGCCAATAAGATGTTGTGTTTTGAAAGAATCTTGGGGATATGATACACCCTAGATTCCTAATTCCCTACATAGAAGAAAATTTTAAAAAATTCAGTATGTATCAGAGTTTTCAAATAATGGGAACAATGTAATATAGTGGAAAAATATATATAATTCAACCTAAATAATCCATATAGTAGTAATTAAATAATGTAATAAAGTGCTACAATGTACCTAAAATTCATACAAGAATTAATACATGTATATAAAACTAATACTAAAAAATTGAATCAAATGTCCCCGGTCCTGAACCCCTTGTCGGTCCCATTTCCAAAAACCATTCCATCTTGAAAAGGTATTTAATAGTAAATTCCATTTCCCTAGTCTAGTATTACATCTACATTCACTACATGGGAACCAAATGGAAGTCTAAATTAAGAGTGAGTAAAACTCAGTATGTCTAAACCATCATGTCTTCACAAATGTGTCTAATAATAAATGTATACAATAATGTTATAAACATTTCTATTAATTATATAAAAATTTAATAAAATTCAACAGAAAACTTATTCTACTCCATGATGGAATATCTCTGTGAATGTCTCACATCAATTCCTACAAAAAACATGTAACCATTGAAAAATAACATTATTCAGTGTCATGATAGAATATATATAATAATGTCCCATAACTATAACAACCATAAAAATAAACATTTCATAAACACAAAAAAATTTATGTCAAAAACTTATAAGTATTATAGCATCCAGGTCAAAGCTCAATAAGAAATATATAATGGGACTAGGCTATGTTTCTCAATATAATAATTACAACATCTTAGTAAAAACCCTATAAGCGTTACAACATGGTATCGGGATGATCCTAGTTAATGTAATAATTGCCACATAAAAGTGTGTACATTATTGTTTTAATACAAAAAAAATTACAATTTCATTATTAATCATAATACATATCATAAAAACCTAGGTAACACAATAATAAATCCTATGACACAATGGTTAAATATGTGAATTTCCATTTTTTGTTCAATTTCCTCTTTCGTTCATAACACAAATGATCAAAAATTAAATCAATAAGAAGTAAACCATAAAATAGGAATTCTATATAAATAAATCACAGAAGGCCTCATGGCATGCTAAACACCTTATAAAATAGTAGCCTATTCAATTTTATTAAAGAGTTGCTCATGCAATGGGTCTCTAAAATCCAAGTTAATAAACAATTGAAGCCAATAGAATACAAGTTACAATTCCATTCACTATTTAATTAATTTAGATTCACATTAAATTGTAACAATAAAAATATTTCACATTCCATGAAATTTATCAAACTATAGGGATAAGATTTAGACCCATTACCATTAACCAGTGAATAATAAACCACATCCAATGAAAAATTACTATGAATAAGAAATTGTATATGATCACCATAAAGTATCCTTAATAAAAATAGATAAATATAAAAACAAAAAATTGATACGGTAAAGATAATACAATTAAACATCTGGAAAAACAAATTAGTGAAGGGGAAACAAAACCATAACCACTTATTAAAGATCAAATAAATTATTGATATTACCTAACAAGAGGTTGTAAATCCAAAATCAAATGGCGGTTCACCATAGGTAACAATGGGAAGAGTAGTTCTGGAAATAACATGACAGTTAATTTACTTACACATCATGTGACTCTATTAAATGGATGTTCAAAAAACCCCATAGCCTCTGCTGAATATTTAAAACTACTAAAAATCGCATTATATGTAATAAAATAACAGTGTCTATAAATGTTTTAAAGATGGATTTACAAAAAATTATCATTATAAAAAACTAAAAAACCATCCAATGTTTTATAAGCTTTATATAACTTATGATAATAATTGAACCAATTTTTTCTAAACTCTCTTAATTCATACATCCCAAAACATTAACAAATATTCCTCAATTAACGCTCTCAACATAGATCCTTTCTATTTTTTCTCAGGATTCCTAATAATCAAAAACATTATTTAGTAAATAGGCATGCGTCCATGATGAAAACACAACCAACAAGTTCTAAATATAACGAAAATCTCAAACAATTGAAGTTGAATGAAAAACACAGAGATTAATGCACATAGAAAAATATGGGATATTTAAACCTTCCCACCATATAATAACTAATCCATTTGTTTCTCCAAGAATCACTATGATGAATCAACGAACATGTCTAGTGACTGTGTTCTTATATCAGAAATCGTCTCACATGTCTCATCCTAAACTCACCAATGGTATAATCCTATCCTGATGAAAATTCTCAAACCAACGTTATAGTCCTACCCTAAAGAAGTTTCTCAATTAGATCCAAAACCCTATCAGGTGATCCTCAAATGGATCCCTGGCCTAAATCAAGAATCTTGCCATGTTTATAACATTGGATGGGTTTGGATGATATATAAAAAGCTAAAACATGTGGAAAAAATAATGGATGACATTGGAGACTTGTAGAATTGATAAATAGTATGAAACATGACTGAACATTGACAATATCTCTATTTTTTGGAAAAATATGCCAACATGTTTTCTTGGTTTCATGATACAGTATTTATAAAATATTGGTGACACCTGAAGGAAAACATGATGACAATCCAAGAATTATAGAGAAGGTCTTTGATGGCATGTATTGAATTTATTCGTTCTCTACACGGTCACCAACCGTTATCTGATCAATATAACATTCTCAGATGTCTCCTAGACAAGACTACACTCAACAACTGTTGACCAAATTAAATCAATCCAACAAATAGGAAAACATGAATGGTATTACGTAAAAATCCTCAAAATGTGTCTTTTGGATCGATATATGAAGATATTATTGTATAAAAAATCTATGAGTTCTATATATTTATCACACGGACCACAAAAATAAAAAGTAAAGCATCGTAACATATCCTCATGAACATGAATAGTCTACTCAGATTTACCATCAATATACTGATGATAGGTTATGAAAAATGGAATTGGTGATTCCAAATACTTCGGATAAGACTAACAAAAATGTGACGTGATACAAGGATATCTATTGGAAAAAAATAATCCTTAGGTTCATAGAACTACCTCAGACTCATAAATACTATTCAAATTATCAACTTCGAAATATTCCATAATAAGAAATATGTAGAATAACATCATCATTCAATACAAAATCATCCAAATAACATCATTATTTTGGTGTTTCATTGGTAATAAATTCATTAATTCCATAGTGACATTATCCAAAATAAAATAAAGAATTGAAAATTGCTACAATGACCTAGTTATCCAATAATGTTGATCATTTAGCTTCTGACAAGGGAATCATTTAGCAAAAATTAATCCATCCTCCTTTATTTTAGAACACAAGTATTTTATATAGTGATCTTGATTCATCTTTTCAATCCATTTTTCACAACCCATTTATAATCATGAAACTTCTACCATTGTTCCTCTTGTAATCCCATTTGAACCCATTCTCTTACAATAAAAGAAGAGAATTTCTAGGGCCATTATACCATCCTGATAATCTATCCCCATCATATAATATGTATCATAAAATTTATACCTCCATATCAAATTGAAGCTCGGTCTTAATATTTTCTAAAATAATAGGTATAAAAATATAGAAGTCAGAGTAACTCGAACATGAGACTCTTTGACATCAATATTATTGTCTAGAAAGACATCCATTGTCATCAACTCATCTTAAGACTCCCATACTACATCTATGTTTTTATTTAGTCTTAATGCATTGAAAATGATGTTTCCATTTCCTTGTGTTTAAGACAAATCGGTGTCGAAGGACATTAGATATACATCCCACATACTCTATCGTTGTTTCAGGTCTTGCTGGTAATATATGTACATATTGGATTTATGGTATACATTTAGATCAAGAGACTTACCCATTGGACTATTTTATTAAAATCTTATTGAATTTATAGTTTTTTCTATCTCTATATCATGAAAAGTATAATTCCTCTAATGATGTATTAGTTTCCAAGATCTGTAAGAGGACACATGACCCACATGCTTCATAACTTCTATGAGTCCATCTTTAGATACATAACTAAATGGTGGGTATTTTTTACCTAGGGTAGCAAAAGTGAGGATATGTGATGAGGTCATCTTAAAATTAAGCTCATGAAATGTTCATTCTCATGTATTTGATCATACAAACATCAACCATTTCTTGGTCATCTCATATATTGGTGTTTCCATAAAGAATAAATCATAGCTAAATCATTCATAGTAACCTTAAAAACCTATTAATCTTTAAATCTTGAAGATTTTAATGGTCTGTTCCCAATATACCCAATGTAGATAATTCTTTTGGACCACTTCAAATATTTCCTTTGAGTTGAAATGACCCAAGTATTTAAAACTATTAATCTAGAAACTACATTTGGTTATCTCAGAATAATGTTTTTTCTCACTCAATGTACTCATGATTATGTGAAGATGTTCGGAGACCATTTGGGAACAGAATGTACACTAATATATTGTTGATAAAAACATCCAAAAACAGATCCAAAGATGGTTTAAAGATCTGATTCATCAATTCAATGAATATTAATGACAAATTAGTTCATCCTAAATATATTACTCTGAACTCAAACAAACCATACCTAATTTGAAAACATTTATAGGGTATTTATTATGGTATCACCCCGAAAATTGGGTTTATTTTGATCAGAAATTGATGATGTAGAATATCTTAGAACCTCTTAAATGATTGAAAGGATCATCATTTCATGGAAGGGTATAATAGTTCTGGATCACTGTTTGGTTCAACCTCATATAATCCACCCCTAATCACAAAGAACCATTCACCTTCATGGTGAAGTGAACAAGAGAACCTCAAGGATATGTACAAAGCCATATTAATTCTTTTATATTTCATATATTACAACTAATCATTGATCTTCTGAATCTCAACAACTGACATTTTATATTGTGGGTTATAAACTCGAAATTTTTTAGAAACAAACTCATTTGTGAAGTAAATATCACACTCTATTAGTAACTAGTACAAATCTAAAATTAAAGCATCCCAAATATGGGTTTTCATTGGGCCGAATGAATCATGTTGTGTAAAACTATAATCTACATCCAGAACATATATATGAACCACGTGGTAATCCAATATACATAGAATTGTCCCCTTCACAACAAACATCAAGATCCCACACACCATGGTGAAAATAAGTGCATCCCTTTGGAGATATAAAGGTTCCCTGCCCTTATAAATGTCGATGTGAACATGCTATAGAAATAAAAACTCTAAACAAAAAATCTTATTGGAGACTTCCATTATTAGATTGAACGGTTCCCAAATGAAATGGTATTAACTTATATCTAGAAGACATGCCATTCAATGTTTGATATCCTACGATGACACTTCCAGTGGTGGGTCGACTATCAATGCATCGTAATGTCATTCCATGACAGAGGCCAATGAATTTGAAAATATAGAGGATATAGAAGAATTTTAAATCATTGTATCAAATATAACACAAGATCATGTATTTTATTAATGAATCACAACACTGATGTTATATATACCTTTTCCATGTTAGTGGGAGTATTTTTCATAACATTCAGTTGACATGTCCATATACCCTATGCACCTAGAAAAATCCCTTGAGCTTTTTCTATTACTTGGTGTTTTGGCTCCTTCATTGGGGTACGAAGTCCACAACATTGGCTTTAACGAAAAGTGTAACTCTAGCATCCATCCTGTTGAGGGGTATCTGATCCCCTTTCCAACCTAGGTGACTATACTAATCCCATATCACTGTTTCTCTATGGTAATTTTCCACAAAACCTCTAAATATATCCCAATCTACCACATATACTACACTTAACTATGGGGTAAGGACACTATGGATGCTTATGGAAAAACATTCCACACTTATATCAATGCAAAAGAACACAATTTTAATAGGGAATTCCACATCCATAACTCTATGAAACTATCATATAGAATCTTCTTTATTCCTGAATAAGGGCTCCATGGGTTAAATGCTGAAATATTAGGGGTGTTTCTCGGGGACTTTCTGAGAATCATATACTTGATTTTTTCTAGGATTATCATGTTCTAAAAATTAATGAAAAAATTCATGTGACCTGATCTCATAATAAATACCATCTTGAAAATGTGTCACTCTAGAGATTTCATCGCCTTGCAGAGATGGGGGAAATCAATGTAGGTTGGTGAAAAACATCTAGAATAGTCTAGCATTGAAATTTCTTTATGTGTTATGTAAATGAACTGAGGTCATTTTTCATCCCCCAACATATCAGGATGGGAATGGATGATGAACATTTTCTTGAAATCCTTTATGATAACTCATACATTTCTCTATCTTTCTCCAGAATATCCAAAAAATGCTTGACAGGTATATGAAGCATATAAGAAGAATTCTTCAACCTAAATTCTCCAGGTGTGTATTGATTATTAAATATCATCTATAAGAACTCAATCAAGAATTTGATCACATGGTGTCTTCTGCCCCTAATAAATTAAGGCAGATGATATAGCTAGAACTTCATTGCGTCCCAGACAATAAAGGACTGATATGGACATCATCCCTTTATATTGATCAAATGATCCTAATGAATGTTTTTTCATGATTAACTTCTATCTAATCCCAATGTACTATATGAAACTATAGTTTAGCTATGTTATGAGAATACTCATTACCTCTCTCATGTTTCTCATGTAAAGATGATGTGAATACATTTTCTCAAAAAGACAAGCACAATCCATATGTAATAACCTAGGTACATATAAAATATTTTTTTCATTATATAAGTAAATATTTAAATTCATTAAAATTTTATTCTGAAATAGGGTATATTTATAAAAATTATGGATTTTTTATTTATGGAATAGTAAATTGACCTTAGTATTTGTAAGATTACCATTCAGAATAGTAATATGTCCAATAGAATAGTAACCACATATATGAGAGTATGAATAAAATTTATGGATTTCATATGTGTAATCATGGAAAATTTATATAATAGAATAAGTAAATAAATGTTTGGAAATGAAGAAAATAAATGCTGGTATTTTTGTATGTCATAAATAATTAGTTACAATTTTATAACTAAATTATTGATTTTAAGGAAATATTGTTTTCTGAAATAAAATTCATAATTTATTTATGTATTATGATTATAATAAAATTTTTTGAGACAATATTTATTTCCCCAAAGTCTTATAAAATTATCCCTAATTTCCAAATTTATATTTTTCAAAAAAAATGAATATAATTATAAAAAAATATCTTTAATAGAACAATAATTTCTCAAAATGGAGTTCATTTTTGAATTCTATGTCTTGAAAAATGGTTGGGGTAAATTTGTAAGATTTTTATAAAATACCTGATTTTTTGTTGAATAGTGAAATATGATAATATATTTTATATATAAATTATAAGATTAAAAAACTATTCCTTGAGTAATGAATGATGTAAGAACCATAATCTCAAACTTATGTTCATTATTTTTATATATTTTATGATAATTCTATAAATATTTATAGTCTTGATCCAAATTAGTAAACTAATGAATATAATATTCAGATAACACCCCTATACTCTACTATAAAGACTACTAAACCACCAATTCTCCTCACACCTCAACACCTTGTAGAATTCTTAATTTATATTTAATTCCCTTCCAAATCCTTTTCATGACTTCGAAGACATGCTTTTCTCACCAAAAGGCTAAAACCAATGGCCATAAGGAGGTTCCCATGGTGTAGAATTCAAGAGGTAAAAATTCACTTCTATTTTCATTTATTTTCATTTAAATTATTCTACATTTTTATACTCAATTTACATCCCCTTACACAATTGGAATTAAATGTAAAATATATTATATATAGAGTAATTTTATCATTTTTATGGAAATACTAATAATAATATTTATTCTCCTATCCTTTTAAATATAATAATAAAAACATCATATGTGATGTATCGATTTATCGACATCATGGATGATGTATATTAAATTTCCATTATTGCCATCAAATATTTTCATTAAACTATTAATAAGGTTAAATAATCCTTTATTATATATATTATATGTCACATTATTTTCTAGAAAATGTTTTTATAATCAATAATAATAAAACAATTGGTTAGTAATGAACAAAATTCACATAAATAAACTAATGTTCATCACTATGGGTGTATCAAACAATTCATCTTCTATAAATATAAAAACATATGACATAAAATACCATGAAACATTATTTTCATTCATTAATAAAATTTAATTTTAGAAATAGATTTTTTTCCCTTCCAACATTGAAATCCACAATAAACCAACCCTGCAAACCATGAAATAAATACACCCAAAGCAATGAAAATAACCAAATAATATTAATAAATGAGAGGAAATGGATTATGAGAATATTATATAAGTAATTATATATATATATATATATATGGTTATATAATATAATAATACCACTATTTAAACAATTATACTTTAGGTTTGAACTGATTTAAAGTAAGAAGAACTATTGGTAAGGTACTTCATAACCCAATTTCCATTCACGGGGTTAACCATTTATTTAATTGATTATGTGATAATAAATTCATTTCTCTAATCATTTTTAATATTATGTATTATTATTTTTATGTATGTTATATACACATATTTTTTTCATTCAATTAATTCACACATCAATTATATGATTTTTCTACGGGACATTTCTTTTCATTTCTTTTTTAAAATTCTAATTTACAAATATCAAAAGCCATATTTTTATGATATTATTTATGTTTAATTATTATGATCTTGATTATGGGATTTTTTTTATGATGATGGATGGGACCTATATCACCATCCAATTCATTGGGATTATTTATTTTTGAGGTCATCCTTAGGGTTATTCCAAGAGTAATAGTGATGGTTATACCATAAAGTACACATGAGGGTTTCATTGTGAGGTAATTGTAAGGGTTACATTATATTGTAGCCATGAAAGATTAAAATCCAATGATATATGCTATGGATAGAATATTATGAAAATAATTCTCAATGTTACCTTAATGATATTATTTATTTTAACTATTTTCTGTATAAATATATTATTTTCATAAGGTATATAAATGATATTTATTGGGTGGGATGTATGAAATTGTGAAAATGAGTTCGTATGTTTATAAGCATTAATGTACTAATTTTTTCTCTCAATTTTTTAAAATCTCTTACTATGCATTTTTCAATAATCCTATGTTATATATTATTTATAAAGTTTAATCATTCCTATGTAAAAAAAGAGAATCCAAGACGAATTTTGGGAAGGCTATGCCTAAATTTATTTATTATTTTTAATAGAAAAAAATTCATTATGAAAAAATGGATATTGTTGAAATACTACACGATTTTTATTCTTATGGGTAGATATGTATGAATTATGTGATAATTTTTGAAAACTATAAACCAAAAAGAACTTTTGGAATATTAAGAAGATAGTTCTAAAGGATGTTGAAATATTATGTAATGATTATAGTTGTGTCCTTTTAGTTTTTATTACAACATAGATTAGAAATATATAGTGGTTAGAAAGATGATAATAAAAAACTATAAATAATCTGTACCTTATCATTTAGATTAAATGATATATATTCTGAAGATTACCATGTTTCATCATCAATGATAAGCTTGTTTAGAATTGTCTTCGGTAGAAGAAATAATTAAGATGATATGGGAAGGAATTGAGGGGATGATATATTTAGGAATCTATAACCTAGAATGGTGGGAATTTGAGCCAAATAGTTTGTTAATGTAGTGGATCAGTTGATGAAGGCTATAAATGGTAGTGGAATCTATACAAAGTAAGACCTTTTCCTACCACAAAAAATATGATCATAGTGGAACATTTTATTAGGCAACAACCTCTGGCTTTGGGTATATATTTTTTCCAGTGGCTAGTGAAGGAATGATTAGAGACATTGAAAAGTTATTTGATTTTATGTGGTATTTAAATAATCAAATTTTAACTTATTCAATTTATTTTTTTTTTGAGGTGATTCTGAGTACTTTTGGTAAATGGTTAAGAATATTAGTGATAATGATTATATTTATACCTTGGAATGGGTTTAATATAAAAATATCTTCCATGATGAAAAGTTTCTTATGGTTGTTAAATATAGGATGGAAAGTAAAGTCCTTATACAAATCGAAAAGGAAGTGGATTCTGTGTCTTTCTATGAAGAAAACATAAACCAAGTTTTAAGGTACACCCCAAATCATATTCAGGATCTTGATAGAAAAATCAATTATTTTTAATCAATATTGAAGCCTATATATCAAAAATAATAGGATTCCTGTTAATTTAAAAAATATGGAAATCTTTTGTGATATGTTGAGAGCGTGGAAGTAGAGTTTGTTGAATATCATGGGCACATTGAAACCCCGAAAAATAAGAGCTCATGTTGGAAAAAAATGGGTAAGAATAAATCCATTAAATGTAGTGGTATGATATTCTAGTTTCCCTTTTGACAAAAGAATGTTAAAAAGATACATATGGAATTCATTAAAACAATTCAGATGTGTTTTGTATGTTACATGTTAAGACATATTTCTCAATATTATAAAAATATTATCTTAATTATAATATTGATAAGAAAACTACAATGTGTTTTAATGGTTGTAGGATGCACCATTATGAAAATTTCTACCTGTATAAAGATTTAATGACAAATAGAAACCACATTATTATACAAAAGGAGTAGTGAGATAATTTTTTACTACATCGGTAGATGACTGCCAATCCAATGAAGTGGTATCAGATAATTAGTTTATTTTGTCATAATTTTTTATAATCCATTACATCGTTGAATTTTTTTAGTAAATTCGAAATTTTACCTAAATAAATGAGATTGAGACTCATAGTTTAAACAATATGAGAAATATTACAAAAAAGTAATTATACGAATCTTTATATTATTGTCTGTGGAAAGAAATTACTTGAAAAAAAATCCCTTTAAATAGTTTGATTTCATTCATGCTATATATTAGTTTTTTGTTTATCATAGTAAGATTGATTATGGAAGTAAATATGTTTTTTGAAAGTGTTTCCGTTTTTATACAAGAATGAACAAATATAATTGATAACATATCCGAAAGATAATATTGTATTAAAAGATGAATATGAATGTTATCATTTTTATAATTTTGAAAACAATATAAATTTTTAGATTGATGATGTGCCTGTGTAAAAGGAATACTTAGATGTTTTTCTGGAAAAAAATCACAGTGTTATACCTAGACAAGAGGTTGAAATTACCATTTACATGGTTCTCGATGCTTAGCCAATATCAAGAAACCCATATAAAATGGATCAAGTGGATCCTCTTGAATTAAAATTTCAGTTTCATGAGTTTCTTGATAAAGTATTCATTCATCCTAGAACATCAAAATGGGGTGTTCCTGTTTTGTTTGTCAAAAAGAAACATAGATACATGGGACTTTTCATTGATTATATAGAATTTAATAACATTTATGTTAATAATAAGTATCATTTTCTTCATATTTATGGCTTTTTAGAACTTCTATAGAGAGCTCTTTTTTTTCTTGATTGACTAGAAATATGGGTACCATTAGCTGAAGGTGAAGGGGGATGACAACCTGACGATTTCTTTTCATAATTGATATATGTATTATGAGTTTTTTTGTCATGGAATTTGGTTTTACAAATTCTCATGTTGTAATCGAGGATCTTATGAAAACATTTTTCCATGAATATTTGGATAATTTTTTTATTTTTTATATTTCTAATATTTTTGTATAATAATAAATATATTAGGATTTTGAAAAAAAAATTATAGATTTTCTTGAAATATCTAAAATAAAATATGTTATATTGAAAATTTTCAAAATGTAATTTTCTATTGGAACGAGATTATTTTGTTTTGAAAAATGTAATTATTGATTGAATAATAGTTAATAATTCCAAAAAATGTGATTAATAAATAGAAAAGTCATAAAAATGTTATAGAGAAATTAATATTTTTTTGGATTATCAAGTTATTATCGAGGGTTTGTTAATAATTTTGTACAGTTATCTAGTTGGCTTACTACGTTCACATGAAAGGGTTTTAATTTATTTTTATAGAGTAATGTCATATCTACTTTTAGGAATTTATGATGATATTGTTTAATGCTCCATCTTTGGCCATCTCCTCTATAAATGGTGAATGTTTCAACTACATTAATGATTCATTTAAGAGACTTGATTATGTTATGATGCATAATGATAAGGTCATTGAATATGCTTCAAGACAAATATAATTTATTGAGTTATATATTCCCACACAAGATTTTCGATTAATAGATTAGGTTTTTTAATTGAAAATCTAAAGGCATCGTTTATATAGAGAAAATGTGAAATATATGATGAATATAAATGTATAAAGTATATATTCACTTATAAGGAATTAAACATGAGGTATAGAAGATATCTAGAACTAATAAACTATTATGATTGCATGATAAATTACCATATTCGAAAATTAAACAAAGTGGATGATGCTCTGAGTCAAAAACATCACTCATCATTAACATTGTTACGTTTGGAATAAGACCCCTTGATTAATGATCTGATAAATTTTTAATTATTAGTTTTTGGTGTATGAAATTCACTATTTTTTTATTCTTCCATATTTGAAAAAATAATGTGAGTTTATAAGTATGATCTCAAGTAATAATAAAATGTATAATTGGTGGAAAGGGTAAACTTTATAGAATTTAACATTGATAAATATTATGTTTTATTTTTTTGGAATGAGATTATGTGTTCATTGTGTTTCCTAGATTAATAATGAATTGTTGTGAGAATATCGTAGTATTCCATTATCAGAACATACTAGAAGTACTAATATGTACAATGACCTTCAGAATTATTACTAGTGTGATGGAATGACAAGAGATATTTAGATTTTACAGTGAAATGATTGACATTTCATCAGTTTAATGTATATTTTCAACTACTATAAGGGACAACTTTTCTTTTTCTAGTGCCAGAGTGTAAATGTGAAACTATATCCATAGACTTCATTTTAAGAACATGATAGTCTTCTTATGGTAATTATGTGATTTGTTTTAGTGTTTATCAGTTAACTAAATATTCACATTTACATCATATTTGAGATACTATATCGTGAAATCATCTTTCCTAACTATACCTCAAAGAGGCTATGAGTTTACATGGATTTTTTATTTCCATTGTATCTTACCATATTACTAATTCAACTTATATCTTTGGGAAAGGCCTTCATAAGTCCTTGGGAATAGAATTTATTTTATAAATTTATTTCATCAAAAATCCAATGGATAGGCTGAGTGAACAATTTAGGAATTGTATTATATGATTTTGAGTTTTTTAAAATGACTACTAGGGAATTTGGGATCAAAATAAATCATTAATTGACTTTTTTGTAATAACAACGTTGCTTCCCATATGAAGGTGGATCCTTGTGAAACATTATATGGGAAGCGGTATCAAACTCTCGATTTGTTAAATTATTAAGGGAAAATGATTTTTATGGGACCATAGTGATTAATGTAAATGGATGATAAAGTGATGATAATCCAGCAACTCCTATGGAAAACATAGAGTATGCAGAAATATTATGCGGATAACAGGATGAAATACTTCCCTTTCAAGGTAGGCGATCATGTTTTTCTTAGAATCTCACAATTTAAAACTATTATTCATTTTGTAAATAAATTAATGATATGTTCACGGTTCATTGGACCTTATGAAATCATAAATAATGTCTGGATGGTCACCAACTATGCATATTTTTCTCCGGCTTTATCTGTGGCCACAATTTTTTTCCTGTTTGGATGTCTAGAAAGTATGTTCTAGATCCATCTTATGATTCTATCAAGGATGTTTTTCAACTGAAATAGATACATTATAATGAAGGGAAACATGTGTAGATTCTTGATCATAGTGAGAAATTATTGTTGAATAACATAATTAACTAGGTTAAGGTTATATAGAGGAACCACATTGTTTTAGATGCCACATGGGAATCTCAAAAAATGAAATGATGGAAATGTACCCTTATTTTTAAAATATGTCTACAAGAACTATGAGAATGAAATTTTCAAATGGTGGGGAGAATGTATCAAACCAAGAACATATAAAATTATTTTTCTTTAATTATGGAATTAAATATTTAATTTATTTATAACTTTATAATTTACTCATTTAAATTAATAAGAAATAAGGAATTTATAACAATGGAATAGTAACATTACCTTATGAATAATAATATGACCGTGAGAATATTAATTTGGACAATAAAATATTAACCACGCCTATGAGAGTATAAATTATATTTATGGATATTATATTTATAATAATGATATGTATATATTATGTAGTATGTAAATATTTTTTTGGTAATGATAAATTAATTGTTGGTACTTTTTAGAGGTCATAAATATTTAATAAAAATTTATAACTAACATAGTTATTTAAAATAAAAATTATTTTCATAAAATATATTCATAAATTATTATTTCTCTGTTTTATGATTATAATATTGTTTTATGAGAAATTAATTAAATATTCATTGTGTTTTAATATAAGTTATATATTTAACATTGGCATTTTTCAAATAAATTATGAATATGATTAAAATTTTAGTTTCTCATATTTAGAAACAAAATTAAAAAAATATAGTTTATTGTTGACATCTACAGATTGATAAATTCTTGCGGCAAAATTATAGGGATTATTTAAAAATACATTAATTTTTGGGAAATAGTATGAAATGATAATTTCTTTTATATAAAATTTAAAAGATAAATACATAATTCCTCGATTCATGAATTTTTTAAGAACCATAATCCATAACTACACTTCATTATTTTAATATAATTGACTATAAATCTCAAAATATACATAGTCTTGAGCCATGTTATTAAACTAATGAATATAATAATGAGAATACATTTATCTATAACACTATAAATACCACCCCTCACCAACTCTTCTAATAACACCCCAAAGACTTGTATTTTTTCAATTTTTATTACACTACCTTCCCAAGAATCATCGTCAACTCCATGACATACTGGTCTCACCTAATGGCCAAAACCAATGGTCTTAAAGAGGTTCTCAAGTTGGAGATTTCATGAGGATAAAAATATCTTTGATTTACTTTTAATTTTTTTTAATTTTTTTTCTTAAATTATTTTAACCTCCCACATTTCTAGAGTCATGAAAAATACATTATCATATATATATATAATAAGTTTATTGTGTTTATATGAAAATTTGTCATCATACTTCTTCTCATATCCATTTCATTATAAAAATACTGTCTTCATTAGTGATGTGTCGATTTACCGACATTATGGGTGACATGTTTTCAATTTCACTAATGATTTAAAGCTTGTGATAAAATAATAACATGGTTGAATAATATTTTATTTTACATATTATATGTAATATTATGTTTTGGAACCCTTGTTTATACATAATATTAAATAGTAAAACAAAATTGGTTTGTAATGATAAACATTCAACGAAATAAACTAATGTTCATCACTGATATTTTATCAGACTATTCATCATGGTTATATATAACAAATATAATATATAATTTCATATAATATTCTATATGTTTTTAAATGATGTTTAATTTCAATTAAGGTGTTTTTCATCCATCTGATAAAAAAATCCGTAATAAACAAACCATGCAATCCATAATATAAATAAACCTATAAAAATTAAAATAGAAAAATATTAATAATAAATGGGTTCAAAGAAGTTATGAGAATATCTTATAATTTATTATAAATAATAATATGTTTTGTTAATATATTAATAACACTCATTAAACCATTATATAATAGTTTTGAACAAGTTTTAGGTAAGATGAACCCATGGAAAGGGAATTCTTACCCAATTTTCGTTATTAGTATGACCTTTTACATCATTGATTTTGAAGTACTAAGAATAGTTGTAAATTAAATGTTTTTATATTATGTTGTATTACATGTATGTATATTTCATACACATATTCCTTTCATTTTATTAATTCTCACTTCAATAATATGATACTTTTATGTGACTTATCGTTAAAAACCCTCTTTTAAAATTCTATTTTACAAAATTAAATGAAATGTTTTTATGCAATTATTCATGTTTTATGATTATGTTATGGTTCTTGGAAATTTTTTATGATGTATTATAGGACCTATATCTTCTTCCAATGATTTTTGTATATTTATTTTGTAGGAAATCCATATGATTACCCCAAGTGTGATTTTGATGGTCACACCATATGGTAGCCAATAAGATTACCATGTTAAGTAGTCATGAGGGTTACATTTTATTGTAGCCATGAGGTTTACATTATAATGAATTCACTAGGATAAAAATTTATATGGTATTTGTGATGGTTAGAATCATAATTAATTAATTCCTCAAGTTTCATATATGGTATTAACAAATTTTGCTATGTTTCATGGAAATATCATGTTTTCACAATGTATCTATATGATTCTTATTTTGTGAGAAGTATGGTTTTGTGATAAGGATTAAAAGTGTTTAAAAGTATTCATATACTAAGGTTTCTATCCTTATTTTTTAACAAAAACACTGGTTTTCCCCTCATAATGTGTTTTAAGATGTTTTCCAGAGTGTATAAAGAATGGTGTGTCAAATAGAAAAACCTATATGAATTTTTTGGTGACTTTTCATTAATTAATTTTACATTTTTTTAATAAAAACTATTATAATATGAAATAAATGGAATTCAGATGTATTTATTTTGTCCTAAAATTATAAAAACATAAATTGAAATGGTCATCGATAAATTCGAAGAAGTGAATTATAATAGAATTTATGAGATTAAGTAATGATTAAGGATGATTTATTATACCTTAGAGAACTATTTAATTATCAGGTCAACCTAAATGGGTGAGAAAATTATAAAGCCACTAAATAATTTTCTCTATGAACATGTATTTTCTGTGATTTATCATAATATATCAACTAAATTTATCTGTTGGATAAAATAGATATCTCATAACATAGGATAATAAGAATATATATATAACAAGAAAATATATGTGTCTCTATCTTGATAAATTCATGTCAATATATACCTGTGTACTTATTATGATGCAAGAATAATAATCTCACACCATACCAGAACAAGAGTATAAATCTAAAGAACAAAAATAATCATATTCAATAACATCAAAAAACTTTTGACTCAAATATGGTGTTAAAAAATGTAATAAGAAAATTATATAAATAGAAATCCCATCTGTGGATAGTCATATTTTCCCTCAAACATTGGTTATCTACCATAATAAACTAGATCTTTTCCAAGTACCTATATATCCTATTGTCATCAATAGAATTCCCAAATAGTACAAAATTTAAAAGAAACATTGTGTGCTCTAATACCACTTTGTCACACCCCCCCCCCAATATGGAAATCAATCAACTGGATAGAAAACGTTTTTTAAAAGACCTGATGAGTGCATCCCCAGATGCCAGATGATGTCGACTAGTAATATGGGTGTGATATGTATTTTTGGAAGACAATACACCATGGATTCATATTTTAAAACCCAATGTGAAAAATCCAATAAATAAATTGGGTGTGGAAATAATAGAAATAATATAATAAGATAGAATCCCACATTAAAAATCAACTAAACAACATAATGAATACTAATGAAATAACAATAATTATCTGTTGCAATGTAACTAAATATTATTCTAGAAGAAATAAAATTAAAATAATACAAGTTTTCAAAAAAATAATCAACCATCGTTGGTCTTAAACCCCTTTTTGGTCCTATATCCAAACTCCAAACTTTCTAAAATGAAAATCAACCACTAGGTACATTTCCTTTTTCAATACATGCATCCATTTAATAATCTAGGACAACATATGGTGGTGTGAATATGGTTTTATTATAGCATAGTATGGTTCCACCAGCTTGTCTAAACTAACCATTCAGATAATATGTGTATGAAATAAAGTGATAAATGGGTTATTAATTCAATAAAAATTCAGAAAAAGACAATACCAACCAAATTCAACTCTATGATTGTATATCTATATGAATGTCAAATGACCATTCCAAACACCACTATTTACAAATTGAAAAATAACCTATATTTCTATCTTGTTGTAATATCATTGATCACGTCTTCCACCATGCCAACCATATCAATAAAAATAGAATAAACACAAACTATATGAGTTAATGATCTATAAGAATTACAACATCTGGGAAAGGGTCGTATATGCACTAAAATATGAGACATAGTGGATCCCTATCAATACAATCATTAAATCATCTGGGCAGAGGGCCTATATTTATTACTGCATGATAATTTGTTGATACTACTCTATATAGGAATTAAATCCTATATGTACGCAAAATCTTGGGCCTATACTGATATATAAGAAATGCACCATGGATATAAATACCCTTCACAACAGAATGTATACCATTATATCACACAATAATCCACCATGGTTGATTATGTAAATAATAATTTTCCATTCAATTACCTCATTCATTAATAACACTATTGATAATTAGTCAAATAAATAATATGTAATCTATAACATTGGGATTCCATATCAATAAATCTCTTACGGTCTCATAGAATACTAAATAGACAATAATCCAAAGGAAATTCAACTATATTAATGGTTCTCTCACCAAATGGGAAGTCGTATGCCTTGTCGATAACCAATGAATTCCAATAGACTCAGAACAAAAATCACATTCATTATTTAATTAATTTAAACACACAATACATTGGAACAATAAAAATATTTAATATTCTATATAAATTATCATCCCCTAGGGTTATGAATTAGGACCCCTACCTTTAATGAGTAAAGAATGAAAGACATTTAATGGAAAATGACCAAGAGAAAGATATTGTGAATGATCTCAAAGAAGTATCATAGATCCAAATTAAATAATATCAAAACCAAAAAATATAAAAGGCCAATAGATTAAACCACAAATTCTAGTGAAACAAGGGAGATAAAGGGAAAAACTAGCAAAACTACTTAAAAGGTATCTAATGAAATATTAGGACATCCTTATCATAGGTTTTCACTCCAAAATCAACTATAATGGCACTATAAGTGGAGAGGAGAAGAGATGCATTAGGGTCAATGGAAACACCATCCGAAAAACATACATTAAATTTGAATGACTTTGAATTACATGAAGAGTAATTTAGTTACGTTCCATTTATGTTTTTTTAAAATGATATGTCAAAAAATCCTTAATCATGTATTCTTATTTAAAAAAAACCAAATATTAAACAATGTTTAATCCATTTAAATTATGTGTAAATGTTTTTAGATGATATTTCATACAATTTTCGTTATAAATAACCTGAAATCCCCTTTAATATTTTCAAATTACAAAGAACCCCTGATTACACATGTCTTATTTCTGCCCAAACTCCAATAATTGATGCATCCTAGAACATTATATCATTTTATCCAAAAAGGTCTCTATAGAAGGATCCTCTCCATTTATTCCCTTGTTTCCTAAAAAATCTTGAATATTTTCATTCAAAACAATATTCAAACACGAATAAAACACAACAAAAAATGCTTAATGATGAGGAAAAACTAAAAAAATAAATTTAATGAAAATCTCATAGAGAGATGTGGATATAAAAAGGTGGGAAATTAAATAAAACCATTATATAAAGATGTTTTGAATACATATATAAATGAATTAAGTTGTTTTAATAATTCTATTTGGACTTATGGAAGCTGAATTAAATGAATATAATGTTTGATCTATTCAACCATATGCTACTGTAAAATTTTATTGACATAAATATTAATTTTATAACTGTCGACAAGAAGAGAAATGTAATATTAGTGAGATCATGTTTATAAATTTTTCTATATAGTTTAAATAATTAAAAAGCTATGACAAAGGTATATTGATTCATTTTAAATAATTGATCTTATTCAGACCATATCATATCCTATGGAATATCCCTCAAATCTTTTCTCTGGTTCATGATGTTTTCTGGGTATATCTCATATCGATTCCCAAAATTAATCTATCACATGTATTGAACTTCATGGTCATAATGATGGATCATTATCATTATTATGATGATTGTCCTATGAATATCTTGAATAAGATTATAATTCCTATATCCTGGTTCACTCAAAATTAACTAAACCTTGTAGGCTAAATCTCCTCAAGCACGCCTCCCCAAATGCCAGTGGTTGTCGACTAGTAGTGAGATTCCATTGTGGTACATTATGGTTTTTATAACCAAATTATAAGAGTATAATATACTAGTATAATGATATCAATCAACACTAGAGTCATAAAACATAACCAAATCAAGGAATAGTAATCATCCATATTATAAAAAACATGTAATCACATCCTTGAATGTCATGTAGAAAAAATGATGATAATGGCATGCTATAGAGATGATAAATATAAAAGGATTATGTAAAAAATAATATAAATGTTTTTAGAAACATTTTCTGATCACATTGATGAAACAAAAATAAATAGAAATGCCTTATAAAAAGGTGTGGAAAATAGATGAATAAATCCACGAATTACAAAGCCTAAAAGAGAAGTTCTCCCATATTATCCCTAAGCATTATTGGTGTTTAAGCACCTGCACCCCACCCACATGAATGTTACCCACTTGTGCATAACCAAATTGTTAGAACAAACACCTCCTCCCTTGGTCCCATATTTTTCTTATAAATAATCCATTGGGGTATTCATTTCTATTGATGGATTTTCCCAATGGTCCATAATTTATCCAATTTCCCTAGTTATTTTACCATGTCCTTTGAAACACTTTAGGATTTTTTCTAACACCTAAATATTTGTGAATAAGAGCACATAATATTTCCTTATCCATTATTGTGTTTAATGTAAACAACACCAATGCGAGGAATTCACCAAACCCATAGTTTAAAATAATAGCATGACGTTCCCTTCCATAATTAAGGACATGCGAGAAATCTGTCCAGGAAGATCGATGGAAACATTTAAAGTCTAGAGAAATGTCTCACCGAAGTATAATTTCCCAAGTGGTCCACTACCCAAACTAATCACATTCATGCAAACATACTTGTGTTGTGTACCCATTTCACGAAGAAACCCTTGTGTGATCCTCCTTGGTTTACCCTACCCTCCAACATGTGAAAGTCATCCATTAGTCCCACTATGAATCCATTCATAGTAGGAACCCCTCTACTTGGATCCCTTATCTAAAAGGGGACAAGATAAAACCTCCCCATAGTCCATCTGATCAAAAATAAAAATATGAAAATTCACATCTGCATGCCTCTTGATTGGATTTATGTTACTACCATCAAATGTTTCCCACACTGGTCCAAACAGAGGTTCATGCTCCTCAGGATGTCTGTATATTTTTATATTTTTGGTCATGCAGACCCTTACCCTAGGGATGTTGTTTCGATGTTCACGGTCTGGGGGATTAGGGTTTGTAAAATATATTACCCCTATCGTTGCTGAGAACCAGAACCTCTAGTTCCTAAATGGGAGGGTAAGAATCAAAAATTATTTTACATTCAACATACACTGAGATTCCCCTCCCATTGTGGGACCAATTTTAGGGTATCCACCCTAGTGTAATCCCTTTGGCTTTCCTTTGGGAGGATGCATTCTTGATCTTCTTGAACTCCGTGTCCATCACCTAAATACCTACCTTGTAAGGGACTCACATATATTGTAATGTTAATTTATGGACGTTTTGTAGACCCAACCTCTTCTAACGTATCCTTGACCTCTTCTAATATAGCCTAGACCCATTGGACCATTGAAGTAGGAGAAGTGAATGATTTTACAAATTTTCATCTTCCACTTGCTTCATACACCGATCATGAATCATGTTGGAAAATAGGTTAGTGATGATTATTATATACACAAGATCCACCTGAAAGATTGAACTATGTGTACAATGATTCCAATTTTCTTGGATATGTTTGAATCCCACATGGGGACCATGATCAAGGGGGATCCTCCTTAGGAATAACCCCCAATATTTATCCCCTCAATAAGGTTATCCATTTTAGAATTAAACCTTTTGTTAATCCCCCAAATCACCAAGATTGAAAATATCCACCATGGTCCCATGAATGGGGATATCCTCCCCATGGGTGATCCCTAGTATATCATCTCTATGGGATATACCACCTTTTAGAGATATTCACTTGAGTGCCTCCATAAAAGTGATTCCCCACTAATGATCTACATGGGCTTTGATTCCAATCCAAAAATGAGATATGTTGGAAGTCTCACTAAGGTTCAAAGAAAACATCCTAATAAAACAATATAATTTTTTTCTATATCCCCATTAGGGGATAATTTAATTTGGATACACATATCCCTTCTATGTTCTATTGGTTTATTTGGCATAATACCTAAACTAAAAATTTACAAGGCACCTTTCACCTATATTTCTTGGATACATGACATTAAACATTATGGTTGTGTCCTTAGGAAACGAACATAAATGGTACGATCTACCACATTAATAGGCACCAAACTATATGGTTTATGATTACTTTCAAAATGATACAAAGGGAGTCCATTAATGGGTTCAATCCTAAATATCAAGTAATTCATGTGTTTTGGGTTAAAAAAAACTCCAGAGTGGCCTTCATCTAATTGGTTGACAATATGATCTTGAGTTCCCCAGTATATGGATAGAAAACTAGAATAATCAAAATACTGACCAAATATTCCTTATACAGTATATTACATTATCCCATTTTATGATAACCTCAAATACATACAGATACATCTATAGATAAATAACCTTCGATACATATAGATGACTCAGAATTACACACATGAAAATAGAATATTTCTAATCTTGGGTTGGCTGGTATCATACAAGGGAATTGGTGAAGGATTCATAAATATATTTAATCTATAACATAGTCTTTGTGTATTCAATAACTACCCCCCCCCCCCAAGGGTATGATGAGCTCCAACTCATATCCTCTCTACCAATGTGAGTTTATAAGCATCGTGGCTTGAAATCCAAAACAAGATCTTGACTTTGGAAAGTAGGTCCCAATGGATATAGAACCATTTGTTGTTTTTGGTTCCAAAAATTAACATATAAAAAGCCGTTTGGAAATAGAAAATCATAATGGGCATGAAATATGAGGGAAAAAAGAAATATTGAACCTAATGTGAATACTTAACTACGATGATATTGTCTCCTACGTGTTTGTCCCCTACTAAATTTATTGTAAATATAGTTTGTATAGGGAAATAAATCTTGTATATGTTCATAAAAAAATGATTCCACATTAACAATGTTTTCTTGAACATGTTTCTTATATATTCCCATGAAATTCCTTTATATAACCCCCTTAAATAGAATAGATTCATTCATGTTTCCACCAATGAACGCTCGGAATTCTACCAGGATAGATATATTTCTATGTTAAGGACATCATCACCGACCCTGCATCTTCAGCAAAAGGTCTCTAATGTGTTGGGTATATAATTCACTAGTTATATAGTACTGTCATCATGGTTCCATCCTGGCCTCAGAGTCCTCCCAATAGGCTATCTAGGTCAAACAACACAACCAAACTTCCAATAATTGACGCCTGGTGGTCATGATGTAGAAGGTGCCAACCATACTATTTAATCATTTATGGAGATTATACCTAAAACTAACCAACCAATCTATAATGCATTTTAGGAAGGTAGAACCATAGGCCACCTAAAACCTCATCCCAAAGAAATGTGGGTCAATATATAGGGATCCAAGAAATAATTTTCATTTCAAATGTCGTATGATAGTGAACCCTCAACATGATAAGGGTGACTCCATCGACTGTTTGACCCAGGTCCCCAATACATGGGCACACAGGATGACCCATTGGCGGTAAAAATCGTCCAATAAGGATTAGGTCCATTCCCTATACACCTTAAAAGAATCCCAACTAACCAGTTTGACAGAAAACATTGAGCGGGAATATAAACTCGTCCGCATTCATTCAGCATGCATGCCGACTCACATGACAGAGTTCAAGGAAACCCACCATCCAAATATGGTGGAAACCTGCAAGTAGGAAGATACACCTTCCTAAACCCTCTAATCCAACCATCAGACTCATATAGAATCAATCAATGATGTATTTTGACCATGTTTTATAGAAGCTATCGAGAAGGAAGACACACATGCCAACATATATCAGGACCTCAAGTAGCCTCATCACGAAGCACTTGGAGAAATCAGTCAGAATGTATCAACAACAAGGATAGGGCATACTCAAATTCGTTCCCATTGGTCATGTTAGTATCAATTTAATCTATGTAGGGAAAATGGTGAGTAAAATACATCTACTATAGAGATGGAATAGTCATATAGTCCCATTCCAGGTGTGGAAGTCACCAAGATTATGATTGAAATTGTAAAAGGGTAGATGTAAATACTTTCTTACATCTAATAGAAAGGTCAAGATACCATTTAATTATTAAAAAGTTCATGAATGATAGACACATAAATCATTCCCCACAAATGGGGTGGCAAATCAGTATAACACCCTGGAGAAGACACACACCTCTGCTCCCATCTAGGAGGGTCTTGGGGAAATCACCCCCATAATATACAGATAGACAGACCAAGAATATAATCCTAGTCCAGTTGGTGGTAATTGTACTGTTACAATGGCCACTCCATGGTAGGTAAAAACACCTACCCATGATAAACACATGTCCCGACAGGTGGCCCAAATTTCTCATGAGAATGAATCATTGAAGAAGTCACATCAAGAATGATTGGAAAATCATTATATTATCTATTTTTAGGATTCTCTTGATTCTATATTTATTTAAGACAAAAATTATTTATCTATTATAGCTCATTATAATACCCCCCCATTACCAAATTATGTGAGAAATAGTAGTAATTATGAAGGTATTCATTGGATATGTCACTATAAATGCTTGATTCATTGAAACGGTTTGGTCTATCTCGAGAGCCTATCTATTGATGAGAGCCATGATAGACCTTTGTGTGGGAAGAATTCCGATGTGAATGAGGGTATTACCCTTTCTATATTCCACCCTAATGGTCCTCCACGTGATGGAGATAATTGTGAATTTCATCTATGTAGTACTATTTCACATTTTCAAAATATTTTTCCAACTAACAATATAGAGATGATAAATCCCTCTTATCGTGAGGTGATTTCAATGAAAAGAATTGTCATGTGTGATGAATTTCACTGGTTTTTTAAATCATTTATCAAATAGAATACAACCAGAGGTGAATATATATCTCCAAAACAAACTTGTTTCATTTTACTTCCCACATAGCAGAGGGAATCATATCCAATCCCATTGCATGTGATAAAATAATAGGTATGTTTCCACTTCAGTTTGACATGGTTGTTGAACCACTTTTTAAAGACGAAGAAGATCTTCAACACATGAGGAAATGGTTGTCTAAAGATGAAAAACCAGTCATTTTCTATACTATATCTAACTCTCATTACAACATTCTTGATGTTTAGGTGGAATATTGTATGCATGAAATCTATCTCAATATATGGAAATATCTTCATCACGTAAAAGAAAGGGTATTACCATATAATGAGAATAAAAATCAATTTAAAGTAATATATTGGTCAAATTTCCAACTTGACTTAGAATTTCTCCAATATTCCCTACATCCAAAAATTGAAAAATTTCACGATCCCTTCAACATGCATGTATAGATGCGTTAATGACATTGTGAAAGTCGATCACATACACCCCAATTAGAATTCATATCATAGGATTTGGTTTACATGGATAATTTAATTTCAATATGATCCCAATCCAAAAACGAAAACCAAATGTGGAATCATAAACTCTCATTTCCCTAGGTTTGCTAAAACAAACAAAATCAATTCCTAACTGAATATATGGTCAACATGATTAGGTCTCAACTGACTTTCATAAAAGTGAAGTAAGAAGAGGGTAGGTTGTTGAGATACTTTTTCATCAAGAATCTTAGAACATTGATCAGTTATCCCACCTAATGGATGTCAACCATCTAATTGAGAAAATGTCAACCATCTGAGAACACTGAGCAGTATTTTCCTTATTAATGATTAAAAAATAATCTTTATTATAAATGTTAAAATAAATATAATTTGAATGTTTTGATACCATCCACGAATGTTATAGGTTAATATGACATGATAATATTTCATAAATGAATTTGGTTTGAATTAATAAAGTTTTTAATGCATTAACAAAAATCAATTATTAAATATTGTCAAAATTGACGTAAATGAGTTTTAAAAAAAATATTATATTATTAATTGATATTCTATTCTTAAAAATCTACTGTTCGGCCAAAGGACTTATATAATGATAGGTGTATTATTAATAGACCACTTGGGGTTCACATGGAAGTATATATTATGTTTATTAACCATGTAATATAAAAAATACAATGTGACATGGTAAATGTAAAAATAATTAACTAAGAGTTAAAAGTAAAAGATAAGGTTTATAATGTAACCCAAACCTGTCTAAAACCTATTGGTTGAGATGTTTTTTTCTTATAACCACATTATACTTTGAATAATTTACTTTTGAGCCATTAGAAACCTAATATGAATTTATTATAAAATAATATTTCTAGTTTTTCGTAAGGTTCCCCTCACTCCTCTTATAAATGGGCACTCCCCCTTCTCACTAATTCACAGCTTTAAAGCATGTTTTCTCTGCCAAACCCTGTCGATATATTCTATCAACTTCCCTCACTTAAACATAGAGGCCTATGATTGATCATAAATCCAACCTATGGAGAAATTTTGATCAACTCAAAAGGAATAACCCGAATAAGAGGTAATGTTTTCACCACCCTCTTTCAAGCTCCTTTCTTCTTCAAAATATTCTTTATTTTTTATTTCCATTATAAAATAATAACTCCAGTATCTTAAATATACTGTGATTTTATTATAAATATGGTACAACCATATTCACTATTCTATCCATCCTTTGAATGACATGTCACCATACGTGCGTACATACGGCTTATTGTCTCCACGTCGTGGTGTAATTGTTATTAAAAACATTATTATTTGGATGGGTATGATAATGATGTGTAATTGAAGTAAATAAAAAATATAAAATTTATAATGATTTTGTATATATGATATACCATCCAATTATATACTATTTTAATATCAAGAGAATGATATTGTTGCTCGTTCGTACGTACGGACTACCGTCTCCAAGAACGCGATAATATTCATTCCTCATCGTATCCATTCAAGAATAATTTACTTTTGATTATTAAAAATAATGTTTATGTACTTGATATCATTCTGGATATGAATAAGATACAACCTATGGATAACAAACATGGCTTATATAACAAAATATATAAAATAAAATGAGTAAATGAACACCCGAAACGATGATAATACTAAAATATTATTAACAAAGCAGTATTAAAAGATCATATATGATATCATATTTATGTATATGATTCTTGTATAATTTAATAACAATTATCTCACCATTATACATGAGATTATCCTACCCTCAACCAAGGAAAATAACGATGTAAGGTTTTGTTTTACAATCTCATTATTATCCAAGGTTGTTTTTACATAAGTATCTACTAGGACATATTTAAAATACTTGTCCATGTTTCATAAAATAATTTTAAAAGGGATCCTTTTACGGCATTTTTTGTGAAAACATTATTTTTAATGTTTTAAATATTTATTCTTCTAAATCATTCTCATTATTGTCCATGTTTTCAAAATGCTTTTAAAGGATTTATTAATATGGACATGAATGTTTTAAAATGTTAATTACTTTCAAATGTTTAAAAGTGGTATGTGACACTTTGATTCAAAAATGTCTTTAAATGTCATCCTTTCTAAATTTTGTGAATTTTAAATATTTTAATGAAAAGGATACTTCACTCAAAGGGTTTTACAAATCATTTTCATCTATTTCAAAATCATTTAATGAATTTTAAAAATGTTTTGCAATTGATTTATTATCATACAAATATTCCATATTGTATTGATGGTTTTGTGATATGTTTG
This sequence comes from Viscum album, assembly GCA_963277665.1. Taxonomy (NCBI): domain Eukaryota; kingdom Viridiplantae; phylum Streptophyta; class Magnoliopsida; order Santalales; family Viscaceae; genus Viscum; species Viscum album. The sequence goes on from CAUJRU010000203.1 coordinate 461,272, forward strand.
ACTATGGATGTGTTATTCTTATACCATTCATGGTTTATGGGAAAAGTATTGACATTTCGTATGCTATTTTTAATAGGAATGTTTATGTTATTTTTTAAACTTTTCATATGAGGAATGCATTGGATTTAGTAAGTAACGGGTGGCGCCTGCTATAGCTCCCCAATGCATCGGTAGGTCTCATGAGACAAACTAGTTTCCTGGCACAAGGCCTTGACAAAGTATTTATGTAGTCTTGGCACAAGGCCTTGACTATCTGGTTATGATAGTCTGGAATTATTCATTCCATCTTTATGAAAGTGGTTAATGATATTGCATGTGATTATTCTACTAGTAGAATATCCATGTGAATAAGTAAATGTCATTAACTCATTATATTTTTTCCTTATTATGCTGAATTTAAAGATTGAATGGATTTTGTTTTAGTTATACATTTTCTTAAATGTTAATGTTTATTTTTGAATGTTTTATTTATATTGTTATCCTTACTGAGCATCTGATCTCACCGCTTTCTATGTTTTATTATTCCCGGGATTCAAATAAGTGTATTCTGGTTGATATGCAAGGTTAAGCCAAGGGAATAATGACGTTTGTGAAGGATTATTTATGTTTTTTGTTTGTTATAAAGAGTAATGTAAAATTCATGTATGTAATCTATTTTCCAAGATAGCTAAACTGATCTGTCCTTCGGGACATGATTCCTTGTAATCATGCCAATGTATTAAAATAATGCATTGACTCTGGGTATCTAGGGTCGGGGCGTTATAGTTGGTATCGGAGGAAGTTTAGTAAAAACCTTAGAATCTAGATTTAGATAAACACTGACTATAGAAAATAGACCTAAGATAGACTTTGAGTATTATTATAGAAGAACATCCTAGAATTTTGGTATTGGAGATATTTTGTGAGTTTTCCAAGCAATACATCCTTGCCTGGATACGAGAAGATAGAGGCGGCTCTCGCACAGATGTACCTTGGGGTAAATCCCGAAAACACCGCTTTGAGCTATACTCAAACGGGAACTGGTGCACGACAATGGGCCTTGTTTCACTCTTGGTTAAGACACTCCCTAGGGATATGTGTAGGATAATTCTAATTTTCTTTAAAAAACATTTTGGAGGGTTTATGAGTATATACTTCCTCAAAGAAAACATTTTTATGATTATGGATTATATCCATAAACTGTTCAATTTAATTTAGGTATTTTACAAGTTTGGAATTATTCATTGCAATTCATAAACTAACCTAATGTATTCCATTGTATAGAAATGGTGCCCAGTAGAAGGAATGTGAATTCCAACAATACATGTGATCCAAAGAGTCAGAAGAATCATATCATCCACGGTATTAAGCCAACATTTAGAAGGGAAATATTCTCTCATGTTTTCTCAACATATGAAGAAATAATATCATCTGTTACTAATATAAGTAAATAATTCTCTGAGTCTTATGTCTTTGAAGGGAAGCAAGAGAAAAAAAGTATGGAAGAGAGAAAGATGGATAAAAGGAAGAGGGAAAAGACGAATTTTCTCATATGTGATAACTATGGGAAGAAACACTCTGGAACTTTCATGAAGGGAATGGGAGATTTTTATAAGTGTGGAGAAAAAGGACACCAAGTACGTGACTGGAAGGGTAAGAAAAAGGTTTCAAATGTACAATGCTTTATCTGTAAGGAGTTGGGACACTACGCGATCCAATGTCCAAATCATCAGTGTATGCCCCAAATGATGATATTGAATGATAATCAATTTATGATAATACCTCAGATGAAGAAGAATAACTAGTTTTCTTATGTTGTTATAGGATTATTTCATTTGATTGTTGATTAACAATATAATGGTTATATGAATTATGAAGATAAATAAGGATTGTACTGCAATACTATTTTATTGAGGATTTGAGATTATATGGTTCTATGAAAAGTGACTTAATAGTGAGATACACCTTTTGTAAAATACATGGTTGAAGGAAAGGTAGTCTTTAATATGGTCCCGATAATGAGGTAGTGATTTTGGAATAAGAGATGGTTGATTTGAATAAATTATATTGCATATTCCTGACTACCATGAAACTGAGTAATGATTTTTCATTGTTGGAGTTTACAACATTTTTGGATAGAAGGATTATATCCAGTATTCTATGAATAATAAGGGATTATAAATGTAATAAATGAGGTTTTATGTTAATTTAGGATATTACCATGTTTTAAAATAATACATGATGAAGGTGTTCACATGTTATTACATGGAAAAAAGTATCTTAATTGTGTTTAAATTCCTTATAAATTTTGTACTGTGAGTTTGGATAGAAGTATTTTGGATAATTATAGTTTGAGATTATTTTTGGATTGCATAAAAGGACAACCCGACGGTCGGGCGGCAACCTGCAGCATCAGGCAAGGCCGTGAGACTAGAACCCGCAACTGAAGGGAAACAATGGTGCATCACCTACCACTGGCTTGTGTGATGTCCTGGATTGTATAATGTAGTTTTTTAAATGTTCTGATAAATGAATTATAAATTCATTTTTTTGGAACCCTATACGATTAGGATAAATAGAATATTTTTAATTTCTATTATCTTTTAGTGTGAAAGATGAGTTTGTGGTAAATATTAGTTAAAGGACGTAACTCTACATGTCAAGTATACTTTTTTACTTATTCTATGATGAAATTAATCCTTAATATTTAAGGAAGGGAAAATAAAACCCACAATGTTTTATCCTAATACATTATATTTTGTTGAACCGATGATATTTTAAATCATCATAGATTGATGGCTTTGTGGCCTTCAATTTTACACTTGTTTGTGATTGATGACCCCAATCACTCCCTATAAATATTTACGTTTTCTTCTAATTATGTGTCTCAAATTTCCACCAATTTTCTCCTAATTGAGATCATAATTTTTTGGTGACATCTCATTTCCATTTCCCTCTTATTAAAATTAAATTTTATTAACCCTGTTTCTGATATGGGGTTTCCCACAAATGAATTTTCTATTTTCAACCTTTTATTTTCAAAGAACGATTTAAAATTGAGAGGATGCAATTTATTGAAGGAGGGGAGACTGTAACACCCCAATCATCCTCGTTAGGTTTCCTTTTTAATAATTCAATAGCTTGCATTGTACACAACTTCGAGATTCTAACACGCCGTGACCAATCAAACTAGCTGTTATGAATAGTAACACCCACTTTTTAAAATTTTATAAATTTTAACATTCAAAATGGACTTAATTTTTGGATTTTGAATATTTAAATTATCATAGGGTGAAATTTTGTTATTTTTATAAAAACATTCAATTTTTGATGAATAGAGAAAATTACTAAATTTTAATTAAAAAAAAACCTTTTTATTCAAAATAATTAATATTGATAAATTATTAATTTGTGTGATTTTAGAGTATAATTAGATTATAATTTTCCATTTAATCCAACGGTGTTCATTGGACATAATTTCACATTTAAACTAGCCATAAGAAAGTGCCAATCTTTTGATAGTTATTTTCTCTTAAAAACACGCTTTTTGTTTAAACAATGGGAATTAATTTTAAATTAATTTTTTCCACTTCTGTGTTTTGAATTTAGAAAAATTTATTCCATATTTAGTATCAGGAGGTCCAAACATTGTAAATAGGTAACTTTTATTTTCAGACATTTTGAATAATTATTTCGGTAAATATTTTATTTACCATGCTTAAAGGGTAAATCCGGTAAATAAGGATAAACTAATTATATTATAATAATATTAAATTACCCTAAAACGTTTCCTAACCCTATTGGATTATTCATGGCCTACCATGGGAATCATTGGGTTGATTTTGGGACCCCATGGATCCACTTGTAAGTGATAATGACACTTTATGTTAATTAAGATAAAGTAAATACAAAAATGACATAAGCATATATATTTTAGAAAAACAATTTTTACATTGGGTTATATATGTTATAATTTAGACTATAAATATTCATTATAAATATAAATTTATTTCCTACATAATGGTATTTTATTTATAATTTTTAGACATTGAATAATTACATTTATTTATGACACAATAATGATGCAGTATTTTCCTTATTAGTGAAAGAATCAAATAATTTGTATTATAAATGTTAAAATAAATATAATTTTAAATATTTGATTCCATCCACGAATTTTATTGGTCAATTTGACATGTTTTTATTACTTAAATTAATTTGGTTTGAATTAATAAATTTGTTATGACTTTAACAAAAATGAATTATTAAATATTGTCAAAATTGACATAAATGAGTTTTTAAAACAAATATTATATTTTTAATTGATTTTCTATTCCTAAAAATATATGTCTAGGCCTATAGACTTATATAATGATATTTTTATTATTAATGGACCACTTGTGGGTAGCTTGTAAGTATATAATATGATTATTAACCATATAATATATAAATACAATGTGACATGGTAAATGTCAAACTAATTAACTAAGAGTTGAAACTAAAATATTAGGTTAATACAGTTAACCAAACCTATCTAAAACCTGTTGGTTGATTTGGTTTGACCTATCCCCACCTTATAGATTGAATAATCCACTTTTAATCCATTAGAAACCGAATACTAATTTATTATGAAATAATATTTCTAGCTTTTCCTACGGTGCCCCTCGCCCTCTTATATAAGGGCGCTCCCCCTTCTCACTAATTCACACCTTCAAAGCCTTTTGGCTTGGCAAAACCCTGTCCAAATATTCTCTCAAATTCCCTCACTTAAACCTAGAGTCCTTTGTTTGATGAGAAAGACAACCTAAAGAGCCCTTTTGATCAAATCAAAAGGAAGAACCCAATGAAGAGGTAATGGTTTCACCACCCTCTTTCAAGTTCCTTTCTTCTTCAACTTCTTATTTCTTTGTTATTCCCATTTTAAAATAAAAACTCTAGTATATTAAATATACTTTTATGTTATTATAAATATGGTAGAACCATATTTAGTATTAGATACATCTTTTGAATGACATGTCACTATACGTGCGTACATACGGCTTACCGTCTCCACGTCATGGTGTAATTGTTATTCAAAACATTATTATTTGGAAGGGTATGATAATGATGTGTAATTGAAGTAAATAATAAAAATAACATTATAATTATTTTTTATATATGATATAACATCCAATTATATATGATTTTAACATCAAAATAATGATATTTTTGCTCATGCATACGTACGGACTACCATCTCCACGAACGCGATGAGATTCATTCCCCATCATTTCCATTCAAGACTAATTTTAATTTTATGGTTAAAAATAATTTTTATCGACTTGATATCATTATTTATATGAGTTATATACAACTTATGGATAAAAAAACATGGAATATGTAACAAAACATATAAAAGAAAACGAGTAAGTGAACACTCGAAACGACGATAATAATAAAATATTATTAACAATGAAATATTAAAAGATGATATATGATATCATATTTATGTATATGATTATTGTATAATTTAATAACAATTATTTCACCATTATACATGAGGTTCACCTACCCTCAACAAAATAAAATAACAAGGTAAGGGTTTGTTTTACAATCTCATTATTATCCGTGGTTGTTTTTACGTATGTATCTACTGGGACATATTTATTATCCATTTCCATGTTTCATAAAAGAGTTTCCAAAGGGATTATTTGAAGTGACTTTTTACTAAAACATTATTTAAAATGTTTTAAATATTTATTCTTCTAAATCATTCTTATTATTGTCCATGCTTTCAAAATGGTTTTAAGGATTTATTTATATGGACATGAATGTTTTAAAATGTTCATTACTTTTAAAAGTTTCAAAGTGGTATGGTACACTTTGATTTAAAAATGACTTTAAATGTCTTCCTTTCTAAATTTTTTGACTTCTAAATGTTTTCATGAAAAAATGATATTTCTCTCAAAGAGTTTTACAAATCATTTTCACCTATGTCCAACTCCTTTAATGGATTTTAAACTTGTTTTGAAGTTGAATTATTATGATTCAAATATTCCATATTTTATTGAAGGTTTTGTGATATATTTGACTGTGGATGTGTTATTCTTATACCATTAATTGTTTATGTGTAAAGTATTTACATTTTGTATTCTAGTTTTAATATGAATGTTTATTTTATGTTTACTCATTTTCATATGAGGAATGCATTGGACTTAGTAAGTGATGGGTGGAGCCCGCTATAGCTTCTCGATTCATCGGTAGGTCTCATTAGAAAAATTAGTGTCATTGAACAAGGGCTTGAAAAAATTTTATATGTAGTCTTGGCACAAGGCCTTGACTATGTGGTTATGATAGTCTAGCAGTATGCATTCCATCATTATGAATGTGGTTAGTGATATTTCATCTGATTATTCGACTATTATAATATCCATGTGAATAAGTAAGTGGAATTACTTCATTTTATTTTTTCCATTTTATGCTGAAGTTCATGTTTGAAAGGCTTCTGTTTTAGATATACATTGACTTAAATGTTTATGGGTTTTTATGAATGTTTCTATTTTATTACAATCCTTATTTAGCATCTGAGCTCACCCCTTTCAATGTTTTATTTTTACCAGGATTCCAAGAAGTGTATTGTTATTGATATACATGGTTAAGCCAAGGGAATAATGACGTTCGTAACGGATTATTTATTTTGTTTTGTATGTTATGAAGTGTAATGTAACATTCATGTATTTAATATACTTTCCAAGACTACTAAACCGATCGGTCCTTCGGGACTTGATTCTTTGTAACCATGCCAATGTATTAAAATAATGCACCGACTCTAGGTAACTGGGTTTGAGGCATTACAATCATGACTCAATTTGAAGCTATGGAGTGATGGTGTACAATAGAAACACCTGAAAGGAAAAGATTATCCACAAATAAGTGGATCATAAACATCTTCTAAATAACATAGGGAATCCTAAATTTCCTATTTTCAATGGCTTGGGATATCTAAATAATTATTTGATTCATTTTGTCTCTTGTTGAGATCTCATTATGGGGACCCCTAAACAACAAGAAGAAGGAAAACTCAGATGCTTTATGCAATCATTATCGGGGTCAGCCATTTTAGTGAACATATGTTTTCATTCTTGATAAATCACTAGATGTAACAGTCCTCTTTAAAAGATCCTCCGGAGGGCTCGCTCAATTCTATAGAATACAATGGTCTTTGATCTTAAAATGTATCTGAAATGTGAGAATGAAAGAGTCTTTGACATCATTTCTTGGTGGAAATGATTTACATAATCCCTAAACCTATAGAACCCTTAAAAATAGTTGTTACTAATCTTTATAAAAAAATATCCATAATGATATTTTGACACCATTGATCCCTAATAAATACACATTTTGGGTTTCATGATCTGGAAGCAATTACTCAACAGCTAGAATACTCCATCGCAATGATGGATGCCAAGTCATGGGATACCCCATTAGATTATAGAAGGAGAACAAGAAATGAATATTCCATTATAGTTACGCTTAAGCAAGCCCCGGAACCCACTCATACCTTAAAGAATGCACCATATTATATGGATCCAATTCATGAGCATTTATACAAATGACCACCTCCTTAAGAAGATAAATGAGATTAGAGGTAGAAATATTTTAACGTATTGAAAAACAAGTTATATTACATTAGGAATGACAAAGTCCCTTTATACATCATCTATGATTTTGAAAATAACATAGTCGATATTCAAAAGTCTATGAATCCTAAAAAATATGGTGATAAGGATCTCTAAAACGTTTTTTCCCTCCATCAAAATGTTGGGACATCCTTTCTTGGGGTGTTTCAATATCAAATACATTGTACAAAAGATATTATATTCTTTGAAAGTGAAACTTAGTAATTTTTTAACCTATGTAGAATACATTTTTGGGCCAAAACTAGTGGATGAATGAGTTTTGTAAATAAATTAAAACAAATAATATGAATAATTACTATGATTGGATGGTCAAAAAAACCATCAATTGTTCTCATTCTATTCTACAAACATTGTTATATTAGACAAATGTTTCTCCTGCGGCTTGTACTATAGAAAATATAGCTTCCTCAAATGCCTTATCCTCTAGAGGCCAATCCTCGAAGAAGTGAAAATGTTTGAATGATATGGAAAAAATAGATGAATATGAGATTGTGTAAAGACCTAATTTTTCCATGACCGCATTATAATTTTTCTCGACCATCCAATAAAAACGGGCACCAACCGGGTAAATGGTACAACAAGACTCTACCCCCAAATAAAATATTCATTAGATGAGGTGTTCATTTTTTGATTTGTTCCTATTATTCATTGAACAAATCCCTACTCAAATAATGATTCTGATAATGATTCTGATTTAACTAAACTTCATTGGGAAAATAGTGGAATATGTCATCAAGTTTGAGCATTTTGGAGGAGACGTGCTCACCCTTGGTCCCAATACATCTTCCAAACCCCCAAAATATATTGTGTCCAAAACTCATGGGAAATCTCTCGAATGATATCAGCAAATAAAATGGAGTTTTTCCACCATAGATGATGGTGTCTGCCTAGACATAATTATATTGGAATCCTAGTCAGAGGATTTACTCCTCCTCCAAGACATGTTGGTAGAACTAGTTTATTAAATTCAACAAGAACAAGAGTACATCAATCTCTTATCCTAGGGAAAGACTCTTCCATATCAATAATATCATCCCATTTATTTCATGTAAAAGAGAATAATCATTTGAGAATGTGCTAACCTCTGGATAAAAATATAATATCTTGAAGAAACTTTCACATGTTCCAGCCATGTTGTCAATCCTATATTCTTTGAATATATCAAAAGTCCTCTGGGATTCACTAATTGAGGAATTGTAAATCCCTAAATAATTTTTTGTTGAGGTTTCTTCTTCTAAAGTATATCAGGTAGAGAATTAATATAAAGAATTCCATACAGTCAATTTTGTAACTGGCCATGTTGAGGATGTTTCCATTGATGGAATTGTCTAACCCTAATATATATCTAGAAGGTTAAATAAAATTTCGATTTGAAGAGCCTAAATTTATAACGACTCAAGAGTCATCCTCATCCTAGTTTCAAAAAATAATAAACTAGCTCTAAATGAATATCACATATCTCACTACACATTGATTTCAATGGATTATGTCATTAATGAGAAAAAAACCTAGCAAGATCACAATCAAAACACAATTCAGAAATCATGTATTTGACTCAGGGTTCATGGTTCTCCCGTAGGACATAACATTAAATTTTAAACTTGGAAAACATGGAAACATCAACATGCATCAATTCCTTCATCATAGAACAAATATCTCATATATTCAATAAATGGTGAAATTTGTTCATTGTATGGGGACAATTCCTTATTCAAATCTTCTGATACCAAATACCTGGATGTGTGGTTATATCATAATGAAGGGAATAAATCAGTAGAAAGTTATATTACCCAAATCAATACCAAAAATATCATGGATATGATCCCATATAACCATTTTAATAATCTTTGTACTGATTATGTGCTACCTATTAATCAAATTGATAGGGTGGCATAGAATTTACAATTTTAATTAACAAATTCTATAAGGAAAATCACTACCATTGAGAGCGATGAAACTGAAGATGTTATCAGACCTCTCAATTACCATGGAATCATGAATGAAAATGTATTCATTATACCAACTTATATTCAATAAAGCCCACTTTTGGTGGCCAAACTAGAGGAATTCATCATGACTGTAATAGAAGGTGAATAGAATCATTCTCATACCCTCGTTTTCCCTTCAAGACTACACGAATGTTTTATTTTAGCAAGTGAGCATGATATTATTAAATTATACTCTACTTTTCAAAATGGAGTCTCCTCTCTTCCCATTATGTCACATGTTTTATCAATCCCCCACCCATTGAACGAAGCACAAATAGTGGAGTATGGGGAAGAAGTGGAAGAAGAATATCTTAAGGATACACCTCAATCATTCAGTGGATGCATCTATATCATTGCGGTAGAACTCATAGGGATAAATTAGGTTAAAAAAGAGGATCTATATATCAATATATTTAGTGTGGACATGAATTCCAATGAATATGGGGTATACCTCATTCCTAATGTTGCATCATTGTGTGTTTTTCTAGAATTACATAGGTATAAAATCCATTAACCATAGGTTACCACCCATCGCAAGGGATTTCTATAAGGTATTTGGGGATTCAATAAAGATGGCATGAGGACACACATGACTCACGCTTAGAAAATTGAGGTTGAAGTGTAAAAACCCATCAAAGATGTTTTTATCCGAGATTAATAGTACTATAAATTGTTATCCGTCATTTTCCCTTTGAAAAATAAGAATATTGAATTTGAAATTCCATTGATTTTAGATATATCAACTAGAATTTACCCAAAGATGACATCCTGATTTCAATCACGTAAATGAATATTGATGTAATAGTCAGTTATGAGGAGCTTTCATTCATTGATTGTTATTTTGGGTAAAAAATATAGATTCCCCTAGAAGATTATGATTCCACAAACTTTAGAGAATATTAGAGACTATTATGATATTGGTTAATTCCCTTTTTCTTGAATCATGCTTGTCCCACATAACAACGTGCAATTCACTGCATCATGAATCCCAATCATGGAATATTTGATGTTATATTGACTATATAGTTGTATATTCTTGGGAATGATATTATCACCTAGATGAAATAAGAAACATATTTAGTACTCATCATCAATATAATCATAATATGAACCCCTAGAAATGTTCATTTTAGGTAACCTTAAGAAAATATCTCAGCTGCTTTGTAATCTGCCATTGAATTGGCGTTGTTCCTGAGAAGACTAACGTTATCCTTGACATGTCCCTTCCTCGAAACTCGAATGATTTTAGAGGAATTAAAGGATGCATGGCCTATATTTGGAACTTCCTATCCAACCTCATAAGAACGTGTCTTCCCTTCCCCAACATGACGACAAACTGGGTCACTTATCATTTGACCAATGACTATAAAGAATACTTTTTTGTTTTCAAGAAAAACCTTTTGAGTCCACCAGTATTGATGACACATGTTGATGAAAATATGCTCATTCTATAAGTGACATCCTTAGCACGATCACTGGGTTCCATCCTCATATTAAATAATGATTATGGGAATGAAAACATATTTTATTATCTGACACGAACTATGTTCTACGTAGATACTCGATATTTGGATATGAGAAGAGCTATATGGAATTAAACTTTTTAGTTTAGAAGATGAGGAACAATCTACATCATGACTATATCCCCTGGGATTCTTATAATAACCAACTCAAATCTATCATCACATGAACTATGCTAACAGGGCGTCTGGCACAGTGGGTAGTTATTTTTTTCTAGTTCAATATAAAGTTTAAACCTCATAAATTAGTGAATTTTATGAATTTGAAGATATATTTCTAAGAACCCATTTACAAAATAGAATGCATTAAATACTAAACATTCAGATAATAAAATTCTCTTTATTTAGGATATCCCCCTATCATTGTAATGTACACTGATGGTGCTTCCAGGAGTCCGACGAGGATGAGAATGTAAAACCCTAATCTCAACAAATTTTATATAGGAATTTTTCTATTCCCCCCCAGAGAGGCCAATGTTTCAATACTCCTTCCTATTATAAAAATATTGTACCAACAATGAGGTAGGATATTATTCTCTCATTTAAATCATGGATTTGAACTCCATGTACGAGTGTACCACCTCATGGTTATGGGTGATTCAAATTTATAATCATGCCTATTAATGGGGATTATGTTATTAGAATAGATGAAATAATCCCTCTGTGTGATTATTTATAAGGATTAATGGTAGATTTACCCTCAGATCCAACATTTACTGACATCCACTATTCATATAATTCTCAGGTAGATCCGTTGGAAAATGAAACAATGTATTTTGTATATCCAAATCGGGATGAAATAGTCATCAGCATTTCCCATCGTCAAATGGCTTCACCTTTTCTTCAGATAAGATAAGAATATATCAATTAAAATATTCCCATCCAGAATACATATGGTCCTACGATTGGATGCATACCACCCATCATTTAATATCTTCAAGACTTAATACTACTTACAGGCAAAATTGGAAGAGGGAATTACTAGTGATGAGTGGTTAATTTCTCTATTTTTGATGGCCAAAATAACTAGATTATTCTATTCAAACATTTATTTGATGGATTCCTTCCCAGGTGTGATGATGGATAAGACATTATTACTATAATGAAGAAGTATATATAAGATCATATGGTTCCCATAAATTAGGGTATAGGCTCTCTTATCAAATTCGATGGCTTGAATACATCTAGAGTTCAATTACATGGGATTGAGATAAATTCACTAAGAAGTTTCTTCCCCAAAAATTTCATGCCAATTTCATTCATCAACCCCTAGATTTACTACATACAACTACGTACACCTACCCATTTTTTATTGAAGGAATTGTTTTTATAGGATTATATTCTCTAGAAACGTCTATGATGTTCATGTACATCTTTAATGATACTTATTTCTTCACCAAATGGTATGAGGAAATACTCCTCAATGAATTACGGGCCGAAAACATTGTTTTTTTTTCAAGGATAAATAAATTAATATATTTGGTGTCCTCCTACATTTTTATGGACAATATAACCAATTACTATTATACATAGCTGGGGATGTTATATCATGAATTCAATACCAAATCCAATCATTATCCCAGCTATCATGTAGTGGTCAATGGATAGGTACAACGTTTTAACCATCCCCTATCAAAATTACTCTAGTTGATTGTGGATATAGATAAGAAATCGTATCTTGATAAGCTCAGTTATGGATTATTAAATTATTGTACTAAAACTCTTATTGGAATGTGGAAAACCCCATACTCATTGGTGTGAAAAATATAATTACTCTTTCCCATTGAGGTAAAATTTAAATATCTCCACATTTCCATTTGTAACTAGTTATCACTATATGAAAAATTTCATAAATGTCTAGATGAGAGGAAATTACTTGATGATAATATATTTCACATCTTACATAACATGGAGGTATATAAATACTAGATATTATGATCCTTTAAAAAAGGGAAATCTTCATTCATTCCTTGAAGTATAAATAATATTGGTCCTTAAGATTTTGACGATACAAGGAAAGAAGCCTCTGATGATTTTACCAATGTGGGAGGGACCATACCTCATTCATAAGGTCCACTCTATTGGATATTATTCTTTTTTCATAATATATGAATAACTGACTATATTTTTAACTAATGCAAGGTTTCTGAAGAATTACATTCAATAGCCACAAAAAGTATGTGATAAATGAATGAAATTAAACAACATATCACCATTTACATCCATGTTGCATGATATTAATCGACATAGAACCATTTTTATTTTCACATAATCTACATGACATGTGGTCATACCTGCATGATGTTAATAATCATAGAACCATTTTCCTCCCCACATGACATTAAACTATTAGGGTAACAACTCAATTTTTTGACCTTAAGAAATACCTATGATACCCCAAGTAGAGACTCCATGTGGTTCCTCATATGATAAGTAGCTTACATGCATAAACCTTACTAAAATCATTACCACATTCTCATGAAACTGGATCAACATTTATCCCTTTTTTTATCATTACTCCATGGGGAATAATTATCAATAACAACATTTGTCATGATTATTGTCCTATCAAGTAATGAAGTGAAACAAGGGTCATATACCCTGGTGGAGCCACAATTTTTCTTTCACATCAGGTGACTCACATCACTTCTATTTGACAATAAATTTTACAGCTCGTCAAGAACTATATTTGGCATTGATTCTTTTTCCAATGGGATATATAGTGATTCCAAAAACCTCAATACCGGGCCCAATCATAACCATAAAAAATAAAATCCATTTCATAGTATATGAACCAAATATATACTAGGAAATCTACTAGATAATATGGTTTGATTCTCATAACAATTTGTGTCTTTAACCCAACAATTATTTTGGAAAATATCAGAAAAATATTAAATCAACCTTCATCACATAAAACCTCAGTTGGTGTGGGAACCATCTTCAATCAGTACATGTGTCTTGATTATCATCTCATTGAGATACATTTTGATACCCAGATCATCCATCCTACATCCAACCACCCAAAATAAAACCCCCAAACCCTATGTAGGGATCAAACATGTTTTAGGAACATTATCAAGAACTATATGTGGCTTACTTATTTCACTAGAATGATAAGTAGTAATTCTCAGATCTCCAATATCAGGTGTAACCACAATGTTTAAAAAGTACCTTTATCCCTTGTGAGAATGAATCAAACCTACAGAAGGGGAATATTCAAGAACTATGTGTGGCTTGCTTCTCATCCTATTGTGATACATAGTGATGCCCAAATCTACAATCATGGGACTAGCCATTATTTTAGAGAATAAAACAACATTTATGTTCCCCTATACATGAACTAGATCTTTACATAGAACCTTTCCAAAACATATGCATTGATTCTCATTACAATGAAATGTAAAGTGATATCTAGACTTCTTGACTAGGGCTTATCTATAATTATCGTAATTATAAAATGTATCAATATTCATGTCAAATTCATTTATTTTGGCAGAACAACCCTCAAGAACTATATGTGGCTTCATTATATTAATATTGAGATATGTAGTGGATCATAAATCTCTATTTTATTATATATAAACTATTAATTATAAAGAAACATTACATCATGTGAATGACTCAGATCTATACAGGGATCCTATCAAGGACCACATGATTCTTTATTCTCATATGTAAGAGATATATAGAGATTCATGTGTGCTAATATTTGGATCAGCCACAATGTCCTCATTCATTAATGTCATTACATATCATCCTTACCGCGAGACATTAAACAATATGGAATATGATGAACTATGTGTGTCTTAATTCTCATTCATATGAGATATGTAATGAATGTCAAATCTTCAATCATGGGCCTAAATACCACAAAATGTTGTTAAATCAACAATCCTCCTCTGTATGATTTATATCTATATGGGGAGACCAAATATGAGTTCCCAATTTATGCATGAACTTATTTATTTTAGAATTACATATGTCATAATTCATTCTTCAAAAAGTTACATAATGATGCTTGGGATTTATAACATATAACATCCATGATATTCCATTTCATGTTAGAATCAATCATGACTTTTTGTTTCCTCGAGAATTGGGGATGATCTTGTTGATTTAAGATTCAAACATTCTAAGAAGTTTCTAATAGGTTTGTTCATAGAACCGGAAACATACAATGATTTCATATCCATTTGGACCTACTTTCCAAAGGCATGCACTCATTAGTTATTCCCTTATTAGACTTAGGAATTTTCATTGGTCAAGAGGATGGAAGGTCGGACTCATCACACCTTTTTTAGGGGAATTATTGTCTACTCCAGGACACTCTTTATAGATTTAAGTTATGTTTGTGAATACTTATTAAATCACCAAGTATAAAATGAGGTTTCCTTTAGATATTAAAATAAAAGATTGATATATAAGAAATTTAGAGAATATTTTTTGATGTATTCGAGGTTCTTCATCGATATAGAATCATCTATATTTGTTAGAGATTATAAGTCAATGGTATCCTTTAATACATTATATAAAATTCTCTTGGTCATTATGATGACTGTACTAGTTTTAAAGCCACTCTGTGGGGCACTTGAAGTTTATTGTCATTCAGAAGGACATAGGTTATTTCAGAGTTGGGATCGTACCTGCAAATGGGATACCTACGTATCCTTTATTTAGAAAAGGAATCAGAACCCACGTAGTTCGAGAAAGGGATTATGATTTTTATGTATGATTGATGGCTCAAAGAAAGATTTCATAATTACTTTTACACTCTAAGATCATGTGAGTCATTCTCGGTGTGAGAAACAAGAGGTATTGGTAAAACTAGACAATTGTTCCATGAAATATGCAATCATAAGAAATGATGTGGGGATTATGTATGTATGACTGCCCAAATATATGAAGATTAATATTTACCTCAGGGAAGAAATCCAGGAATAGTTTCCATAAAGGTATATGTACATTATAGAGATTTAGATACTCTAATATTAGGGATTTCTAGTAAAGAAGATGTACAAGTTAGGAGGGGACTTATGATTGGATTTTACTCATGAGAAGGAAGCCCATATCAAAAAGTAGATAATGACTGGTTAAGAGAAATTAAGACTAGGTATTATTACTGAAGAGGAGGCCCAGGTTAAAGGGATTTATTTAGAAATTAAGGGACTCGGGGCTTACTCGTAAGAAGGATGCACAAATTAAATAGGACTCGGGGATTACTCCTAAGTAGGATTCCCATATTAAGGAATTATGTTTGGGGATTACTCCTGAAAAGGAAGCCCATATTTGGGAATTTATAACTAGGGCATACACCTAAGGAGGATTCCCAGGTTAGGGGACTTGGACATGGGCGTACTCCTGAAAAGGAGGCCCAGGTTAAGAATTCTATCACCATAAAGGATTAGGTTAAAATTAATGGAATCTCTATCCTTGGTGACATAAAGATATGTAAATAACTACGTTTTGAGAGATGTTCCATAGAATTCCTTTCGGATAAGCAAGCCAACAAGGAAATCATGACCTAAATGGATTTGACGAGTGTTATGAGGGATTAATATTGAATATGATAGGTGAATATGTATAAGAGAGATGGAATAAGAAATAGGGGCACCCAAAAAGAAGGGGGCATGAAAGTCTTGGGGGGCGTGCAAGTACGGCGTGGGAACATATGTTCTGGTCGCGCAGGAATACCAGAGCGACACATAGGTACTTGCACGACTTTTGGCCCTTGGGTTAATAATTGGGTGAGACTTGACTAAAGCCCTTAGTACTAGCCTTGGGGTTTCTATAAGTGTGGTGCACAAGTTTTGGTGAAGGATCAAGGTGGCGCGCGAGTGCGGCCATTTCCCTTATGGGTTGGCCACTTAGGCGTGCAAGTGTTGATGAGTTTCAACACCTAGGCCTTCCTATCACTCTTTAGATCTTTCGTTCTATGTAAGAAATTACCATAGAAGTGTTCAGAAGATATGAAAAGTGACTAGGGCACTGGGAGCTCAAATATGAGGTTCTGGAATTTTTCATCCTCGAAATGGGGGGGCCCACAGTGGTATTCATAGGCTGGTGAAGACCCTAGGAGAATTTCAAAGAGGGCGCACAAGTCACCTACGCGACCACTGGGAGGCGTGCAAGTACACTTGTGCGACCATAATGGAACTTGTGCAACCCAAGTTCATTTGAATCTTGGTTCATTCCTTTGTTAATTTTTGATGTTTCTTCAAAGGATGGATCACTTTAGGTTCAAGTTATTTCAATTTTCTTTTCTTTAGACTCTGTGATGGAATGGAGCGTCAACAAAAGTCCCCCTTTAGAGTTGGATCCAAAAGAAATGAGGTTGTGACTCTGAGGAAAAGAATAAAACCAAAGGAAACACGGCGCGTAGGTGTTGAAACTGCATGGATGGATTTATTCGAGGGGAAACACCTCCCTAGAATAGGGAACCTTCTGGCCTCTATAGATATCTCTTTCGAGAATAACCTAGATGAAGCGCAAGCCTACATCAGAGAGCTGGAAATGCTCATATATGTCACTAACGATTCCATTCTTGTCACCAAGCGGGTGAAGGAAATGATAGATCGTGGTGCCGCTGAGGGCACTAATGCTTCCGGAGATGAGGAGTGGCATGATTACGTGTCTCATGAAAATTTATGTAATGAACCGAAATTTTGAATAAATATTGTTTCCGAATTTTATGTGTTATTTTATTTTATTTTTATACTAAATTTTTTTTTCATTTGATAACATGAGTATAATTAAAATGAGACCATTGGGTTTTGACTGTTATATGACCATTGGTCAATATGACCGTTGTAAACTAAACGTTTCGATTATTCTCTCTAAATACAAGTAATATTGGTTAATTATTATAGAAATAAGATTCAATGGCCTCACCCAGTAGTCTTGGACCGATCAAAGCCCATACAACAGAACTTGGGAAGGAGGTAGCACCACTGGGATTTGCTCTGGACCAAACCCCAGATGAACTTCATCGTGTGATGCTAGAACGGAATCTCCTTTGCAAGAATTTCAAACTGATAGAATTTACTACTCGTGCGATGTTGGCCGAGCCTCCCTCAGATTCTATCACCTTAGCACACCTTACACTAAGGTCCTATGCTGGTGTGATAAGGGGCTATGTAAGGAGACCGTAACTACCTTGTATAATCATTTGTTTTAAATAAAAATTGGGATTTCTTCTTATGATCAAGTCTATGAATTTTCCAATGACCGGATAAATATAGTATGCATATTTTTGATGAATTTTAGAAAAAGGATATTTTAAAAATGTTTATGTAAACCTTAAATAATTAAAAATGTGTAATGATTTTCGAAAAATGGTCTTCTACAATTATGTTCAGTACAAAATTTAGAGTCTAATAAGATCAACTTGATTTTTTGATGAATATTAAATTATGAATATTGATTTTATGCTTAGGATTAGTAATGTTACCAAATGGATTAGTAATCTCACTTAATGAAAGTATTAATCTAATCTAGGCACCCTGATTAAGTAATGTGATTCAATAAAATGGTTAAATAACGGTTTCATAAATTATTATTCAAGTATTAGTTTTTTCGGGTGATTAGTGTTTTTAATTAAAAATTAAATATAAAATATTTAGAAAATTATTTTTATAAAATGGATTTCATTTTTGAACTCAGACCATCGATATTATGTTAAGTTAACTTTTGGAGATTTTTCTGAAAAAAATGAATTTTAGGTGAATAGTTTATTTATTTAAAAATAAATTAAAAAAATTTAGAAAATTATTTTTATAAAATGGAGTTCATTTTTGAAATCAGAGCATTGATATTTTATTAAGGTCAAATTTTGGGATTTTTCTCAGAAAGTTGAATTTTCAGTGAATAGTAAAAATATTGTTTTAGGGTTTCAGTATGTTTAATGACATCGTCACTGTGTCATGATGATGTCATGAGATATTTTATGGGTTGGCCGACCAAAGGTGATGGATTATTGTATGGGGGTCCCATGTGGCCTAACTCTATGGGAAATACCATGGGAGGGCACATGGTTTTGAGAAAACCACTTTTGAGGTGTCCCTTGCCCATTAATGCCTTGTCCCCTCACCTTCCCTATAAATACCAAGCCATCCTCTCATCCATTTCGACTCCCCACTCTCCCCCAACGAATTTATGGTATCATTACCTCCCAAGGAGTCCTCCCAATGTGCCCCCAAGCCCTCAATGTCCCAACCATTTTGTTTTAAGAGTTACGTTTTGAGGTAAGGGATCTGACCTCTCTCTTTCTTTTCAAAAAATCTATTTTATATAATTTCTTTTATGCTAAGTGTTCTTATGTTAAAGGATGTTATTTTATGCTCATATTACTGCCCTTTTAATGTTAATATAATGATATATCCCCTCTTGCTCTCATTATTTCGTTTTATGATGTTTTATGTGGCGCCGTTAGGCTGCCGAAATTTTTGTAACAGATTCTTTCTCCCTTCTCATTTTTCATGATCTATTTTCATGTAAAGTATTTGATGTTCCTTTTTATAATGTTGGGGTATGCTATCTAAATTTATCAAACTGATCTTTTATTATCATATTATGAGAGACCCCATTTCATCTCTTCAATTCAATATTTTGATGTTTTAAGTGGCGCCGTTAGGCTGCCGAATTTTTAAGTGGTTCTTTCACATTTCTCCTTTTTCAATGTTCTAATTCCATGTCAAGTCTTTCAAGTTTCTTTTTTATTATGTTGGGGTGTGATATCTAAATATATCATACTTATCTTTTATGTTCATATGATGAGGGACCCTATTTTATCTCATCAATTCATTTTTGTTGAAGTTTAAGTGGCGCCGTTAGGCTGCAGAATTTCTAAGGGATTCTTTCAACCTTCTCGTTTTCAAGATCTACTTTCATGTCAAGTCTTTAATGTTCCTTTTCATTATGTTGGGGTATGATCTCTATATGTATCATACTGATCATTTATTTTAATATTATGAGAGACCATATTTGATCTCTTCAATCCATTTTTGGATGTTTTAAGTGATGTCGTTAGGCTGCAGAATTCTTATAAGAGAAATATTATTTTTATCTACCTTTCATGTTCTTCGTTTCATATGGTATATCATTAAAATTTCATTAAAATGTTTTTAAATACTATATATTCTGTTCCCCTACAATTTTATTTATCATTTTTGAGTGGGTGACCCATGTCCCCTCTCTTTTCAATGTTTTCTAAAACCATGTATCGTAGACGTTAAGCTACATAGTTTTCGTCTCAAAATGCCTCCCTCTTTATCTCAAAATTATTTTATCTTATTAAGTGAATACTCAAAGATCTTATTTCTACAGGGGTATTCACATATATATCAAAATTTTCTATTTTAAATTATGGTATTTACATACATGAAACCCGCTTTCCCTTTTCCATGGGTTTAAAGTGACATAAAGATCATGTTTTCAAAGAAGTTTTTAAAATGTTATGATTATAAAATGAAACCCATTTCTTTTATGCTATATGGGTTGTTTATGAAATTATTGATGATGATATATGTGGCTTACATGATAATAAAGACATGTCAAGGGTGCGCCAAGATAGCACTCCAATGCATTGGGTAAAGACTTAATCTCTATAGATGTATTTTTAGATTGATACCTTGGTGAATAACCTGGGTAATTTTTAATGACACCTTGGGGATGGACCTTGGTGAAACGAAATGATTTTCAATATTAAATGTTGTAGCCACACCTTCAAGTTATGAAAAATGTTATTTTTATTATGAGATATCTCATGATTTATTTCTCATGCCTTAATGTTCTTTTCATGACATTGTTGATGTATCCCAAGTTCACATGTTAAATGTTTCCTCTTTATTCCCTTACTAGGCCTTCTGCTCACCCTTTATTTTGATGTATGTCCCCAAGTTTGAGATGTAGTAATGAACCTAGGATGAAGATGAGGAGAATCCTTTCAAGTTTTTAACAAGAATGTTTTATGTTTTCATGTTTTAAGTTCATGGTTTCCAAGACACTATACCTTAAAGATCCTCAGTTTTGTAAAATGAAATGACAGTTTATGTGATAAAAAGGCGGGATTCTATAGTTGGTATCAAATGATGGTTTAGTTATTTATTGAAATTAGTATATGAAAACATTAGGAAGAATCCTATTGAAAAGTTTAAATATAGGAAATCTTCCTTGTATTTTGGTGAGTATTGAGTAAGGGGTTGGCAAGAAAATACATCCATGTCTGGATACGAGTAGGTAGAGGTGGCTCTGGCACAGATGTACATAGGGGTAAAACCCGAAAACACTGCTTTGAGCTAGACTCAAATGGGAACTGGTACACGACAACGGGTCTTGCTGCACTCTTGGTTGCGACACTCCCAGGGGATATGCTTTGGTAAATTCATAAGTTTAGTATGAACCATTGTTAAAGGAACAAAGATAAAATAAAATAAAGATTCACATAAGAATATATGATCATGGATAACCTAGATGGGAAGCTAGGGGATCATAAGTTAGGGTATAATTTTCTTCTACAAGTTATCTATATATGCTTTAACTTCCTTTTCATGATTATTGGATAAGTATTCAAGCCCCTAATTGTATTTTGTTTTCGTAGTTAATGGCGGGAAATGGAAGAACATGTCCCAAGAACCAATCTGATAGGAAATGTGACAATTACCATATTTATATGACAGAGATGATTATGGGATTAAAAGATGATTATTATTTTGGAAGACGTTCACTATTTTGGGGACCCTATATGATCGAGGTAAATAGATTACTACGGTATTTTCATTGAGATGTAAGGTTTACTTATATTTTGAAGAATTGATGAATTTAAGGTGGAATTATAGTAATTCTGGTTACTTGTGGGAATGATTAACCTATATTGGCTAAAATATGTTTAGGTTAGCTACTTTTGTTATAAGATGTTAGGCGTGGTTGATGTTGTTTAGAGATGAACAATGAAGTTTATTTTGGAAGAATATGTTATGAAATCCCTCTTGTATTTAGTTTTCAATCTTAGTTTGGTTTATTTTTGAGGAATTTTAAGCACCATTATTTATGGAATGGTCTATGATGAACTTTGGGTAGTACCATGGAACATTGAAGATTTAAAAGTAGTTTCCATTCCTATGGGATTCTTTCTTTTTGAAGAGTTTTTTTACCTTACCCTTTCTGTTTTTGGGATAATTTTTAAAGATAGAAGAAATAGATAGTTAATATTTTGGGGATTATGTGATTCTCTAAAAGATGATTCTTGTGTTCTGATGAGACCAAGTAGTTTTGAATGCTCATCATTTGGAGAAAAGATTAGTTTTGGTAGAATCTTATTAAAGGATGAAACTCTAAATGAAGGTAGGTATATTTTCTTATGTTTTTGTTCTATGTAGTAAATGAATTCATAAAATTATGAAAAGAAACCTAAAACAAAAACGTTGTTGGTTTACGTTTCCTACTGGGTAATCAAATATCGATTACACAAATCATAAGTTCGGGATTTTCTTATGGTCAACTTTCTCCTAATAAATTTTTCTATCACTCTCCCTCAGAACTTGACCCTTTGTTTTCTCCTCCATGTCCATGTTTTCCTACATGGAATCCTAGTGTGGGTTAACTCGGGTGACCTTTGTACTTCCCTTTATTTCTTTTAAAGTAATAGTTTTACTGACCCTTTTCTGATGTGAGACTTTCAATGAAATTTCAAAACCCAATTTTAAAAATTGTGCGGACGCAATTTCTTAACAGGGGAAGATTGTAATGACCCTAAATTTTGAATAAATCTTGTTTCCTAATTTTATGTCTTATTTTATTTTATTTTTATACTCAAAAAAATGTTTCATTTGATAACGTGAGTATAATTAAAATGAGATCGTTGGGTTTTGAATGTTATATGACCATTGGTCAATATGACCGCTGTAAACTAAACGTTTCGATTATTGTCTCTAAATACAAGTAATCTTGGTTAATTATTATAGAAAGAAGATTCGATGGCCTCACCCAGTAGTCTTGGACCGATCGAAGCCCATATAACATAACTTGGGAAGGAGGTAGCACCACTGGGCTTTGCTATTGACAAAACCCAAGATGAACTTCATCGTGTGAAGCTAGAATGGAATCGCCTTTGCGAGAAGTTCAAACTGATAGAAATTACTACTCGTGCGATGTTGGCCGAGCCTCCCTCAGATTCTCTCACCTTAGCACACCTTACACTTAGGTACTATGCTGGTGTGATAAGGGGATATGTAAGGAGATCGTAACTGCCTTGTGTAATCCTTTGTTTTAAATAAAAATTGTGATTTCTTCTTATGATGAAGTTTATGAATTTTCAAATGACCGGATAAATATAGTATGCATATTTTTGATGAATTTTAGAAAAAGGATATTTTAAAAATGTTTATGTAAACCTTAAATAATTAAAAATGTGTAATGATTTTCAAAAAATGATCTTCTACAATTATGTTCAGTACGAAATTTAGAGTCTAATAAGATCAACTTGATTTTTTGATGAATAGTAAATTATGAGTAGTGATTTTATGCTTAGGATTTGTAATGTGACCAAATGGATTAGTAATCTCACTTAATGAAATTATTAATATAATATTGGCACCTTGATTAAGTAATGTGATTGAATAAAATGGTTAAATAACAGTTTCATAAATTATTATTCAAGTATTAGTTTTTCAGGTGAATAGTGTTTATTAATTAAAAATTAAAAAAAATTAGAAAATTATTTTTATAAAATGGATTTCATTTTTGAACTCAGAGCATCGATATTATGTTAAGGTAATTTTTGGGGATTTTTCTGGAAAAAATGAATTTTCGGTGAATAGTGTATTTATTTAGAAAATAAATCAAAATTATTTAAAAAATTTATTTTTATAAAATGGAGTTCATTTTTGAAATCAGAGCATTGATATTTGATTAAGGTGAAATTTTGGTATTTTTCTGAGAAAGTTGAATTTTCAGTGAATAGTAAAAATACAATTTTAGGGTTTCGGTATGATTAATGACATCATAAATGTGTCATGATGATGTCATGAGATATTTTTTGGGTTGGCCAACCAAATGTGATGAATTATTGTATGGGGGACCCATGTGGCCTAACTCCATGGGAAATACCATGGGAGAGCACATGGTTTTGAGAAAACCACTTTTGAGGTGTCCCTTGGCCATTAATGCCTTGTCCCCTCACTTTCCCTATAAATACCAAGACATCCTCTCATCCATTTCGACTCCCCACTCTCCCCCAACGAATTTCTGGTCTCATTACCTCCGAAGGAGTCCTCCCAAGGTTCCCCAAGCCCTCAAGGTCCCAACCTTTCAGTTTTAAGAGTTACGTTTTAAGGTAAGGGATCCGACCTCTCTCTTTCTTTTCAAGAAATATCTTTTATGTAATTGACTTTATTCTCCCTGTTCTTATGTTAAAGGATGTTCTTTTATACTCCTCTTACTACCCTTTTCATTTCCATATAATGAGATATCCCCTCTTGCTCTCATTATTTCGTTTTATGAAGTTTTAAGTGGCGCCGTTAGGCTGCCGAAATATTTGCAACGACTTCTTTCTCCCTTCTCATTTTTCAAGATCTATTTTCATGTAAAGTATTTAAAGTTCCTTTTTATTATGTTGGGGTATGATCTCAAAATTTATCATACTGATCTTTTATGATCATATGATGAGAGACCCCATTTGATCTCTTCAATTCAATATTTTTATGTTTTAAGTGGCGCCGTTAGGCTGCCGAATTTTTAAGTGGTTCTTTCACCTTTCTCCTTTTTCAAAGTTCTAATTCCATGTCAAGTCTTGCAAGTTATTTTTTCATTATGTTGGGGTATGATCTCTAAATATATCATACCGATATTTTATGTTCATATGATGAGAGACCCTATTTTATCTCATCAATTCATTTTTGTTGATGTTTAAGTGGCGCTGTTAGGCTGCTGAATTTATAAGGGGTTCATTCACCCTTCTCGTTTTCAAGATCTACTTTCATGTCAAGTCTTCCAAGTTCCTTTTTATTATGTTGGGGTATGATCCCTATATATATCAGACTGATCATTTATGTTAATATGATGAGAGAACCTATTTGATCTCATCAATCCATTTTTTAAAGTTTTAAGTGACGCCGTTAGGCTGCCGAATTCTCATAAGAGAAATCTTATTTTTTTCTTCCTTTCAAGTTCATCGTTTCATATGGTATATCATTAAAATTTTATTACCATGTTCATAAATACTATATATTTTGTTCCCCTACTGTTTTATGTATCATTTTTTAGTGGGTGACCCATGTCACCTCTCTTTTCAATGTTTTCTAAAACCATGTATCGTAGACGTTATGCTACATAGTTTTTGTCTCAAAATGCCTCCGTCTTTATCTCAAAATTATATTATGTTATTAAGTGAATACTCAAAGCTATTATTTCTATAGGGGTATTCACATATATATCAATATTTTCTATTTTAAATTATGGGATTTACATACATGAAACCCGCTTTCCCTTTTCCTTGGGTTTAAAGTGACAAAAAGATCATGTCTTTAAAGCAGTTTTTAAAACGTTCTAATTATGAAATGAAACCCATTTATTTTATTCTATATGGGTTGTTTATGTAATTATTGATGTTGATATATGTGGCTCACATGATAATACAGACATGTCAAGGGTGATCCCAGATAGCGCTCCAATGCATTGGGTAAGGACTTAATCTCTAGAGATGACTTTTTAGACTGATACCTTGGTGAATAACCTTGGTAATTTTTAATGACACCTTGGGGATGGACCATGGTGAAACGAAATGATTGTCAATATTAAATGTTGTAGCCACATCTTCAAGTTATGAAATATGTTATTTTTATTATGATATATATCATGATTTCTTTCTCATGCCTTAAAGTTCTTTTCATGACATTGTTGATGTATCCCATGTTCACATGTTAAATGTTTCCCCTTGTTTCCCTTAATGGGCCTTCTGCTCACCCTTTCTTTTGATGTATGTCCCCAGGTTTGACATGCAGTAATGAACCTAGGATGAACATGAGGATAATCCTTTCATGTGTTTAAAAGGAATGTTTTATGTTTTCATGTTTTAAGTTCCTGGTTTCCAAGACACTAAACCTTAAAGATCCTCGGTTTTGTAAAATGTAATGAATGTTTATGTGATAAAAAGTCGGGATGCTATAATGTAAGTTTTCATTCCTCATTTTCTTTGCAATTTGATTTCAGTCAAATATTTTTTTACTCAAGGAAATTATTTTCTTCATCCTACATCTTCAAAAGAAAATAACTACTGAGGTTCCTTTGCCACAGTATAGCCATTGTGGTACTGCCATCGGGGCTGCTGCTGAATCTCCTCGTGATTCGGGCAAGATATCTCCCGGCCAGAAGGCCATGGATGAGGAGATGGAAATGGCCTTCCATTCTCCAATTAATGTACCTATAAGGGAGATTTATGACACTCCCAAAAGTCCAAAGAAGCAAAAGCAACAAAGGAGGATGTCCAGAGTTAAACGCTTCATTAGTAGCGGTAAGTCCTTTGAGTAATAATGAGTCTTAAACCATGAAAATATTGCTCATTTTCCTTGGGATTGCAGGGGAATCTTCAATTTCTCCTTTATACGAGAGGACTGACCCTCCATTGAAGACCATAGAGGGTACTGGTGAACAATCACAAGTTCCGGCTGACTTGGATGCTCCTGGAGGAGAGCCAGCGTCTGTTCCCAGTATCCCTCCTGCTGCTGTTGCAAGAAGATAATGACATGCTTATGGTAAGTTAACAATGCTTTATAAAACTGTTTAATGAAACATCGACTGACTTCTATTCTGCAATACTTTATGTTCAACCCCTATATTAGAGATTTTGGCGGCTATTGCAACTGATACTATGATTTTATCTGAAGATGTTTTCCAGGTTCAGGGACCGCAGGATGAAGGTCTCCAAGAAGACACATCAAATGCTCCCACTGGTGAGATTAACCAGGATTCTGAGATGATATTAAATTAAATGATGGAACTTGGTGCATCATTTGGAGATTTTATAAATCATGTTAAATTACCATGTAATTTAGAAGATTATGGGTGTGAGTGTTATCCTACGTCGTATTAAAAATAACTTCTTATTACATGTCTAATCATGATCGGTTCAAATATGTAGTTCTATCTAGGAAAACTACTGAACTACCAATGCCTGAAGGGGGTATAGAAAACCCAACTATTGCAGAGACATTAGCGCAAGTGGAGATGAACCCCGTAGAGCTTCCTCAAACACACCCTTAAAATCCTGTTGAAGCTAGGAAAGAATGGTAGGATCCTTGTCAAGTTACTGATCTACCATTGGCTAAGGGATAACAATATTTGTGACTATACATAATTTTCAAGATAGCCAATTAACTTTTTTATCCATTGAAACTAACCAAAGATTTCAATTGATTATGTAGGGCCATCAATTTTTGCGGTTAGATATGGAGGTGAACAATCAGCCAAATCCCCAATGGGAATTGAAATTGAAGAAGCACATGTCAGGGGGGAAGGATCAGAACATGGCACTTCCATAAGTGCATTAATCCCAGATTACATTCCCCCATGTGACAGTGATACTAAGTCGGATCTGGAAGTTCAAAAGGTGTTCCAATTTTCACGACGCAAGGCATGGCAGAACATATAGAAAATCCAATTTGAAGTGCCTCTAGAGGAGCTTTCATTGAAGATTCCCCGGTTGTCATCCATATTTGTCATACTAGGACTTGGTGGTTTTGGATATGAAAATATCCATGCTACGGTGAAACAGTTCATCTTAATGATGGAGCAGGAGAAAAAGTGTCGTGAAGATCTGACCAGGGTGAAGCTTTCAGCAAACATTAGTGAATTTGAGGCCATGGTATCCTGAGCTGAGGCTGATTATGTTGCCAAGATGATGGAGTTGAAGCATAAGATCAAAGATAATGACGTCCAGCAGATGCACCTTCAGCAATAGTTAGATACTATTTCTGGGGAACTTGACCAACTCAATAATTTATTGGTGGGAGATCAAACAAATGGGATGAAAGCCATTGCGGATGCCAAGAATGATCTCCATTAGGCTGAAAAGAGTGATGTTTGTTTAGTGCATGATCTTCAAGTGGCTGCTGATGAATCTCAGGAAGTTGTACATCAAATGATGACTTATGTTG
Source organism: Viscum album (assembly GCA_963277665.1). NCBI lineage: Eukaryota > Viridiplantae > Streptophyta > Magnoliopsida > Santalales > Viscaceae > Viscum > Viscum album. Next base: position 489,585 of record CAUJRU010000203.1, read on the forward strand.
ATAGCCTCTTGTAATTTTTTAGAAAAGAGAAGAGACCCCAGTCTGAGGACGTCCTTCTAACTTTTGTGTATCAAATGGAATGAATGCTTTCATCTTCAATCATTTGTGCACGTATTTTCCTGCTACCTTCATTAAATATTTACCTAAGCCAATGGACCTAGTAAGCATAGTTTGATTTTTATTAGGATTATTATAAATAACCCTACAAACATTGAATCTTTTAATTTCTCAATATTACCTAAATCATAAAAAATGTATTTTTAGTGAGCTGGAACTTGAATTTTATTCTGAGTTTCCATGTCTTTTGTGGGAAGCTTAAATTCATGCATGTCGGACATAAAAAAGGATAATGTTTATGGTCAAAATAGCTTTGAACAAATGAATTAGAATTGTCTCAATTCCTTATTAATTCATTTCGAAACATATTACCACACCCAAGTATGAGGGAAAAAAATGTAAACTATGACTTAAGAAGTTTTTAATTTGAGAAATTATATGAAAAATTGATAAAAGTCATTAGAAGAAGTAGTTCCCAAGAATGAAGTTACCATTATTTAACTAACTCATTAGGGGGTTGAATTATGCAGGGCCACCTAAGGGAATTGGCAGCATAGTCAAATAATAGCATCTTTTGGCTGACAAGTCCGTTATGTAGACTGTTTATACAAGGTCGCCTAAGGTAACGTGTGACATATTCAGGAAAAATAACTCCCATAAATTTACTTTCCTAGTGCTAAAAATACAGTGAATGTTTATGGAGATTCATATTTTCCAATGTATAGTGTTTGATGTATGGAAAGAGGTACTTGAATATGGAGACGATATTTCCAAACTAGATTGTCTAAGAACTGGATGAATGTTACTCCTACGAAGGTCTGACCCATGCATATGGAACATAAATATAAACCATAGACTTGAATACTTTATGATCATGAAAAAGAACATAAGACAAATATGTTAAGGATGGATATTTTTTTCAGATCCCTAAAAATTATCGTTAAGACCAATAAGGACAAAAGAGTATTTCTTTCCATTAATGAAGTTACCACTATTTAACAAAAACGTTAGGGGGTTGAATTATGCAGGGCCACCTAAGGGCATTGGCTGTATAGTCAAATAATAACATCTTTTGGCTAACAGGTCTCTTATGTAGACTGTTTATGCAAGTCCGCCTAAGAGCACATACTGCATGGTCAGGAAAAAGAATTAGCAGAATTTTGGATATTTTTTTTATTAGAATTCAGGAAATGGGTTATGAAGATCTGAAAAATACTTATGGTTAGGATTATGACACATAAAAATGGGCATTTGTTCAATTAGAGTAGAGATACACAGACCAATGCTAACCAAAATCATGTTGTGGCTGGGTCCTGAATTGAAATGTTGGACTTCACTACCTATCCCTTACGGATGGGAATCAAGACATAAATAGTTCATGAAATATATTTTAACGTCATGTGGGATGAATGTGTAAGAGATATTAGTTTAGGGTCATAAAACGTAGACCATTATAATAAATACACAGTGTGTGTTTTCATAGGGACTTTTTAGCCAAGGGACTGAAAGTGGAATTTGGGGTTAGGCCCAAAAGACTTGGGGATAGATTCAAGGGGCACTAAAATGTTCTTACATATCCTATAAGGATGTGATTCAAGCCCATGTAGTTCTAGGAATATCCTCTATATAGATTTGGTTCGTACATGTGAAGGGTGAAAGGGGAATTTAGTGCAATGATGGTTTGACCCAAGATAAAAAGTTCGGGAATTTCCATGTATGCACGTAGTCTTTGAAATGTAACATGATTGGAAATCAATGTAAATAATAATTCCATCTCAGGTGAGAGTATCAAAGAATAATTTAGTTTATTGTCGTACAGGACAAAATTTTTGTACAGTTTGACGTCGTATAGCAAGGAAGAAGGTGAACCAATGTAAAGATATTGATTCTGGGGGCGGTTTCACGAATCAACATCGTATGAGATGGAGGTGAACAGATTTGAATATATTTCTTTTGCGCTTGAACCTCGGGAGGTTGCCGACGTACCCAGCCTAAAAGTCCAGGATCAAAGTCCGCGTAATTCAATTAAAGAATGAATTAGTGATCAAGTTGTTCTTGGGGAAAACGACCTAAAACATGGTGTTGGGACTTAAGTGTGGTTAGTGGCCCCGAGAGGGTGTTATGGTTCATGTTTCCTCTAAGATCATGTAATTCATACTCAGTTTGCGAAACAAGAGGTAACAAAAAACATAACGATGCACTATTTAATGTCATGTAGGACATATGAAGGGACTATGTAGTTTAAATTCTTACAGTTATGACTATTGGTGCTGCACAGTTTTGTGTCATGTAGCAGGGACAAAATACAGTTCAACGTCATGTAGTTAGGACGATTGGGACAATATAGTTTAACGTCATATTAGACGAATAGGGGGACTGTGCAGTTTAATGTCATGCAGTAATGAAAAAATAGGGCACCGTTTAACATCATGTTGGACGTATTAGAGACTTTTTCACAGTTTAACATCATGTTGGAAGAAAAAGGGACGATACAGTTTAGCGTCGTGTTGGACGAAAGTGCGAATATTTTAAGGTCATATGCATGGACCATTACTGTATAGTTTAACGTCATATAGGACGATAGAAATGGACTTCTATACAATTTAGGGTCATGTAGTTAGGATTTCACAGTTTTACGTCATGTTGGACGTCACAGTTTAATGTGATTTTGGACGTAAGTATCAATAGTTTAAAGTTGTATGCATGGACCATTGGTTATGCAGTTTAAAGTCTTGCTAGATGTAAGGGACATCTGTATAGTTTAGCATCATATAGTTAGGATGTCATAGTTAAATTTCATGTTGGATGTAAGTTCCAATAGTTTAAAGTCGTATGCATGGACCCTTGGTTATGCAGTTGAACGTCTTGCTGGACGTAAGGTACTTTTGTAATGTTTAGTGTCATGTAGTTAGGACGTCACAGTTTAATGTCATGTTGGACGTAAGTGCCAATAGTTTATAGTCGTATGGATGGACCATTGATATATTTTCTGTTCATAAAATATATTTCATCAGAAATCTGGCATTGGTTGGAGTAGTGATGAGTTCTCCATCCATTGAGATTAAAGAATAAGCTCCATTGGAATAGACCATATGTATTGAGTAATGTCTTTACAATTTTGGTTCAATCTTGGGTGGTTTCTTTCCTCTTATCATTGGTGTTATGAGAACTAATACCAATTCTCCCTGAATGAATTAATGAAGACGAACATTTTTGCTGAATGCTCGTGCTATTCGATTCTGGTAGACTTCCAAGTGGTGTAGGGTGCACAATCTTTTCTCATCTAACTCTTCAAATTCATTCAATTGCTTTTGAGATTGTTAATCTGTAGATGACTGATCAAAAATGGCTACTCTGAGTGAATGTTATTGAACTTCAGTAAGAAATACTGCTTCCGTTACATATATCAGTGAATATGGAGATGACCGCGTTGCAGTGTCGGTGGTGGTCTAATAAGCCCATAAAGCATGAAAGATTGTATCAGGCCATAACCTATTGTCATTATCCACCATATTTTGCAGTATATTTTATAGTGTCTTGTTGACGGATTCTATCTGGCCATTGGCCGCTGTATGATACTGAGATGAATGGTTTGATTTGATGTTGCATTCTTGATAAAACTTATTCATCTCGGATGAACAGAATTTGGTGCCATTGTCCGTCAATATGGTATGATGGACACCAAATCAGGTAATGATGTTAGAATTGCTGAATCTTACAATGCTTTTAGAACTAAATTCTTTGAAAGGTATTGCCTCTTCCTATTTGGAAAAGAAGTCATTAGTAGTAAGAATATACTTAAACTGCTTGGCTGTAGGTGAAGGATAAGGTCCCACCACATCCATTCCCCATGTGGAAAATATCCATGAGTATTTATCTGTACGAAGTAACTCTGGGGGGTGATGAATGAAGTTGGAATGTACTTTTCATAAATGACACTTATTTGTGAAATCAACACAATCTCGTATAATTGAAGGCCAAAAGTATCCAAGCCTTCAAATTTGATCAGACAGTCTATGTCCATACTGGTGGGCACCACAGACTCCTGCATGTACCTCTTTCATGAAAACAATTGTCTCTTCACCATCAATACATCTGAAGAGAACTCCATAAAAACCATGCTTGTAGAGAATTTTCTCTGGGTGATCTGGGCTATCATAAAGAGTATAATTGACCACACGTCTCCAAACTTGTTCTTTCCCGACTCTATCAGGTGGAAGTACTCCATTTTGAAGGTATTCCCTGATAGGTGTCATCTATCCTATAGTATGACCATATGGTTCAGGAATGGGACTAATTTCATTGATTTCCTCTGTTCATATTTGAACATAAGGTGAAATTGTATGACGGTGGGAAATAATGATGGTTTTCGCATCCAGATTTGGATCTACCAGAGCTCTGGGTATATTACCCAGTGCATCAGCTTGAGCATTTTGTGATCGCGAGACATAAGAAAATATCGATTCCATGGGAAATTCCTCCATTAACTCTTTGACGTAATCATACAAAGGGAAAAATTATTCTTTTTGGATTTCATAATACCCATTGAATTTCTTGATTACTAGGTATGAATCACCTTTCACTTTTAAGTGATTCACTTGTGCTTGAAGTGCAAACTCCATGCCTGCGATGAGAGCGTGGTATTCTGCTTCATTATTTGTACTGCCTCCCAACAATGATAAGGAATATGGAAACACTGCATTTTCTAGATAAATGAACACATCTCCTAACCCAACTTTTTTGAATTTAGGATTTTCCATTTTCCTTCCCGTTGGACTTTCGGATGCACCATCAAAGTACATTTCCCATGTTTGAAGACAATCTTGAATAGAGAAGACTTTCTCATCAGGGAGTTCAATATTTGAAGATGTATCTTCTACTGAAGGGTGTTTAGTAAGGAAATCATCTAGAGCATGGCCCTTTATTACATTTTGAGACACATACTGACTATCGAACTACTGCAAAATAACTGCCCACCTTGCTAGACATCTTGTAAGCATTGGACGACTAAGGATGAATTTGAGAGGGTTATTGCAAGATACCAATTGGACCTTGTAATTTTTCATGTAGTTTCTCAACTTTTTAACTGAAAAGATTAATTCCAGGTGTCACTTCTCAATACGTGAATATCGGGTTTCTGATTCAAGCATAGTCTGACTGAGATAGAAGAGGCTGTTTTCATTCCCAACATCATTCTTATGAGCAAGAAAGGCACCCAATGAAGCTGTCACAGAAAGGATAAGTGGCCTTCCTTCAACAGCTTGAATTAACACCGTTGGACTCAAGAGATACTTCTTTAGAATATCGAATGCTTCTTGACATTCTTCAGTCCACTGGTAAGTAACTCCCTTCTTCATCAATTTGGTGAAGGGCAAGCTTTTGGCTGCAAAATTGGTGATGAAACGACGAATATAGGCTATGTGTCCTTGAAGTCATCTCAATTCTTTCAAATTTCGAGGAGGGGACATACCAAGGATTGACTATGTCTTCTCAGGATTGAATTTGATACCATGATTACGTACAACAAAACTGAGAAATTTCCCTTTAGTTACCCTAAAAGCACATTTTAAGGGGTTCATCTCCAAATTATATTGCCGAAGTTTTTGGAATATGATTTCCAAATCAGCGAAGTGATTAGAACCTTTCCAGTATTTGACCACAAAATTTTCCACGTAACATTCAACGAATTTCCCTAAAAATGGTTTGAAGATACGATGCATGGAACGCTGATATGTTGCGCCAACACTCTTTAAGCCGAAGGGCATTACCTGATAGCAAAACACACCCCGAGGGGCCTTGAAGGCTATGGATTCTTCATCTTCTGGATCCATTCTGATTTGATTATATCTGGAATATCCATCCATGAAGGAAAGTGCTCCATATCCAGCAGTTTCATTGATTAAAAGTTCTATAATCGTAACTAAAAAATCAACCTTAGGACAATGCCGATTATAATCTCTGAAATAGATGAAAACTCTAATTTGTCCATTCTTATTTTTCACAGGGACAATATTAGCCAACCACTTGTGATATTTAACTTCTATGTCGAAGTTAGCTTTGATAACCATATCCACTTTGGCTTCAATTTTGGAAGCATAGGATGGTTACGTTATTCTAGCGGCTTGTTTGAATCCTCGATGTTCTTCTGGAAAACCCAAACGATGAGTATCAACATCAGGATCAAGGCATGGAATCTTTGTATAGTTCCAAGAAAATATATCTTGATTTTTATATAGAAAGGAAATATACATCTTATGCTATTAAAGAGTTATAGCTGCGCTAATTAAATTGGGGTGTGCATCTTCTTTTGTACGCATATTTATCTCTCTGAGTTCATCCACAGTGGTAGAGATACCCTTTTCAAATGCTGGAGGAGCATCCCTGAGATCTTTCTCTTCTTCATCAACATGTGTTATTTCTTATATTTCTACTTTCATAGTACATGATAAATTATAATTTTCATGATCATAAGAGATGCTAAAATTTGAACATTTTGAAGAAGAAGCATCCATTTCCAACCCAATTAATGATGAAGGGTCTTCTTTGGGTATTAAATAGGAGATGATGGATTGAGAATCAACATCATCATTCACCTTTAACATTGCTATATCTTTTTCTGGCCTGGGTGGCGAAGTATAGACTTGCTGGATTTCAGCAAATGAAATGAAGACATATCCATTTGAGCTTTCATCATCGCTTGTTGGATCACCATTTTCTCAGATGATTTCTAGAATTATTGTCGTAATTGACATTATGGAGGTTTCCATAAGAGTATTTTTATTTGGGTCTATCCTGTCAATTTGATAGATAGGTAATACATAATCTGTACTCACATGTGATAATGGGTTTACTAGAATCTTTTCCAAACCATATGAAGCTTTGACTTTGGTAATCTACCTTGTTTTGTATTTCTCAATTTCCTTCATGTGATAGAATTCCGCCTCAATGTATTGAGACTCACATGTCTTGAATGGGGAATTATCACCATACAATGTCACAACAGGACCATCGAAACAATACATGAGACATTGATGGTATGATGAAGGGATAACCACATGTTGACATTGCCAGGGTCTTCCGAGCAAGATGTTGAAGGCTGAGTCTTGATCAATAACCATGAAATCTGAATTGGATACAAGATCTCCAAACTGAGTTCTGAGTGTAATCTCACCCAGTGGTTCTTGTTCATTTTAATCCTATCCTTGTAACATCATAGTAGAAGGAGATAAATCAGATTCCTTGAGGCCCAATCAATGAAGTTTACTAATGGGCATGAGTTTGACTCATGAACCATTATCAATGAAAACTCTTAGGATGTCTACACCATTGACCTTTACAGATAAATACAAAGGTTTAATATGCCCATGCACGAAATTATCTTAATCTTCATCTGTGAAAGATATCACTGCGTGGAATTCCGCAGGATTAATCTCTACGTGGTAGACATCAGCTGCAGAAATTTCAGTTTCAAACTCATGAGGACTTGACAAAGTCTCGATGAGTGCCTCCCGAATATCTTTTGATAGATTCAAAGCATCCAGAATTGATAACGTGGCAGTTACTTGGCCCAGGTGAATCAATATATCATACTTTTGATCCAAAGGTCTGTGTTTCCCAACAGGAACATGTGGTTTAGTAGGTTCCCTGGAAGTTGATGCTTTAGAAGTTGATGCATCTTGTATCGGAGTAGGAGTTGGTAATACACCTAGATTTGAAATATTAGACCAAATAGGTCTATTTACTTGCTGAGAGGATGAAGGTGTTACCTCCAATCGATCCTCTAGAATAACTGTTCTAGGACTGAATCTGCCTTGTGTGGAAAAACTTTATTTTTCATTTTGAGCTCTTTGAAGGGCTCTACCACGAGTTTCTACCGCATACACAGTTCTATCAAGGGTAGAATTGGAATAGTGGCCTATAGAAGATCCATGTCTTCCCCTATACCCTGAGCCTCTGGAACTTCTTCTAATTCCTCTGTTTGGTATGGGGAAACTAGGTTCATCGAATTCGAAACTGTGATTGGCATAATGATCTGTTAAGTGAATCATATTAACAGATTGAAATATTATCTCTTCATCCGATGAAGACTCTACCTGACTAGCCAATTTAGGCTGTTCCATTTGATGGTACGGTTCCCGTGGCTTTGAAGTAGGTGGAATAAAATCTTCCAGAGTCAAAGAGAACATGGGCTTTGACACATACTCATCTTCTTTGGATTAATCTTATTTCTTTGAATCATGTCATTTCTTTGAGTATTTTCTGTCTGATGAAGAGGTTTTTTCTACATCATTGATGGAAGAAGACACAATTGGTTTCATCAATTGTGTTGTAAAAATAGAATAAGTTAATTTGATCATTTTTCTGAACATCCAATCTTCAATGTTTTTGTTCATTTTTGTTCTTGACTTCTTTCCACTCGCCTTCTTCCTCCGGAGTTGTAGCAGTAACACATGCTACCTGAGCTGAAGAGGCTTTCAGTATGACTTGTCTCGAGTCGACCATTTTTTGTAGGAGGTCCTTGAAGACAAAACACTCCGAAATGGGATTCCCCAACATTTGAAGAAATGGGAAATAGTTGGGATGGTCTTCATATCCTTCTTTGTTTGGCCTCTTGGGCCTTGGCAATTGAACCAAATTATTTTCCAGAGTTGAAATGAAATAACCAAGAACTTTTTCATTTTGGAAAGAGTTATCATTTCTCTTCAAATCCCCAAACATTTTTCTTCTTTGATTTATTTTATTATCTTGACAAAATGACCTCTGTTGTTGGCACTCAAGAGGTAGATCCCTTCGAGAAGATGAAGGTTTTGAAGTAGAAATAAGTACAGGTGATTTTTTAAGCATAACTGTAGCAGTATCTACTTTACTAATTCTTATTCCTGGAGCTGATGGAATTGCACGAGCTTTATCCTTAGTCTTTATAAGATAATTTTCAATCTTCTGAGCGATTGAAGTAAGGTCTCGAAACCCTCCTATTTATTTTTTCAGGGATCAGTGGTGCATTACGTAAATTTGCCACACATATTGGAAACAATTCCTCTTGAAGGAGTGCTAAGATTAGAGAATATGTTAATCCCTTCAAACGAGAAATGAAATTTGAGACCCTTTCATTCTCCCTTTTATTATAATTTGTATGAACAAAAACTAATGTCTTTGGAAACGTTGAGCTGAACTGAAGAAGAAATTTTTGGTGAAGATCCTCTCATCTGGTAATTGACTAGGATTGAAAGCTTGTGTACCAAACAAAGGCAGGCCCTTGTGATGACTGTACAAAACAACTAAGCTTAACTGCTTCATGGTGCTGAAGGTTTCCCATCATAGGATCGCCACGAGAAACAAAATGTGTTAATTGTTGCTCTGGGTCTCCCAAACCATTAATGATTGGGAATGTGGTACTTGCAAAATTTTATGGGGGATGAATTGCATCAACCCATTCAGGGTAAGCACTCTTTTTTGGTTTAATTTGATCACGCCTTCCCTTCATAGATTCCAACCGAGCTGTTAATGACTCAATAGTAGTTATTGACTTTTGAGAAATATTCAATTGATCTTGGACCTGAACATGTTCAATGACTGGAGCTTGGACAGATGTGGCAGCTGGTACTACAACTGATGGCAGCACTGACGATTGTTTTTGCACTTGACCTGTAGGATTAGACCTGTAAGAGTGTACTGAAAAAGGAGGTTATTATTGATCCATCTTAGTAGCCAAAACAAATTCCATTGGATGACTGACTCCAGCATGCTTAGGAGGAAGACTTCCCTGAAGTAGTTATTCTTTCATCCTCCTCAATTCCTTCATTTATTCCTCTTGTTGTGCAAATCTTTTATCTAATGAGAGTGATTGGCCTTCTCCAGAGGAAGGGTATGTAACCTGATTCTTTCCATTCCCCTTGTTGGATCCCTTTCGGAGAGGGATAAGTTGGTTACTTGAAGGATCACCCAGATTTTGGGTAAGCCTTTGATTTCGTGTACTCACACATTCTTCATTTGTGTCTTTGCATAAAACATCTTTTGGAGGAACCTCTTCATCTGATCCCTCTGAGTGAGTCTCATCTGGTGGATCAGCAACAACGGCATTGATGACATTAATTGATGCATAACGCATCACATCTCTTCTATCATCATTTCTGTGATATTGTCTTATTCCATGTCCTTTATGAGACATTGCCTTTTGTTGATTCGATCCCTCAAGAACTTCTAGATGAACTGTAATTTGGAGGGAATCTCATGATAATTTGGATCTTCGTTCCTCTTCGGGATTATTCCCTAATCAAGAGAATACCTACTTTCTCCGAGGGAGGGATTGAGGATTTGAAAAAGTCCCCAGCCTGGTGGATTGGGGCTATTCTTGCGGTTCATTCTCAACTCCTCGAATCTTATTTGTTGATTCTAAGGGTTGGGTTAAAAGAGTCCCCAGTCTGGCAAGCTAGGGTGTCTCTTGAAAGGCTATGTCTGAGACTTTCTTGAAATCACTCTTGATCTTGAGGACCTTAGTCCGGAAATTAACTGGATGCATCAATCGACACCCACTTTTATCACCAGGCTGAAAAGACCGTTAGATGATTTATGACACTTCTGTCACTTGATGATGTTATTTCTCCATACGAGAGGCCGATTCAATATTCTCGTTCTCTTGATGCAGGAGTAATTCAACAACTAGTTCTCTATATTCTTGACTTTGAGAAGAACTAGTTGAGGCCTATTCTTGGGAAAGCCGTTGATTTCGCACAAAACTATCCCTATGTGGCCAATTTTGGGAGATAAGATTGCATGAAACCACATTTAATGGGTTTGTTGATTAGAGAGTACAGTGAAATGTAGTGCTCCATGAACACCCCATACTATGACATGAATACCAGATGGGGAATTGGCAATTAACTGGGGAAATATTCTTATTACAGTAAGGCACGAATGCCGAAGGGATCTCTCCTATTTTTCAGCCTTCAGATATCGAGAGACTGACAACGATTCCAAGTCAATTTGGCAGTGTAACCTTTCTATTACCTTAACATGATTTTCATTTTCATCATAAGGTAATACATTATTTTTCAACTGAAAAAGAGTTTTCCATATGTTGAGATGAATATCATGAATCCCATCTTCCATCAAAATCTTTGGAATGTCATAATGAGAGTCAACCAAAGGCCAAAACATGACTGGCACTTAACCCTTCACCAATTGTTTTCTCAGGTTCAGCATTTCCTCTTTATCATTCAATGAAGATTCTTCTACCTGATTAGACCAGAGCAGGTGCTTCCTTGTTGCTTCATAGGATTCAAAAATATTGGTAGAGAATCCACTGATCAATCTAGAAGATGAATGACCCAGGGGTGGTTCGGAGAATGACCTACACCTCGGGATATCTCTTGATTGAGAAATTATTTCACTTACTGATGGTAAAGCATCAGACATGACTGGCTTCACTTTTGAAAGTGCCTGAAGATAAGAGGGCATTCTCGTCACTGCATTGTCTTCTGAATATTCTTCCAGGAAATGAAAATTACTACTGGGGAGAAGACTTTCTCTGCTAAATTCATCATCATGGGGAGGACCACCATAATGGGTAGCAACAAAAGATGAGACATCATGCTCGTTGATCTTCTGGCCACATAGAGGGTTATTGTAGCTCTCATCTGAAGATGAAACGTCGAGATGGATCTAACTGTCATGAAGCCAGCCTTCATGAGGAAGTTTCTGATGAAGACCTTTGGAATTAATGCTCCCACTATTGGGAACTGAGTGAGTAGAATCTTGAATTCCAATAGATAATTGTCTGAGGGCTTCAAGAACTCCAACATCGAGTAAGGACTTATCACAGATGGGCCCCTGATTTCTTGACCGTGCTGGGAGGGCTTTCTTTCATAGATACCTTCTTACTCAATTTGGCAGGTGTGTGTGCCTGCCCAGGAGAAATAATCATGTTAGGATGATTATCTCCACTCAATCCAGGTGTATGTCCTTGATTTGGTTGTCCGTATGATATGGGGGAGTATGCCCCACAACCCTCTTGGATTGGAACAGATGTGTGTGTATGTTTCGGAGTGAAATGTTGATGTGTCAATCCACTGGTAGGGATAGAATTATGTGTCTTTCCCTGAGATGCTGCAGAAGCTGTTATAATATCCTGGCAGGCATCCAGGATATGAGTATGGATTTGCTTCTGCTCTTTCACCATTAACAGAATGTTCTTGGTGACATAAGCTGCTAGAATAGGGATATACTTCCATTCCATTCTTGGAGTAGGTGTATGTTCCTGCTCCTGTCCTCCTTTTCTGTTTAGCGAATCCTGATATTACTCAAGTGTGGGAAAAGAGAGTTGAGTATGCCTCCTGTTTGTCGCTAGAGCTTTCCGACTGACTTCTCTGAGTGATACCAAATTAGACTGTTGGTAGGTTTGATCAATACTAGTAGGTGTATGTGCATGATTATTGCACTCCACCGAACATGGTTCACGAGCTTCCTTCAATGCTGACAGACAAGGCTACTGGCAGGATTGATGAGTTTAAGCAGGTGTATGTGCTTGTTTACCAGTTGTCAACAAATTAGGTTGGCGGCCTTCATCGTATGCAGTCAGACGAGCCTGTTTACTAGCTGATGATTTATAAACAGGTGTATGTTCCTGTCTATAGTACTTCGCCAGAATATCCTTGTGGGATTTGCGTGCTGCTTCTAGACGAGTCTGCGGTATAGCAGAATTAAAATGGACGGGTGTATGTCCCCGCTTGTTGCTTGCAACCAAGTTAGGTCGGTGGACTTCTCTAGAGATAGAAGAGTTGAGAAATTGCTCATGGTTGATCGGATTTCTCCTTTGGCACTTCTTCTTTCCTGCTCGGGTTCGAGGATCCAAAGCTGAACGCCTGGAGTCGATACCCTCATCATGTTGAGGGCGCACTGCCGCACGAGTCTGGTTGAAATTGTTTATCAAATCCATTGGGAAGGACTCTCGTCTCTTTGAATTAAGGCCCTGAGGGACCTACGCATTCACATCCTCAGAATATGGGAGTGACTGGTGATTGTGTTTTGGGGATAACGACCCGAAATGTTTGAAAACAGTTGTTGTCACCACCTGCTTCACGATCACTAGTCCTCGTTGTCCGGACGACCAGGGAGAATTGTTCACTTGGAGGGCTTGTTGAACAGCCTCCAAAGTTGGAATGGTACTGTGTTGATGATAATCCTTAACCAGTGCATTCGATACCCAGCATTGAAGACACTTAGTAGGTTATGTCATCCTCAGAGCGGATGACGATTCAGTAGGAGCAGCATCAGATGCATTCACAACTGAGGTTTTCACAGGAGAGGTATTTACAGATGTGATCTTAAGAAAAGCCATTCTCGTAATGCTGAAGGTCATAGAAAAGATTGCCTATATGATATAACAGACATAATCAAGATAAGTCCGGCCACTAAACCTTTTTAGATAAGCACATGTGTTATTTATTGTTTTGTTGGCCCTCTCATTGAGTTTTAAATAGGGGCCTAACAAATAAGTAAAACATCATTTTAACATGGTTAAGGATTCACATCGGGTTCACAATTTTTGTTTCCTCTAGAATTGGGGATGAACTTGTTGATTTAAGAGTCAAAAATTCCAAGAGGTTTCTAACGGGTTTGTTTGTAGCACAAGAAACATCCAACGATTCCATATCAATTTGAACCTACTTTCCAAAGGAAGGCGCTCATTAGTTATGCACTGATGAGGCTTATGAATTTTCATTGGTCGAGAGGATGGGTGGTCGGACTCATCACCCATTTTTTAGGGGAATTATTGTCTACTCCAGGACTCTCTTTATAGATTTATGTTATGTTTGTTAATCCTTATTAAATTACAAAGTATAAAATGACATTTCTTTTAGATCTGACAACCAATGATTGATATGTACGAAATTTAGATAATCTTTTATATGTATTTGAGGTTCTTCATCGATAGAGAATCATCTATATTTGTTAGAGATTCTAGGTCAATGGTATCCTTTAATACATTATATAAAATCTCTTGGTCATTATTATGATCGTACTGGTTTTAAAGCCACTCAGTGGGGCACTTGAAGTTTATTTTCATTCACAAGGACATTGATTATTTCAGAGTTGGGATCATACCCGCAGATGGGCTACCTATGTATCATTTATTATGAAAAGGAATCTGAACACACGTAGTTTGATTAAGGGAGTATGGTGTTTATGTATGATTTATGGATCAAATAAAGTTGTCATAATTACTTTTACACTCTATGCTTAATTGAGTCATGCTCGGTTTAAGAATCAAGAGGTATTGGTAAAACCAGACAATTGTGAAATGAAAGATGCAATCATAAGAAATGATGTGGGGCTTATGTATGTATGACTGCTCAAATAGATGATGATTATGATTTAATTCAGGGATGAAATCCAGGAACATGGTCCATAAAGGTATATATACTTTATGGATATTTAGATACTCTATTCTTTGGGCTTACTCTTAAGGTAGATTCCCATGTTAGGAGGGGACTTATGATTGGGTTTTACTTCTGAGATGGAAGCCCATATTAAAAAGTAGATTAGGACTGGTTAAGATAAATTAAGACTCGGGCTTACTCCTAAATATGAGGCCCAGGTTAAAGGTATTTTTATAGAATTTAAGGGACTCGGGGCTTACTCCTAAGGAGGATGTCGAAATTACTGAGGACTCGGGGCTTACTCCTAAGGATGATGCCCAGATTAAGGAATTATGGTTGGGGATTACTCCTGAAAAGGAAGCCAATATTTGGGAAATTATATTTGGGGCTTACTTCTAAGGAGGATGCCCAGGTTAGGGGACTTGGACTGGGGCATACTTTTGAAAAGGAGTCCCAGGTTAAGGATTCTCTCACCTTAAAGGATGAGGTTAAAATTAATGAAATCTCTTACCTTGGTGACATGAAGATATTTAAATCCCTAGGTTTTGAGAGATATTCCACAGAATTCCTTTCAGATAAGGAAGCCAACATGTAAATCATGCATTAAATTTCTTTAAAGAGAGTTCCTAGGGATTAATCTTGAAGAGGATGGGTGGATAGGTATAATAGAGGTGGAATAAGCAGGAGGGGAGCACAATTCTTGGTGGGCGCACAATTACTGCATGGGCACGCAAGTCATAGTCATGTAGGTATACCTGTGCGGCACATAGGTACTTGCGTGACTTTTGACCCTTGGGGTAATACTTGGGCGAGACACGACTCAAGACCTTAGTACTACCCTAGGGGTTTCCAAAAGGGTGGCGCGCATGTTCTGGTGAAGGAGCAAGGCGGTGCGCAAGTGTGGCCATTTCTCTTAAGGGTTGGCCACTCATGCACACAAGTGTTGATGAGTTTCAACCCTTAGGCCTTCCTCTCACTCTTTAGATCATACGTTCTTTGTAAGAAATTAACATAGAAGTGTTTGGAAGCATTTAGAAGAGACTAGGGCACCGGGAGCTCAAATATGAGGTTCTGGAATTTTTCGTCCTCGAAATGGGGGGGCTCAAAGGGGTATTTATAGGGTGGAGAAGACCCTGAGCGAATTTTAAAGAGGGCGCGCAAGTCACCTGGGCAACCACTGGGCAACGCGCAAGTACACTTGCGTGACCTTAATGGAACTTGCGTGACCCAAGTTAATTTGAATCTTGGTGCATTCCTTTGTTAATTTTTGATGTTTCTTAAAAGGATGGATCACTTTAGCTTCAAGGTATTTCTCTTTTCATTCCTTTAGACTCTGTGACAGAAAGGAGCATCAAAAGTTTTTTTAATTATGCTAAACTACATTTCCAATGTCCTTTCTGTATGAATTTAAACTACACGGTACCCAAAGAAATATGTATGTCTCGATTTTCGTCATATTTCCATAAGTAGTGAATACTAGGGATTAAATACAGAACCTGGGGATAGGGTAAAAGAAAATTTATACTCTTCGATATATAATAAAAAATATAGGTAATATATTTTAATTTTGATCCTCTACTTAAAGAGCCCACTAAAGAAACCAGAGATATCCCTATTCTACCAATGTGTTTGATCTATCTAAAAGACTCAAAACCCTTTTCAAATATTAGTCAAAGGAATTTTTAATACATTGAACCATACCCATTTTCCCATGTCATACTCCTAAACATGAATGCTTTTGAATATTCATAATATTTCTTCTGCTTAATGTTGTAGAATGTCTGATACGGGGGAACTCCATTACCTGACCATGTAGTGTGTGAACCCTTTTCCCTTTGAATAATTCACCCACATAATGGGCCCATCGACCTAATGATGCCAATTTTTTAATATCCAATATTTTACCTAGTTTTCCATTCATAAAACACACCGTTTAATGGAATTTTCAAATAGCCGTAATGTCACCCTTTAGAGAAGCATCTTCTATCCCTTTGAGCCGTGATGATGGTATGATGGAGACTGCAATTTAATGTTATTGTTCATCCCTTTCATATTTTTCTTATTTTATTTCTCCAGACCTAATAGTATCCAAGGCCATGGTTTATAGTTTCCCCCTTCCTTTATTCAATCAAAATTGGGATAACATTGGGTTATTTGACTAGAAACCATCCACAGATTCCGTAATCATATTATCCAAGTCCAATGGCCTGAAACAATATGTAACATACTTCCTAAGCTCGTGTTAGACCTATGCAGAGCAACCATTTCCCTTAATTATTTGAAAATACTAACTTTGAATTTTCTTTTCATATTTAGTTACTTACTACACAATCCATACATTGTTCTAGGATAGAAACAAATGTTCATAAAAAACCATCAAATTTTAATGATATAATGTCATAATTCATTATATATCATATTCATGATCATGAAGTATGCACTCAAATTGGCCTTGTATATAAAAACCTGCATAATAGGTTTTCCAGCCAAAGGATTCCATTATTGACTATGTTGTGTGTGACCTAGTTGGCCATGTAGAAAACTACATCGTAAATGGGTTTACAATCAGTGGTAAGTTTCTCCTCTAGAGATACATCCTCTAAATGTCAAAAGCCTTTTTTCCATTTCATTATTCAGATCTTGAAATCCCCAAATACCATTTTAAAATTTCTATTCCTAAACATGGAAGTATAATTTCAAATAACTTACCAATAATGGGAGAATCATCAACCTTTTCGATCAATGCTAAAAGACCTTCAGTCGTACCCCCCTTCATTTCCTTATTTCAAAAAATTAAATTTTATGACTTAATGTCCTTTCTAAAAGACATTAAAATTCATAATATAATGTCCTTACATCATTAATTTAAACTAAACCTCATAATATCTTAGTTACCCGACATTAATATACACAATAACTTTATCCTTTGTTAGAAAAATCCTTTTCATCCTATCATTGTTTTACTAAAAAAATGTACCCTCTTTCCCCCATTAAATTTATATAGGCGTGGTTCCCCATTCATCTCCTATTATGACATAGATATTATTATAATTTTTAAACAAATTACCATTGATAAACAACCCATTGTTGTCTTGAGAAATCCAAATTTCGATAATCATACTTTACCTAAGATCAATATAATGTAAGAATTTGGGGGAACTATTTTACCTAAATGAGAATTATATGACCCATTTGTCCTTTCATAATGCACCCCCATAATGTGCTTGTCAGCTAATGGATTTCACTACATGACGAAGAAGAATGTACCCTAGTTGGCATTCAATAAAAAGGCCCATATACAGCGGGTTTCAATCAGCAGTAATATCATTCCCAGGGGAGACATCCTCTATTATCAAATATCATTTATGAGATTTAGGATCGATAAATTCATGGATCAAGATTCCCCTTGTATATATATGTTGAATATTGGAGCATTCACTCTCACCAAGCCTTGGTTGGATTATCATCTCAAAAATTGTGGTGAATGCTATTTGATCTAAAACACAATCCCTTTATGACCAGAATGCTAGGATTTTTGTTACACACAAGAAGATAAATAGTAATCACCATGACGAAGACCCTCAAAGGGAATTAAAGATAAAAGTTGTGTCTCATCTCGCTATACATAATCTCTATAAGGTTTATGAAATTTTGTGAAAATTAAATTTAAAAGGCACATATATTGATAGGTTGATAAACAAATAGGGGGCATATAAAAAATACATGTATTGCCTAATAAATCTCCTTCATAATGAGATTATGAAAAAAAATGTGGTGATTACATAGAGAAATAATGTTTTCAGGGGTTTCTATATGACTCTATTAGTAATCAAACAATGTTAACAATAACTCTTGGTTTATGAGGATGTTAAATATCCCACATCTGGATCATTGTAATTATGATTATCTGATATGAAGATGAAATTATATGGAAATAATTTTTGAAATTATGTCTACAAGAGGAAATTATGGATACATACATATATTATTATATATACAAATATTTTTATTCATGGAGAAAAACCATAGGAAAATCCAAAAAATTGAATCTTTGTATCATATATTACCAGAGGCTATCATTATATCCCCTCGATTCTTCAACATATTCCAAATCTTCATATGTTGGTTGTGGAAGCCCAATCAGTCAACAATCCTCTTTCTCCTCCTCCTGAGAATGCACTTCATTGGCTTCCAAAATGGTAGTTCCAACTTCTGATTGGCCTTCTCCTAATGAATAGTGGAGTGGTTTGAGTTCTTCCTAAGCTACATCCAATTTTCACAGGATACATGAATCTTTAATGGACTTATCCAGATTTTTATAATCAAATCACTATAATATTGTATTGTGGGTGGTTTCAACTTTTTATAGTGCCACACGAAAATCATCAATGTTGGTGAGAAGTACATCCTTTGTTAGGTATTTCTAATGCTTATTCTCATATTATCATTAAAGAATAGTATCTTTCACCATACAGTGGATTTGAATGTAATAAAACCCATCAAATCCCAAAATTCTAAACAAATATGAACGTCATTGGATTCGTAAAGGGACAATCTCAAGGGGAATCTCTGAGATTATATTCCATATGTCCCATCAAGCCGTGTGACGTGTGATGTAGATAGATTTCTTATCCTCAATGCTGATTTAGGGTTACTATAAAAAGGAGTGATGTACACTAGGATTAGTGTACAAAATGAAGTGTTCGATTCTACTCCCATTTGAATAGCGTAATCCTTGATTTTTAATTCTAGTCGAGATGATGTGGATGCTTCACCCCTAGACCTAACCACAAAAGTTGATAATCCTAAAGTATGAAATCATATCATGTTTAACATCTAAATAATAGAATAATAGTGGAAATATTAAAAAATCTGATGATACTTACCCAACAAAAATATTGAAACTTGATATGATTACTCCCTTTCTTTCTTAGCTTCATTAGTCTTCGCAGGCACTAGCAGATGAGGCACTCTCTTGGGTCTTCCCTGGATCTGGTAGATGATCATTAGGACGAAATCCTATTACAAGCTCTATATGAGCTTCCTCTTCTTCAATAGTTGGATTTATACTGATCTTAAAGTATTCATCATGAAACAAAAATATAAGATAACATGAGGATGGAGATGAACATTCTAGCCAGTATTGATTATGAAATCAGAGATAAAAAAGATTCATTGGACAGAAAATAAAAACTCATGTCCATTTTGTTATATATATAGTGCCTAAAATTCTACTAAACTGGATCGAAGGTTAACATGTTTTAATACGTCCTTAAATAACATTCCACGAAATATCATGGAATATTTTGAAATCTGAATCCCCTTGTTAATCTCACATGTGCGAACACTTATAGGGGTTGGCTCATGACCCTTCGTCGATGAATTAAGACATCAAAAATCATCCTATACAATAGCCATTAGGTCAGTATCAGTCATCGCACAATTATATGGTGCATGATAAAATAATGAAATTTTATAGAAATGGAACACAATCATTGATATGTAGCTTCTCGTGATGCAATTATGACATACTAGATGCCTCTTCTCTTTCTGCAACATTGATAGTTTCAGTTCCATTAGAAGATGATGCACCCCCAACCCTAATCATTTATTCAGTTGTGTGTTATTTTTTCATCATAGATATATGTGCTAGGTTTGATGTAGCATCCATGGTAATTGATGGATCATTTAGAACCTCTTTATGGGATGAATGTGAAGGAGTTCCAACAATTTCATGATGTATAGACACTTGACCAGGATGAATCCAAAATTAATGATGTCAAGATGTCATACCAATACATAAAAATCAATTAGCCAAATTTTTTACATTTCAAACTCTCTGTTTCTTCCCCTTCATCAAAATAGGAATAATATTACCATCATAAAAAATGGGTATTCCTAGTGGGAAGCCTCCCACCAAATCATCCCCCATGGCTTGCCAGCCTGGATATACATCTTTTGATTCATTGGGTGATTCAATAACCCCAAGAAGAGTACCACCAGAGAAATATTGTAGCAATAAAACCTCAATTGATTTAACTATACCAAGATACAAATTAAGATGGTATTCCACCGGAGAAATAACTCTTTGAATGAAACATAAAGACAATGTAAAAAATAATATTATAAGAATAAAACCTACCTCTTCAGGATTGATAAAGTCACACCATTCCTAAAATGAAAAATTATTGATACCAACAATAGTTCCATGTTCTATCATATCTTTCACTCTCTATATTGTAGGGACCCAATCATGGGTTTCATATATGAGCATCATTATCACCCAAATATAGATCCATACTCAATCATGATTATCCTGAAAACAAATATGAGGTGGGGCTCAAAGATATCATATCTCTTGAATACTCAACTCTTCACATATGATCTCAAAAATATTTTTTGCATCAATGGAATAGTCCTTTGAAATTTGGAATTACTCTATTCATACATAATCAAAATACATTTTTCCATTCTTTGAGTAAAATACTAATGTTGTTGAACAGATTTCCATCCTTATTTTTTATGTTATAGATGGTGTATGTGAAAATGGAACCTGACTCTCTTCTGGACGATAGTGGCTAGAATGCCTGGGTTCCATTTTTTTTAGTGATGTTGGCGTAGCCCTCTTGATTTTTGTGGGTGGATTATATCATGGATGAGAATGTTTCGATGAACTAGCAACATTTTCACCCTCAATCTCTGACACATACGATGGAGCCTCTAAAGGAGACAAGACCCCCTCTAAGATAGAAGGGTCTTTTCTAATCCATATCTTTACTAGAACATGAGAAAAATGACTATTCCAACTCCACTTTAGGTTATGATCCAATCAATGATTCTTCATACCTGATGTCTAATCTATATATTTCATTAGCAAGAAGTAGAATGGTATACTCTCCATAAATTTCATAGTGGTGATCCTCTATAGCTATTTAGCTACCATAGGATGTCATTTTAAAATAATGTTCACAGAGGGGATAGAATAATTTCATTACCAGAAAATGAAATATCTTTAAAACAAGTATAGAATATAAGCCTCACATATGCTCTCACTATTGATCCTAGTCTCCAAGACATTATCCCAAATGGTGAGCATGTATGACCACTGATCCATGAAGGTCATTCCATAATCAACAAACATTTCTTTTTGCGGATTCACATAGGGGATGAATTTGAACTCATTGAATGAAATTATACTTGTATGAATTTCATGAGCTCTCAATTATAATGGATAAATACAAGAAATAGTTTGGATATATGGTCATAATGGGATCCCACGTTCCTGAATCCCACTCTATATGAAATAGTCATCTAATGATACATGATTCATCCCCATAAAACCTTTCATAGTCAGTTAATTCTTTAAGTAGGATTATAATAATTAATATGTAGTAGATTCCAGTAGATTTATTCCAGCATAGGGGTATCCGAGCCCACTATCATTTTCTGAAGCAAATTGGCTGCTACAAAAAATGTAAATAGCCTTATAATACCTTTGAAATCATGGATATGAAGCATATAGATACTCAATCACTAGACCATAAATCCTGCAAGATGTTTCTTGGTAGAAACATTGGGCTTGACATTATAGCCCCATTTGTGAAATTCCCAATTTTCTTGAATTTTCTTGAAGGTTTTGGGTACACCTCTCTTCACCACCATTGGATATCTCTATGGATATTTTTAGCAGGAGAATCCCCCTTATTCTTCCTTAAGAAAATTTCCATCTACAACCGTAGATGAATATCCACATTTTGGTGGGGATTTTACTTCTTCATGTCTTCATTCATTTTCATTAACTCGCACACTAATGTCGGCATATTTTCAGCGTCCTACAGTGTTTTCATTAGAGGTTTGAACTCGTCGTATATATCTTTAAGGATTATATCCCTAGAGATCTTATTAACCTCCCATAAACTAATACTGAAATATTCTTGTTTCAGATGAAATAAATATTATGTGGATCTGAAACTCAACAACACTAAAACAATATCTTTATTCCAATATGCATATGTTTCTCTTCCCACATGACCTCATCAATTATGACACCTTCCATACCTTTTTTGAACTATTCAAATGTTATACATACCTGATACTACCACATACATGTGGTCATAAAAGAACCTCCGGGGAGAAATTCTCAACCATTCATCCAACCAATCGATTGATCTATTTATGAATCATGAAGAATGGGAGAATAATAATGCAGCTTCAATTCAACTTTTTGTGGCATCAAATCTAGAGTACACATGTTGTGATAAATTACAGGGGCTATGAATTTAATTCATGTGTCAATATATTTTCCCGCATCATATATTTTATTATATGAGAATATATTATAATATTGAAAATAAGATGTTGGGAGATAATTCATTGGATTGGTGGGAGGACTTCTCTAATCTTTCTATATTCTAATTTGGTAAATACAATGTTTTATAAAAATATCGGTGATGTATCTTTAGATAACCCATGAAACAAAAATGGTGGTATCATAAATTTCATAATAAATGATCCAAATGAGTTTCCTCATCTAATAAATCCATTTCATTGGCTTGTTCATCATAAATTGAAACCTTCTAGACAAACATTTGTACTAAAAAGAAACATTATGTTCATATTAGAATTGTATCATTTTGAAGAATACCATAGAAATTAGAATTTTTTTGGAAGTAATTCTGGCATTAATGTGTCTCGTGCAAGTGTCTCATGCATGTGTGTCTCGCAACACATTCATCCAAGAATATGCATCATGCTTAGAAATACATAATTTATTTGAGTTAATTAAGAATTTCGTGGGAAATGTGCCCTAGAGTCTACATGTAGGACATTCACTAGCAGAGCCAACCTTTCCAAATCACAATAGATTTCTATTAGAATTGAGATCCTATTTATAGACCCTGAATTCTACCTTCCCGTTGAGCTTTCATGGAGGACTCAAGTGAACAAATAATCATGGATTATTGTGTTATTTATATACTTTCTATTATTTTTCCTTAATATTGAATTATTATTTTTTTATCAGATCCAATCATGTTTGAGGAATTTTGTATAAACATTATTTTATCACACAGACCAAAAGGAATCAAATGGAAAAGAATTAGAAATAGGAGGATAAAATATATGATAAAATAGAAGAAATTCAAATTAGAAAA
Organism: Viscum album; assembly: GCA_963277665.1. Classification (NCBI taxonomy): domain Eukaryota; kingdom Viridiplantae; phylum Streptophyta; class Magnoliopsida; order Santalales; family Viscaceae; genus Viscum; species Viscum album. The sequence goes on from CAUJRU010000203.1 coordinate 513,172, forward strand.
TAATAGTGTACCCAAGGTATCCAAAAGCAGTGTCGGCATGCAAGAACCAACGCACCAACTACTAGTGGTCTACATAGTTGTGTGAACAAAGATCTTTTCCCAATCTCCCATATTTTTATACAATCATAACAGTGGGTATTCAATTGTATAGATAAATTTTCTAAATGGTAAATTTCTAATCTTAACAGAAATGTTCTTTTCTCAAGTCCTCCAAAACCCTCTATGAAATTTTCTAACACCAAAAAATTAGGGAAAATAGTGGCATAATACAATATAACTTCTTCCAATGTTTAATATTAACAACAATTACCCAAGAAATTTTCCATAACCCAAATTAATGATTCATATCATGAGGAGGACTTATTTAACTATGGACATGTACAAATTACATCCATGACAACTATTTAAATCTTTTATGTATTTAGAAATCTCTCTATGATGTGTATTTTACTTGGGGGTCCAACTCCCAAGCACATCCCATTATCCAAACTATACATTCATGGATCACCCCTTGAATGAACCTATTTTGTTAACCACACACTCCAACCTATGTGAGCCATCAATTTGGCCCTCTTTCAAGCGATTAATTATAGGGACCCTCTAACCATGGTTCCCTTTTCAGGAATGGGATGAGGTGAAACCTATGCCTATACATCATGATCTACAAAATGAATAGGGAGGACAAATAATCAGGAATCCAATTTTTATTTGTATTTATATGGTCAATGGTTTCCCACACTTTTCATACATAGGGTCAGGTTAGTCATGACATCTGTAGATTTATATATATATGGTCAGAATTACCCTTTCCGCAAGGATAGTGTTGGGAAGTTCTCAGTCTATGAGATTAGGGATTGGACCATGTCTGACCCTCCTCATCTATATGACCTGGATCCTCCAGTATTTATCAAGGATAATAAGGATGAATCATTTTTTTATTAAATATGGAATGAGATCCTCCTACGATTGCAGAACTAAATTACGAGCATCCATCCTAGTGTAATCCCTTAGCCTTGCTTATGGGAGGTTTCGGTCTTTCTCCTCTACACCTATGCATCCTTCATCTTTATACCATTCTCACATAAGAATCACATATAATGTAATGTGATGATAGGTAAGTTTCATAGCACCTATCTCTTCCACCATTTCCTCACCCTCATTCGTTGTTGTCATGGCCTCTTCCACAAGAAAAGGAGGAGATTTCTGTGATTTTTAAAATCTTTTTTTCCTCTTTTTTATCACACTAAGCATGATTTAAGTGGTATTAGAAATTTGTGTTGATTATGGATTACACACATTCCAAATGATAGATTAAACTATGATAACTCTAATTCCTATTAACAAAGACACATTAAAATACCATCATGTGTCTTACATAAATGGGAATCCTCCTTATGAAAAATCTATAATAATAATCCCCCAAATCAATGTATTATTCTTTGAAATAAACCTCATGTATAGACCCCACAAATAATAATGATTGGAAACATACCTCATTATCCCTTCATAGGGGATATATTCCTTAGGATTAATCCACAAACTATCATCTGAAATGGATTCACTCCCATGTGAGACTTGCCCTTGACAGCCAAAAGAAGAATGGGTCCTAACTAACGAATGATGTGGGAATTGATTCCCATCCAAATATGACACCATGGAAGTGTTTTCTAGGTTCTAAAACATCATCCATAACCAACCTAGTTCTTTTGGGTCATATCCCAGTATAGTTTAATTTAACTAGGAAAATCATATCTCTTGTAGGTTACTTTGGATGTTTTGGAAATAGTCACACAATAAACATTGACTAGTCAACATACATCAAGACATACTTTACAAATGATTAAAATTTGTATATTTGGGTCCTCAAAAAATTTCATTAAAAGGTATGATGTGTCCCATTAGGAGGCACAAAACTACGTGGGCTCAGATTCATTTCACTAGGATATAGAGGAAGCCCATTTATGGATTTGATCCCAAACGTAAAACAATTCATGTCTCTGTGGTTGTTAAAAAGCTACAATGTGACATTCATCTACCTGGATGAACATAAATTCTAGAGTTCCCCATTGTATTACATGAAAACAAACATCATTGTAAAAATGGCCAAGGAATATCTATGTAGTATATTAGAGGAGTCCATCAATGGAAAACCTTGGATATATATATATATATCCATTAATGATAAAATTTGTATATATAAATATGATTAAGAATTTCACACATGCTAATAATTAATTTATAATCATTGGTTGACCTGTATAATACTTGCTAATTAATTAACGATTCAGTAACAAATCATAAATCTATAGGAGAGTCTTTTGGTATTAAATAATTTCCCTAAAACTATGTGATAAGACAACCTCCCATCCTCTTGACTAATTAGTGTTCTGAGGCATCATGGGTAAAAATATATATCAAAATACAACCTTATGAAAGAAGGTCCATATAGATATAGAACCATTCGGTGATCCCCATTCCATGAATTAACCCTTTGGACACTATTCACAAATAGAAAACCGTAACGGAGTGTGAAATTCATGGGAAACAAACATGTAATACAAAAATATACAAAAGACCAAAGGATGTCTCTAATAGCATATCGAGCATAGGATCTATACTATTCCACCAAACACTATCCTAGAAAGGTAATTGAGCCTCCATATCATGTCACATTACCTTCTCACTACCTATACCAATGAAGTATATCTTGGTACCAAAGAGAGGCCTCAGTAGTTTGTGATATAAACTAAGTTAGTCACCACCAAAAGTATCTCATTACTTCCATCAAGTGAGTACATAAAAATTAGTTTAATTATAAAAAAAATCTATAGTTGATGTGAAATAATAAATATGACACAAAAGTACAAGTTCCAATGGAACAGTCAGCCTGTACTAAATATATCATTCTCAGCCGGAGTATCTATAATTAAAAAATAACTATTTATTTAGTTATTAATTATATTTTTGGACATTAATTATAGACAAAGTGTCTCATATTGTTCATATATTATCATGATATGTAATAAAAATCCCATCATAAGAATTAAGGTTATGATCAAATCAAATATTGTTCTTTGGGATGACAGATGATTCGTATAATAAATTCATTTTGTAATTCATAAGTAACATGATCTCATCCATGGGATTCATGATTTGGAAATGGGTAACATGCCAAGAATATCATAAAACTATCAACATAAAATCATTTCTTATTATTTCTTATTATGAACCCTATTATCGGACAAGGTTTGGTATAATTTCACTTCCATCTTAGTCTAGACTTTTCAGTCCATATCGGGAGTCCAAGTGTCACTCCTGTCATATAATTAATATCAACCTGTTGATTCAATTCTTATTTTTCCACATAGTGATTTCAAATATCACCCATTGAATAATTAATGACATAAACTATAAGCATATCCCTTGTATTCCACATATGAAGTTCATGAATCAATATGGAATATGTAATAAAGCATTTATTTGTGTCCATCCCTGGATTCCATATGAGACCTCATTCCCCACCCATGGAACAAAATAAATTCTATAAAAATAATTTAATTAATTAATTCCGAAGTGTGTGTTTTGGTATTTCATAGTTGAATTCATATATCACTCTCAACCCAACAATATGAATGTTAATGGTCCCAAAGACTAACCAATCCATTTAAGTTCACGTTTAACTGACTTTTCAATCAATTTAATAGAATCAATTTATCTCATCGTGAAGGTGTCTCACTTCATACACTAGTATTATAAGGCCTAGCATCACATGAATCTTCCCATTTATCATAATTGGGTATCTAGGTTTTAAAGAACATATCAAGCCTAAATGAGTAGGAATAATGACAAAAGGCATTTGTATGTGGAATTTCATTCCCTTTATCATTAAATTCAATTTACAAGAAATAAATGTAACTTATCCTCCAAAAATTATGTACAAGATACCCCAAAATAGGTTAATAAATATTATAGCCCACTCGTGGTGGTTTAATACAATTTAAAATTGCATCCAAGGGTTGGATAGATTCATATTCTTCAACCTCTAATGAAATATAAACAAGAATCATTTGAAATAAAGGTAAAGATTACCCATTATAATTTAATAATGCATCCATTTAATATGACTCGACCAGAATAAAGAATCATGTTGAATAAATACATATATATAAACAAAAATATATTTTGGGGAAAACACGAGACCACATACCTTAGCATGGAAATTTACATCATTTCTGCTAATGGACTAGAATTTGGGCACATGTACAAACCCTAACCCCAACATCCAGGAGTCGGTTCCATACATAATAAAATTGCTACTATGAAAAAGTTTTCATATCAAAAATAAATAAATGTTACATTATATTTGGAAAACCAGATAAAAACATAAATTTTATATTAATAACCTGATAGGAATATATTATATATACTTCATTGGAAACACTGATAAACTCCGAGATTACCCCTACAAGTCATTCATAATTTAAATCATTCCATGTTGTGGAAAAAGAAAAAATAATAAAGGTGTGATATTAGGTGAACAATAAGGGTTAAAAAAGTATAGTATAATCCATAATAAACTATCATAAACAATAATTTAATGTAAATTAATTAAAAAATACATTAAAAATTATTGTGAATAATATTGTAGGAAGAACATATAATTAAGTAATATCATTTAATAAGGATGGTTGTGGGGGTATGAGTTGCAAGGTGCTGTAAGCACTCATTAGACGATTGTTCAACAGAACAAGGATGTGTAAAGTTCTCTAAAACCCACCTCATGGGCGGAGACCTCAGATGAGGAGAAGCAATTGAAACGAGAGGCCGAAATCCAGGAAGAGGTGGGTAGGGAAATGAGGCAAGAACACATTGTTTTCCCTAAAATCAAATGAAAGATCAAGGTGCTTGATATTGACGGTTTTGAGTTGGTTCTTTCAAGGAAGTAAAAGGCTAATTTTTAGAAGGTTAGTGCCTTGCCCTTTTCTAAATTGTATCTCATCTTCCTGGCTTCATTGTGGATGATTTAGACTATGGTGAGGCTACTATTTTTGGTGAATCCAACACCTTGGTGCATGATTTTCCAAGCATGTGCCATCATGAAGATCAGGTTCCAAGTTCTGCTGAAATAGAAGAGGTAGTTCAGATCTTTTCCATTGATCAAATCAAAGAGCTGGAGCCTACTGTGAATGACCATAGTGTTGATATTGTTGCAGTAATCAATGATCTGGATGCTTTTAAGAATGTCAAGGAAATTCATAGACACACTAATGACACTTTGGTGGTCAGTGAAAATCATGAACAGAGGGTGATGGATGAAGACGTCACTAATACAGGATTTGAAGACCTAGAAGAGCACCAATCCAAATCATGGAAGCGTAGTCGTCATCCTTGGAGTCGTCGTCGAGGTCATGGAAGGGCGGATTGGACTGCTAAGAATGAAGACTCTCAATCAATGTCTAGTCTTGATTCTGATAATACTGATATTTCAAGCCTCCTTGAACATGATGACAGATTCAAGGAAAGCTATTCTGGAGGTCACGGCCGTGGGAACGGGCGTGGGCGGGGAAAAAATTGGTTTACTCTTCAAGTAGAAGTGCGAGAGATTGAAGATAAGATTAAGAAAAAACACGGCCTTTAATTTTCTGATGAGGGCAGTGATGCATTGTCTAACCCCACATCACTCTCTATTTTTTGACTTCTTTGATCTCATTTTAATAAAATGGCTTTCAGGATTTAAATAAATTAATAGAATTTAATAATCGTTTTATAATGAAACCTAATCATAGATATTAAACTAGTCGAATAATCATATAGATTATCAATTTGTAATATCAAAATGATGTGATACATAATGATTAAAATTTAAAACATATCATCGATCCATGAAAAAAATATTATTAAAATAAATTGTTAAGGCCTCATCCAAAAACATATCTAAAAACAAATTAAAAATTCCTCAACACATTCTATAAATGGAATCTCTAACTAGTCAAGTCGATGAATCAATGGGATATAAATAGAAAAACCCATCACATAAAAATTCTAATGGGATTATTATATAATATGATTGGTTAATAATAAATATATACATTCGTATTGAGACTAACATTTGAAATATTAAAATCATTCCCCAAACAAAGTCAAAAACCATCTAGAGTAATATATCGATTAGTATCAAGGTTGTACAACCACAGCCAAACTAATAATATAACATATAATAAAATATATTATATGATATCTTTATTTATTAATCCCAATTAAGAATAATATTCAATTTACGGTGTTGAAATAGAGGAAAAAACTTTAATAATATCATTTCGAAATTCATTGTAGAAATAATTTTTTTACTTTGCAAAGAATAATTGTTTTGGAGAATTCATTTCTATTTTTCAAAAAATATTATTATTGATATATATATCCCCAAAAGAAATGGGAATTATAATGAAATTATGTTTAATGAATAAATAATTTCTCAATTTAGTGAGAAATGTAAAAATATTTTTTATGATACATTAGAAATTGGACAATTCATTGTTGTTTAAGAGAAAAAAGGTGTTATTAGGACAGAATAAGTCAACATTTTTTATATAAATACATATATAAAATGATATTAGTTCATCAAAAATGAATATTTTTTTAGAAAATAATGATTTTACAAAATATATTGTGGTTGATACATAAAAATGGGTAAAAAATTGGGATTTTCCCCTATATCGGGTTTTTTAACTGGAGGAATTGGGAAGAAAACCTTATAAAAAATGTATTTCCCCATCTTAGAAAGCACAATTGAGTTGGATACATATTTTTTAAACATACACACATAATGTGTGATGATTAAATAAAAATTACTAATAATTACATTGTGGTAGCGAAAGAGAAGGCGTAACCCGACTGAAAAATTGAGGTTTGGGGAGAATCCCTTACCACAATGAAAATAATCAAACTGTATGCTGCATAAAAATAATTAACATTTGATTAACATTAAATACAATTAAAATAAAGATATTAATAATTAGAAACATCAAATGTATGGATATACAGCTGAAATATGGGAGATAATTATGAATAAATAATATCTCATATAATTGAAAGAGATATGAAAAAATGATACCTTATATCCGATAGTGTTATAAACTGATATATAATTTTATAGATAATGAAATTAGATTAATTAATAATTTAATTAAGAACCTCTTAAAAAATTGATTTATTATTATTTTATTATTTATATTTATTTTCATTTGGATGAGTTATAAGATTCAATGTTGTTGTTCATGACTGTATGGTTCCTTGGTTTCCCTGATTTTTTCACTTGTATACATGTATAAAAGATAATGGAAAATGGAAAAAATTTCCTAGAATTGAAATTATATATTATTAATAAAATTATTTTATATTTAATTGTTTTATATATCAATGTTTTTTATATATGTGGATGATTCCTTAGAGAAATCTTCAATAATAACTATTTATATTTTTTGACATTATTTAGATTCTCACGATCTAGTTTGGAGTTATGAATTACTATTATATATACAGACTTGTAAATGAAATTAAATTAGTTATATTATATATAAAAATTTCTGTTTAATCCATAAAAATGGCTTTATTATATTAATTGAAATCTCAATTGAAAAAAAAAATCGTTTTCCAAGAAGTTGGTAAATAGACACCTTAGAGACAATGTTTTAATTTTTAGAATAAAAAGGCAAGGAGAAGTGAATTGATGGTTGATATAACATTAAATTAATAATATTTTTGTATATAAAATATACTATAGTTATCATGTTACATTGAATATTTGAGGATATGTAAGGATAAGGAAAAAAAGAAATTGAAATAATGAGATAGAGAATGGTTTACCTCTTCAGAGTTGCCTCTTTGAGAACCTCCTTAAGGGACATGGAAAATAGACTTTTGGTGAGACCAGAAAGACCAGAACAATGAATAGTGGTTTGAGATAAGAAATTTTTTAATATATTCACGTTTTAAGGCTTTTGATGTGTTGGGATAGGGGTGGTCAGGGATAGTATTATAGTGGAGAGAGGGTTGTTTTTTAATTATTTTATACATTAGTTTATTATTCTGGTTAAATACTATGAACAGTATTGATTCTTGCAACAAGATAAATTAAATAGTGAAATTGATTTAGAACCAATGGGTTCTTACCTCATACATTCATGATCAATTACATAATATTTAATTTATTTACTTATAATAATAAATAATGTAAATTATCGTATTGCACTATTCACCAAAAATTCAATTATTTTACTAAAATACAAAAACATAACCCAAAAAAAATTTCTTCATGAAGAATTTATAAATGGACTAAACATTTAAAATTATTTTTTTGAATACCTAACAATTTTTTTTAATTAATATCTACATTTATACGAAAAATACTAATTTTAAATTTATAATTGAGTTTATGACAATTTAAAATATTAATTAAGGTATCATAAAATTATCTTATAATCATAATAAAAAAATTAAAATATTTAGAATATATTTTTTTGAATTTAATTTCATTTAAATAATTATATTAATTTTAAATAAACGATTATGATTTATAGAAATACAAACCCAAAATTTATAATTTTTAGAACATTTATTTACTTATTCCATAATATAAATATATCATATTCCCATTTATAAGATTCAAAAATTTTACCCAAATTATTATATTTAGGTTTAATATTCAATTCATAAATATAATATTAATTTAATTAAAATTAAAATTTTATAAATATCGGGATTTTATAATAATCACTACAAAATTTTTTTTTTTTGAAAAATACCAAATTTTTAATCAAATATAATTTTTATATTTCAATTTTAAAAATTTAATTTTTTTTATTAAATATATTTTTTTAAAAGTGTTATTAGTCAGTATTAAAACATGTGTTCCATTAAATGGTGATAAATTTTCAATTTAAAAAAATGTAGCTTTTTCTGATTCAATTTGGATTTATTCTTATCACAAGGCTAGAAAACTTATTGACTAAATATAGAAATTTCCCATTGAATACATAATATATTAATTTCATTATGATAATTTAATAATAATGATTAATTTTTAGATAAAATATCATTCTAAAATTAAATATATTTTTTGCAGAAAATCATATCATTTAATAACAATTAATTTTATTTTTATTTGTAATTAATTGGAAACAAGTAAATTAATTTTAAAAACATTGTTAAACAAAATTTTCTTAAATTAATTAATCCATTTTATTCCCTCAATTCCAATGTCTAGGTCACGAAAAATAATATTTATTCATTTTTTATGTCTGGTGTTCTGTGTAACAAAAGCTATCTAAGAAGATAAATTTTAAAATGATATATACTATATATTCGTGGGGTGTTACGTTCTACTGTCAAATAAATTTTATCTTCACAATTTGAAATTTCACATAAAAACTTATTATTTCATACATGAAAACTCCCTAGTGTAATTTTCACATCATAAAACTGTTCAACAAATTTCAGCTTAAAAGAGGTAAAGATAAATATGAAGGACACCACAAAAACTATGATTCTAAAATGTGAGATTTGTTTTTTAAAATATTGTTATAGAAGAGAAATAACTGTCAATTTCTGATGTAATTTTATTGAAAACATATTAATTATTAATTCTACAATAGAAAATTCCTAAATTTTTGAATAGTTAAAAGGCCATTGATTCCTCAGTAGGAAATGTAAATGAATGACATTTGTTTTTAAAATCATTTCCCAAAATTAGATGGTTTCTTTTACTATAAATTAAAGGATATGAGAAAATGAATATGGTTAGCATATATTATCTAATATAATATATCATAATTTAATCTTGATCAATAATATCCTTAATGCAATACATAAGTATTTAAACATTATACTGATAAAAAATAGGTTTGTCTAAAATCAGTGACCAATATTTTAATGTAGGGTCACAAAATTTCCAAAAATCAACTTCACATAAGACTCCCCAAATAATATATATTGTATGGTCACATACCAAATATTAGAATACAATAATTTTTTCTAAACCTTTATGATATAGTCTGGACTCTATGAGCATAATCTTAGGTTGTTCAATTAAATAACTAAACACACACATCAAATAATTCCAACATAACATAAACGATAATAGAAATAAACACCATCCTGGACACCAATACTATCGCATAAAAATATATTTATTAGTATTTCAACAATGAGAATATATTTATTTTTATATTTTTGAAGTCATTTTTTTCAATAAGATTGACATATAATAAATCGCTCGTACTAATTAATGGTGTTAATCCTAACATGATTCCTATTCCATAAACAATAAGTATTACAATACAATCCTGATATATCTCAAAATTCTTATAAATATAATATTATATATAAAATAATCAAATAGCTTAATTCATGAATCCAAACATAGGCATAGTAATAATTCATCTTCTTCTGTGGTAGTATCGTATGCTTATCTATGATCCATAATCTTCATTTGAGGTTTATTCAATTTAGCATTGAGTAATTTTTTTTATTTTCCACATCTACTTACAGTTGTTGAATTTGATGGATTATTTAATTCTATAACAATCAAATTATTTCTGGCCCATCTTTCCATAGTTGTATCAGACTCCAATTCCCCTAAACCATGTACCATGGTGTTTCCCTCCATAGTTATCACGTTCGGTGAAATTATATCTCCCTTATTCCATTTATCAATCATTTTCTACATCATCCTCTTCTTATCATTATGAATTTTGAAGTCATAAAACTTGCTCAATTACATCTCTATCTATATATAACATGATACTATATCCTCATTTGATGAAAATATTTGATAGACATGTTGCCTTTGAAAGATTAGAATAAGACAATGAATTATAGGATTATTCTTACACATTAGGTCTTGTCAATTGGTGAGGATATCATTCATTTAGTGAGGTTTTGTTACTAAAACCATTTAATAAGTTAAAATTGGTTATTAATAATAATTAATAATCTTGAAATAGAACTACACATTACATATGTTGAAACTTTATGCATATCTAATATCATAATCATAAACATGGGTTCCATGGGGACATATTTACTTTTAATTACTTCATAATGGTTTAAAATGAAAATTTTAATTATCCAAAACATGTGCCCTGATAGTGGCAAAATAGGTTTGAAATGGATATTATTGCATGTACCATGTTACGCTGATTCATACTAGATCCACCTTTCTAAAGTTGTTACCCATGGGTACATCTATTCTGGATCCATGTCCACTTGTAATATACATACACAGACATATTTATAGGAAGACCCCCATAATCGCAACCATACAAAACATGTACCATGTTATTATATGATTAACCTCAAACAATATTTTAGTTTTATTTTCCCTAATATATGTTTTCTACCAATCATGATTTGATACAAACTATAATTACCCTAGCCCCAGTAGCCTGGAGACAATACCTTACAAATTTATATTAGTACTATGAACATTTGCTCACAAATTGATGGATAGAATATTTTATTATATATGGAAAACTAGATTCTATGATAATTGGGAAATTGTAACATTAAATGAAAAACAACATAGTGATTCCATTAGAAACACCAAAAAAAATCACCGATTATCTAAAAAAGTCATTTATAATAAATATCATTCCATCCTAAAGAAAATTAATACACAAGAAAGGGGTGATAACAAATGGTTAGTATGGGTAACTAATATAAAATATTCTGTCCTAAAAACACAATCAATATGCCATGGTGAATAAATAAAAACACATTTCATTAAAACATAATCGGGATCACAATTTGGTAGGAAAAATCCGATTAAATAATGTAATAAAAAACACAAATGAGAATGAAACCTAACAATGTGTATACTAATAGTGGAATAATAATAGAGGTTTTAAATTTCTAATATCATTTTTATGGAATGTATATTTTTTTAAATATAAAACATACCTCCATTTCATCAGCTAGGACATCATAAAACAAATAGTTAAGGCCTCAACCGAAACCATATCTAAAAATAATTGGGCAAGGCCTCATCCAATTCCATATCTAGTGTGTCTCATGAGACCCATTTCTTCATAAGGGGGATATTGATCCCCCCTCACGTCATAGAATTAGTAAAATAAATACTTTATATGAAAAGGTTGGAATTAAATAAACCAAAACATTCATTTTCAGAAACTAGCATATGTAATTTTAATAACATTACCCAAACATAATTATAAAACATCCATAGTAATATGAATACGGGTATCAAGATTGTATATATATGGTAAAATTGATCATATAACATTTAATAACATATGGAATTTGATATCATAAAATATCAATCCCAATTAAGAATATGATTCATCTTTTGGTGATCAAATAAAGAAAAATACTCAAATAAAATCATCAAGGGAATCTTAATAGAAATAGAATTTAACTTTAAAATGAATTGGAATTTTTAAATAACATTTTAATTTTTCATAAAATCATAATGTAAACATGTATATACTAGAAATAATGGTTATGTACAATTAAATTATGATTGATCCATAAATTATTTCCAAATCAAGTGAAAATAGACAAAAAATGTTTTTATGAATGCTTATAAATAAACAACTTTAGTGTGGTGAAGAAAAAATTTATAACAGAGCCTTTAAAATGGAATAATTCATAATTGTATATATAAAACTTTAAATGAAAAAAGATAGTATTTTATGATAAAAATTTTATTTTATACAAATAATTATATATTAAATGGACTCTGGATGATACTTGAAAATGGGTAAGGAGTTGGGAAGTTCTCTTTAATCGGCCCTGCTTAATGAGATGAATTTATAAGCGAACCATATAAAGCATGTATTTCCACATAAAATATATAATAATTTAGACAGGTTTTTTTTGAATAATAACATAAAAAATTATAATAATTATATATGAATAATTAATAATGTCATTGGGGTAAACAGATAGAAGGTGTAACCAGAATAAAAAATGGATATTCGGGAAGAATCCCCTATCACAATGAAAATAGTTTAAACGTATGCCTCATAAAATTAATGAACATAAAATGAAATATGGAATACCATGAAAAATTTATATTAATTATTTGAAATACAAAAGTTATGTTTCCATACACAACTCATGAGAAATAGTGGTAAATAAGGGTTATATAATGGAAATTAATGTGATATGACAAAACCCTTAACTTATGTCCCAAAATATCCCTCACTTGTACATAATGACCTGGATAATGAAATTATATTCATTACTATCAAAAATAATAAACTATTAAGTATTTATTTTATGTAATACAATTTTATTAAATTCAATTAATCCATTTTTAAGAGTTTTAAGATTCAATTTTTTCATTCAGGGGTGTTCGTTTACTTTTTAAAATGACTGCATCATGTGTTTACATTTATGAAAGATAACGTACAATAAAATAGTTATACTAATTTAAAAATTTATGCTATTAATAACAATAAAATAGATTTAGGGGAATTATATTTAATTTTTTTCTATGAATTATAATGATGCATAAGATAAAGCCTTAATGATACCAATCTAGATTATTTTGGTGTTATTTGGATCATCACAAACATGTTTTGACTTATGAATTAATATTATGTATATATACTGGTTATAGAATATTAAATTAGATATATTAAATATATTATTGCTTATTTATACAAAAAAATGGTTTTATGACCATCTTTAACGGTTGAACTGAAAAATGAAAACTCATCTTTCATGATGGTTGTAAAACATCACCTCACAGACAATGGTTTCATTTTTAGAAACATTAGTGGAAGAGAAGTGAGTTTATGGTTGATATACCATTAATATAATATAATAATATTACATAAACGATAAAATATTTTTCATTTTACATTGAACATGTTATGTGATGGGTGTATATGAAAAAACACAAATTGGATGGGATATAGATAAGGTTTTACCTCTTAAGTGTCACCTCCTTGAGATCCAACTCAAGGGACATGGAAATGGTATTTTTGTGAGACCAAGAAGAATATAACGTGAGGGATAGGTTTTATAGAGTAAATGGGTAGAATATAATAAAGATTAATGGAAATTTATATGTGAGGGGAAGGGATGGTCATGGTTTGAATTTATAGTGCATGATAAGGGGTTTTTTTAACAATTTTAATAATTAATTTATTATTTTCAGTCATGAATAGGAATTGTGATTATTATAGTTACTAAATAATGTCAATAGTGAATTTGAATTCAAATTAATGGGTTCTTACATCATCCAAACATCATCCATTATTCAAAAATTCATTTTTTACTTATAATTTTAAATATTATAAATTACGTTATTTCACTATTCAAGAAAAATTAATCTTTTTTAGTGAAGTACAAAAAATTCACCATATCCATTATTTGACATGTAGAATTGAAAATTGGAATCAATTTTATGAAAATATGTTTCTAACTATTATAAATTTACTTTTTAATTAAAATCATCATTTATTCAAAAAATACAAATTTTAAAATTATAAATTTTCGTATGAAACATTGAAAATTTAATTAAGGTATCATAAAATTATATTATACTAATAATAAAATAAAATAGTAACTTATGAATCTATTTCGTGAGAAATAACTTTTTTAAATAATTATATTTTTTGTATATAAACATTCATGCTACAATAAAATACTAACACTTAATTTATAATTTTTAAATCATTTGTTTACTTATTCAATGATATAAGTATATCATATTTTCATATATAATATAAAAATAAAATATTTAAATAGTAATATTTGAATATGATTTTCAATTAAAATATATATTCATAATATAACAAAAATGAAATTTTTCAAAACATCCAGTTTTTTCACTATTCAAAAAAAAATATTTCCAGAAAAAACATCACCGAAATGTAATTTAAATATCACTATTTTAAAAATGAAATTTATTTTAATCAATAAAATTTATAAAAATTTAATAATTTATTTTGTAAACATGATTTCCATTAAAAGGAGGTAAAAAAATATTTTTATAATATATAAATTCTTATGCTTAATGGATTTATTCTTAACATAATACTATCAAGCATATGGGTGAAATTTAGAAATATTTTATTGAAAAAAATTAATTTCATCATGACATTTAAATAATTATGATTACATTAAAATTACATTTGACTATGTTCAAAAATATAATATATATATAAATAACAAAAAATTTATGTTCTTTTGGGTATTTCATTTCTATTTAATTTTAATCAATCAATTTATATTAAAAGATTGTCTATATATTTCATAATTTACATATTCCCTTTTATTCCCTCTTTTCAAAATTCTAGGTCAAAATTCATAATATTTAATGAGTTGTTTAAGCGCAGTGCTCTATGTAAGGTAATCTATCAAAGAATTTATATTTTAAAAATAGGAATACCAAAAAATATTGTGATATTACATCCAAAACTGAAGAAATCAAGGAAATAGAAATATGAATTAAAAATATTTAATATGATATCATGAAAAAATTACTACATTTATATAAATATAAATGATAATATGAGTTTGAGGAATAAATTACTTACTAGTGTCTATATATTGAATCTAAAAATAAGTGATTTGGAGTAAGATTAATAATTTATCACAAATACTATATTTAGGTGTGGAACATCCAATGAGATTTAAGGATCATTTGTTCATTAGGGAGAAAACAAAACAGAAATATAGTTAAATAGATGGTTTATAAAATTTTATTTTCACACAAAATATAATGGCAATATGGTTTGTTTTCTTGGTTGGATAAATCATGTGAAAACCATATCCACCACATAATCCATGGGAAACATACAACACATCTTACAATGCGTTGTAAGACAACCCATAAATATCCTGTATTCACCCTCTATATGAACCCATCCTAGAGAAAACCCCCTTTCACCATTAAATGAAACTGATTCACACCATTATAGGGCTTCACAATTTGAGGTTCAAAGATATCCATAATTGTCTGTTAACCAGGAACATCAATTGTTTCCTGTAAAAATTTTATCTATAGGATCTGAATGAGATCTAGATTCTCCCAAACACTTCCATAAATAGTACTACACATTTATAATGTTAAATAAATGATTTTAATCCATTATTCAAAGGAAACATACCTCATAGAAATACCAAGGTTCTAGAATCTTCCCCCCAAAAGAAGCACATCCTTGAATTTTCTTTCAAAGGGTGTTAAAGCATCATCTGTGAATTACTCTAGCCACTGGGCATGAACATAAACCCCCCACTACCAAATCTCATCTTGTGAATGGCCATTATTCCATAGAACCCATACAAATGAAACTAAACATCCTCACAGAAAAATTATTGCTCAACCAATAATATGGATTGGATTCTTCTCAATATACACATAAACCACAAATTTAACCTCTAGAGGTCGAATAATATATGATAGATCATATGTTTAACATAATGCTGGGAGAATTGTAAGACATTATTCATGGAATGATACTTATTAGGTAATTAAAAATGATAGGCTACCATCCCAATCCACTATAGAATCTAAATGGGCATGGAATAATTAGGTGATATATTCCCTTTTTTATGAATATGTATATTCCATACTATTCATGAAACATGTACGAAAAGCAAACTACCCATGATGAACTCTAGTGGTGGATGTTGATTATTGTCATTTTAATTCTTCCTTGACTTATATGTATATGTATTCTTTTTAATAAGTTGAAAAATATATTATGTCTTTGAAATGACAAGATGGCATAGTAGAACTACATATCCTTCCGCAAACCATAACAAGTGTGAAAATATGAACTATCATATAGGGAATCATATGAAGCCATCTATATGGTCTCCATAAATATGTTATAATAATATATATTAGTGGGAGGTAATTGTTTCTACCAAGAACCATTGATATATAGAAATAATGGTAAGATCATTCCATCTAAAACCTATATCATAAACTCATACTAAATATTTACTTATAGGTGACAAGTTTTACATAGTAGTACCAATTAATGTAATGACTTTTGTTTCCCCTACTAGAACTGTGATGTGAAATGAGACACCCTATCTGATATGATATAATATGGTGCCTTATGGATAAGTATAATCTAATTAGTATTGAGAATATAAATCCCATCCACTAAAAATACCACTTTATTATGAAATAAATGGGTCACATTTTTCAATCTATCGATGACCACCCATATTTCATCACAAATTTAAGGTTATTTGGACATTACCTTCCAAATATCCATAGAGTAATCATCCCATTTCTAGCCAAGAATTGTTAATGGATTTAAAATCCCTGGTGTTTATTTATGTTCTTCTTTAACCTACTGACAGGTGGTACATAATGAAACAAAACATGTTATCCCACATTTTATCCTAGTCCACCAATATTTCTGGTGTATGTCATAGTACAATCCGGTAAACTCAGTAATGGGAAGTAAAATACTACCACAAATTTGATGATGAAATAATATTCATGATTGATTGATAATTTCAGAATAATATTTGAAGAAATAATAGTTGACTAATTACATTGAGTAGTCCATGCATTGAATTCTGGGAATGGAATGTGTGTGGAATTAACCATGAACTAACAATCTGCCAGAGATCCCATGAAATACATCCCCATGAGGTATTGACATAAAACCATACAGTCGTAAATTTCTTCACAAGAAGAATAAATGTGGATAATTTATTCCCTCATATAGTCTTTTGTGAGCTGCGTCGTTGGTGAAAAAAGAAGGAGTAGTACAGCACTATGAACCGCCCCTATAAAAAAAATGGTTCACATTGAGGTCAGGATGAATAAATCTCATGAACATGACAATCCATTTGCGAGATTGAGGTGGTGATAATAAAAATAGACAATAACTTCAACTACGAACCATATTCTCTGAGAAATTCAATCTCGTATTCCTTAGTTGACCGTGTTGTCTACATGCCTGATGATTTCCCCATGGGATTCCACAATATGTGTCATGTAACACATAGATATAGACTCAAATTCACCTTATAAAAGTACCCCAAGGGTAGATGAAAAAAGGATTAGATGTTTTGTGGATCATAGAAATTACCCGTGAAAGACTTCGAAGGAAAATGATAAAAAAAGTACGATATTGAAAACAGTTTACAGCTAGTATAAAACCTCTTTATACAATGAAAGGATGGAAACATAATTATAATAACAAATAAATGACTACAATCCTAATTCGGGTATCGTGAGCTATATACCTTTCACAGATAAACTCCATGCGAACCGAAAGATCAATTCCACTTCTACAATTTGGAATACCTCATAGCGTATCACTATACAAATGAAACCCTACACAACTGTTTTGACATGAGGTGACGGTTTAGGGGGAAGAAAAAATGGTCTGATGAGAATCATCACTCGTCTCTTATTGTGGTGACAATTTTACATCAGGTTCACCATTTTTGTTTCGACCCGAGTGAAGCATCCTGAGGGTGATGAAAAAATCGTCTGACAAGGATTATCACCTATCTTCCCTTATAGATATCGATTCACATAACATTTACCACAAATTTTGTTTCTCCCCATTCATCATCACTGTCTTCTAATTGGGGGTTATATTATCCTTGAAGGTATTGTGTAGGTTTTCCCTATTGTATTATGGGGGAGACTCCTTAGTCATATAGTCCCACCGGGCGATTGCATGGGGTTATGTACTTGTGAAATCAGTCCCCTCAGGAAATCACTTGCTCAGATGGTCTCTAATGGGTTTATTCATGAATCCAGAAACACCCAAAGGCCCTAATATCCATTATTCCTTGACCAAAATTCCAATGGAAGGCGCTCATTGGTAATTATTTTCCCGATGATTGTTTAGTACACCATTGGTAAATAAGAAGGAAATTCAGGCTCATTACAACCAATTGGATGGAATTATGTCATATTCTGAGACTCTCTTATTGATTTAATTCGTTTTCATATGTTTTTGAATCCATGGGTCATTCCCGAAGATTGTGTCCATGTGCTACCCCTGGTTAACAATATTGTCATAGGATTACATGGATTTGTTGCTATGAGGGTAATGCTTAATTAAGCCCTGTAATAAGGCACTCTGGATTTTATTGTCGTATAGGTGGAAAAAAGAGGAATTGTTGTTGGGATTGGACACATAATATGGGTTTCATTCATATCCTCAAGAGAGAAATCAAATCCCACGTAGTTTGGAATTTATGGGTCTTACCCATGAATGTTAACCATTTGAGGGGATATGATTGAGTGGATCCTTTTTGAAGGGAACCCTTTTGAGCTCGAGCCTTCAAGCAGGCGTCCTATGAATCCTTATTTGATAAGGAATCAGATTTCCCATAGTTCAGAAATGTTTGGATGTAGTAATTTTCCCAAACATCAAATACCATGTGAATCATGCTCGGTGTGAGTAATAATAGGATGTGAGAGATCTAACCAACCACGTGATTCTTCTCCAGCTGTTGGGATAGGGCGGGAACACAACGGAATAGGTCAGGGTGATTGTAGGTGAGGGAACTGAGTGATGAACCTTAAATGGGGGATGCTATTGGATGTCATTTGTCTCGGCTCTTCAATGATTCGGGACTAACCTGAATGAGAGTGCCTAGAAAACATTCTGGGAAAGGGGAGGAGTATCATTCTCATCACAAAGAGAAGTGATCATAACTCCTTCAATTGATCACTATAACTTAATGAATAGCAGACCTAGTGATCACCATTAATCACTAGAACGGGGAGGTTCCCATTATATTCCTAATGTTAGAATCAGGGTTACCCTATGAATCTAGACATAAGGACATCCCTGGAGTCCGAACCGTTGTGGAGAGAGCCTTCGTGACTGCACTTACCATGTATATGTAGACTCAAAGGGGCAAGATAACACGTATGATGATCTTATCATATGGGTCCAATTGAATTGGAGGAGGTTTTAGACTGATGTCGGGGGACCAGTTTATGGAGGGGTTATGGAGTACTTGATGATAATGGATGGGAAACATTGAAATCGGGGGGAAGAATAACCGAAAACACCCCATTTTTCATACTATTTTCTTATGAGGGATGGTGGAGCCATGAAAGCCATAGTGTTATGTGGGAAGGGGGTTGTCCGCATACTAAAGAATTATGCAGGATAGAGAATGGACCACCACACACCAAAATGGTATGTTGTCCTAGATATGTTCCATCACACCACATTAGGTTCTATCCGCGTACTGATTTGGTATGCGATATCAGGATAAATCTGTATTGCAATGTACTATGCAGAACACCATATTAAATGAGGGTCATGGGGACAATCATTCAGGGGGAGTTCATCCACACGAAATTTGTGTTTCGCGATTTCACCAATTAGGTTCACAATTCAGTTGTTATTATTGAGTTATATTGTTTTAGGGTTTGTGACTGGTTGTACCTATAAAATCCTGGTTTTCAATTCGTTCTTCACGATTGTTTCGAGACTGAAGCCAAAATAATCTCTGAATTCCTTCTTCCAACCTCAGGGATCCCATTTGTGCTTTCATTGTTTATCCTAACTCAATTCCTTCTATGATCCATTTATAAAGAATTGGGGTAACAATATTTATTGGCATGCTATTATATTTTCTGAATCCCATGAAAATATATCCTGACCCATGGAGGACTTGGTCAACAGGGATTTGATGAGGTTGTGGTCTATGAGTCATGGTTATCAGAACCCTAACAGTTTTTCCTCATCTTTGAACTTATGAGTTCTCTGGTATTTATTCCAATTTCATTCGCTCACATAACTCTCCCAGTGATGCGGTTTGCTGTTAACTTGGTAATTTTTACATCTCTCCATGGTCCAACACCTAATAGGTTTTTTCACATAGTCATGGTTTGTAGTTACTTCGGTTTACCCACGCTTCCTAGTGATGGTTCACGAGTCTCTTAAAATAATTTTAAGTTTTTAATACCTTTATGTTTTATCCAACGTTTTCAACTCAATTTTAGTCCATTCACCATGCTAAACTTATAAGAGTTCTTGCTTCCTAGTGAAAAGTGAATGTGAGATTATTTTCATCCCTTTGAATAATTTTCGGGACCCTAAAAATTCCCCCCATTAGGATTGGGTCTATTCGGAATGAAATGGAGACTATTCCAATGTAGAAGTGGCCTTGAACAGAAATGTTTCATGGTAGAACAGGTAAAGCCGGTAAGAGGGGACCAAACCTATATATAGGGGCCTATTTCATTTTTCTTTTACTATTTCTTGCATAAAAAAGTGTCATTGTCTCTCCCTCGTGTTCAATGTATCTTTAATTTTTAGAAAAACTTTATTGTGAACTGCTTCATACGTGTTGCGAATCGAACATGTCCCCATTTTTCTTCCCACGAACCGAATTTGGTTTTTTGTGAACAGATTTGTGGAATTTAAAAATAAATTTTGGACTTCTGCATAATGAATTCTATGATGCTTGTGTATCCTCACACCGAGCATGATCTAGTGAACCATACTCTATACCATAATAATCACAACTTATATTCTATCAGATACTTTGAACATGGACATGGAGAGTCCCTGGTTCACGATCCAATGTTTTGTGGGCCAGCTCCTCACGGGTCATTCACATACCATTGATGTACGTGGTATAATGCTTCCGTGTATCATGCAGTATATGGGAAACACCTTTCGTGTATCATGAACTATGACAGAAATGGCTACCACATACAGTTTTTGGGAATAGTAAACATAGTCCTATGTAGACATATTTTTAAGACATTTTGCATTTTTTCTGTGGCATTTATCCAACGATTTTTGTTGGACTAAATTTTGGTTGGATTTTTAATTCTCTGGTGCAAGATACAGTGGCTCTTTCACAGGCTGTGATGAAATCGATAAAGATGATGGTGACCATAGCGGTGGATAGTGAGTTCCATCATCGATCATACATTTTTCCTCGTGATTACTTATTAATTAATCTCTTTACTCCAAGAATTACAGCTTACTTGTTTTTTGTACAGTTGCCACATTATAGCTTTGGTATTCCTAATGACGTTCCTCTACCACTGGATGACCTCAATACTGTTTTTATTCTCTTGGAATCACCACAAGTACATGATTGGTATGGTATTTCCGCAGCAAGAGATGTCAAGTCTACTTCGCTTTAGTAAAATGTGTTCATATTAGATGGCTATTCATGGAATCAGGGTGATCAGAGGTGTCACAACACTACCTCGAAACAAGTCACCCAAGTTTACCCGTTTATTATCAACATTTCACGTGAAAACACTAACGGTGGGGGGGGGACACCCAGTGGGACCTACAAGCCATAGGATGATTCTTTGATGAATGGGACTGGTTATTCTGGATACATTAAACCTGTTTAGAGTCCACCAAGAAGTTGAAGGTGATAATCTTATATCAGGAAGATTGTGTTTCTTAGTTTCCCACCTTCCCCCCAGCTGTAATCCTTTATGAGAAACTGAGCCTCTAGTTCTCAAGCACCAACACCTTCAATTTTACACATGGGGAGCTAGGAATCATCTTTTATTACATTTATCTACTTGAAGGAATCCCCGTCCAAGGACTGATGTATGAAAAGTTTCTACTGGAAGCCGCTACATGGGACATCACTACCCATGTGTCCCCATTGACAAAGATACTATTGGTTATTACAGAGTGAATAATTGATCATACCCTCCATGAACACTCTGTAATCCCATTCAAGGTATGAATATGGTCATTTTTATGAGTGAATGGTCCTAAACTGAGAGCCCGCCAAAGCCAAACTCAACCATCCTATCATACTTAGTAAACTCATGGATCGTATTGTTCTACCCTAAAGGTGGAATGATATACCACATGGGGATTTTATCTTCAACCGGATTTGTCACATGCGCTTATATTAGATGTTTTCATTTCCATGTTTTATAGTGGATGAATTTTCACTTCCTGTGATATATATACCAATGTTCGGTCCTGTATATCGATGATGGAGGATGTCTCGGCAGAGGGTCGACCGATCAATTTGGCCATTCCTACTCTCACCCAACATTGCACACTATATGAAAAAATGTAGGATGGTAGGACCCACATCATTTCAGTGGAATCATTCTATTCACGAATGGAAGGATGTCATAAAACATCCCCTATTTTGAGTATCGACACACTACAAAGGTTATTCCTTCGAACTTTCAACCTTCCTTCCTCAACATTTCTATTGTTCATCCCAGGACTTTATGCGTTAGTGATGCAGTTGGGATGTTGAATCACAGTTCATTCTTGTCATTTTCACTGCATCCTACACCTTGTGGGTCATTAACAGGGGACAGGGGTGGGTAATTAGAATAATTCTAATACATAATTTCACTTTGGGATGGGATGTTCACTACTCATATAAATCAAGTAGCCACTGGTGATCCATACCTCCATTACTAGTTTTCCAGGAAATTTGTGAGCCTTCAACAAACAATTCTACCTCATGCTATTCAGTTAATGAGATGGTATCATCTTGTAATTCTTCAATAGTTATTGTTTTTGATTATGTTTCAAGGTGGAACTATGAAGGTTATCGTCCCCATTACGATGAGATCCAATTTTCTGTCATTGTAATAGGCCCAACTATTGGTGGGTTGTTACCCTGACGGGGTGCTGAGAAAACCAGTTCAGTGGGTGTTGAAGCCTCTAACCAATATCTTCCTCGTCCTCACCTCAATGACCATGACACATATACCTTATTCTGTGTTGAGTTCAATGACTACATATTGTATTCCTAATCTTGCAGCAGCCACAATAGATACACTACCTATTTATGCCCTTGTAGTAAAAAAGATACTCGATTCGCCACCAGAAGCATTTAGAAGGGGATTTATTGGTACTACCTATCTCAGTGGGGAGTGATTAAGACTTCTCCACATATGTGGATACTTATCATCACTCTAATGAGGCTACCCCTAGTAGAGTACCACCAGACCGCCGAGAATCCACGACTAGTCCTCTGTGTCTTGTTCCAGCGTTCGACGCATTTGAAGGTAATGAGAGCCCCCATCTTGGGAAACCATTCTTAGGTCCCTTACCACTCCTATAATGACAGTTCCTACCTATATACACATTACTGTGGGGGGAGATAATGTGACTAGGGCTGCGGCAAGGCACCAGGAAATGGAGAAACAGGAATGGCGTCATTTATATTCACTTTCCACGGAGATACCAATAGATAGCATTCATTAAGAGAATATCATTTTTTTGTGATTATTCATTGAGATAGGTTCTTATTTCATTGATTATCGTCCCTTACACCTCCTTATCTACCAAATCTTCATATCCTAGGAATACCATGTTTCTTTTGAGGACTATGTTTTCTGATATCAATTCATCCCATCATCAAGTGATGAACTTCCAAAATTCTTTAGACGAACTTGATCACCTAACGGCCTAAAAGGTGAAGGTTCACAATTTAGTGATCACCCAAAAGAAAGAGTTTCGAGAGTGAAAGAACAACACATCAGGGATGAGGTCTCAACTGGCCTCTTTGTGTTCCAATTATGTAGTTATCCTGACAAAAGGGAGGGACCATAATGTGGTTCTAGAGTGGATGTGTCAAATGGTCAGGGATGAAATGGATGATAGGGCTTATTTAGAGATAATATTTGATGGTTCACAGTAGTAAAATTCCATTTATCTGGAAATGGTGTGTTAGGCCTTATTGTAGATTTCTTTAAATCATTATGTTTACTCTTTGTCCTTTTTGATACATTATAGAGACTCCAAATTGTGGATGTTCCCCCATTTTTTCTTGAACTCAATGTGATTTATTTTCATTCAAATACTACTTCTTTTCTTAATCTTTTCATATAAATTGATCACAATCAATCATATCAACATCATTTTGGTCATGTATTAATTTTGAACCATGACTCAAATCCAATAACATGAAATGATCGAATTGGGATTAAACTTTTTTCTGAGCTGTGTGACTCAGTGAGCATAGATTGACAATAGGTGAGGAATTACAGAAAACCACACAAACATTTGTGACTTTTTTATTGTTACCCTAATTTTTCCCAATGCCTTATTTACATAGGCTTATTGGGTATGACATGACCTTCTCTTAGGAATCCTTTTGCTGGTTTTCAACCCAATGTGATCTATGTCTCATTTGATGGCTTGAGAACCATTTTTATTTTCTAAACCATACTTGGTTTAGGTTTAACGAGATTATACTCAACTTTTATCCAGAGGTTACCTATTTGTATTTTTACTCTTGTGAGTATGGCATCTAATTCGCTATGGATATATAGTCTAGCCAATTAGACTTATTACTGATGTTTTAGGTCAAACATCTTTTACCAAACTTGATGGGCACATGGGGGACAATTCAGAGTTTATTAGCTATGAATGTCCTAATATCTTTCATATGTGGTTTAAGGATTTTTCATGACACCGAATTTATGAATTTGGGACATGTATGATGCTCGGGAGCCGTTTTAGGCATGAAAAGGTAAAAAAGACTATCCTAAGGACAAAAAAGCACTTTCCTGACAGTCGTTTTGTAGGAGACATATGCAAAACCACCGGTGCATGATAAGCATAGTCAAATAAAGGTGTTCGTAGGACACTGTCTTTTCATTTCTATAGGCCTGGGATGACTCACAACAATTTGAATTTATTTTGATGTTGCGAGACAATGTTGGTGGCTTGTCTGTGTAATGATGCCTGAATGTATTATGGATATTCATATCGACGTTGAGCGGGAAACTGTTCCCACAAGATTCTTACTTGTGTAACAAAGAACTAATGAATAATCAGTTTAATTTGAAATATTTTTCATGTCGGGGATTGGAAAATGGTGAGGATATGTGAGCCATTATCCAGAAGGGTTTTCCAATTATAGGGGGGAGATGGGACAAGAGTGTCTTCTAAGCAATAAGAAACTGGAATGGACTCTTGGAAGGAATAATTTGACATAGTTTGATGTCTCTCTTGTAGGAATCATATGTAGATCCACCAAGGCATGATGTCCATTGTCAAACAAAGGAGACCATAGGACACAGTCCATCTATTTCTGATGGCTTTGAAGGATTATGGAGAATTAGACCGTTCTAATCATGGTATATGTCCTTTAATAAGAAATTCACCTAGACACTAATATGGACTTTTCATTTAGCCAAACACTTATAGGAAACCCGAAAATAAGTTGGGTCATTTTTCTCACTTATATACGGATCATCTTCGTACCCATGGACGAGGTGTCTTTACAATTCAAAAATCTCAAGGGAGTCCATAGATGATTTGGGAAAGCATGTTCTTATATATCCATGATGTGGGAAGGAAGAATAATGTAAACCATGACTTTGATGACCCTTGAATCAGGAAACATGTCCTGAGACTTGAATTCCAATGGGCGTAATGAGATAGGAGAGGACTCCACTGAGGACAAATATTCCTTTGATTGATGTCTATTTTATAAGCGACTTATGTAGAGCCACCAGGGTATGATTTGAATAGTCAAGAAAAGGTGGCCATATGACACTCTCCTTCCATCATAGATAGCCAATGAAGATTATGGGGAATAATGATCACTCAGAGAATAGAGTTTCAGGTATGGAAAGAGTGTAACCATATATATTAGAGACATTTAGGCTGTGATTTACTCATGGAATCAAGTATCCCTTACGTAGATCTGACTCATAAGTTGGGTGGATCATTCATACCATCATTAGGGTACCCTGTAGTTTAATTTCGTACCTCTAAAATGTGGGGTTCCTTATGGAGAAGGGAACTGTGAATTTCCTTTTAAGATAATGATTCTATGACCAATTTCCTGGAAAATTTTTTCATAATTTAATTTTGGATCTCTTACGAAGATCCCTAAGATCATGTGAGCTATACTCAGTGTGAGTAACACCGGATTACGAGGATTCTAGTTCAACAACTAATAATATAAAAATCATCATTAGATAGAAAATTAGTCTTAAACCAATGTTATACAATTTATCATCATATGTAAAGGATAATTTTGTCCTTGAAACATAATGTTGTATGGTGAGGATATTATAGTGTGTAGTTTAGAGTCGTGATGCGAGGATATTTGTGTTTTCACGAAGATCATTAATAAAATTAATTTATTATTTATTCTGGTGTTCTCGCATTTCATAGAGGAGAGTGATGATAGAAGGTGTAAACCATGGTCCTGTGGGGTGGTGGAATTGGAATATGAGAGATGACATGGGGAATTGAAACCATTGGGCGTACCGAGGTAGGATAGGACTCTCCTGAGGAAGAATTTCCCTTTTATTGATGGTCGTTTTGTATGAAATATATGCAGAGCCACTGGGGAATGATATGCATAGCCAAACAAAGGTATCCACAGGACATAGGCCTTAAATCTCATATGTCTATGAATGATTATAGGGATCCATCTTCTCCTATGGTACAAAGTTTGGAAAACTGGAAAGATATGTCTAGGAATATACAAATCACCCTGACCGTGATTAGTTGTGAACTGTGGGAGCTTCCATATAGATATAGCTCATATATATAAGGGGACTCTATATATTTTGGATTATTATAAGTGGGGGAATGTTCTGGATCTTCTAACATTCATAAACGAGCCACATGTGACTCTTGAAGAGTCTCTCAATTTATTGTCACGTAGTAGGGACCTTTCCTGGATTCCTCACACAAGTCTGGACTACGCACGGGGGAAGGGAAATTTTTTTAAATGGTTTATGGCCCAAGATTCTAGATCTAAGAACTAATATGTATCCTACAAAGGAAATAATTAATTTGGACATAGTTTTGAATGTTTCCTACAAATGTTCAGTCCATGTGTCAGGACATGAGATGGATTTTTTTTGTTTTGGAAAGGTCGAGAGGCCAAATACGAGCGTAGGTACATATACTACAATAGAAGGATACATGTAGTACATAGTTAAGAATGTTCCCTATACTGATTTGTCTTATAGATAGGTGTAGGGTAACCTTAGATTCACTCACTATAGATACCGGGACTACAAAATTCCTCTGTAGTTTTCTTAGGTAAGTTAATCCTTACAACTGATCCTAAAAGCATGTGAATCATACTCGATGTGAGAAACAATGAGTGAAAAGGTTTTCTCTCGTAAATATGGGGAGATAAATGATATGATAGAGGCATTTTTTTTGGATGATCCAAGGTCAAGGGTTGAGGCGTCACTATGTATAACACTTGTTGAATGGGAATATTTTCATTCATTGTTCTATATGGAATCATGAAGTTTACAGTACTAGAAATTTATGATATAGCCACAAACTTGTAGGAATAGTTTTAATGGTCTGTCGCTATAACTTTTTTGTTCCCACGATATAATTAAACCTCTGTGGTTATATCAATTTTATATAGTGGATGACATTTTTTTTCCAATTATATATCAGGATCTCTCTCCTCCCCCAATCTACAACCCTATCACTATGCATCCATCCTCCCCGACAACCTCTCCTCCTCTCGAATGACCACCCTCACACTAGAACCCTCCTCATCGATGAACCCTATTACTGAGACGCCCTCCTCCCCATTGCTTCTAATCAAGGAAACCCTACACTATATTTTATGGTTTTATTTATGATTCCAATCACACTCTTGTTGTCACATTAGATCACTATAGGCTAAACGATCATGATTTCAATCGCACTCTTGTATTCCAAAAATCAATTCCACTTAATTTGGCCTTTGTATAAAAAATGATCATGATTTATTCCTCACGGGGAAAAAGAACCAATCAACCTTTATCCTATTTGATATCTATAATTTTATTTTTATATCATTTGTTTTGTGGGGTATATCTTCTATCGAAAAACAAAAAAAATTGGAATGTATATATCATTCAAAGAACCATTAGATACTTTTTCCTCATGATACAATTTCGACTTCTTATATGACCATTGATGAACGTCTTATGATGTTTGATAGTTAGAAGGATAGTATTGTTCAGAACACTCTGTTTCACCATGAAAATCTCACAAATGTTTTTTATATGTGTTGGAATATGTTTTAAGCAACCGATATCCTCGTTTTTGGGTCTTAGGAGTCTCCTATCATTGCACCCTAGTGGAATAGTATGCATCCTTGAGTATATATCAACCACACCAAAAATAATAACTGTTAAAATAAAATGATTATGACAGAAAAAATATATTGCCTATTTTTTTTTGTTTATTTTTCACTCTAAATATCATTTTCCATCTATAAATCTTATTGTATTTGTTTAAAATAAATAAATAATAACACCTAATATTTTGTCTCATTCTCTCATTCCTAAGAGCATTATATTTGGATATTAAGATTATCCAAATTTCACTTTTCTCGAGACATTTTAGGCCCATGTTTTGGAATGAGGTGCGGTTTTATACTCCATTTATCACATTACATATTATATTTTCCTTTTGTATTTATGGAGACACACCGTTGGAATGGAAATACATTCTTTTTCAAAAACTCATGGGATATATTTTTCTTCAACCATAACTTTTTTTTGAGTATCCAAATTTTATGTCGGGTGTAATGAGTCATTGTCATTCATTACACATACACCATCAAACCATGACTTATGAATCAAGTTCTTCATCCCTCATAAGCTAATATTTTACAGAATTGGACAAACCATCATTGAATCACACTCATTCCTCTACATTGATTTTTAGATCCAATCCTTTTCTAAGTTACTAAAAACTACAATTTTCAATTTTTCAATCTAAGCTATCATCTATAATTTCTAAATATCTTATGGACGTATATAGATATTTGGGTTAGGAAATAATACATTTCTTTCCTGGTTTTATCCATATATTTGTGATTTTATTGAAGGGATACCCCAAACAACACTTTCAAATCACCTAACCCAAATAAATCATTGTTATTACTATTAATATTATCAATTAATGTTCTATTTGTTACATTCACTTATGAATATTAAAAATGGTACCTATAATTATCAAATTCTTTCACTTTAGAATAATCTGATCTTCCATATTCATGATACATAATATTTTTCTTATTGATGAATTTCTATTTCCATTGTCTTCTCATTTTATAACTTTTAATAAAAAAATATTCCTGAACACCTAATCATTATCATCTTGACGATTTTTAAAACACATAGTAATGAGGTGACCTACCTTGACACGTCAGAAATAGTTACCAAGAAGCTTTCCATTTAATTTTTATGTCCCCTCTTCAGGTTTTTGGAAATAATTATATCACATATTTTACCTCATCTTCTTCTAGAACAACTTTATTAAAGATTATATCCATTTCCTTGAATAAAATATACTATGATTTTTTTCTATGATATCATTAACATAATTTCCAATTTTATATGTTACTTGTGTTTTTTGAAGGATATAAATAAAAACATCCTTTGGATCCTTGTCTTCAAGTATAGACAATTTGGTATTAAATCATCATTGAAGTCTCCTCATGATAAATTTAATGATCATGGTGTCAATAATATATTCCCTAGGAACATTCACATCTTCATCAATAACATTTATATGATTGAAGAATGCATCAAAAATTTTTTTCAAACTCCCCTTTATATTTTCATATTTATTCAATATTACATGATTCGTTATATAAACTAGAACAATGAACTCCTTTAGTAGAATGATCTTAAATGAGTATAAGAGCCTACACATAGACACAATATGATGATCATCTTCCTCTTTCAATCATATAATTCTAACATTGTTGTTCATATTAATTATTCTTTGATATTTTAGTGTATCAGTTATACTTCTCAAAATTATCCCCTCATGAATTATTTGAACATTATCTTTCATTTTTATGATTTTTATCTTGTCTAAATCCCACATGAATATCATTTCCATAAATATTATAGAAACCTCCATGATTTGAGATGTAACATATGTTATCATATAATCTCAGAATTTGTTACTTTAAATCAATGTGGGATTTTGCATTGTGATTTAACAAAAATCATCGTGGTTGGTTAAGTAGAAATTAAAGAGGAATTATATGTGTTTTTTAAAGAGTAAAATGTATCAGATAACTGTAATTCATAGACTGAAATCCTCCCATTAAAATTTATAATCCATGAATTATTGTTCCTCTTTAACCATTCGTAATCTACCACTTCACCTAAAATATAAATTTCATTATAAAATGGAAAGATCACACTCATCTATCAAGCTCATTGGAGATTGTTTATTTTGAGGGGATGAGTTTCTATTTAATTTATTCATTTTTTTACCATACTATTCTTTGAGGCCTAATATTTTTGTTTTGGTATGGGGGTGGGCTTGATTTTATGATTTTTAATATTCCATGTATAATTCCCTAATCATTGGATGGGAGTTGTGAGTATTGTTAGAGGGTAGTGGATGTTGTATGTTTATGATTATTTTTTATTTCACATTTTTAGTTTTATCATGTGTTTATTTTTTTAATTTTTTCATACATTAATCTTTTCTATTTAAATCATGATATCCTTATATCAATATTATATAATGAAATTATGAATATATATACTACAAATACTATGTGTTATCCTATGGGAAATGGGAATTATTTTTTAGAAATTATGGTAGAACGAAAAAACAGAATGATGATTAAGTGTATGGAAAGATGACATTTTAAATGGATTCATCCTTATAAAATCTTCAGTTATTATATATTTAATATATGATGATATGTTTCATTGATGAAATTATTTTGAATCATATGTGTTAAAAAAATTGATTTAATAATGGTAATATAATGTAAATTAAAATATATAAAGGGATTATAGATTCAATGACATGTAAATATATTATATATACTAATCGTTCTTGTATCCAGGATTACAAGTCAGTAATGTAGCTCTTCGGCCTCCTATTAATTTGTTTCTCCATATCACAACACTAACCCATTTTGTAGTCGCGTTATGCTCTCCCCAGATCAGATGTCAACATTAGGGTTTCCATGATTCTTCATCAACCAATCCTTGTCTCCACCATCACAT
Source organism: Viscum album (assembly GCA_963277665.1). Lineage (NCBI taxonomy): Eukaryota > Viridiplantae > Streptophyta > Magnoliopsida > Santalales > Viscaceae > Viscum > Viscum album. The sequence goes on from CAUJRU010000203.1 coordinate 545,144, forward strand.
CCATTCCACCGTCCTCTCCCAAATAGATTCGACAACCTATCATCATCTACTTCTGTTAAACCACCTAATTCACCACAACCTTCCATTTTTCTATCCCTCCATTGATTGCCAATGTAACTCACAATAACCCCACATCCTAGGGTTCCATATACATATTTTCTTACATATATACTACGCTTCATGCGATGCTCTTCCCTAAATTTCCTGGGATATCCTTCGTCATCTACTACTTTTGAACCTCCAGAATTTCCTCATACCATTAAACGATTCTGGGAATACCCCATAGAAACCTTATAACTACTTTTTCCATCCCTGTATTTTGTATCATTAACTATTTTAATATCACATCAGACTCCCAAAATCTCTCATATTCTCTTATAGTTAATGAGGATCACCTGATGCAACAAACTCTATCATTCTTCTCGCATCTATTCAGGGATCATTGACCTCAAAAGTGAAAGAAACTCTACCTAGGTTATATGCATCACTTTTATTTTTTCATCTAAATATTCCCGTAACCATTTTTGGGATATGTTATACCACAAGTTACAAAATTTCTACAATAATCATATGACTCTTCTAAATATATCATGGTCAAATCGGAGTTGTGTTATGAATAATCTCCCACGGAAAAATAGTTGATGTTAAAACATCTTTTGGTGATAAAAATGATAATGTTTAATTTGCTTTACTTTTATATATAGTATGAATGTGGGACTCATGGTTTAATGTTTTGATATCCATGAATTATATCATAACATGTTGAGGTAAACCAAAAATTTCTTTTCTCACATGTACTTTTAGAGTAGTTGAAATTTCATAAAATATTTTTAAAATTAGAAGTCTAAATTCAAGAATTTTATTCATGAGAGATAAAACTAAAAGAAACCTTTAATATCCAAATATACAATGCTAAAGCCATGAGGTGCACAAATTATTTTCACCACCTGACTCCATAGCTTAATAAGTGTATGAAATGATAATTTGATTATTTTAAAGTCATAACTTATTATTTTGGTCTGTATCATTGATTGACCACAATTTATTATATCTATAATTGTTAATGGAAAAAAAATTCAGTAGTTTTCCTTTAATTTTTCTAATGCACTTGGTATTATTATCATCATTTTTCATTATAAACACTAAAGAAAACATTTATATCATTGATTATGTTATATCATCTCTTCTATAAAATTATTATTATTAATATATGTTGGAGTTTTTTTTCTTATGAAATTACATGACTTTTATTCTTCTACATCATCATTTGAAACAACTATTTCATTCGATAAGAAAATATGTATTCACCAATTTATTTTTCAGGTTTCACAATTTCTTCCACCACATAAAAATGTGTTGTAGTTTAGGTATACGTAATGTAATTTATTAACTAATGTGTATATTAATTTATATCTCTTGTAGATTGTATGTACTCTTGATTAATGACTTGTATAAAAGAGTTTCATTTCAAGAATAATATAATTTTTCCCTCATTACATCTTATATTATATGTTGTATACTTATTATTTTATAGCTTCCATCCTTTTTTTCAATCAAATGATTACATCCTTCCATTATTCAGTCATTATTGTTCATTGATTGTCAATAGTTTTTGTGTTTTCAGGTGATCTAGAACCAAAAGTTTATATGTTGTATTTTTCTTTCAGGAAACGAGAGATGACTACGGTGTTCTATCTTGGTCTGATTGTTTCCCATGATTTGGTAGGTTCTTGAAACATTTATTAAATTTTCAATTATGGGAAAATATAATTATTCCTCTAGTAATTATTTCTTTTTATTTTATCTAAATTAATGGATGTTACATATTCTGTGTAATTTGTTTTTTATTGTACATTACATTTTTACATTCCCTCATAAAACTAGAACTAATATATTCAATAAAAATTTATGCAAATTGGGATGATAGTCCAGTAATGATATGTGTACCTTTAACCATTGAAGATCAACTATCGGTTATTATGTTGTTGTACCTCAATTTTTACTCTTCCATTTTTTTTAGTTTTTTAATATACCCTTTCAAAAATATATGGTTTTAGTTCAAATTTGAATATAAATTAGTAACCTATAAGGATAGCAGGATTTGATCCAAATCAATGAGAGTAAAAAACACATAATAGATCATAGTTAAATGAATTTCACAATATTTTCATAGAGAATCATGCATACAGATGAATTATTATTTATTTTATAAGTAGTATCACATAATATTATCATAATATATTCATTTTCAGTCATCTGATTTCACCAATAACTATTTCTATTGACTATTGGTATATTGTCTTCACAGTTAGTCTGTTGTATTCACTGTATGTGTTTCATGTTTCTATAATTATTTTGTCATATATGTTACTATTATGTTAGTATATGCTCTTAGTATAATGTCATATATGCTATTATATTTTAAATTCGATTCCATTCAATGTTAGTATGTTGTATTTATGGTATCTATTATATATACTAAACATGGGTACTTCTTCGCTTATGTGTCACCAAAATAGAGCTACACGTCCACTATTTGATCAACTCTTAATTTTGTGACCCCAACCAATATTGAATTTGTGTTTACCCCTCCCATGTTAGTTCAATAATATTAGGGATCATCACATGATCTATATTAATTATTTATTTCATCCCAATGGTATGTAAGGTTTATCTCATTGCATTATTAATTTATAATAGACACTGCTTTGATTGTCGAAATTTTTTATGAAGGGAACATATTAAAAATTTAAATATATATTATATCATACAAAATCTAAATTTCCTTCAATAATTTACCATTAACTAATTTTAAATATATTTTCACAAACCTCCAACTAATCAACATTACATTTGTGACCTCTGGATCCATTGTTCACATAGGTATTCTCCCAGATCGACTTATGATGATTCCCCTATTCCATCGAAGAAATATTTCTCTATGATAAAAGAATACTGAAATGAAATATTCCACATTTTATGTAGAAATTAAGAATGCGTAGATTCAAGAATTTATATTTTATGATGATTTTTGGATTTAGGTGTTTCTGTTTGTAGGATTTCTTTGGAACCATCAATTTTTCAAAAAAGGGATGTTCTAAATAACACCATGTCCCATAATCACCCGCTTACTATCATGGTATCATCAATTTGTAGAAAAAATGTTAATACGTAAGTTAGTATTATGATTTCTCATGAGGTTACTAGACAATCTAGTAGCGATGGGCCATCTTCAGTTGCTGGAAAGAAGGAATTGTTTGAGAAGTGGAAGAAAATTCTAGTGGTGTGTGTTCCCTTTTTTATCTTTCATTAGTTACATCCACTGTATAAATTCATTTTGGTTCAATGGAAACTTTTTCAACTCAAGGGGGTATATGATGGGGGGTGTCCATGGGTTAAAGTGGCTGGGGGTAGTGTGTAGGCGGTATCGAGTTGGTTGGGGGTGGGAGGGGTAGAGGGGCTGGGAGGGGGTAGGGGTGTGGGTGTAGGGGGAGGGGACTGTCCAGGAAGGGGTGTCCGGGGGGTGTGAGTGGGGTGTTTAGGGGGTAGGGGGTAGAGGGTGTGGATGTGTATGGGGAGGGGGATGTCCAAGTGGGGGGATGGGGTATCCAGGGGGTGTCTAGGATGAAGGGGGTGTCTAGGGGAGCTATCTTAGAGGTGGAGTGGTGTCTATGATAAATAGTGTGTTTAGGGAGTGTCAATGAGGGAGGGGTGTCATAGAGGGTGGGGTGTCTAATAAAGGGGGTGCAGTCCATGAGGGCAGGTGGGGGTGTCTACTAGGGGGTGTCCAGCGGGTGTCCAGGAGAGAGGGGGTTGACAAGGGGGTGTTCTGTTTGGTGTCCATGAGGGTAGGGGAGGGGGGTCCATGAGGGTTTTCATGATGGGGTGGCCAGAAGGATGGGTGTGTCTAGATGATATGGGGAGGAGTGTCAAGAGGGGGTGTCCAGGAGGGGGTGTCCAGGGGGGATGGGAGAGGTGTCCATGAGGGAGGGGGTGTCCCAGAGGGGGGGTGTCCAGGATGGTGTGCAAGAGGGAGGAAGGTGTCAAGTTGGTGTCTAGGAGTGGACTATCTAGGAGAGGGGTAGGGGTGTCCATGTGGTATTGGGTGTCCATGAGGGAGGGGGTGTAAGGGGGGCAATGAGGGGTGGTGTCTAAGATGGGGGTTCCCATCAGAGAATTATATTAAAAAAAATATTTCATTTTTCGAACATCTATGTATTATTGTGGTTGTTGTAAGTACAACAAAATAAATGTATGTGTTCATAGAAAGGTGTGACTACTAACAATTGTTTTTATAATTTGAAACATTTCTGATTTAACATAACCATAATATTTTTTGATTTTGATGACTTATATTAGTATTAATGATAGGGATGCATTCTCTTCAGAGTATCGTAAACAAAACATGGAAGATGAAATTGATTTTCCCTCCTAACTTTCAACTGGGAATGACATGAATATAAAATTCAGTATGTAATGGACATTTTATACCCCTTTTAAGGACATTAGTAACCACTTGTGGTGTTTGAAATAATATTTACTTAGCATACACCGTGATTGTAGAATTTATGATTTCAAGATTAGTCTTCAGTGTGAAATATTCAATATTTTAGACATTACTCTATTTCATGGTTGGATAATTGATACCTTGGTAATCACTTTTGAATTTTGTACCTTTATATTATTTTAGAAAATATAATTTATACATTCTGTTAGTTTACAGTTTTCCTTTTCAATTTTTCTTTATGCCTTTAATTAATATGAAGGTTTCCACATAAAATAATGCATGGGTGTCAAGGATGTTTCTAGGGGGTGTGTGTGTCTAGAGGGTGTGTCTAGTGGGAGAGGGTTGTCTAGGGGGTGTTCAGGGGGGTGTGTAGGGGGAGGGGTGTCCAAGGGGTGTCCAGGGGCAGTGTCTGTAACATCCCAGGTAAATAAAGAATAATACATTTTTATACTTGTTAATATTTACGATGTAAATATTAATTTTACTTTAAAGGGGTTGCTATGTTCGATAGCGTATCCGATATGCAACAAAGAGTTTCTTTGAAATTTTATGTTCTACACTAGTAAAAAAATAATATTATTTAAAATGGTAGCTAACACGTATACGTTGTATTGGTGGGAATGAATAGAAATAACTATAATATGATTATATATGTTTGTTAAATGTTTTTGCATTTATCCAATAAAGGATAAAGGCTTAAAATATGAAAAGAATTCAATTTTAGGCATATATACTCTAATTTTCACTAAAGGTCCACTTTTTTCCTTTTGATGGAGAACCCTATTTAAATATATTTTTGGGCACTCTTATACATTATTTTGGACCAAATAAATTTTTTTTTATAATCGGGACATCAAAATTTACTTTTTCTAAATTTTTGGTATTTTTCCGATAACGTTTATTTTTTTTAATGAATAGTGAAAAATGTTGTATTTTAATTCAAAACCTCTTTTTAATCTAATCTACTTATATGATTAGATTATATTTTCAATTGGTTTTAAAGTGAAATTAGAATATATTTTTACCATTTAACCCAATAGTGGTCATTGGAATTAATTTCACTTTGAAATTGGACTTAAACTAGTGTCAATATTTTGATATATATTGTTTCATAAAAACACGCTATTTGTAATGACAACAGGAATTAATTATTAAATTAATTAATGTAACTAATATGTTTTGAATTTTTTAAAATAGACATCATTTTTGAATTCGGAATATCAAATATAGCTTAGGGTGATGTTTTGGTATTTTTATGAAAAACATCATTTTTTATGAATAGTGAAACCACTAAGTGGTACATAAAAAAACTGATTTATTGTTTAAATGAAATTTTACCACCTCTGTGTTTTTAATTTAAAAAAATACGACATTCATGGTTGTAATTAGGATGTAAAATGTGGTTCAATTGGAATAAAATAATTTTTTGGTAAATAGTAACTTTTAAATTTTTAATCGCGATTAGAGGTAATTAGTGTAATTTAAGGTAAAAATAATGTTTTAATAATATTAAATGACATTCACACATGTCCTACCATTATTTTATGTGTCATGGCCGACCAATAAAATCCATGTGTCAACTTGGTGACCCCATGGGGACACTTTGGTAGGAAAATGACATTAATAACTTTTTATTTAATGTTAAAATAAAAATGTCACAAACATGTGTTGTTTTACTAAAAAAAATTAAATTGGGTTATACAAGTCTATATTTGACTATAAATATTAGTTATAAATACAAAAATATTTCTTACCTCTTGATATTTTTTTAAAAAAATTTAGACATTAAATAAATTAAATTATTTATGACACCACGATGATGCAGTGATTACCTCATTATTTAACGATTTAAATAAAATGAAAGGATAATATAAAATATAAGACCTACACTTGTAAAAATCCAATTGTATCGGTGGATTTCAAACTCTGATCACCTTATCTTAGAAATATATAATTTTGGGACCTTTAAAATCCGTAAAGCATTTTATAACAAAGTAACCTTTTATAATTTTCCAAGAGTGCCCCTCCTCTCCTCATATAAAAGGCCCCCACCTCTACCACCTTACCCACACCTCTCAAGCCTTTGGCTCGGCCAAACCCTGCCCATTTTGTCTCTATAAATACCTCGCCTACTCCTAGAAGCCTCACTTTAGGCACAAGGCTTTCCAAGGAATCCTTTGAGCTCAAATCAAAAAGAGTTACCCGTTTTAAAGGTAGTGTCTTCTCTTGTGTTCTTATGTTTTATTTTGCTTCTCCAACCCCATAAACTCTTTTTATTCCTTTATTTTGTAAAAAAACCAGTATCTTAAATATACTAGGATGTTTTTATGTGAAATATTCTATCTACACTTACACACACCTTCTTCTAATGGTTAAAGAACATAATGTTTCTGTGGATGGCGAATTTCTGCCTCACGAAACGATGATTATTAAATATTATTTTAACACCTTTTATGGTGGAAATTAAGATGTAACTCTATTTATATATGATATATATTATTTTTATGTTTTCCTTATGCTTCTTTATTTTTCATTTGTGGCATATCTTTATGGTTTCCATTGTGGGTAAACACGATAATTTCATTTTAGGAAGTGCGGACTACCACCCCTCAAAGTGATTTGATTCGTTAATGCCATATGTGGGACATATAAATGATGGAGTTAATGTTATTATATATGATGTTATACTGGAATTATAATATACCATTTATCATTATGATTCCACTCCATTAAATATGAAATAGAAATGAAATTAGCACTAATGCGTATGTACGTCTTACCGTCTCCATTAATGGTGCATTTCATTTCTTACCTCTAAATGTTATGTACTATTATACATACATCTATATGAAGGATATATTTAAAATATATTATATCCAAATCATGAATATCATTCTGGATATAATGAACCATTGACCACATAAACAACAAGTAATTGTAAGAAGTCCATTTTTGACATAAGTACCAAATATCGACAAAACGAACTTTATTAAATTAAATTATTACATAACATTTATAACATGGAAATAATTTATATAAAAGCAATAATAAACTTGAAAAAGGTTCTTAAGCAAGTACAAGTTAACTTTGGTTTATTATTCAGAAGATTAAAGAGCAATCGAGTCACGTCGGACACGAGGTATGGGACATCGTCTCAATCTACTTTCATTGAGGCATATTTTGTTTTATACACAACTTTATTTTATACGGTGTATAAACCCCTTTGACGTTTATGTTTATTCTAAAGGAATATTTTTATACGAAGTGTTTACTAAACGACAAAAGGGATTATTTTTTTGGTCGTACGTATGTGGCAACAATGACTTCTCCGCCGTCATGACCATTATTTGAGTTTCAACTTCCTCTACAAGCCATAACATTTTTTGAATGAAAAATAAATACCATGTATTAATTTTCTTTTATTTTGGTATTGAAAATGGTTTTCATAATGTTTTTATATCAATGTTTTGTATGATATCTTGTGATTGAAAAGTGGAAATGTTATGTTTCCTTTATGCATGTTTTCTGTGATACGATTATGTTATGTTTCTTAGGAATTAATATGAAGACGGGTCGTTCCGTGATAAACTAAGGGCGGGTGAGCCCGATATAGCTCTCTAATGCATTGAGTAATGTGAAGGAGTTAAATGTTATGGTTTCTCTGAAGAGATTTAGGGAATATACTGTGATGGGTATTCCAAACGTAATCATGAGGGTTACTCCCTATGTAAGAATGTTATGAATGCCTCAAGTTACGTTTATGTATTATGATTTCTATGATTTATTCATGATTTGATGAGGTATGTGATTATGTTTTATGAGTAAAGTATTATTCCATGCATGGACTAATGTTTTCATTTCGTACTTTTATATCCCTTACTGATCTTTGTTTACTCATCCCAAGTTTTTGAAATGTTGATCACAGGTCAAGGGAAAGGCACATGATGTGATGATAGTGTCAAGGAAGTGTCAAGAAAGAAACCATGTTTTATTTTAAATATGATTTGTTGATGGGAAAAATGATTACTATCTTTTATGTAACCACTTTCTTTAAATTTTGAATGTTATGCATGTTTTATGATCTAATTCTATAAAACTCTAAACCTGAAAGGATCCTCAACGTGTATTTTTGAAGTAACTCAAGATTAAGTAATGTTGAAGGATGGGGACTTATAGTTGGTATCATATGTCTGTTTAGTTAACTTTAGGAGTTATAATTATATTAAATGATTATCCAAAAATATTTTTTATGGTCAAATTTAAATGATATAGCATTTGAAGATTACCATGTTGCTTCATCTAAGATATGTTTGTTCAGAATGGTTTTCCACATATGAAATAGGGAAGCACTGCTAGGAAGGAATACAGAAAGAAATAACCTTCTGAATCAGCATCCTGATATGGTCGGAATTGGAACTGAACCGTTTGTTGTAGTAATGGAACAGTTGACTCAAGTGATAAATGGTGGCGGTATCCATGCACGAGATCAGCCAGATCAACCGCAGAGGAACATGTCAGTGGTGGAACATTTCATGAGGCAACATCCCCCATCATTCAGAGGATCATCTTACCCTGTGCTAGCTGATGGGTGGATTAAATCACTGGAGAACATTTTCGATGTCATGGGGTGTTCATAAAATCAAAAGGTTAGTCTTGCTATTTACCATTTGGAGGGTCAAGCAGATCAGTGGTGGTCGATGGATAAAAATATCAAGGACGCTGATGAGATTGATGCTCTCGACTGTGATGAATTCAAAGGTATTTTTCTTGAAAAGTAGTTTCTTAAGGGTGTTAAACTTAGGATGGAAAAAAAATTCCAGGAATTGAGGCAATAGTAAGACTCAATGGCTGCCTATGAAGAAACGTTCACTCGATTGGCAAGTTATGCTCCAAATTTTATCTGAGTCCTTGATAGTAAAATCAATTATTTTTACTCAGGATTAAAGCCAAAATATCGAAGGGATTTAGATTCTCATGAGTTCAAAAGTTATGAAAAGCTTGTTAGATGTGCTGAGAAGGTAGAAATGGAGTTTTTCAATGATAAAGTGTTCTATAACAACCAGTATAAGAAGAGAACAAGGTGGCAGGAGAAAGGAAACAATTCTTCAAAAACGTCTGACGATAAGAAAACTAAGTTTCCAGTTTGTGATAAATGTTGTAAAAGGCATGTTGGGGAATGTCTTATGAATTCTGTAAAGTGCTATCGATGTGGAAAGATGGGACATAAGGCTCGTGATTGCACTGAAAAAGATCAAGGTGATGGAAGTCCAAATTTTATTTCAGTTAGTGAAATTTTTTAAGTGCAATGAGATGGGTCACTATGCAAACGAGTGTCCGAAAATGAGCTAGAGTGATGGGAAGCAGTTAGACTATAAGTAAAAAGGGGTGGTGAAATCCTTTGCAACTACTTCAGCAGATGTCGGGCCATCAAATGAAGTTGTATCAGGTACATTTTTTGTTAATTCATATTATGCAAGTGTGTTGTTTGTTTCGGGTTCTCCACATTCTTTCATCTCTGAAAACAATTATAGTAAAATGGGAATACCATCTCAAGAAATGACTCCTGAACTTGTGGTAAAAACACATGGGGGGAATTTTGAGGCAAAAATAATTTATAAGAATCTTCTTATCCTTATCCGTGGAAAGAACCAACTTGAAAAACTTATTGTTTTACCTCTAGTAGAGTTTGATGTTATCAAGGGTATGGATTGGCTCTCTGTTTACCATGCTAAGATTTACTGTAGAGATAAAGAAGTTTCTTTTCAGAAATACATTTAGTTTGTGTACAAGAATGACCCTTACTATTGATAACATATCAATAGGCCGAGAAACCTGTAAAAGATGGATATTAATGTTACCGTGCACTTGTCGTTGAAAACAAGGGAACTGTTCAGATTAATGATGTGCCAGTGGTAAATGAGTTTCCTGATGTTTTTCTGGATTAGTTGCCTGGAATAATACAAGTTTGGGAAGTTGAATTTACTGTTGACTTAGTTCCTGATGCTAAGACAATTTCAAAACCCCCTTATCGAATGGCTCAAACTGAACTTTTAGAGTTGAAGGATCAATTGCAAGTTTTATTTGAGAAAGGATTCATTCGACCTAGAACATCACCATGGGGTGATCCTATTTTATTTTTTAAAAATAAAGATGGTTCAATAAGACATTGCATTGATTATAGAGCCTTGAATAACATCACTATTATGAACAAATATCATTTTCCTCATATCGATGATTTGTTTGATCAGCTCCAGGGAGCTCAGTTTTTTTCAAAGATTGACCTGAGATCGGGGTACCATCAGTTGAAGGTAAAGGAAGCAGATATTCCGAATACCGTGTTTCGTACAAGATATGGACATTATGAATTTGTAGTAATTCCTTTTGGGATAACCAAAGCACCTTTTGTATTCGTGGACCTTATGAATAGAATTTTCAATGAGTTCTTGGATAAGTTTGTGATTGTTTTCATTGATGATATTTTGGTGTTTTCTATATGTAAAGAGGAGCATGAAACCCATTTAAGGGTTATTTTAAAAACCTTAAAAGAAAATAAATTGTATGGGAAATTCATCAAGTGTGAGTTTTGGTTTCAAAAAATTTCTTTCCTTGGTCACATTGTTTCTAAAGATGGAATAACTGTTGATCCTGCAAAAACAAAGGTTGTTGAAGAATGGCCAAGACCCACAAATGTAACTGAGATCCGTAGCTTCCTTGGTTTTGAAGGCTATTATCAAAAGTTTGTTAGAAATTTTTCACGGTTATCTATTCCAATGACAAAGCTAACTCGGAAGGGTGTTAAGTTTATGTGGACAAAAGAATGTGATGATTTTTTTTCAGGAACTGAAAAGAAGATTAGTGAATGCTCAAGTTTTGGAACTACCTTCCAGGGATGGTGAGTTTGTTATCTACAGTGATGCTTCATTGAAAGGATGTGGTTGTGTTCTAATGCAGAATGATCAGGTAATTGCTTATGCTTCATGAAAGTTGAAATCTCATGAGGTAAATTACCCTACACAGGATTTGGAATTAGCTGTTGTTGTTTTCACTTTAAAAATTAGGAGGCATCATTTGTATGGGGTAAAGTGTGAAATATATATCGATCACAAAAGTTTAAAGTATATATTCACTCAGAAAGAATTGAACATGAGATAGAAGATATGGATAGAATTAATCAAGGATTATGATTTTACAATTCATTACCAGCCGAGAAAAACAAATAAACTGGATGATGCTTTGAGTCGAAAAACTAATTCTTCATTAACAAGGTTGTGTTTGGAACGTGATCCTTTGGTTAAGGATTTGATGAAATTTGGCATAAAAGTTGTTGGTGCAAGAATTTATTCTGTTTTGTTTCAGTTATCAATGAGATCATCTCTATCAGACATAATTAATCAAGCACAGAAGCAAGACAGTGAGTTGCAGAAAAAGGTAGAGATGGTTCAGAAGGGTAAGTTGCCTGAATTCAACATTGATAATGATTGTGTTTTGAGATATTGGAAGAGATTGTGTGTGCCTTGTGATTCAGAGTTGAAGAGAGAGTTGTTATGTGAAGCTCATAGTTCTTTATTTTCAGTTCATCTAGGCAGTACTAGGATGTATAGAGATCTTCAAGGGTATTACTGGTGGAACGGAATGAAAAGTGATATTGCTGATTTTACTGTGAAGTGTTTGACTTCTCAACAGGTGAAAGTAGAGTGGTAGTTAATGAAAGGGATGCTTTATCCTTTACCAGTACCAGAGTGGAAATGGGAGAATATATCCATGGACTTCGTTGTGGGATTGCCGAAGACAACTCAAGGTAATAATACAATTTGGGTTATTGTTGATCCCTTGACTAAACCTGCTCATTTCCTTGCTATACGAGAAACATTTTCCCTATATCAACTTTCTAATTTTTATCTTAAAGAGATAGTCTGGTTACATGGAGTTCCACTCTACATTGTATCTGATAGAAATCCCAGGTTTAATTCTATCTTTTGGAAAATCATTTAGAAGTCATTGGGTACTAAATTAAATTTTATTACAGCTTTTCATCCTCAATCAGATGGGCTGTCAGAAAGAACGATTCAGACTTTGTAGGATATTCTACGTGCCTGTTCGATGGATTGTCAGGGAAGTTGGGACCAACATCTTTCTTTGGTTGAGTTGTCTAAAAATAACAGTTTTCATTCCATTATACAGATAGCTCCATTTGAGGCATTATATGGTAAACGATGTCAAACTCCAGCTTTTTGGGATGAAGTGGGTGAAAGGAAGCTGATGGAACTAGAATTGTTAAAAGAGATCGCAGAAAAAGTTTAGTTGATTTAGAAACACATGAGAACAGCTTAGAGAAGGCAGAAGAGTTATGCGGATAACCAGAGGAAGGATCTATCTTTTGAGGTAGGTGATCATGTTTTTTCTCAATGTTTCACCATGGAAAAGTGTGATGCGATTCAGTAAGAAAGGAATGTTGAGTCCACGGTTCATTGGACAATATGAAATTCTAGCGAATGTTGGATTAGTTACTTACCGAGTGGCTTTACCTCCGAGTTTATCTTAGGTACACAATGTTTTTCATGTTTCGATGTTGATAAAGTATATTCCAGATCCATCTCATGTTTTGAGCCCATAGGTAGTTCAGTTGGAAGAGAATCTATCTTATGAAGAACAACCAGTCCAGATTCTTGTCCATAGAGAGAAAGTGTTGCAGAATAAGGTAATTCATCAAGTAAAGGTTTTGTGGAAAAACCATATGGTTGAAGAGGCAACGTGGGAATCTAAAAATGCTATGAGGGATAAATACCCAAAATTATTTTGATTTGTGAATAAAATTGCGAGGACACAATTCCCAAAAGGGGGGACGGATGTAACATCCCAGGTAAATAAAGAATAATGCATTTTCAAACTTATTAATATTTAGAAAGTAAATATTAATTTTACTTTTAAGGGGTTTCTATGTTCGATAGCGTACTCGATACGCAACAAATAGTTTCTTTGAAATCTTACGTTGCACACTAGTAATAAAATAATATTATTTAAATGGTAGTTAACATGTAGCCATTGTATTTTCAGAAATGAATATAAATAACTACAATATGATTATATATGTTTGTTAAATGTTTTTACATTTATCCAATAATTGATAAAGGCTTAAAATACGAAAAAAATTCAATTTTAGGCATACATACTCTAATTTTCACTAAAGGTCCACTTATAGCCTTTTGATGGTGAACCCTATTTAAATATAGGTTTGGTCACTCTTATACATTCTTTTGGACCAAATAAAATTCTTATTTAGAATCGGGACATAAAAATTTACTTTCTGTAAATTTGTGGTATTTTTCCAATAAAGTTTATGTTTTTAATGAATTGTGAAAAATGCTGTATTTTAATTCAAACCCTCTTTTTAATCTAATTTAATTATATGATTATATTATCTTTTGAATAGGTTTTAAAGTGAAATTAGAATATATTTTTACCATTTAATCCAATAGTGGTTGTTGGAATTAATTTCACTTTGAAATTGGACCTAAACTAGTGTCAATCTTTTGATATATATTGTTTCATAAAAACACGCTATTTGTTCTGACAGTGGGAATTAATTATTAAATTAATTAATGTAACTTATATGTTTTTAATTTTATAAAATAGACATCATTTTTGAATTCGGAATATCAAAAATATCTTAGGGTGATGTTTTGGTATTTTTCTGAAAAACTTCAATTTTTTATGAATATTGAAACCACTAAGTGGTACTTAAAAAAACTGATTTATCGTTTAAATGAAATTTTACCACCTCTATGTTTTGAATTTAAAAAATCCAACATTCATGGTTGTCATTAGGATATAAAAGTTTGGTCAATGGGATTAAAATAATTTTTTTGTGAATAGAAACTTTTAAGTTTTTAATCTCGATTAGAGGTAATTAGTGTAATTAAATGTAAAAATAATGTTTTAATTTTATGAAATGACCTTTCCACATGTCCTACCCTTATTGGATGTGTCATGTCAGACCAATACAATCCATGGGTCAACTTGGGGACCCCATGGAGCCACTTTGGTAGGAAAATGACATTAATAACTTTTTTTTGATGTTAAAATAAAAATGTCACAAACATGTGTTGTTTTACTAAAATAATTTTGAAATGGGGTTATAAAAGTCATAAACATGACTATAAATATTCATTAGAAATATATAAAGCTTTCCTACATCATGATATTTTTTTATAATATTTATACATTAAATAAATTAAATTATTTATGACGCCATGATGATCCAATGATTACCTCATTATTTAACGATTAAAAAAAATGAAAAGATAATGTAAAATATAAGACCTACACTTGTCAAAAACCTATTGGATGGGTGTATTTAGAACTCTAATCACCTTATCCTAGAAATATAAAATTTTGGGTCCTTTAAAATCTGAAAATCCTTTTATAATAATGTAACCTTTTATAACTTTCCAAGAGTGCCCCTCCTATCCTCTTATAAAAGGCCCCCACCTCTACCACCTTACCCACAACTCTCAAGCGTTTTTCTCATCCAAACCCTACCGATTTTGTCTCTACACATCCCTCTATTACTCCTAGAATCCTAAATTTGGGCATAAGTCTTTCCAAGGAAGCCATTGAGCTCAAATCAAAAAGAGTTACCTATTTTAAAGGTAGTGTCTTCTCTTGTGTTCTTATGTTTTATTTTGCTTCTCTGACCCCCTAAACTATTTTTATTCTTTTCTTTTTTAACAACACCGGTATCTTAAATATTCTATGATGTTTTTATCTGAGGTATTCGAGCTACACTTACACACACCTTCATCTAATGGTTAAATAACATAATGTTTCTGTGGATGGAGAATTTCTGCCTCACGAAACGATGATTGTTCAATATTATTTTTACACCTTTCATGATGGCCATTAAGATGTCACTCTATTTATATATGATATATATTATATTTATGTTTTCTTTATGCTTCTGTATTTTTCATTTGTGGCATTCCATTATGGTTTCCATTCTGGGTAAACACGATAATTTTATTTCAGGAAGTGCGGACTACCACCCCCTCAAAGTGATTTGATTCGGTAATGCCATATGTGGGACGTATAAAGGATGGAGTTAAGGTTATTATATATGATGTTATACTGTAATTATAATATAACCATATATAATTATGATTTCACTCCATTAAATATGAAATAGAAATGAATGTAGCGCGCATGCGTACGTACGGCTTACCGTCTCAATGAACGGTGCATTTCATTTCATAACCTTAAATGTTATGTACAATTATAAATACATGTATTTTCTGGATATATATGAAATATATGATATCCAAATCATGAATATTATTTTTGATATAATGAACATTTGACCACATAAACAACATGTAATTGTAAGAAGTCCATTTTTGACTTAAGTACCAAATATCCACAAAACGAACATTATTAAATTAAATGATTACATAATGTTTATAACATGGAAATAAGTAATATAAAAGGAATAATAAACTTGAAAACGGTTATTAAGAAATTAGAAATTAACTTTAGTTTATTATTCAGGAGATTAAAGAGCAATCGAGTCACGTTGGACACGAGGTAAAGGACATCGTCTCAATCTCCTTTCGTTGAGGCATATTTTGTTTTATACACAACATTCTTTTATACGGCTTATAAACCCCTTTGACTTTTAGGTTTATTCAGAAGGAATATTTTTATACGAAACTTTTACTAAATAAAAAAAGGGATTGTTTTTTGTCGTATGTATGTGGCGACAACGACTTCTCCGCCGCCGTGACAATTATTTGAGTTTCGAGTTCCTCTACAAGCCATATCTTTTTTTGAATGAAAAATAAATACCATGTTTTACTTTTCGATTATTTTGGTATTGAAAATGGTTTTCATAATGTTTTTATATCAATTTATTGTATTGATATCTTATGATTGAAAAGTGTAAATGTTATGTTTCCTTTATGCATGTTTTATGTGATACGATTATGTTATGGTTCATGGGAATTATTATGAAGAAGGGTGGTTCTGTGATAAACTAAGGGCGGGTGAGCCCGATATAGCTCTCCAATGCATTGGGTAACACGTAGGAGTTAAACGTTAAGGTTTCTCTGAAGAGATTTAGGGTATATACTGTGATGGGTATTCCAAACGTAACCATGAGGGTTACTCCCTATGTAAGAATGTTATGAATGCGTCAAGTTACCTTTATGTATTATGATTTCTATGATTTATTCATGATTTGATGAGGTATGTGATTATGTTTTATGAGTAAAGTATTATTCCATGCATTGACTAATTTTTTCATTTCGTACTTTTATATCCCTTACTGAGCTTTTTATGCTCATCCCAAGTTTTTGAAATGTTTTTCACAGGTCAAGGGAAAGTTACATGATGTGATGATAGTGTCAAGGAAGTGTCAAGAAAGAATCCATGTTTTATTTTAAATATGATTCTGTTGATGGAAAAAATGATTACTATATTTTATGTAACCACTTTGTTTAAATGTGGAATGTAATGCATGTTTTATGATCGAATTATCTAAAAACATAAACCTGAAAATATCCTCAACGTGTATTCTTGAAGTAACTCAAGATTAAGTAATGTTTAAGGCTGGGGCCTTATAGTGTCTAGGGGGAATGGGTGTCTAGGGGGTGTCCTCTCACTATCTGTAAACACCTCATCTCCCACATTATCCATTTTGGGATCTTGATTTCAATTCTATTTTTTAATGTCTTCTTAACTGTGTGATTACTATTTTTCTAACATTATATTTTTTTCCTCCCATAAAATGAAGTAATTTTCCACCTGAGTAACCATGATTTTATTATATAATTGGCCTCTAATCAAATTTATTCTATTAATCATGAAGAATAAAAAAATGGAAATATTAGTATAGAGTTGTCCTGGTCCTCTGTACGGTGAAAATGTTATTATTTATTCATTTTAATTACATTCTTGGGATATGTGATAAGAAATGTTCTACTACATAGAAACAACTTGAATTTGAACTCCAACATAATGGAGGTGTCATATAAAAATTTTCTCTCCCTGATTGAGGAATGATTAATTTATTTAAACAGAAATGTCAAAGTAATTTCTCTATTGTAGGATCCCTGATGGATTTTACTTTTTGATCATTTTTTGATTTTGAGGAATTGTATTGGTATTCCGGATTTGGATACATTTTATACAGAGAACCTGCAACAAAACATTGTCCTAGCTTATAGAATTTATGACATTGTGTTTACTCCTGAGTGTGCAATATTCGATCTTTTTGACATCTCTATGTATCATGGTTAGGTAGATTATCCCCAGGTATGCAGTTTTGAATCCTGTTAAATTTTATTTTGTTTATTTACAAAATTAATACATTCTCTGAGTTTATAGTTTTCCTTTTTCCTTTTTCATATTTCCTTTTCTAAATATGAATTTTTTCACGTATATGCATTCATGGGGTTGTCCAGATAGTGTCGAAGGGGGTTTCTAGGGGGTGTCTAAGGGGGTTTATAGTGGTGGGGGTGTCTTGTGGGTCTACATGGGGGTGTCCAGGTGGGTGTCTTTGGGGGAGGGGTCCAGAGGGGGTATACAAGGGTGTGTCCAGGGGGAGGGTGGCTATGTGGTGTCCAGGGGGTGTCCAGGGGTCGTCTAGTGGGGGGTGTCTAGGGGTGTCCAGTGGGGGTATCTCGGGGTGTCCAAGGGGGGTATCCTAGGGGAGGGGGTGTCTGGTGAGGGAAATCGAGGGGGTGTCTAGGGGATGTCCAGGGTGGTGTCTATGGGATGTCTAGGGGTGTCTCGGGGGTGTATCGGGGGTGTCTAGGGGGTCAAGGTGGTCTAGTGGGGGTGTCCATTGGGGGATGTCCAGGGGATGTCCAAGGTGGGATGTTCAGGGGGTGTCCATGCGGTGAAAGGGGGGTCTGTCTAGGGGGATAGTAGGGGTGGGAAAGGGGGGATGGAGGGTCTCGTTGAGGGGGGGTCTGTCCAGGGGGAAGGGAGGGGCTGTAGGTGGAGTTGGGGGTTGTGGGGGTGTTTTTATTATGAAATTGAAAATCCTATATCCACAATTTGAAATTGGGGATATATTACTCGTGTGGAATAAGGTTCAATTATAGTTTGAACCATGGATATAGGGATTTATCACTACTAGAAAAACAGGTAATTGTGACGGGTCATTTGCGACGGGATCCCGTCGCAAATGGCTTTTTGCGATGGGATCCCGTCACAAATGACCCGTTGCTGAAAATGGTGTCGCAATAACAATATTTTGCGACGGACCCGTCGCTAAATCCTTTTTCCGCGACGGGGAGAATCCCCGTCGCAACTAGTACTCCGTATATTTGTAAAAAACTATTTGCGACGGGCCCCGTCGCAAAAACTATTTTTAAAAATATAAAAAAATAATAATACTATTTGTGACGGGAATAGTATCCCGTAGCAAATACTATAAAAAAAAAATTGTTAATAAAATATTTTAATTAATATAATAATAATCCAATTATATTTCAAAAATAAAAAATAATAAAATATTAATAAATGATTTTAATTAATATAATAATAGAATTATAATTCACAAATAAAAATAATAAATTATTTTAATTAATATAATAATAATAGAATTATAATTCAAAAATAAAAAATAATAGAATATTAATAAATATTTTATAATGAGACAGAAACTACGAATAGAAAAAAATCATATTTTGATTTCACAAATTTTATAACATAAATACAAACTCTAATCTGAAGGAGGGGGGGAGGGGGGATCTGCAGATGGTGGTGGAGGAAACTCCATCCCTAAAGCATGAGTGAGTCGGCGCATGTACTCCATCTGCTCCTGATGCTGCTGCTGCCACCGACTCGTCTGCTCCTCATACAGCTGCTGCTGGCGTTGACGCTCCTCCTCATGCTGCTGACGCATCTGCTCCTGCTCCTGTCGGATACTCTCTATCAGTGCAGTCTGAGATCGTAACTGATCCTCATACTATGTAGCAGAAGAAGATGCACGAGCTCCTCTCGAGTTGGACACCGACATCGCAGCACTGCCATAATAATCTCCAGGAGTCAGTCGAGAGCTGATACCAACTACCCGGCCCTTCTCGAAGGCATACTGGGTGGCCTGCATCCATGCCGCCTCATCAAACTGACGGCTAGTGGTCTGATCTGATGACTCGGCCTGACTCTCAAGCTGGGCCTGTGACAATGCAGCCTCATATGACTCCTGTAGTTGCAATTTAAAATTAAAATTGTGAATATATTATATACTATTAATTTTTAAACTTGAATACAAATAATACTAACCACGATGTGATGCTGACGATCACCTCTGAGCTCCCCAGTAGCAGGATCATTATACATCTTCCGACATACGTCGTACTCCGTAATATCGGGGTGCTCGACAGCCTATAAGAATAAAAAATAAACTGTTAATATTTATAGTTATATAAAATATTTATAAATAATGTACGTACCAGATGCTGTCTGTGAGTACTAAAAGAACGGCTCCCAGCTCGATGAGTCACCTCTTGTCTCCCCCGATTCTTCCTCCCCACCGATGATCTCCTCTGAAAGGAACCACTCAACCAGTGCGCACATAATCCATCCCATACATGGGATGAAATGTACTCTGGTCGGTGTGCTCTACATGACTCGTCAAAATCTGACACTCCTACTTTCTTCATCGCAGCTTTTCATAAATTGTGCAAAAACTGATGAAGGCGATCACGCATGGCCACCTCCCATGCCTCGTGGATGGCGTCACGCATGGTATCCTTGATCGGATACCATAAACCCTACAAATAAATCAAAATATCATGTTAGAAATGAAATAATTTTCAAAATAAAAATTATTTATTTACGTACGTACCAACCAATGGCCGAACATGGCCTGTTGCACATCAATGGGAATCTGCTCCCATGTGGTCCATAGCTGAGAGAAATAGTTGCGCAAAATAGCATTGCCCTGTCCGACTGCTATATTCGGAAAACTGTAAAAATAATAAACATTTATTATGTGAATAGATTAATGAAATCTTAGTCAAATCCACAGGTTATCACACAGGTTATCACACCTCCGTGTGCGTGGATCAAACCCAAGACATGGACGTCACTCGGGGATAGGGTCAGGAATCATCAATCGTGCAAGACCGCGCCCCCTACGCGTACTCCCTAGAGCGCCTTCGGGCTGAGGGTCATCTGTCATCAACTCATCCGCATCGAAAGTCAGGTCAGAATCCGCCAACTCACGAAATGTGGCATCGTCCATCTGAAACAGAAAATGTTAATGTTGTTAGCAAATAATTGATAATTACTATTATATATACATATATACATATTATGATTGTATATAAATACCATGGAATTCTATCAGTGTTCATCTTCATCATCATCTTCATATATGTCAATGTCATCTTCATATTCCTCCTCAACATCATCGATATCCATTCGAGTTACAGTTGCTTCATCTCTTACCATTTCAAATTCATATGTGACATCATTAACATCATCGTCATCACCGACTCTTAAATGTGGGGTGTCGTCATAGATACTCATGTCTCTTTGTAAAAAAGATTGATTTTGAGTACTCTCTTGAAAAACTTCAATTCATTGCACATCTGTGAAAGCACATTCACTTTGACTAAACTGATTGTCTCGAATTTTGATTTTTATTACACTAAACTAATCAGTCAAGTCCCTTGATGTAGCACAGTACATTGGATAATAAACTTGATATGCCTGTTGAGACAATACGAATGGTTCATTTACTGCGAGAACACTTTTACATTTAATATCGATGATTCCATGAGTCGGATGAACACGCACGCCTCTCTCTGTATCCAACCACCGATATTTGAACATCGTTATGTAATGTTGTCCAAGATTACAAAGTTCAATGATTTCATCAAGTATGCCATAAAAGTCAACTTCATTTTCTTGATGATGAGATCCTCTCAAGCTAACTCCATTGTTCATTGTTTTTTTCGATTCCCTATATGCATGTGTGTGGAATCGAAATCCATTCACCACATATGCATTATATGTTTTAAAAAGTTTGGAAGGTGGGTTACTCAATACACACAGCCGTTTGTCAATTTTATCAGCATGTCAAGACACCTGAAAATTTGTGAAATAATTATCAATATAGTAAACTATACATTGAATGAGTTTCTAAAAGATAAAGAATTTATGTTACCAGTTTTTGAAACCACTGAGATAAATTTTTTAGTCGACATTCTTCGAGAGCAGCTACTGTAATTTCTGGAATTTGTTTCTTGATATGATTATCATACAACCTATAAAAACCAAAGTTATTTACTGTAACATAAATGATAGAATAAGTGATATAAACACTTACAGTACAACTGATTTCATCTCTTCATAGTTGAGCAGAACATACGTATGAGCTCTATGATGTTCATCATCTGAAAGCCAGCATTCATCAACTCCACCAAAACCAAGCTCTGACTGGTTGAAAACAGATAATTGATTGTCTATTTCATCAATATTTCTCTCATCCGTCCCATTCGGTTGTGTTTTAAAGGATACTCAGATTCAAAATAATGGGATAATAAAAAAGATATTTCCTCTTGCAAATAAGATTCTGCAATAGATCCTTCAACAGATGCTTTGTTACGTACTTTTCTTTTCAATTTTTTCATGCATCTTTCAAATCGGTACATCCATCGAAACTGTACTGGACCTCCACATTTGGCTTCATATGTCAAATGCAACATCAAATGTTCCATTGAGTCGAAGAAAGACGGCGGAAATATTTTTCCCAGTTTACATATAATTACAACAACATCTTTTTCAAGTTTTCATAGAGCATCATAATCTGCTGTAGCCGCACAAATTTCCCGAAAAAAATGAGACATGTCTGTTATGGAATCCCAAATCACAGAATTCAACAGACCTCTTAATCCAATGGGTAGTAGTCTTTGCATTATAACATGACAATCATGACTTTTTAATCCAGTAATATGACCATTCTTTACACATCTACCCAAATTGGAAGCACAGCCATCTGGAAGTCTCAAATCTGCAATCCACTGACAAAATAATAAACGATTTTCTTTAGACAGTGTATAAGCTACTTTTGGTTTCAGTAACCTTTCTGTTCTGACATTCTCAAACAGTTCCAATTCTGGACGCCTGTAAATTTGGGCAAGATCTAAACGTGCATTTACATTGTCTTTGCTCTTTCCCGGCATATCCAAAACTGTATGAAACAAATTATCAAAACAGTTCTTCTCAATATACATGACATCTAACATGTGTTGGACCAACAAATCAGACCAATATGGAAAATCCCAAAATATGCTACGTTTAATCCAATTGTGTTCTTTCCCAAAACCTGGAATTTTTTGTTGGTTTATTGTGGGACCAAAAGTAATGGGAGTTAATGAAAATACAACTGATTTTAACTCCGAACCTGATAGCATTTTTGGAGGTCCTTCCCTTACAATTGTTCCTTTTCTGAAATGAGATCTGTTTCTGCGAAAAGGATGATCAGCTAGAAGAAATCTTCGATGACAGTCAAAATAACAAGGTTTCTTTCCATGAATGAGAATAAATGTTTTGTTCTATCCCATACAGTAAGGACATGATTTCTGACCATGTGTACTCCAGCCAGATAACATCCCATAAGCTGGGAAGTCACTTATTGTCCACATCAATGCTGCTCTCAGTATGAAATTCTGTTTTGTTGCAACATCATATGTACTGACACCATTACTCCACAATAAATTTAATTCATCAATCAATGGTTTCAAATAAACATCAATATTTTTCTTCGGATGTCCTGGAATTAGTAAAGTCAAAAAGATATATGGCTCCTTCATCAACATCCATGGAGGTAAATTGTACGGAGTTAAAAAAACAGGCCAACATGAATATTGACTACCATAAGATCCAAACGGACAGAAACCATCAGTGGAAAGGCCCAGTCGAACATTTCTAGCTTCTAAAGAAAAGGATCGATGCACTCTATAAAAATGTATCCATGAATCACCATCGGCTGGATGATTCAAGCTTTTATCGGTTGAAATATTCTCTTTATGTTATGACATCATTGTCGCTATATTCTTAGACATGAATAAACGCTGAAGTCTGGATGTAAGGGGAAAATATCTCAACTGTTTTACAGGAATCAAACCAGACTTCCCGTGTTGTCCTTCTTTATATCTCAGTTGCCCACATGTGGGACAACTATCCAACGACTCATTTTCCCCAGAATATAAAATGCAGTCATTTGAACATTCATGAATCTTCTGACAAGTAAGTCCCAAATTTCAAACCAACCTCTTACTCTCATAGTAATTTGCAGGTAAAACATTTCCTTCGGGTAACAGTGTTTTAAGCAAAGAAAATATCTGGTCAAAATAGGTGTTTGACATTCCGTTATCTGATTTGATAGCCATAAATTTTGCAACTGCTTCTAATTTGCTCATCTTGCAGCCAGGATATAATTCATCCTCAACAGACATGAACAAATCATAAAATTCAGACGGTGCCAACTCAGGATTTGAAGCTATATCCTCCGGAGTTTCTGTATGTTGAACCGATGAACCTGCAACATCATGTACTAAATCTTGAAACCGGGATGGATCCGGAATCAAGTTGGTATCACCTACTCTGGAACTGCGTTCACTGTGTTGATACCAAAAAACATAATCTGGTTGAAAACCAAAATGCAAGAGATGTTCTCCCACATTTTCAAACGTGTCAAACGTTCTCAATGCACATTTTTTGCAAGGGAATTTTATTTTTCCTTCTGAAACAAATTCTGGATTTGATGCCGCAAATGATAAAAAAGTCTCCACACCCTCTACATATACTGGATTTAAACCAGAACCGTTTAGATTTCTACGTTGATTTATCCATATGCGGTCACTTAATAATGATTGTTGATGACCTCGTTGTTCCATATTTCTCTATAAAATATAAGAGCATTACTGGTTTTGAATAATTTGTTTGAAAAAAACACTCAAGCTAGGATAATTATAGAGTTTAGATAATACACGACTGATGCAAACTTTTTATTGAGATAGACCTAAAAATTGACCCTTTAAGAATTAAATATGTTGAGAATAAAGAAAAACATGTTACAAATTATTGGTAATTATTACTAATTATTGGTAATTATTACTAATTATTACTAATTATTGGTAATTATAACTAATTATTGGTAATTATTACTAATTATTGGTAATTATTGATAATTATTGGTAATTAATACTAATTATTGGTAATTATTGGTAATTATTGGTAATTATTGGTAATTATTACTAATTATTGGTAATTATTATTAATTATTGGTAATTATTACTAATTATTACTAATTATTATTAATTATGGGTAATTATTACTAATTATTGGTAATTATTACTAATTGTTGGTAATTATTACTAATTATTGGTAATTATTACTAATTATTGGTAATTATTACTAATTATTACTAAATATTACTAATTATTACTAATTATTGGTAATTATTACTAATTATTACTAATTATTACTAATTATTAGTCATTATTACTAATTATTACTAATTATTGGTAATTAGTACTAATTATTACTAATTATTACTAATTATTGTTAATTATTACTAATTATTGTTAATTATTACTAATTATTGGTAATTATTACTAATTATTACTAATTATTACTAATTATTACTAATTATTGGTAATTAATACTAATTATTGAAATTTATTGGTAATTATTACTAATTATTGGTAATTATTACTAATTATTGGTAATTATTATTAATTATTACTAATTATTACTAATTATTGTTAATTATTAATAATTATTGGTAATTATTGGTAATTATTACTAATTATTACTAATTATTACTAATTATTACTAATTATTAGTAATTATTACTAATTATTGGTAATTATTTCTAATTATTACTAATTATTACTATTTACCAGTAATTATTCCTAATTATTGGTAATTATTACTAATTATTGTTAAGTATTACTAATTATTGGTAATTATTACTAATTATTACTAATTATTGGCAATTATTACTAATTATTACTAATTATTACTAATTATTGGTAATTATTACTAATTATTACTAATTATTACTAAATATTACTAATTATTATTAATTATTACTAATTATTACTAATTATTACTAATTATTGGTAATTATTGATAATTATTACTAATTATTGGTAATTATTGGTAATTATTGGTAATTATTACTAATTATTACTAATTATTACTAATTATTACGAATTATTGTTAATTATTACTAATTATTACTAATTATTACTAATTATTGGTAATTATTACTAATTATTACTAATTATTACTAATTATTAGTCATTATTACTAATTATTACTAATTATTTGTAATTATTACTAATTATTACTAATTATTACTAATTATTGTTAATTATTACAAATTATTGTTAATTATTACTAATTATTGGTAATTATTACTAATTATTACTAATTATTACTAATTGTTGGTAATTAATACTAATTTTGAAATTTATTGCTAATTATTACTAATTATTGGTAATTATTACTAATTATTGGTAATTATTATTAATTATTACTAATTATTACTAATTATTGTTAATTATTACTAATTATTGGTAATTATTACTAATTATTACTAATTATTACTAATTATTGGTAATTATTACTAATTATTGGTAATTATTTCTAATTATTACTAATTATTACTATTTACCAGTAATTATTCCTAATTATTGGTAATTATTACTAATTATTGTTAAGTATTACTAAGTATTGGTAATTATTACTAATTATTACTAATTATTGGTAATTATTACTAATTATTACTAATTATTGGTAATTATTACTAATTATTACTAATTATTGGTAATTATTACTAATTATGACTAATTATTAATAATTATTACTAAATATTACTAATTATTATTAATTATTACTAATTATTACTAATTATTAGTAATTATTGTTAATTATTGGTAATTATTACTAATTATTGGTAATTATTGGTAATTATTGGTAATTATTACTAATTATTACTAATTATTCCTAATTATTACTAATTATTGGTAATTATTACCAATAATTACTAATTATTACTAATTATTGCTAATTATTGCTAATTATTACTAATTATTGGTAATTATTGGTAATTATTACTAATTATTACTAATTATTACGAATTATTGGTAATTATTACTGATTATTACTAATTATTGGTAATTATTACTAATTATTACTAATTATTACTAATTATTACTAATTATTACCAATTATTGGTAATTATTACTAATTATTGGTAATTATTACTAATTATTGGTAATTATTACTAATTATTGGTAATTATTACTAATTATTGGTAATTATTACTAATTATTGGTAATTATTACTAATTATTGGTAATTATTACTAATTTTTGGTAATTATTACTAATTATTGGTAAATATCACTAATTATTGGTAATTATCACTAATTATTGGTAATTATTACTAATTATTGGTAATTATTACTAATTATTGGTAATTATTACGAATTATTGGTAATTATTACTAATTATTACTAATTATTACTAATTATTACTAATATTTGGTAATTAATACTAATTATTACTAATTATTGGTAATTATTACTAATTATTGGTAATTATTATTAATTATTACTAATTATTACTAATTATTGTTAATTATTACTAATTATTGGTAATTATTACTAATTATTACTAATTATTACGAATTATTACTAATTATTACCAATTATTACTAATTATTACTAATTATTGGTAATTATTACTAATTATTACTAATTATTTGTAATTATTGGTAATTATTACTAATTATTGGTAATTATTGGTAATTATTGGTAATTATTACTAATTATTACTAATTATTACTAATTATTGGTAATTATTACTAATTATTGCTAATTATTACGAATTATTACTAATTATTACTAATTATTGGTAATTATTACTAATTATTACTAATTATTATTAATTATTGCTAATTATTACTAATTATTACTAATTATTGGTAATTATTCCTAATTATTACTGATTATTACGAATTATTGGTAATTATTACTGATTGTTACTAATTATTGGTAATTATTACTAATTATTACTAATTATTACTAATTATTACTAATTATTACTAATTATTACTAATTATTACTAATTATTACTAATTATTGGTAATTATTACTAATTATTGGTAATTATTACTAATTATTGGTAATTATTACTAATTATTGGTAATTATTACTAATTATTGGTAATTATTACTAATTATTGGTAATTATTACTAATTATTGGTTATTATTACTAATTATTACTAATTATTACTAATTATTGGTAATTATTACTAATTATTGGTAATTATTACTAATTATTGGTAATTATTACTAATTATTGGTAATTATTACTAATTATTGGTAATTATTACTAATTATTGCTAATTATTACTAATTATTACTAATTATTATTAATTATTGTCAATTATTACTAATTATTGATAATTATTACGAATTATTGGTAATTATTACTAATTATTGGTAATTATTACTAATTATTGGTAATTATTACTAATTATTACTAATTATTCCTAATTATTGATAATTATTGGTAATTGTTCCTAATTATTAGTAATTAAATGAATAATTATCAATAATTAGGAATAATTACCAATAATTAGGAATAATATCATTATTAGTATATTTTATTATTAATATTAAAATAATATAATTTTTTAATTTATATACAATTCTCCTTTCATCTGTGTGTTTTCTATCTCCACATACAAATAATACATGTGGAGACAGCAAACACACAGATGAAAAGAGAATTGTATATATATAAAAAATTATATTATTTTAATATTAATAATAAAATATACTAATAATGTAATAATTTTATTATTCCTAATTATTATTATTTATTACTAATTATTAATATTTATTCTTAATTATTAAAAATTATTACTAATTATTCCTAATTACCATTAACTATGAACAATACTAATAATTTAAATTTATTAAGTAACAAAACAATGTAAACATAATTAAATTACAACTAATTAAGAATAATTGAAACTAATAAAACATTAAAAATAAATATTAAATTAAAATGAATATAAATACCTTGAAAATTGATCTGAGGTTGATCTCCGATCGTTCTTCAAAACATCAATATCAACTCCAGAGAAAAAAATTAAACTTGAGAAAAACTGAACTTTAGAAATAAAATTTTGAGAGAAGAAGAAGATAGAGTTTGAGAATGATTTGAAAAAACGGATGGGGGTATTTATAGGTTAGATTATTTGCGACGGGACACCCGTCGCAAATACCTTAGCCATCATTTATTACGGTCAACGGTTAAATAGTTATTTGTGATGGGACCCGTCGCAAATAACCACCTGCCGACATACTATTTGCGACAGGGGAATATTCCCGTCGCAAATACCTTTTACCGCCGCCGGTTATTTGCGACGGGAATATTCCCCCGTCGCAAATAAGTTTCCCGCGATTTGGCGCGCAAAGGGCGCCAGTCCTTTTGTGACGGGGAAAACTATCCCGTCGCAAAAGGCTACTTATTTGCGACGGGCAAATACCCCCGTCGCAAATACCCTTTTTTCCCGTAGTGTATCAACATTTGGAACCCTTGGATAATGGCCTTTCCCTATAGACATGCCAATACGAGCCACGATCCATAGAACCATGTCTAAAAATTATTGGCATTGTTTTGGGAATATAGCCATAGCATCAAACCGGGGCTATAGACATAATTTCTAGAAGTTTTATTATCATGTGATTAGGACACCTTTTCCTATTCATTATATTGTCCTATAGCTTTGATGTTATGTTGTGTAGTTTACTGTCATGCATTAAGGACATGGGTAACAGTTTAATGTCTTTTTTTAGGGACGAGTCCCATACAGTTTACCATCCCGTGGATAGGTCATTAACTCACAGTTTAGGGCCATAGAGTTAGAAAAATGAAATCACTGTTATAAATATTAATGTTTACAGTCATAGAGTCTGGACCATGAATGGGCATTGTTTCTATGTGAGGTACTTCTTCAGAATATTTTCATTTTTGGGAGTCATGATGAGTTGTATGTCCATTGATGTAATGGATTGTTCTCCATTTCAAAAGATCCTATATATGACATATTGTCCCTCACACTTTGTATTATGATTTGGGTGCTTCTTCTCGGGTGGCATCATGGTTATGAGGACCAACACCATTTCTCCTTCAAGGAAAGATCGAAGGAAAACATTCTTGTTGAAGGCTCATTGGATCCAATTTTGGTAAATTTCCAAATTGTGCAATGTGTGCATCCTTTTCTCATTTAGCTGCTCCAACTCATCAAACCATCTATTAGATTTCTCATCCTTAGAAAACTGATTGTAATTTGGCACATGAAGTGAAAACACATGAATATCGACAGAAAAACTTCCTCTGCCTCGTATACTAGTGAATACAGGGTTGCTTGGGTGGCAGTGCGGGTCATGGTCTCGAAATCCCATTAAGCACGAAGGAGCTTGTCTAGACACAATTTCTTAT
Organism: Viscum album; assembly: GCA_963277665.1. Lineage (NCBI taxonomy): Eukaryota > Viridiplantae > Streptophyta > Magnoliopsida > Santalales > Viscaceae > Viscum > Viscum album. The sequence goes on from CAUJRU010000203.1 coordinate 575,191, forward strand.
ACATATATACCATGTTTCGGATTATATTGAATAGAGTCTTATTGAATTCCTCTATATTCACTCTGGTCGGCATGCAGTAGCGGGATGAACGATTGGATTTGATTTAATACTCCCGATATAACTTGTCTAACTCAGTAGAGTAAACATTGGTGCTATTTTCCACTAGTATTGTACAAGGGACACTAAATCCGGTAAATATGTTTTATTTAAGAAAGTTTATAAAGATGTTCTACACCGTATTTAATGGGTATGGCCTTAACCCATTGGGAAAACAAGTTGGTTTCTATGAGTATAAAAATGAATTTTATCTCTATTATGGGGTGATATGGTCCAAAAACATATATCCCCATGGTGGGAAATGGGTAGGTGTACATAGTTGTATGAAGTAATGTCGAGGGTCAGTGAATAATATTAAAATGAACATGGAAGGAATGTCATTTCGTGGTGAATATGGAACAATATTGTATTACAGTGGGCCAATAATACCCAAGCCTTCAAATTTGATGAGAGACATTAGTCGTTGATTGGTGCACCCACAAGCTCCAGCGTGCACTTATTTCATGAAAAATTCAGTCTCTCCTCCATAAATACACATGCGAAGGACTTCGTCAAGGCTTTTTTTTGGGGAGAGACCTTTCGTGGTTTACTCCATTGTATAAAAAAATGTTTATTTCTTGTTTTTGGACTTGTTCCCATCCAAACCTATTTCGTGGGAGATCCACATTCCAAAGGTAATTTTAAATGGGCATCATCCAATCGGTGGTGTGACCACAAGTCTTTGAAATGGGGAAAATATCATCTATCTCCTCCATATTTTTATGGAAACAGGAAAAAACATTAGTCGGTTAGCAAAGATAATAACGATTTTATCCCGGTCTGGATCAGTTAGGGATGTGGTTTCATTTTCCAAAGCATCTTTTTGAGGATTTTTTTTACTGGAGGATATAGGTTAGCATTCGTTCTAATGGGAATTATTCCATCAGTTATTATATAGGGTCCATAATGGGGGCCAATGCCTCCTTCTTGATTTCATACTCACTATTAACATTCCTGAAGAGTAGCTCTAAATCACCTTTTATATTAATGTTTTTGGCTTCTTCAAGGAGTGCCAACTCTAATCCTGCAATCAGGGCCCGATATTCTTCTTCGTTATATGTACTTACCTATGAAATAAGGAGGGAGTAAGGAAATATAGAATTTTATAGGGATACATGAATAACTCCCAACACCATTTTTTGAGCTTCAAATCATCCATCATTTTCTCTATCGGGCTTCTAGAAGCACCATCAATATACATTTCCCAGGCACGGGGTCCTCTTGGATGGAGAAAAATCCTTCAATTAGATGTTCGGCATCCAACATGGTTATTTCTTCTGAGGGGTGCTCTGCTATGATGTCTACTAACACATGGCCTTTTATTGTTGTTGGGGTATGTACTATATGTCAATGTGATGTAGGATGATTTCGATCGTGATAGACATCCTGTTAGCATGGTATGATTGACACTATATTTGAGCGGGATACCGAAGGGAACCAGATGGACCGCATTGTACTGTATGTAATGCATGAGTTTTTAAATCATGAAGAATAGGGATAGGAAGTTCTTTTTGATACCTAAATACCGAGTTTCAGCTTCAATAATGGTTCGGTTGAGTTAATAGAAGTATTTCACGCTGCCGACATGATTTTTTGGAGTGAGGAAGGTGCCTAATGACTATTCCAAGGCGATGATGTACAAAATGGGTGGTCTCCCCTCAACTGGAGGCATCAACAACAGAGTTATCTGGAGATATATTTTGAGATCATTGAACACTTCTTGATAATGGATATCCCACTCATACGTAACCCCTTTCTTCATTATCAACATGAAAGGTAATCATTTACCCGCCAGGTTGGCTATGATGTGAAGAATGTAGGTCAGGTTCACCTAGAGACCTCACAAACTCAGTGCGGTTGTGATGTCAAGACATGCTAAGGGAGTATGTTCTTTTATCAGGTTTGACATTGATGAAATGATGGCATTCAAAATAAGCTGAGACATTTCTCATAGGTAACGCAGAAGGCACACTTTATGGGGTTCAACATTAAACTATGCTACCAAAGTTTTTTGTAGAAAGTATCAAGATTGGCCAGTTGGTTTGAGCATCGTCGTGATTTAACCACTTGTTCGTAGACATATCACTAAATGAATTATCCCAAAATTGGTTAGACGACTTGGTTCAAGGGGCGCTGATATGTGGAGATGCAATTTTTCAGACTGATGGGAGTAAACATATAATAGAACCCTCTCTGAGGGTCCCTAATAGAAGTAGATTATTCATCTCGTCATGACATTCAGATCTGGTTATATCCATAATAGACATATATAAAAGAAAGGGCCTCATATCTGGCAGTTTCATCCATCAACAGTTCTATGATTTAGACCACAAAATCATCTTTCGGGTAGTGCTGATTATGGTCCCTGAAATTGATGAATATTCTAATTTGTTTTTTCTTATTATTGATAGGGACAATTTCTCTGTCTAGGTTGTATGTTGGACCTATGGAATTAAGTAAGATTTTATCAACATCTCTAATTCAGACTATATTTTGAAAGATTCTGTCGGGTGGGTCCTTATGTCTGCCTTCTTATAGCTGTTGTGATCATCTAGAAAACCTAGGTGATGATTGGAGAACTTTGGATCAAGGCCAAGAATTTCTATGTCATTCCCACTTTCCAAAGGCGGGCGGCATTCGCTCCTTATTCAGGGATGTCTGCTCCTTGATCGAAATGGGATGATGGGATGTCGGTTCTTCCTCCTGTGGATTCCTCCTCAGAACTCGTCACCTAGTCCGGGTCTCCCTCATAGATTTAATACGTAGTTCGTGAAAATCTTCCCAGTGCCATGTTTCCATGGACGCCGGTTAATTACACTGCTTCTATCGGGACATTCCAAATGGTCCGGTGAGGGCAGCAACCTTCAGTCGGGGGAGTAGTCACGTTGAGGCGTCAGTAGCGTGTATGGATGCTGGGGAACCTGGCATGTCTGTCTGTTATCCCTGGTCAGAGGGCTTCTCAAGGGCGTGGAAGCCCGAGGCATCCCACATCGAGAACGGGGAATTATATGCCATAGACACATATCTGAGATTTTCCTCAGCTTCCTGTGTTCAACACAGGGTATGTCGCGAGTTTAACGTCTAGCAGAGACGGATCAACCTAACCAGAGCATTAGCTAGGATAGATCGGATTGAGGGATTCTCCTTGAAGGGATGTCGATACTGGGGCCAGCCCATGGGCGGCTGTGAAGAAGAGTGTACCGACATGGTTTCACCGGGATAAGATGGTCCGGGTGAGAATTGGGATGGGTGATAGGTTGATGAATGGAATGGAGGGGGAGTGAAATGGGACCATCGCAGGGGCGATGGTGAAGTTGGGCTTGAACCTTGAAGAGGCTTCCTACGTATCCCCGTGGCAGGGAATCAAAGTCCGCGTAGTTCGGGATTGTGCCGGTAAACCGACGTGAAGGTGGGCCTTGGCCCGATGAATGTCGTTGGCGAACCAACGTGAAGGTGGACCTTTGTGACGCCCCAGGTTTTATGAACTGGTTTATGTAAGAAGTGTTATGCCTTTAATAATTTATCTTGTTTTATTTGTTTTGCTAATAAGAAATTAGAAATGAAATAAAACATAGAGAATTAGGTAAACTGACATTTATTAAAACATTTCTTTACAACGAGACCCAACTAGTTGAGTGTACCATGCACAAGACCTAACACGGCCACCGCAAGACTACAAAGGACCACAACGCGGGAAATCAGATAGTCGTCATCTTCAGGGTCCATCAGCGTGAAAAGTATAATCGCCAGGGCCACGACACACATGCTCAACGCCAATGGTATGAGGAGAGCCATCCTTCCTGTTCAAGTGTTCTGTTTTAGGAAGTACCCCACACCCCTGTTTTTTATATTAGTCCTTCGAGTTATGACCGTTATGTTTATATCCATTGGGTTTTCAAAAAAAAAACGACCGTTGTGTTCCCACTAATAAAATTTACTTTAAACTCGGTTTTATTCCCTCATTCTTAAAAACATTCTTTTATAGAAGATTCTTCGTTTTTATTCTTAAAAGTAAATTTCCTTGTTTTTACAAAATCCCGATGATTACCTAGGTAGTTGGAAACATGGTTTTACTTTATAGGTTTAGAGGAAATTCGTAATAACTATATCTTTTTATCTCTTGAATTATGAAAAATTTTGGAAAAAAACTTTTGGTCTTTAAAATAATTTTATAGAAACAAATAGTATAGTATTTTAAAAATACTAATGATTTTAATAGTATTTTACAAAAAGGTATATCTTTTAAAAATTTAGCTCAAGAGCTAAAATATTTTATCTAAACTTTAAATTGGTGCTAACATTTTGAGTTAAAACTATGTGTTTTACTAAATTCCTACATTTTACTATATTTTGAGCTAAGTACATGATAAAACTATTTTTTTATATAAAAAAATTGAGTGGGTCCCGGCCAGCCAATGGCATCCTCAAGGGACAAGCCCTCAGGCCAAGGCCGAGACCCCATGGGGACCCGAGGTGCCGCCATCGGGCTCCCCAGGTGTGGGCGTGCGCGTTTCGGGAGTCACCCAGGCTGGAGGCTTGGGCGTGGCCGTGCATAGGTTACCCAGGTCGCGAGCGGACCCGTGTATAAGGCCGCGGCTCGCGCTGCGTGAGGGTGGGCCAAGGCCCGCGGGGGTGGGGAGGGACCCGTGTATAAGGTCCCGTGTGCGTGTGTGTTGTGCTATTGCACCGCTACCCGAACTGATTGATATTTATACCGCGCCTCAAAACCTCTCGGTTTCGATGTGGGACGCGCCCCGCGCAACCAGGACCGTCCGATCGACATCCGCGACGATCTCAGTCGCCCAGCTCTTTTTAACCGCGCGATCGCCTCGGCCTGCATCCGCGGCCGTTCGATCTCCCCGAGACCAAATCCCGACCGTTGGTTTCTTTATACCGATCACTCTAAATTTTCTCCCCGCGCCCTCCTCAACCGTTCGATCTTCCAGGGATCTAATCCCGGCCGTCCCTTCCTCTCCTGCGTCGACCCCATCATCTTCTTCCTCGCTACCGCAGCCGACCAGTAGACCTGCACCAAGGACGCCAGGCCCCTCCCTCCCCGCACTGCTCCTTGACTTCCGAGCACCCCCCTCCTAGGTCCCTGTTCTCCATTCTTTCCCACACCGGTCTACACCTGGGTCGGGACACCAGCAAGGCATCGAGGCCATTATAAAACCCCCCTGCTTCGTTGAATCCCGAGGCAGCCCCTTCCTCTTCCTCCTCTTTCTTTCCCACGGACACCCAGCAGCCGGATCCGAGTTCCCCCCTCTAGCACGGTAAGGGGTTTTTTCTTGCATTCTTACCTTGTTTCGAAATAACCTCCTTTTATATACTCACGGTGTATATATATATATATGGTTTATATATATGTATATACTCAAATATAACCCTCTCGGGTTGCTTTGCCACCAAGGATCTTGGCCTTTGAAATTTTAATGGGTTGTTCCTACATGCTCATCTTCCTTTAAAAGGAACTTTCGGTTTAAACAAAACTCGTATTTACCTATATACACTCGAGGTATAAATACCCCTCGGTCCTGCCTTCAAGAAGTCAGCCTTCGGGTTTCCACTGTTGTATATGAGAGGGTACGTATATACCTTGTTTTCAGTTTTCTTTCGAAACCCGTATATATACTGCTCACATATGTTATTATATGTTGTATATATGGTTTCATATATATGTGAACGGTGTATACACTTTGTATAAGCATGTTTACAAATTCCTAGGTTGTTTATTTTGAGATTTTATACTTCGGTTTTGAAAAAAATAATATATATATATATATATATCTCAACCTCGTATCTAATGTATATGGTATGTACATATATATATATAGTTCGTGAATGTATTCTCCTAACTTAACCCGACCTGTTTGGGGCATCAATATTTAGATGAAATTTTTAGATATATTTTTTTTTTAAACTATGCTCTTTTGGTTTAAGTGAAGATATGTTTGTAAAACCTTAATCTTCATACACATGGTTACATTTATAACAAAACTTATATGGATTTAGTTTCAACCATGTAATTGAATTATGATTGGAAACTTTGAGTTACTTAAGGAATTTAATAAACTTTGCTTTGAATTGTGTGAAACCCATATATACACTTCGGGTATATATATGTGCACATGTGTATATGTTTATAGGAATATTTTCTTTTATAAATAGAAGGACTTAAACTGTTTTTGGATGCTGGGATGATTTTATTTAGATATGAATTGTGTGATTTCTAAACCAACATGTTTTAAAATACACACAATTGGACATGTTTTATCAAAAAGTCTTATCTAACATTGCCCTGATGAGTTTTATGATAAAATTTGTATTTTGATCCAAGGGCCCGTTTACCACCGTAACTGATTTCATGTGTTTTACTTAAGATTTCCCCCTTTTTCCAAATATTTATAATGACAAAGATTCATCATTTAGTATATTGCTGTTTTATGTGCCTTATTGAAAAGGATGTTGTACTAAACTATGTATGTCATTAATTTGTCCTTGCCTTTTTTTAGTGAGAACTGTCACATCATGTAAAGTGTGTAATGATTCAATAATTATGTTAGTTATTATTTACATAATGCATTTTCATGACATATCACTAAATGGACTAAGAAATTGGATTACCCAAAGTGGTATGGGACACCTTGGGTAAAATTAAAATGAATGAGATATTCAAGGTGGTATGGGACATCTTGAATTACATAACCATTTCAGTAAAGCATGAACGATGTGGCTCACATGATAATAAAGGAAAATTTAAGGGTGCGCCCTGATAGAGCTCCAATGCATTGGGTAATGATGTAACCACTAGAGATTACAATTTTCACGATACCTTGGTGAATAACCTTGGTAATTTTCAAATGACACCTTGGGGATGGACCTCGGTGAAACGAAACGATTGTCAATATTAAATGTTGATGCCACATAATTCATGTCATATAACAAGTTTTCCGAGATAAAGTTCATTCATGACTGATGTCTTTAATGTTTTTATAAAGTTCATAATTCCCTAGTTTTAAGCTTGAAGCATGCCTAGTGTTATCACTTAATAAAATAGTAACCAGCATATGAACATTTAGTTGTTTCCTTGTGCGCAACTCTGATTATGCATTACTTTTAACTGTTTAAATTTATGCTCAAGTAGATCACATGTAGTACTTGTTTATAACAACCATTACCACTCCTTCATGAATTGACGTATTCGTTTCATGTTTTTATTGAAAACTTTGATTAAAGCATTGTTAGGTTTGGTGTATTAAAATATTCTTAGTGGATGTTCAAACACTTTTAAAAGAATGTTTTAAAATGTTACATTACTTTAAATTCTTTTTAAAACCCCCTTACTGAGTATTTCAATGCTCACCCTATGTTTTGGTTTAAAATTTTCAGGTGTCAACTTTTGTAAGATAGATGGTTTCAGAAGTTTCTGGTTTCCCAGAATCCGAACCGCAAACGATCCTCTGTACGGAACATGATGTGTTGTTAACAAAGTGTATTTTATTTTAAGATAACACATCATGTTTAGAAGGCACCGACTCCTATGGTTTCCTGGGGTCGGGGTCTCTACAGTTGGTATCAGAGGTTCGGTTTGGATAACTCTGGAAAGCAAGAAACTGAAACAAAAATATATATGTATATGTATTTAAATTTTATTAAAAACTGGGTTTTCTTAATTTTCAGATGGAAAATGAAGGCACAAATCTCTTATCTCTCCCCACCGAGGCCCTAGATACCATTGTGTCCTTAGCAAGCCGTGAGGACTTTCTAAACTACGCCCATATCCGCGTGGCATGCAAGTGCCTTTACGATGTATCCAACTCACCTCGAGTGCTTAGTCTGCACCAAGGGATGGGATTGGATTACCTCCTTATGATAATAACCCAATTTCCCTCCTATGTACATTGAAGAAGGTACTACGAGGGACATTTCCGAATTTTCACGGTGGGTGAGAACTTTGGAACTATGCTTTATAACCCCTTTCAAGAAGCTGCTGCTGACGGAGACCTCCGAGCGGGCTACCTTTGTCAGATTTTAAACTATGGATTCTGGGGTCAGTTGTTGGACTTCGGAAGGTTAGAAGACGAGTCCACACATTTTTCTTACAGACGACAAGTGTATGAAGATGTCTCTCAACTTCACTCCCCCCATGCTAGACTCACAAGACGTCATAGGTGTCCTCATGAGTTTTTCCCTGAATGCTCAGCTTGTGTTTGGTTTGAGGAGTTAGGGAGTTTTGCTTCTCTGTGTGGAGTTCGTTTAGTCAATGAGTAAGGGGAACCCAAGCACTAATAGTAATGAACGTATGTTTATTGAAATGTTATCTTTCTCCTTTCCTTGTCCTTACTTTGTTTTTGTCCTTGTATGATTTTCAAGTAATGGAACTCCTGTCTTAAAACTTTCAGATGGAAGGACAAACCCACCTGTTATCTCTTCCCACCGAGATTTTGGAAATCATTGCGATCAAAACGTGTGAGGACGAGTATGACCCCTTCGCAAATTTGCGAAGAACGTGAAAGAAATGGTTTGAGATAACAAACGGTCCGGAGATTCTCCGCACCTGCCAGGGGAATGCCTCCATCTATTACCGCATCGGCTCTGCTCACCTAGCCGGATGTGAACGATGAGGAAGTTACCACGAAGGGCTCTTTCTTTGTTTCACCCTAGGCCGAAACTTCATGGCCAGAGTGAAATTCTAGGAGGCTGGATTAGAGGGAAATCTTTATGCAGCTTATATGCTCCAACTTCTCAGCTTTAGCCTGTTTGACCATATCTATGGCTTCGATATCCTCGACCGAGACATAATTCGGAAAGTTCTTCGTACATTGGTCTGCAAAGATATTTCAGAACTTTGTACGGTTCGAGCTTCCCTTTGGAGGCCTGAAAGCTCGGAACATAAGTGATACCCCTCCTGTCTTAGGTGTGTGTGGATTAGGGAGCTGGAAGAAGTGAGCTTCGCTACGGGGATCCCTCTAAATGCACCTGTTGACCCTATTCGTTGGTGGAGGTGGTAGGAACGTTTCTGAACCTTGTAGTGTCGTGAAATAAATTGCGGGGATGCAATTTTCTAAAGGGGGGGATAATGTGATGCCCCAGGTTTTATGAACTGGTTTATGTAAGAAGTGTTATGCCTTTAATAATGTATCTTGTTTTATTTGTTTTGCTAATAAGAAATTAGGAATGAAATAAAACGTAGAGAATAAGGTAAACTGACATTTATTAAATCATTTCTTTACAACGAGACCCAACTAGTTGAGTGTACCATGCACAAGACCTAACACAGCCACCGCAAGACTACAAAGGACCACAACACGGGCAATCGGATAGTCGTCATCTTCAGGGTCCATCAGCGTGAAAAGTATAATCGCCAGGGCCACGACACACATGCTCAACGCCAATTACCGTTATGTTTATATCCGTTGGGTTTTCAAAAAAAAATGACCGTTGTGTTCCCACTAATAAAATTTACTTTAAACTCGGTTTTATTCCCTCATTCTTAAAAACATTCTTTTATAGAAGATTCTTCGTTTTTATTCTTAAAAGTAAATTTCCTTGTTTTTACAAAATCCTGATGATTACCTAGGTAGTTGGAAACTTGGTATTACTTTATAGGTTTAGAGGAAATTCGTAATAACTATATCTTTTTATCTCTTGAATTATGAAAAATTTTGGAAAAAACTTTTGGTCTTTAAAAGAATTTTATAGAAACAAATAGTATAGTATTTTAAAATACTAATGATTTTAATAGTATTGTACAAAAAGGTATATCTTTTAAAAATTTAGCTCAAGAGCTAAAATATTTTATCTATACTTGAAATTGGTGCTAACATTTTGAGTTAAAACTATGTGTTTTACTAAATTCCTACATTTTACTATATTTTGAGCTAAGTACATGATAAAACTATTTTTTTTATATAAAAAAATTGAGTGGGTCCCGGCCAGCCAAGGGCATCCTCAAGGGACAAGCCCTCAGGCCAAGGCCGAGACCCCATGGGGACCCGAGGTGCCGCCATCGGGCTCCCCAGGTGTGGGTGTGCGCGTTTCAGGAGCCAGACAGGCTGGAGGCTCGGGCGTGGCCGCGCATAGGTTACCTAGGTCGTGAGCGGACCCGTGTATAAGGCCGCGGCTCGCACTGCGTGAGGATGGGCCAAGGCCCGCGGGGGTGGGGAGGGACCCGTGTATAAGGTCCCGTGTGCGTGTGTGTTGTGCTATTGCACCGCTACCTGAACTGATTGATATTTATACCGCGCCTCATAACCTCTCGGTTTCGATGTGGGACGCGCCCCGCGCAACCAGGACCGTCCGATCGACATCCGCGTCGATCTCAGCCGCCCAGCTCTTTTTAACCGCGCGATCGCCTCCGCCCGCATCCGCGGCCGTTCGATCTCCCCGAGACCAAATCCCGACCGTTGGTTTCTTTATACCGATCACTCTAAATTTTCTTCCCGCGCCCTCCTCAACCGTTCGATCTTCCAGGGATCTAATCCCGGCCGTCCCTTCCTCTCCCTCGTCGACCCCATCATCTTCTTCCTCGCTACCGCAGCCGACCAATAGACCTGCACCAAGGACGCCAGGCCCCTCCCTCCCCGCACTGCTCCTTGACTTCCGAGCACCCCCCTCCTAGGTCCCTGTTTTCCAATCTTTCCCACGCCGGTCTACACCTAGGTCGGGACACCAGTAAGGCACCGAGGCCATTATAAAACCCCCCTTCTTTGTTGAAGCCCGAGGCAGCCCCTTCCTCTTCCTCCTCCTTCTTTCCCACGGACACCCAGCAGCCGGATTCGAGTTCCCTCCTCTAGCACGGTAAGGGGTTTTTTCTTTCATTCTTTCCTTGTTTCGAAATAACCTCCTTTTATATACTCACGGTGTATATATATATATATGGTTTATATATATGTATATACTCAAATATAACCCTCTCGGGTTGCTTTTCCACCAAGGATCTTGGCCTTCGAAATTTTAATGGGTTGTTCCTGCATGCTCATATTCCTTTAAAAGGAACTTTCGGTTTAAACACAACTCATATTTACCTATATACACTCGAGGTATAAATACCCCTCGGTTCTGCCTTCAAGAAGTCGGCCTTCGGGTTTCCAGTGTTGTATATGAGAGGGTACATATATACCTTGTTTTCAGTTTTCTTTCGAAACCCGTATATATACTGCTCACATATGTTATTATATGTTGTATATATGGTTTCACATATATGTGAATGGTGTATACACTTTGTATAAGCATGTTTACAAATTCCCAGGTTGTTTATTTTGAGATTTTATACTTCAGTTTTCAAAAAAATAAAATATATATATATATATATCTCAACCTCGTATCTAATGTATATGGTATGTACATATATATATATAGTTCGTGAATGTATTCTCCTAACTTAACCCGACCTGTTTGGGGCATCAATATTTAGATAAAATTTTTAGATATATATATTTTTTTTAAACTATGCTCTTTTTGTTTAAGTGAAGATATGTTTGTAAAACCTTAATCTTCATACACATGGTTACATTTATAACAAAACTTATATGGATTTAGTTTCAACCATGTAATTGAATTATGATTGGAAACTTTGAGTTACTTAAGGAATTTAATAAACTTTTCTTTGAATTGTGTAAAACCCATATATGCACTTCGGGTATATATATGTGCACGTGTGTATATGTTTATAAGAATATTTTCTTTTATAAATAGAAGGACTTAAACTGTTCTTGGATGCTGGGATGATTTTATTTAGATATGAATTGTGTGATTTCTAAACCAACATGTTTTAAAATACACACAATTGGACATGTTTTATCAAAAAGTCTTATTTAACATTGCCCTGATGAGTTTTATGATAAAATTTGTATTTTTATCCAAGGGCACGTTTACCACCGTAACTGATTTCATGTGTTTTACTTAAGATTTCCCCCTTTTTCCAAAGATTTATAATGACAAAGATTCATCATTTAGTATATTTCTATTTTATGTGCCTTAGTGAAAAGGATGTTGTACTAAACTATGTATGTCATTAATTTGTCCTTGCCTTTTTTTTAGTGAGAACTTTCACATCTTGTAAAGTGTGTAATGATTCAATAATTATGTTAGTTATTATTTACATAATGCATTTTCATGACATATCACTAAATGGACTAAGAAATTGGATTACCCAAAGTGGTATGGGACACCTTGGGTAAAATTAAAATGAATGAGATGTTCAAGGTGGTATGGGACATCTTGAATTACATAACCATTTCAGTAAAGCATGAACGATGTGGCTCACATGATAATAAAGGAAAATTTAAGGGTGCGCCCTGATAGCGCTCCAATGCATTGGGTAATGATGTAACCACTAGAGATTACAATTTTCATGATACCTTGGTGAATAACCTTGGTAATTTTCAAATGACAGCTTGGGGATGTACCTCGGTGAAACGAAACGATTGTCAATATTAAATGTTGATGCCACATAATTCAAGTCATATAACAAGTTTTACGAGATAAAGTTCATTCATGACTGATGTCTTTAAAGTTTTTATAATGTTCATAATTCCCTAGTTTTAAGCTTGAAGCATGCCTAGTGTTATCACTTAATAAAATAGTAACCAGCATATGAACATTTAGTTGTTTCCTTGTGCGCAACGCTGATTATGCATTACTTTTAACTGTTTAAATTTATGCTGAAGTAGATCACATGTAGTACTTGTTTATAACAACCATTACCACTCCTTCAAGAATTGACGTATACGTTTCATGTTTTTATTGAAAACTTTGATTAAAGCATTGTTATGTTTGGTGTATTAAAATCTTCTTAGTGGATGTTCAAACTCTTTTAAAATAATGTTTTCAAATGTTACAGTATTTTAAATTCTTTTTAAAACCCCCTTAATGAGTATTTCAATGCTCACCCTATGTTTTGGTTTAAAATTTTCAGGTGTCAACTTTTGTAAGATGGATGGTTTCAGAAGTTTCCGGTTTACCAGAACCCGAACCGCACACGATCCTCTGTATGGAACATGATGTGTTGTTAACAAATTGTATTTTATTTTAAGAGAACACATCATGTTCAGAAGGCACCAACTCATATGGTTTCCTGGGGTCGGGGTCTCTACAACCTTGGTCCGATGGGCATCGTCAGCGTACCGACGTGAGGGTGGACCTTGGTCCAATGAGTATCATCAGCGAACTGACGTGAAGGTAGACCTTAGTCCAATGAGAGATGGGCTTGAACCTCGGGGAGGCTTCCTACGTACCATGCCTTGACATGGATCAAAGACCTCGTAGTTCAAAGGGTTTCATCGGTGAACCGACGTGAAAGTAGGCCCATGGTTCCACTAATGGTGGGCTTGAACCTCAGGAAGGTTTCCTACGTACCATGCCTTTACATGGATCAAAGTCCACATTGTTCAAAGGATTGATGGAATACAGTTTAACGTCATGCGGGACGGTAGTGAACCCTGACGTGAATCAACGACGGGCGGTGGGTGTCGGTGAACCGACGTAAATGAGGGACCTTGGTCCGATGGGAGATGGGCATGAACCTTTGGGAGGATTCCTACGTACCATTCCTTGACACAGATCAAAGTCCTCGTAGTTCGCTGAAAATTGGGGGCTTGGCACACCTGACAAGAAGACGGTTTGGGCCAATGTTTGTTGGGATTGAACCTCAGGGAGGCTTCCTATGTACCATGCCTTGACATGGATCAAAGTCCTCGTAGTTCAGATTGGGAAATGCAGTTTAACGTCATGTTGGACGTAGGTGGAACACGACGTGAATTGGATGATGGGTGGGCTTGAACCTCGTGGAGGCTTCCTACGTACCATGCCTTGACATGGATCAAGGACCTCGTAGTTCAAATGGGGCATTGTCGGTGAACCAACGTGAAAGTGGACCTTGGTCCAATGAGTGGTGGGTTGAACCTTCAGAAGGTTTCCTACGTACCATGCCTTGACATGGATCAAAGACCTCGTAGTTCAGGTGGGAACGGGTGTGCAGTTTAATGTCATGCATGACAAAGGGAGGGGCATACAGTTTAATGTCATGCTGGACGAGGGCGAAACTCGACGTGAATGAACGACTGAGCAATGTGTGGCTTGAACCTCATAGAGGCTTCCTACGTACCATGCCTTGACATGGATCAAATTCCTCGTAGTTCGCTATGGGATGGGTCGCAATGGATTGCCATTCGACCGGAATGCAATTTAACGTCATGCTGGACGGGAATGAGACCCATCCTGAATAAATGATGGGTGGGCTTGAACCTCGTAGAGGTTTCCTACGTAGCATGCCTTGACACGGATCAAAGTCCTCGTAGTTCGCTGTGGGATGGGGGTCAGGGTCGGTGCTCACTCTAATCCCACGTGAGTCATGCTCGGTGTGAGAAACAAGAGGTTGCAAGGACCTGACGATCACGTCGCGAAAGATGCATCCGTGAGAAGCGAAGAGGGGCTTACGAGTAAGGCGGCCCATGGTGCTGGGACTTACTCCAGGATGGAGGCCCATGGTGCGACAAAGCACGGGAAAGATGGACCTTGGTCCAATGATTGGAGGTGCCTCGTTCCCTATCACACCCTCCACCGACCATGGTGGTGGGGAGGTACGAAGATGCAGAGGTGCAGCCATCCATTGGGGGACTAGGGTCTCCCTTCTCCTACGAACATACGCCACTCCAATAAGGAGGATATCATCCCTTGTGGATGGGTGATTCCATTACCGTTGAGAAGAGTGGTGTAAAAAATGTTCAACCTGGGGGGACCCTTCGTGAGGGAGACGAGGTTGGGTCACATTTTAACGTCATGTGTTGAGGACGTGGTGCTTGGAAGTTTAACGTCCTGCAGCTCGGACGAGCTGGGTTCACTCCACACCCCTAGGACATACATAACCGGTACCCTCTGGTCCTTGGGGATGGGAAGGTACCAGTAAGGCCATGTTCAAGGGGGGTTGTGGAACGAACCATCGAGGGGTCCATGTTAGCGTGGATATGCGAAGAAGCAATAGCCGTTAGCGTGCCTATGCGAAGAAGCATTAGGCGAAGCAACGCTACGGGTGGTATTGTCCATGGGACTTTGAAATCACATTGTGCAAACCTGGAGGGTCGCACGGGAAGAGGAATCACTAAGCAAAGGGGTGTGCTTCACGAAGTGGGGTGCCTTGGCCTTAGCATGGGGAATAGGTGTGAGTGAAAGGTGCTTCGCGAAGTGGAAGAGTGTTCGTGGAGCACTGCCTCGCGAAGAAGAGGTGACTCACGAAATAGGGTCCTACGAAGCAGTGTGCTTCGCGATGCGTAGCGATCCTGCCTTAGCATAGGGATCACTAGCATGGGTTGGGTGTTTCCCGAAGCATAAATGCTCCGCGGCTGCCCGAGTTCCCTTGGGAATCCCCTTCCTTCGTGAATTCCCTTGAGCTTCGTGAAGGGAATCCCTCTCGGAAGAGGGGCTTAAAACGAGACAATGCAAAGGAGTCTCGCAAAGTAGAAGTACCTCACGGAACTCATGATTCCCGGGGCAAAGCATGCTTCGCGATTCAGGAGAGGAGAAGCCGAAAGGTCAGATTGTCCATCCTTTGGGACTCAGGGGGAGTCCAGTATTTATAGGCAAGGGGCGCCGCGAAGCAGAACTCGCACGCCGCCTCTTGTGCTTCGCGGCACGCTCGCGAACTTCAACGTCGTCTGCGGAGGGTACCGCCTCTGGAGCTTCGCAGCGGATCGCGAACGTCAAATGAGTTCGCGGAGGATAACCGCCTCCGGAGCTTCGCAGCGGCTCGCGAACGTCAAATGAGTTCGCGGAGGATTACCACCTCCAGATCTTCGCGGCGGCTCGCGAACGTCAAATGCGTTCGCGGAGCATTACCGCCTCTGGAGCTTCGCGACGCCGCAAGGATCGGGATTCTTCGCGTTGGTCCTTCGCGGCGGTTCTTCACGGCGGTGCTTCGCAGCAGTGCTTCGTGAGGCAGTGTGCCAGCCTTCTTTTTCATTCCTTCCTTTCGTGCCATATTATTTTGGCGCCAACAAATGCCCCCCCTCAGACTTGGAGCCGCGGAGGGCGAAGGGTCGAAGTCTGAGGGAAAATCTCCAAAATTGTCGGTGGTTCGCGATGCGTCTATGCGAAGGGTGCCCGCGGTGCTGACCGGGGCCACAGATCCGGACGCGCCGCGATGCTCCGTGCGGGTGAGGCGCGCTGCGATGCTCTGGGGTCGCCGCCTATAAATGTGGGGGTCGACCTATTTTGTCTTCACGTGCCTTGTCTTTTTGTGCTCTCGACTTCGCGAAGATCCGCATACTCCACGACAGCCCTCCGTGAATCGAGCTTCGCGGCGAACCACGGGTCTCCGACTCCGCGTCCGCGCCAAGCGAACCTCTGCTTGTCGTCCTTGGCCAGACTTCGCGGCTTGGTCTCGCGACCGATCTTCGCGATCAGGCTTCACGATTCAGCTTCGCGGTCGAGCTTCGCGATTCAGCTGAAAAAATTCTTTTCTGAGGGCCAGAGTTAAAATGGCCCATCAAGAGGCTGTATTGGGGGTGCTTGCAGATGCTGCTCGTCGGGATGAGATGGCCAACTTTCCAGGCCTGGGGGAGATGGTCCGAAGCCAATTGGACCACACTTCTTTGATAGATCTGCTATCGGAGGGTCAGAAGGATTATCCGCAGTGCAAGAAACTACCGTTGTACGGCTTCGGGTTGAGGGATGACGTCTTCATCTCGGAGGCGAGTAGGGACGAACCAGCTTGCTGGTTCAGGAGAATACCATGCCAGAACCAATGGTTCAGGGATGCTGACGGTCACGCACAAGAGAACTTCACACCCGTTACCGCTGACTGTCTCTACAACCATGTGAACGACATTGACGGGAAGCCACTGCGGCCGGAGACTTCTCCTCCCCTTTACCGCACATGTTGAAGGAGGCTTTGCAGGATTCGAAGAAGGGATGGTCCGAGGAGTGGGACTTACGCCAGGGCAGCAACTTTACTGATTACTAGGCCTGGGCCTACTGGGTAGGCGCCTCATGCAAGGAGTTTGGGGCCGAGCTGAGGAGAGTGGGGTTGTATGAGGCGGCATGGGCCTCCCAATTCCACATTTACCAACCAAAGCAACTGATGCCGGAGCTGCTAAGCAGATGGTCATCTAGGACCAACACTTTTCACCTGCATCACGGGGAGGTGGGAATCAGATTGTGGGATGTCCACCAGATTTCTGGGGTTCCGATCTTGGGAGCCATGTATGACGAGTTCCTCCTCGTTGTCAGCGCGTGGGGGGATACGGAGCAAATTCCACGACTGGCGTCGGCTCTGATGGCACTTGTCCCTGGAGAGGACAAGGAGGAAGTGAGGGATTTCCACTTTAGGAGGTGGTTCAAATGCTTCCTGAATTTCCCAGAGAATCGAGAGTTCCCTCTGAGGCCTTGAACTTGTCCATGGGCGGCCCAACGGGGCAAGGGGCACTCGTATTGGCGGGTCTTGGAGGACAGCCAATGGGAGACTTGGGGTTTCAGTGTCAGCACTGAACAACAGCCGATAGCCAGGTTAGAGGCGTTCATCGCGGCTCTCATCTGTGGTTGGAT
Organism: Viscum album; assembly: GCA_963277665.1. NCBI lineage: Eukaryota > Viridiplantae > Streptophyta > Magnoliopsida > Santalales > Viscaceae > Viscum > Viscum album. Next base: position 592,828 of record CAUJRU010000203.1, read on the forward strand.
CCTACCGGTGAGAGATACAAGCATGGGGGTATGACCCAACTCGTTTATCAAGGCGTCGATGTTGGCCATGGGGCAGCGGATCCACCTGGGGATTCCGATGCTCACCAAACTATATAGAATGCTGCGGCATATTAGCGAGGGCAAGAAGCCGCCAAGGATTTGCGGGCCCTTCCACATCCGGTATGGGTGGATCGCAGTGCATATCAGGGGGATTTACGAGTATCCAAACCCCATTTCACCGCCGGGATCGAACATCCACCCCTCCATCCTGAAGGCGGTCGGGAGCTTCCCGTTCAAACTGGTCATTCCGATGGTGCTGAATAGAGTGTGGAGGGCGGATGAGTTTAGCTTCCACCCCTTCCCACTGCCGATGGGGATGATTAATGATGATGGATGGGGAACGGAAGAACATCGGGCTTACCTCCTGGCCTTCCGAGGTGGAGTTTTGGTGGCATGAATAGATCGTGAGCCGCTCTGTGAACCATACACCCCGCATCGATTTGCGAGGCAGTTCCGGTGCCTCCAGTGGCTGACCCCGCAGGTCTACTGGGAGGTGCGTCACGAGGAGAACCCTTGTGTGATGAGGCAGCTATGGCTCATGTTCACACGGGAATATGGAAAGATGCGGATTGCATTGCCTCCATCCACCGCCGCTTTCGGATTGGTGAAGGAGTACGCCATCAGTTGGGAGGCTTCTTACCCAGGGGAGATGCTGAAGCAGCCAACTATCCGGGTCAGTGGCGGTGGGCCTCCTCTATCTCGAGGTCGCGGTCGGAGGGCAGCTAGGGCCTCCCGCGGTAGCGGGGCTGCCATGGCGGCGAGACCCGCACCGGCCGAGGGTGCAGCAGCAGCGGTAGATCCGGTGACTCCGGAAGAGCACGTTCATCCGGAGGGGCGGCCACCGAGAGGATTTCATAGGATATCCACTCAGGCTCTGGGGAAGCGCCTACGTCATATCGACATGGCAGAGGATGCCGTCTTCCCGGAAGATTGGTACATTTGGGATGTCAACCGGCAATTTCTCAGCCCACCCGAGATATGAGCCCACCTGAATCGCCTCGGGATGGAATTACCGGGCATTGGCCCAGTTCGGGCTGGATTCATGGCGTCTCCGGTGGAGGTGGAACAATACCTGGAAGAGCTGGAGGATTGCGTCCACTCCAGTGGTGTCCCTCTCCCAATGACAGACCGGGTGAGGGTACTGTTGAATCAGACGGTCCCCCCACAGTTATCGGCTGCCGATCTGAGGGAGCACTTCCCCTTGCCGGAGGAATCAGAGGACTCCTCTCGGGAGGATGAGGCTGGAGGAGGGTGAGGTCGGAGACCGAGGCTCAGAATCCGATGATTCCGCTGAGGGTCTCGAGGTAGAATTCCGAACTTCTTTCCTTACGATCTGTTCTTGGGTCACTGTGGACTTCTCACCAATGTTAGAGCCATGCAGGAGGAACTTGTTCGCAGGCCTCGTTCTCGCTCCTTGGCAGGTGATGATGCGGGACCGTCAAAACCTGCGCCTATGGCTGCGTCCAGTTCCGCGTCTGGTGGGACCAGAGCGCCCGAGGTGGCTCCTCCTGAATCTCCAGGCCTTCCCACAATATACGGAGGGCCTCGCCTCGGGGTCCCGTTAGTACCGGATCAAGAGAAGCACCAGGAGGTCGATCTACGTAAGTATCCTCTACCGGTCTTCTCGTTGTCGCATTTAGACCATGCCAACTAACGTTTGTCCCTCTATGTCGTACAGTTCTTCGACTGGCATGGGCTGCTGCGGCAAGACTGGTCGGGATGTCTGGTGGTGCCCCATCTAGGGGCATGCCGGTGATGGTGGCGATAGTCCCTCCATCTCCTCAAGCTGCAGCGCACATCATCACTGGTGGGACCACCAGCAGGGCCGTACCCGAAGTCATTGAGGTGGACTCCGAGGAAGAGGATCAACCGGTCGGTCCCAGTCTTGTCGCGCCTGCTTCGGCGCCAGGTGTCGTACTAGATTCAACACCAGACGTTGATCCTGCCGAGGATTTCTTGCGGGCGTATCCCGCGTACGAGCCTGCCAACCGCGCAGACTGGGATGAAATGGCCTCCGATGAGGAAGACAGTAGCATAGTCCGCCGCCGGTCGTGGAAGCTGATCACGCGCTTTATCAAGGACACTCCCCAACCACAATGGCTGGCCGAAATGGATAGACTCCGCTCGCGGTTGCGCGAACTATGTGCTGGGGGAGTGGATGCCCAACATCCTCACACACTCATCCGAGATCTTATGGCTGAGAAGATCTGGGAGCATGATCGTGGGCTCAGCATGGGCTAGAAGTAGAGGAAGGCGACCAGTATCAAGAATCTCCAGGAGGCTGAAGGCGAGTTTAAACAGTTGCAGACCTGAGAAGACGAGCTTTCAGCCTCTCTTGATGCACAAACTGAGCTGGTCTCATGGTTGAAGGCCCAGCTGGCAGAGGCAGAAGAGCATATGAGGCAGACCTCTGGAGAGATGGATGTCGTTCAAGCTGGCATAGAGAGGGCCAAAGCAAGGACTGACGAACTGCGCCCCGCCGCTGCTGAGGAGGAGCGGGAGCTGAGTCAGCGGCAGCAAGCCTTGGATGCAACAAGCCAACGGGTGGCAGAGCTGCAATGCTCTTTTGACGGGGTCAACCCGTCCATGGGGGGAGTCGACCCCCGAGTATTGTAACAAACCCAAAAACCTTTCATTTGTACTTTCGTGCTTCAAATTTTTTCTTTGTTTTGAATGCCGTAGCGCGCACGATTTCCAATATTTAATTGCCTTGTTACATCCCTACAATGTTTGCGGGACGTTCGGCGACAATTCCCCAAGCCCACGTGGGTCGAGCCCGATGTCCGGGACTCGGATTACCAGTCCGGATTTTTTTGAAAGACGAGGGAGGCTTGATTAGAGAAGGAATTTTCAGGGTAGCCGAATTACCGTCTCTTCAGCGTGCTTTTATGCACGAACGGGGCAACGCCAGGGGCGCTGAAATCGGTCCAAACAGATGAAAATGGGAAGCGTGAATTATGATACCCAAGATTCGGAACACTGTGGGGATGACATGACAATAAGGGACAACCGTTAACCTTGGAGGAGAAGCGGTACCCTTACTACGTTAGCCTGTAATGGGGACAACAAATGAGGGTCGACCATTGACCATCTTCGAAACACAGGACCATGTCACAAATGTTGTTGATCAATCCTTCGGGACGTTGGCCTTGGACAGTTGGCGGACCATACGTCAAAAATCCATACTGTTAGGGGGTCCTTCCAGACATGACCTGTCTTCCAGAACATTGGCCCAGGATGGTAGGTGAGCTGATACGGCATGAGACCAGGCCGTTAGGGGGTTTCCTTCAGACATGAAAGGGGACGAGGGTCCGAATATGGGGCACGAAAAGCGTGGAATATGGAGTGGTGGTCTGTCCGAACAGAATCCAACACTTAGGTAGTTACACCACCGTGGTGGGAGTACGCCAGATGGGCGCATCAGTTTGAGCATGGATCATTCCTTCTTTCAGACAGGGCCTCTCTGGCGAGGGGATCTGTCACTTCCCAGTGGGATCTTGGGGCATCCTGAACTTGTTCAGGGTAGAACCGCAGTTTAATGTCATGCGTTGAGGACACATAGACTCCTTTAGTTTAACGTCATACGATAGGATGTGGATTAAAAGGGAAGGAAGCGTGTGGCGCGGTAGATATGAAACCGACGTGAATGAGGACTTGGAGTCCAAATCATACCTCATACCCCCGGAGGAAACTCTTCAGGTCGAGGGACCAAGAGTGGGGATTGGGCTGGGCCCGAAGAAGAGTGGTCGGGCGTTCCTACGTACCCCATGAGGATGGGAATCAAGCCATACGTAGTTCTGGAAGTTCATTTTAACGTCATGAAGGACAAGAAGCAGCCTGACCGTGTTGGTACACATCCTGCCAAAACTACTAAGCCCACGTGAGTCGTGCTCGGTGTGGGAAACAAGCTGTAGTGATAGGAATTTCCCGGCACAGAAAGGGGCAGGTTAGGGCAAAGGGACGCTCGGTGAATACCGGCCCAGTGACACTAACACGATCATTTAGCGCACCTAGATGAGCGAAGAGAAAGAGCTGAGTATGATGGAATTCCACTCGAACATGGGGAAGTGGAAATGTGTGAATCATGGTGCTCGAGATTCAGATCACGATGATGGCGGCATGACGACGGAGGATAACTGCTGACCGTATTCGCAACACAACATCCTGTCGCGTTAGCCTAGAATGGGGACAGACAAATGAGCATCGACCGCTGACCGTATTCGCAACGCGGGATTTTATCGATTTGTTGTCAAATATCCGTATGGACGTTGGCCCGAAACAATTGAAGGGCCCTTAGGTCCAGCATTCATGGAGATCCCTTAATCCTAGTATCCATGTCGTCCGGGGGTCCTTTTGGAAGTGGAAGAGGATGAGGATCCAAATAGCGAGCTCACAGAGCTTGGTCGTGGGGCGAAGGGAATGTCCATATGAAAGTCCCACACTTCGGGTTCTTTGTCGAAACACATCTGAATACGACAACGAAATGTATTAGAGCGAGGGAACAGACTCTTTTCCCTTGGGGAGATCTTAGTTTAGGGTCGTAGAATTCGGACCATGGATGGGTAAGGGGAGCAGGGGATACATGGCAAGGTGGTCTACAAAACCCAACGTGAAGGAGGACCTAAGCCCTACTTACCATGCATTCTCTGAGGAAATGCTCGAGTCGAGGGACCGAACACAAAGGTTAGGCTGGGCCCGTGGGGAAGTACCCGGGCGCTCCTACGTATCTCATAAGGATGAGAATCAAGCCATACATAGTTCTAGATGGTGACACGGTAAGATACTAGTGCCGGGGAAAAGGGGAGTGCGGGCGTGGCAATTGCACTAAAAGAAGCGGAATTTGATGTATCTTGTTTGTTCTTTAAGGTGAATGGTTTTTTTTGTGAAGGGACAGGCCTAGAATAGTAGTCTGTGATGTCACCACAAGGATCAAGCCGTGTTGGGCGTTGAAAAATGGCATGGCACGTGACCAATACCCAACGTGATGTCCTCTACAACGAGGTCACCACAATGCAGTGCCGTTTTTCATCGTGCGGCCAGGACGATAATGTCACAGTTTAGGGTCGTATGATAGAACCAAGAATGAATTTAATCTCCATGCAGCGCAGACGTAGCAGAGACGATGCTAGGTAGGAAATGTGCGCAGTGTTATAAAACACAATTAACAGAGACATGATCCCACATCAAATTGTACTCCATTCGGAGAGGGAAACCTTAGGCCAAGGGGCCTATATAGAGGTAAGAGGTGAAACCGGGGGAGAGACTGGCTCCCTAAATTGGTTCTACCTGAAGAAAAGGTGTCCGGGTGGTCCTATGTATCCCATGAGGATGGGAATAAAGCCACACATAGTTATGAATGGATCATAGTTTATGGTTTTAAAGCTCGGACCATGGGAGCCCCGAAGGACGCCATATTGCAGCTTTGTCCCCCTGACATGCAAAGGTGCACTGAGGGATAGCGCCAAAAGTGTCGAGATTCCACCTGGACATGATGGGGTGGAAAATGATGTGAATCATGCAACCAACATTCGAGGACTAAAGGGGCTGGCGTGACGACAGAGGATTACTGCTGACCATGTTCGCAACACAGCATCCTGTCGCGTTAGCCTGAAATGGGGACAAACAAATGAGCATCGACCGCTGACCGTATTCGCAACGTGGGATTTTATCGATTTGTTGTCCAAAACCCTCGGGGGTGTTGGCCCGTAACGGTAGGAGAGCCCTTGGGCATTGAATCCAGGCCATTCTTGGGGGTCCCTCCGGGTGTGAAAGGTGATGGAAGCCTGAATGGAGGGGAGCACGAAGCTTGACAAGTGGAAGGAACTTGATCAAGTTGAATCTGACACTCTTGGTACTAGACCAGAGTACTCTTAACACTTGGGTGAACCACTACAAGGGGTCAAGAGACTCAACTTGAGGGTAACCAAGAGATGGCAGGTGCCCGGGGAAAGGGGGCATGGTGCCCAAAACCTTGTATCATACCTACATACCCCCCTCCTGGAGAGGGATAGACCAAGTGGCCTAGGTGACCGGGAGATCAGAAGATCACTAAGAAGTGGGGATGGACCCGAATCCTAGACATTCAGGTGGTCCTACGTATCCCATGAGGATGGGAATCAAGCCACACATAGTTCTGAAGGGTGCCTTTTAATGTCATGCGAGACCAGGAATAGGAGGGCTAGCTCTCCGAACGGGGTGCGCGTGGTGCAGCTATTGAAAACCCGACGTAAATGAGGATGTAGTCCTACACTACGCCACGCGGTCCCGTGGTCAGGGTCCTGAAGGTAGGACCATAGAGGTGAATTAGCTAAACTCAAGCTGGACCCAAAGATAAGGGGTCTGGGCATCCCTACGTATCATATCAAGATAGGAATCATGCTGAACATAGTTCCAGATGAGAATCTTAGTTTATGGTCTTAGAGCTCGTACCATGGATGGTGACAACTCCCCGAGTAAGCACAGATGTCAACCCAATCCCTAAGCCCATGTGAGATAAACTCGGTGTGGGAAACAAGGGGGGAAGATCCTTATTGAAATACTTGGGGAATCCATCAAAGGAGAGTCGACAGAGAGTTCCGAAGGACACCTTTGATGCAGCTTGTTCCCCCAACGCGCGGACGTGCACAGAGGAAAAGTACCAAGAGTCCCGAGACTCTACTTGGACATGATGAAGTGATGGAGGGTGTGAATCGTGTACCCGAAATTTTGGGCTTAATGGGTTGGCGTGGCGATAGAGGAGAACTGTTAACCATGGTGGAAACACAATGTTCATATCGCGTTAGCCTGAGGTGGGAACAACAAACGAGCATCGACCGCTGATCATATTCGCAACGTGGGATTTTATTCATTTGCTATCTGAAACCCTTGGGGGAGTTGGCCCGTAATGGTAGGAGATCCCTTGGTCGTAGTATCCAGGCCGTTTTTGGGGGTCCCTCCGGGCGTGAAAGATGCTGAAAGCCCTGATGCAGGGATACACAAAGCCTGGAAAGCGGGTGCGGACGTGTCCGAGTAAAGCTTGGCATTTCAGGTAATAAACCAGAGTACTCTTAAGCACATTGGTGAACCGCCTAAAAGGGATTGAGGAAATAACTCAGTAGGTGAAGGTACATGGCGTGGTCATTACGAGACCGATGTGAATGAGGACATAATCCCACACCACACCATATAATCCTCTCATAGAGGAAGGATTGGCCAAGGGGCCAAGATGGGATGAAGATTCCCGAGAGATGGGGCTGGACCCGAATCATGGACATTGAGGTGGTCCTATGTATCCCATGTGGATGGGAATCAAGCCACCCGTAGTTCTCCAAATGTAGTTTAACGTCATACGGGACGAGAAGGGGAGTAATATACCCTTAAACATGGGAGGTATACGGTATGGAAAAGAAGCCTACGTGAATGAGGACATAGTCCCACACCACACTGTACACTCCTATAAGAGAGGACCTGGGTCGTGGCCCAAAAAGGCTAAGGTGCCTGATGGTTAGGCATTGGTCAGGATGGCTTGACCTGCATGTACTTTAACGTCTTGCAATGAGGACGAGGGTCAGGGACCCGAGGAGGCCATGGGGCCTGAGGCTGGGCCTCGTAAGGGGAGTCATATGGCATGGTACATGATCCCGACGTGAATGAGGACGTAGTCCCACACCACACCGTACACTCCGGGGAAGAAGTTGGGCGGAGGTGACCGAGAAGGCCAAGGGGCCTAAGGTCAGGCATTGGTCAGGAAGGCCTGACGGGTCTGTAGTTTAACGTCTTACATGAGGACAGGGGTCGGGGACCCGAGGAGGCCAAGGGGCCTGAGGCTGGGCCTCGTAAGGGGAGGCGCACGACATGGTACATGATCCCTACGCGAATGACGACATAGTCCCACAACACACCGTACACCCCTATGATAGATCAGGGCCGTGGGCCCGATCGCTAGAACCACCTGGGGGGAAGTTTGTCACCTCGGGATGGGGCAGAATGAATCACTGCACTCGATGTCTGGGACATCTCGGGGTGGACCTGAAGATCCAGGACACTATTGACCATGTTCGAAACACAGCGTTCCTATGGTGACCCGTTATGGGAGCAACAAATGAGCATCGACTGCTGACCAAATTCGCAACGCGGGACTTGTATCGGCTTGTTGCTTGAAAACCCTTGGGGGCATTGGCCCGTATCGGTAGGAGAGCCCTTGGGCATAGTATCCAGGCCGTTCATGGGGGTCCCTTTGGGTGTGACACAAATGATGGAATTCCAGTCAAGGAATGGGTGAAGCATAGCTGTATCCATCCACGAAAGAGGAAAACATCTCCAGGGGGGATGTGCAGCCGGGTCGAGGCTTGCTCGATGTGGGTCGGGGAAAAAGTGTGCACCCTGCCATGTCTTGACCCGATGGGAAGATTTTGGCTTTTGGGATGGGCCAATGGACGAAATGTCCAGGCGTTCCTACGTATCTCATGAGGATGTGAATCAATCCATACATAGATCTTGAAGGCCATGCAGTTTAGCGTCATGCAGTGAGGACGTGGGAGGATAGAAGAACATGAGCGGGCACATGGTGCGACCCTTTCAATCCTTGTGCGAGCGGGGTTCCATGAGCGGGGCCAAGAACGCCTACTCCCTGCTACACAAAGATCCTCCAAAGAAACTATTCCCAGGGGGAATAGTGGAAGAGAAATGCTTGGGGCTGGGCTCAAGACGAGGTGTCCGAGCGTTCCTTAGTATCCCATAAAGATGAGAATCAAGCCACACGTAGTTCTAGAAATGCAGTTTAAAGTCATGCGGGACGATGAGAAGCATCTCATTTGGGGATATGTATGGTACGACGAGTAATCCGACGTGAATGAGGACGTAGTCCTACACTATACCGTACAACCACGCAAGAGGGTATATCGGGGAAAACCAACTTGCGGTTTAACGTCTCGTGATGAAGACGGGGGCCAGCGGCCTGAGGAGGCCAAGGGGCCTGAGGCTGAGCCTCGGTCAAGAAGGCCTGACCGGCTTGCAGTTTAATGTCTTGCAGTGGGGAAGGGGGGCCAGCGGCCCGAGGATGCCAAGGGGCCTGAGGCTGAGCCTCAGTCAGGAGGGCCTGACTGGCTTGCAGTTTAACGTCTTGCAGTAAGGACGAGGGCTGGGGACCGAGGAGGCCAAGGGGCCTGAGGCTGAGCCTCAGTCAGGAAGTCCTAACTGGCTTGAAGTTTAACGTATTGCAGTAAGGACGGGGGCCGGGGCCCGAGGAGGCCAAGGGGCCTGAGGCTGAGCCTCAGTCAGGAAGGCCTGACTGGCTTGCAGTTTAACGTCTTGCAGTAAGGACGGGGGCCGGGGCCCGAGGAGGCCATGGGGCCTGAGGCTGAGCCTCAGTCAGGAAGGCCTGACTGGCTTTCAGTTTAATGTCTTGCAGTAAGGACGGGGGCCGGGGCCCGAGGAGGCCAAGGGGCCTGAGGCTGAGCCTCAGTCAGGAAGGCCTGACTGGCTTGCAGTTTAACGTCTTGCAATAAGGACGGGGATGCAGTTTAAGGTCGTGCATGACCATCTTGTAGTTTAGAGTCGTGCAGGACTTTACAGTTTAGAGTCATGTTGGACCATAATGTGCAGTTTAAGGTCATGCGGGACCGTTTCACAGTTTATCATCTTTCAGGACGAAGATGCAGTTTAAGGTCGTGCAGGACCATCTTGCAGTTTAGGGTAGTGCAGGACCCTTTTTGCCCTAGGAAAAGTATCGCTTGAGGAATTTGGCATTGGTGGGAGGGGTTATACTCTCTCCATCTGTGGTCACCAAGGAGTATGCTCCATTGGGGTAAACCTTATGGATGATATAAGGCCCTTCCCATTTGGGTTCTAATTTGGGAGGCTTTCTACCGGGAATCATTGGCACTCGAAGGGCCAGTACCAGGTCGCCCTGTAGAAAAGTGCGGAGACGAACCTTCTTGTCAAAGGCCCTCGCTATCTTGTCCTGATGCCTTTCCAGATTGTGCAGGGCACGAAGCCAGTTATCGTCCAGTGCTTCTAATTCAGCTAGATGGATCTCAGTTACCTCATCTATTGTCTGGTGGTCATAAACTGCAGTGCGTAACGACGGAAGCTGGATCTCAATGGGTAGGACGGCCTCAGCTCCATACACCAGGTAATATGGGGTCACCTAGGTAGAGTTGCGAGTCGTCATCCGGTAAGCCCAGAGGGCGTTGGGGAGCTTGTCCGGCCAATTTTTCTTGTTCTGACCAGCCATATTCTGCAGAATGTTAGAGAGGGTCTTGTTGAACGCCTCGATCTGTCCATTCTCCTGCGCGTGGTAGCGGGAGGTATGGTTCGACCGGATGTCGTACATGGCGTACAATTTCTTCAATTCAGCTACTCGGAAGCTGGTGCCGTTATCAGTGAGGACAGCGTGAGGTAACCCAAACCGGTGGATAATGTTGGAGCTCACAAAGTCAACGATGGACGAGCCTTGACCTCTTTGAGTGGAACTGCTTCTGCCCACTTAGAGAAGAAATCTATAGCAGTCAGGATGAACCTAACACTGGCGGGCTATTGCCGGTGGATACGGTCCCACTACATCAAGTCCCCATACTGCAAATGGCCAAGAGTACTTTGTGGGGTGGAGGGGCTCCGGCGGCCGATGCAATAAGTTGGCGTGTACTTGGCACGCGTGGCATCTCTTGGCATATCCAATACAATCATGGATCATAGAGGGCCAAAAGTACCCCAACCTCCGGATTTGATGGACAGATTCGGCCCAGCTTGATGGGCGCCACAGGAACCGGCGTGAACCTCTTGCATAACTTGAGGTATCTCCCATCCCTTGGATGCAACGAAGGAGGACACCATCGAAACCCCGCTTATAAAGTATCTGTTCAAGACTGGGGCCGCTCTGGAGGGTAAATTGCAGCGCGCGGCGTCGAATTCGCTTGCGCTCGGCCAGGTCATCCGGGAGCTGACCATTTTGGAGATACTCGACAAAAGGTGTTCTCCAGTCAGGAGTGGCTTCAACCACTGCGTCTGAAAAACCCGGGACCCCTGACGTGGAGGGTCCAGTGGTGAGATGACTTACCCGCAGGCCATCATTTTCCTCTTGGGTGATAGGGGCAATGACTCTCCGGTGGGCTACATTTTTGATCAAATCATCTTGCTCGGGTTTCTGCGAGCGACGCGGCTAAGCCAGCCAGGGCGTCTGCTTGGCCGTTCTGCGACCATGGGACATGGGTAACCTCTAATAAAGAAGAGAACTGGGCCATTAGGAGGAGTGTGTACACCAGCAAAAGTGCGAGATCCGGCTTCCTGACGACGTAGTCGCCATTAACCTATTTTATTACCAGCTTGGAATCTCCCTTCACATGTAGATGGGGCACATGGATCTCAAGGGAAACTTGAGGCCAGTGATGAGAGCTTGGTACTCTGCCTCGTTGTTCGTACATACTTATGACAACAGGAATGAGTATGGCAGGACGGCTTGCGCCGGGGTAATGAAGACAATACCCAGGCCCACTCTGTTGAGCTTGGGATCGTTGAGCCTCCTACCGGTGGGGCTTCGAGAGGCGCCGTCGAAATGCATTTGCCAACACGGGACAACATGATCGACTGAGAGGATTCGTATCATCAGGGAAATCCAGGTCCAGGGATTGATCCGCGGAGGTTGGATGGGCAGCTAAAAAGTCTGCCAACGCCTGTCCCTTAATGGCTTTCTGAGGTACAAAACTGATATCGAACTACTGGAGAATCACTGCCCACCACGCTAGTCGGCCAGTCAGCATAGGGCGGTTCAGGATGTACTTCAGTGGGTCTACCCGGGAGACCAATTGCACCTCATGGTGTTGCAGGTAATGTCGCAACTTCTGCATGGCGAAGATGAGCACAAGGTAGCTCTTTTCGATAGGGGGAGTATCTGACCTCCATATCGAGAAGCATGCGGCTGAGATAGTAGAGGACTATTCTCGGTACCCTCGTTATTCTTCTGGGCGAGCAGCGCACCGAGGGATCTCTCGAGGGCGGTCACACAATGGACCAGTGGCTTTCCAAAGATGGGTGGCATCAAGACCGGAGGTTGGAGCAGATACTGCTTGATTTCCTCGAAGGCGGTCCGACACTCCTCATCCCATTCGTAGGCGGCACCCTTCTTCATGAGCCGGGAAAAGGGCTTACACTTGCTGGCCAGATTCACGATGAATTGGCGTATATAGGCTAAGTGGCCTTGAAGGCCTCGAATCTCCGAATGTTGCTCGGGGGAGGCATTTGGCTGATGGCCTTGATCTTCTCCAGGTCGATCTCGATACCTCGGTATCTGACAACAAAACCCAGAAACTTCGCGGAGGTGACCCCAAAGGCACACTTCAGAGGGTTCATCTTCAGGTGACAGGAACAGAGGAAACCGAACACTTTCTCAGGGTCTTTAAGATGGTCCTGGCGCTGACATGATTTGACTACGAGGTCATCCACGTAGGATTCCACCAATGTCCCGAGAATCGGCTTGAATATGTGATGCATGGCCCTCTGATAAGTGGCACCTGCATTTTTCAAACCGAATGGCATAACCTGGAAGCAAAAGGTACCTTGGGGAGCTCTGAAGGTAGTGTACTCCTCGTCTTCGGGGGTCATCCGGATCTGGTTGTACCCAGAATACCCATCCATGAAAGAGAGGGCTTGGAACCTGGCCGTGGCGTCAATCAACAACTCCGTCACCGGGAGTGGGAAGTCATCCTTTGGGCAGTGGTGATTAAGATCGCGGAAGTCGATGAAGACTCTGATCTTCCCATTCTTCTTCCTGACTGCATAATGTTGGAAAGACACAGGGGTACTGGACCTCCTTGACGAAGTTGGCTTTGATTAGCTTGTCAACTTCGGCCTCAACCATAGCACCATGAGAAGGGTGCATCTTCCTGGGGGGCTGCTTAAACCCACGATGTTTTGCCGGGAGGCCCAAATGGTGAACGACTACCTGGGGATCTAGCCTTGGCATCTCATTGTAACTCCAGGAAAACACATAACGGTGCTTTTTGAGGAAGTCTACGTACTGCTGCCGCACCTCGAGGGGACATGGCTGCACTAATCAATGTGGGTTTCGGATCTGCCTCACTACCAAGGTTCACCTGTTCCAGTTCATCAACCGTGGTAGAGACGCCTTCTTCAAAGGTGGGGGGAGCATCTTCCAGGTCTTCCTCCCCCACCCGTGGGGGGATTTGCCGCGACGGGAGATACTTCTGGCGCTATCAAACCCCGGGGGGAAGCTGGTGCCGGCTTGGGCAACAACAGTCATCACATCGGGAGACTCACTCGCCATTGAGACCATAGCAATGAAGGAAGTCGACCCTATACCATCTGGCTTTCGGTCTAAAGGTCCACGTTTGATGATATCAAAGCAGTGGTGACGTGTCGGCCTGAGTCGGTTAATTCCAGCCCAGAAGAAGAGACACGTATGGTGCACTGTCGTCGTCATAATCTTGACGTCCCAGTGTCGTACATGGGTAGGAGGTTTTGGGATCACCTGAGCCTGGTTGATGTAGGAGTACGAGGTGATTTTCCGTCATCGCTTGGACACGGGAACATGCCTTCCTTGCGTACCCGAAACAAAAAAACATTGCCCCATGTCAGGGGTCGTGGCCTCCAACCGGTGGATAGGGAGGATGTAGGTGTCATCCATGCTTGGCTAGGGATCAATTGTGACCGGGGTGGGTTCTTCCTCGCTTACTAGGATTTGCTTATCCTTACTTTTGTAATAACCCCGCATCCAGATAGCGGGCCTCACAAGATGCAAAAGGGGAACGCGTCTCCTTGGAGCACGCCTACTCGACCGTTGAGCGAGTACTTGAGGCACTGGTGATACGACGAAGGGACCGCTGCATGCAGATGGAGCCATGGCCTACACATCAATGCGTTGTAGGCGGTGTCCTGAGAGACAACCATGAACTCGGTGCTGGAAATTAAGCCACCGAACTGAGTCTTCAGGCGGATCATGCCGACTGGGGTTTGCTCTGTCCTGTCGTACCCCTGGATTCTAAGGTCATAGGGAGTTAAATTAACTTCCGACAGACCTAGCTTTCGCAACGTTCGGGTCGGAATTAGAATGATTCTGAAACTCGAGTCAATGAGGCAGCGGCGGACTTCCACACCATTGAAGTGGCCAGTGATGTACAACGGGAGAATGTGCCCCTGTATAGGAGGGTCATCATCTTCACCGGAGAACGAGATAATCGCCTGACATTCGGCATTTTCAATCGTCTCGGTATGGAAGGCTTCTGCAGCTGCTACCTCCGTCTCAATCTAGAGGGGGCTCCCTAGGGCCTCGGCAAGTGCCTCACACATTTCAGATGACAGGCGAAGGGCTTCAAGGATAGAAAGCCTCACCGGAATTCCAGCCAGGTGCTTCAGGACATCATACTTTCATGCCAAACACGAACCTCTGCTTACAGGAGGTCATTAGGCATTTGGAGGCATAGAGGGTCCTACTGGCTGAACCGTCGATCGACTAGTACTGGGTACATCTTGCTGCCTACTAGTAGAAGCCTGGAGAGTAGCTTCTGGACTAGGATCAGATAGCGGAGGCTGGCCTGTAGCCGGGAAAGACTGACTGTGATACGAACGAGGCAGCTCCCCCCGATCCAATAGCACGGACGACGGTGGAGGCAGAGCCGAGGGCATTAGATGGGGTTGCGCGTGCTGAGATCTGCGCTGAGCCTGCTGCCTGGTCTCAGTAGCGTGCACGGCTTGGCCAAAAGTTCCTGCTGATGTACCTCGATGACCGGCGCGGTTACGATTCCGCTGACGTTGACGTCGGCTGGAAACGTTGGGGAGGTCTGCCTGGTGTTCCCTCTCATCAGGGGTATTATATGGCTTTACCAGCTCCACGGTGTTAACCGAAGCATACCCCTGGCTGTCGCTCGAGGAGTCATCCACCGCTGGGTGGATTCTGGGAGGAATCCCATTTCAGGGGGCATAAAGTCACCGAGAGTGCGGGATGACGACGCACCGGTGGTGCACGTTGCTTCTTCTTACGTCGCCGCTGCTTGACCTTTTGGGAAGAGGCCGACTATGAAGACGACGCGGAGGCACCGGCTACTTATTCTGAAGGTTCCGACTGCTTCAGGCGCCCCCCGGATGATACCATGGGCACGAACGACGATTTTTCGGGCCATCCAGTCGTCGTATTTCTGGGATCCGTGGCTAGGGACCTGCTGCCACTCGCCTTCGCTGTCGTTGCCGATCTTTGATCCTGCAAAGACACCTGCCACTTGCGCTGGTGCTGGGCCCAACTTGACTATGTTGTTGTTTACCTGGTCCTGAAGCCAGTCTTTAAACACATAGCATTGCTTGAGGGTGTTCCCCAGGATCCGATGATAAGGGCAGTAGTTGGGGTGATCGGTGAGATTCGTCTCTACCGGCCTTCTGCACTCAGGCAGACGCACAATCCCTTGCTCTAGAGCACTTCGGAAGTAGCCAGGGGCCTGATTTTCGTTGAACGAATAAGGCTGGTACCTTTTTCCGGATAGGGGGCCCTGGGGGCCTGGCCCTGACGAGGGGCCGGAGGGGCCTGCCGAGGAGGCGGCGCCTGATTGTCTCGCCTAGGTGGCGGTGGTGCGTTGCGCGGGGGAACCTGTCGGTTATAAGGCGGCCGCTACTGGGAAGGAGCCTATGCTTGAGGTGGAAGACCTCTGCGGGGTTGCGGGGGTGGTGCCGCCGGCAGTAACTCCAGCTGCCTCGGGGCTTCTATTTGGGCCACCGCGGCGGGTTCAGCCCTGGCGGTCCTCCTGGCCGGGATCATAGGGGGCAACAAATGTGCCTGACTGGCCTGTTGCAGTGCTTCCTCGAGCGTTGAGCCTTATCTGAGAAATCTCTGAACCCTCCAGGGTAGTTCTGGGTGATCAGGGAGGGTACCAGCTCTGTCTTGACGTTCCCCACACACATCGTCAGTAATTTCTCTTGAGTTAGTGGCATATCAACGGAATACGTAAGTCCCTTCCACCGGGCGATGAAATCTGCGACTCGCTCATCAGGGCTTTTCTTGTACTTGAAGAGGTCTTCAATGCTGGTCTTCCGCGTGGTGGAGCTGAACTGGTATAAGAACTACTGGCGAAGATCCTCCCAACCGGTCACCGATCCGATAGGGATATGGCTGTACCAGACGAATGCTGGACCTTCCAATGTCTATACGAAACATCAGAGCTTGGCAGCTTCTTGCTGAGCCGGGGTCCCCCAACATGAGGCCACACCTGGAAGAGAAATGAGCCAAGTGCTGGGGCGGATCCCCTGTCCCGTTGAAGGGAGAGAAAGTGGGGTTCCCAAAACCCGGAGGTGCGGGCATATCATCCACCCACGCGGGATAAGTCTTGCCATCTGGTTGGACCGCCACCTGCCGCGTTTCCAACGCTTCAAGGCGGGCTATGAGTGCCGCGATAAGATCATCCGGGTGGGGTTCCCTGTCTTGACGGGGATCCCTAACCACAAGCGCATTTCCATGTTCTTCAACACAGTAGACGGCTTCGGCCGCTCATGGGTCAACTGGCTGGATGACCCGCGGAGCGACTGGGGGAACCCGAACTGGATTCTTCAGATTTCCCCGTCGCTCGGGGGGATTTGGCGAGACGTATCGCGCCCTCTTGCCATACGTTCCGGCTTCTGCCCTGTCTGCGGCAGTAGCATGATCAGGGTGTCCCGGAGGCATCTCACCGGGGGGGAAATTGTTCCTGCCCCTGCTGCCCCGACCTGGGATTACCATAGTCGGGTCACCGCTCTGCGGCGTGCTCAACCAAGAGTTCGTCAACCAGCCTCTTCTGCTCAGCAAGCAGCTGGCGTAACGTATCCTTCTCGGGATCTTCTTCCGTTTTCTGCACAAAGGCGGACGGGTCGGAGTGATTGACTGTTCCGACGTGCTCTTTACCCTTTCCAGTGTTTCGACCGAGTACCAGCAACTCGGTGGGTACGGGGAGGCCTAGCAGGTTCCTCTACTGACGGGTAACTCTCCCTGATGGGTCCAGTAGTGGCGGTACGCCCTCGAGGGGTAAATCTTCGTCGAGGAATTCAAGCTCATCTTCCTTGTCCACGACGTCATCCATGTGGACCGCGAACCCTCTCGAGGGCATGTCCTCGATGTCGCATAGCGAATCGGGCTGCCGTCGGATAGGGTCGAAGAGGAGAGCGACATAGTATCCCCAACCACGGACTTGCACATGGGGGGTGGCTTCCGTGACGATTCTGCATAGTGCTTTAAAACTCTGAACGCATTTTCGTTGAAGGGTGCTCTGGTGGCCTGGCGACTCAGGGTGCTGGGCCACAAGGAGTGCGGCCGCATCGACCAGGCGGCACTGCTCACCGATTTCATCGAATTTCTCTCGACTTCTGGGGTACACCACCCGTTCGTAATGAAGGCGGAAGTGTGTCGCCCATAGGGTTCGACAAAAGCACCCCACTTCTTCAGGGGTAAGAGACTCCAGTACGCGAAAATTCAGCGCCGCCGTCGGCCAGAACTTTTCCGGGAAGTAATCCGCCACGAGGATACTCCAGAAGCTCCTGGGCTCGGACTCAGGGTCTGGCCCTGTGTTCCCCCACTCGTCAACCGGGGGTGGCTGAGGGATCGGTAGCGGTACCGAGGCGGACCTCTTGGATAGTAAGATCGGCGGTGGAGAATACGGCGAACGAGCTGACTGGCCGCCGAATTCCGGGCCATCCTCTGAAGAGTGAGGTGACCTGGCCACGATGTCACGATACGACGGGCTGATAACCACAGCTTCCGAAACAGGAGCCGCGGCTACCGGCGATGGGTCGTGTCGTCGCTCTACCTTCCTTGGCCCCCAAAATAACTCTCTGTGATCTCTGGTAGAGGTAGAGGGCGCTTCTGGTGACAAAGGTGGTGATTGCGCGGTCGAGACCTGCGGAATTCCCAAGATTTATTCCTCTTGGATGTACCTTCAGAGGGAGATGGGAATCTGGTGGACCTCATATTCCGGGAGAATGAGGCTACGCGTCTGGTTCCTGCCCCAGTCCTTGATATGGAGGAGTGGGGAGAAGGTTCCATCGCTGAATCGCACTCCGCTTCCGAGTCGGAGAAGCAGGCAGGTTTGATCTCTACCTGGGCCTTCCCAGGGTTCTTCTTGTGGCGGTGACGACCCTCTCTCCTGCCCCGGGGTGGCTCTTCGAGACAGGGTTGATCCCTACCAAGCAGTCTCGGGGTGGTGCTGGCACCGTGGTGGAGAGGGCCCCCATTCGAGATAGCCGGGGTGCGAGGGGCACCAGGGAAAATATCGAAGGGTACATGGGGAGGACCTCCATGAACAGCACCCATACAGGCGGATCCTCTGTTGGAACCGGCAGGAGCATGGGGAGGACCTCCATGGTCGATGCAGGTGGAGTGAGGCTGGCCTTCACTCCTCGAGTTGCTGGGGCGAGGTGGACCTTCGCCGGTTGCAGAGAGGACGTAGGGAGGGCCCCCACGTTGAAGATGGATCAGATGGATGGTCCCTTCAGATCGGCGGTCGGGGGTAGGAGGATGGACTCCATACCCTATATAGTGGGTGTGGGAAAGGTTTCCGCACTGAGCGTCACTGCCTCCGGGCAGGTCTTCCTTCGGGACGGGGGTAGCGCGAGGCATACCTCCATGACGAACTTCAGAGCGGGGAGGGCCCGCGCCCTATGAAGTAATGGCACGGGGAGTACCTCCGTACGGGGTGACATTACTGCGGGTTAGTTCGCGGTGATCACCACTCAAGCCTGCAACCCGGAGAGTCAACCCAGCCTGCCCGTGTGGCGGTTGGGGTCTCGATCCTGGTTGGGTGAAGGAGTGCCCCTGCTCAGTGTATACAGGGGCTCCACGATGCACGTCGGTGGTGGCTCGGGCCACTATAGCTGTCGGTGTTGACGCGCCTGGGCGAGCGTCCTCAGCCCGGGCCCGACACTGACGTCGGGTCAGGCGAGCTGGTGCAGGTGGTGCAGGGACGTAGCCTGCCTGCTCTTCCTGCGGGGCCGGAAGGTGGCGCAGACGCGGCCGGACGGGAGCTCTCGCCTGGAGCCCTTGGGTTGGGACCCTGAGCGGGTTGAGCCAGACGGAGCCCGCCTCTTCAGCGTAAGGCGAGGAGTCGTCAAGGCGTTCCGGAGACAGACTCCCGAAACGGTTGAATGTTGGGGTGGAGAGCAGGGGCTCCCTGCGCGGCCTGTTAGGGTGGCGTTGACGGTGGGGCCTGGAGGTCTCCAGGTCCAGGCGAGCCGTATCCCGATTTGGGATGACCCCTTCTTCCTCGTACCTGCGCACGAGGTTTTTGATCACCCTTCGCTGGATGACCTCTGATGGGGTAAGGGGACATGGGCGCCCCGTATTCCACGATGTGGCGGCCGTCGTGGCGGTAGCGGCGCTACGTGGGGTGGTCGTGGCAGTGTTTCCCCTTCCCTTGTGTGGGAGATGAGCGGATGGTGATTGCATCTCTGTAACAGTATCCTGGTTCCAGAGAAATGAAGGGATCAACTCATCAGTACTGAGAGGAAAAGGATTGACAGCCAGTGCCCTAGCATCCTTCCATTATCCACGTCTGTAAGAAAGATCCATGCCAACACGCTGCAGAACGGAGTGCTCCACGTTCTACTGCCCCGACTTCTGGTGAGTTTCACGACATGCCCGCTATTTGCTTGGCGGGACCGAGCGCGGGATATCTGGATCCGGTGACACGTCAATCTACTGGTGTCTCGAACGCTACTAATCCCAATATTGAGGAGAATGATTTCACGTCGGGTTCACCATTTCTGTTTCCGACGCTTTCGTCGGGGCGCGCGCCCGTCCATCCGTGGAGGAGGACGTGCGGCACATTGTTGCCCCGCATTCCCACTTTCCAAAGGCGGGCGGCATTCGCTCCTTATTCAGGGATGTCTACTCCTTGATCGAAATGGGATGATGGGATGTCGGTTCTTCGTCCTGTGGATTCCTCCTCATAACTCGTCACCTAGTCCGGGTCTCCCTCATATATTTAATACGTAGTTCGTTAAACTCTTCCCAGTGCCATGTTTCCATGGACGCCGGCTAATTACACTACTTCTGTCGGGACATTCCAAAGGGTCCGGTCAGGGAAAAAACTTTCAGTCGAGGGAGTAGTGACGTAGAGGTGTTAGTAGCGTGTCTGGATGCTGGGGAACCTGGCATGTATGTCTGTTATCCCGGGTCACAGGGCTTCTCAAGGGCGTGGAAGCCCGAGGCATCCCACATCGAGCACGGGGAATTATATTCCATAGACACATATCTGATGTTTTCCTCAGCTTCCCGTGTTCAACACAGGGTATGTCGCGAGTTTAACATCTAGCGGAGACGGATCAACCCAACCAGAGCATTAGCTAGGATAGATCGGATTGAGGGATTCTCCTTGAAGGGATGTCGATACCGGGGCCAGCCCATGGGCGGCTGTGAAGAGGAGCGTACCGACATGGTTTCACCGGGATAAGACGGTTCGGGTGAGAATCGGGATGTGTGATAGGTTGATAAATGGAACAAAGGGGGAGTTAAATGGGACCATCGCAGGGGCGATGGTGAATTTGGGCTTGAACCTTGAAGATTTTCCACTTATCCTCGTGGCAGGGAATCAAAGTCCGTGTAGTTCGGGATGGTGTCGTTAAAACGACGTGAAGGTGGGCCTTGGCCCGATGAATGTATTCGGCGAACCAACGTGAAGGTGGACCTTGGTCCGATGGGAATCATCAGCGTACCGACGTGAGGGTGGACCTTGGTCCAATGAGCATCATCAGCGAACCGACGTGAAGGTGGACCTTGGTCCAATGAGAGATGGGCTTGAACCTTGGGGAGGCTTCCTACGTACCGTGCCTTGACATGGATCAAAGAACTCGTAGTTCAAAGGGTTTCATCGGTGAACCGACGTGAAAGTAGGCCTGTGGGTCCACTAATGGTGGGCTTGAACCTCGGGAAGGTTTCCTACGTACCATGCCTTGACATGGATCAAAGTCCTCATAGTTCAAAGGATTGATGGAATACAGTTTAACGTCATGTGGGACGGTAGTGAACCCTGACGTGAATCAACGACGGGCAGTGGGTGTCGGCGAACCGACGTAAATGAGGGACCTTGGTCCGATGGGAGATGGTCTTGAACCTCTGGGAGGATTCCTACGTACCATGCATTGACACGGATCAAAGTCCTCGTAGTTCGCTGAAAATTGGGGGCTTGGCACACCTGACAAGAAGACGGTTTGGGCCAATGTTTATTAGGCTTGAACCTCAGGGAGGCTTCCTACGTACCATGCCTTGACATGGATCAAAGTTCTCATAGTTCGGATTGGGAAATGTAGTTTAACGTCATGCTGGACGTAGGTGGAACACGACATGAATTGGATGATGGGTGGGCCTGAACCTCGTGGAGGCTTCCTACGTACCACGCCTTGACATGGATCAAAGACCTCGTAGTTCAAATGGGGCTTTGTCGGTGAACCGACGTGAAAGTGGACCTTGGTCCAATGAGTGGTGGGCTTGAACCTTTGGAAGGTTTCCTACGTACCATGCCTTGACATTGATCAAAGACCTAGTAGTTCAGGTGGGAACGGGTGTGCAGTTTAATGTCATGCAGGACAAAGGGAGGGGCATACAGTTTAATGTCATGCTGGACGAGGGCGAAACTCGACGTGAATGAACGACCGAGCAATGTGTGGCTTGAACCTCATAGAGGCTTCCTACGTACCATGCCTTGACATGGATCAAAGTCCTCGTAGTTCGCTATGGGATGGGTCGCAATGGCATGCCATTGGACCGGAATGTAGTTTAACGTCATGATGGACGGGAATGAGACCCGTCTTGAATGAATTACGGGTGGGCTTGAACCTCGTGGAGGTTTCCTACGTACCATGCCTTGACACGGATCAAAGTCCTCATAGTTCACTATGGGATGGGGGACAGGGTCGGTGCTCACTCTAAGCCCACATGAGTCATGCTCGGTGTGAGAAACAAGAGGTTACAAGGACCTGATGATCACGTCGCGAAAGATGCGTCTGTGAGAAGCGAAGAGGGGTTTACGCGTTAGGCGGCCCATGGTGCTAGGACTTACTCTAGGATGGAGGCCCATGGTGCGAAAAAGCGCGGGAAAGATGGACCTTGGTCCAATGATGGAAGGTGCCTCGTTCCCTATCACGCCCTCCACCGACATTGGTGGTGGGGAGGTACGGAGATGCAGAGGTGCGGCCATCTGTTGGGGGACTAGGGTCGCCCTTCTCCTACGAACATACGCCACTCCAATAAGGAGGATATCATCCCTTGTGGATGGGTGATTCCATTCCCATGGAGACGAGTGGTGTAAAAAATGTTCGACTTGGGGGGACCCTTCATGAGGGAGACGAGGTTGGGTCACAGTTTAACGTCATGTGTTGAGGACGTGGTGCTTGGCAGTTTAACGTCCTACAGCTCGGATGAGGTGGGTTCACTCCACACCCCTAGGACATACATAACTGGTACCCTCTGGTCCTTGGGGAAGGGAAGGTACCAATAAAGGCCATGGTCAAGGGGGGTTGTGGAACGAACGATCGAGGGGTCCACGTTAGCATGGCTATGCAAAGAAGCAATAGCCATTAGCGTGCCTTTGCGAAGAAGCATTAGGCGAAGCAACGCTTCGGGTCGTATTGTCCATGGGACTTTGAAATCACATTGTGAAAACCTGGAGGGTCGCACGGGAAGAGGAATTGCTAAGAAAAGGGGTGTGCTTCGCGAAGTGGAGTGCCTTGGCCTTAGCATGGGGCATTGGTGTGAGTGGAAGGTGCTTCGTGAAGTTGAACAGTGTTCACGGAGCACTGCCTCACGAAGAAGAGGTGACTCGCGAAACAGGGTCTTGCGAAGCAGTGTGTTTCGTGATGCGTAGCGATCCTGCCTTAGCATAGGGATCAGTAGCATGGGTTGGGTGTTTCGCGAAGCATAAACGCTCCGCGTCTACCCGGGTTCCTTTGGGAATCCCCATCCTTCGCGAATGCCCTTGAGCTTCGGGAAGGGAATCCCTCTCAGAAGAGGGGCTTAAAACGAGACAATGCAGAGGAGTCTCGCGAAGTAGAAGTACCTCGTAGAGCTCATGATTCCAGGGGCAAAGCGTGCTTCGCGATTCGGGAGAGGTGAAGCCGAAAGGATGGATTGTCCATCCTTTGGGACCCAGGGGGAGTCCAGTATTTATAGGCAAGGGGCGCCACGAAGCAAAACTCGCGCGCCACCTCCGGTGCTTCGCGGAGTGCTCGCGAACGTCAACATCGTCCGCGGAGGGTACCGCCTCTGGAGCTTCGCAGCGGCTCGCGAACGTCAAATGCGTTCGCGGAGGATTACCGCCTCCGGAGCTTCGCGGCGGATCGCGAACTTCAAATGCGTTCGCGGAGGATTACCGCCTCCGGAGCTTCACGGCGGCTCGCGAACGTCAAATGCGTTCGCGGAGCATTACCGCCTCTGGAGCTTCGCGAGGCCGCAAGGAATGGGATTCTTCGCGTTGGTCCTTCGCGGCGGTGCTTCGCGGCGGTGCTTCGCGAGGCAGCGTGCCAGCCTTATTTTTCGTTCCTTCATTTCGTGCCATATTATTTTGGCGCCAACACATACCTTCTAGGAAACCCTCGGCCTCTGCGGCCTCTTCCTCCGAATCACAGGTTGGGCACCGGGAATTCGGGTTCATGGCCATTGTCTCCATTATACATGTGGCCCATCAAGTGAATTACATTAATAGAGCCAAATGTCAATTATTTAACTGACATTGCTTCAGTATGACTGTCTCTTTCTGATGGTATTGTGTTGTGTGGCGGCACCCATTGCACCTTTTGGTAGGGAAACACCCATTGTATTGACTCTGCTGTTATGAAGTCTGAATGTGTAAGGATTGGCTTCAGCTTTGGTGGAATTTTGTCTTCTTTATCCTACTTTCTACCCATCTGGCCCTTAGAGGACTGCGGAGCTGACAATGATAGATATGTTTCATATGTATCTTTTTAGGACACATTTGGTTATTTCAATTATGCATGGATGATTCCTTGAACACGATTGACTATTTTAAAGGTCATCTAATTGTGAAAAATGTCTCCTTTTCACTGGTCATCATCTTCTATTTCTCTTCCTCTACTGAATATGAGGTGGAAACATACACCACCTGTGCTGGCGGCAGACCCAACATGACTTTCTTGGAATCCAAAATATTCTTCATGAGATCCATGAAGACGAAGCATTCCCCGAAGGTGTTTCCAAGTATTCTGGTAAAGGTACAATAATTTGGATGTTCATCGAGACCCACTTCATGAGCTCTATTTGGCTCCAGAAGCTGGAGAAAGTTTCAATTAATGGTGACTATGAAGTAACCACGAATCAGATCATATCGTAACATGTTGAATTTATTTCTTCATTCATGGAAATAATTTCTGTTAGCACCTCGTTAATCATTTTTTCAATGTAGGGGATGGTTATTGGAATCCAGGGGGTCATGCTCGGTTCAGTTGGGGTCTTGCAACTACAGTTGCTGCTCGGGGTGTATAATGCGTGACGAAAGCCTCTTCATCATTCCCCAGTTTTTTTCATGGTGTTGATTGGGAAAATATGGAATTGGGGGTGGTCTACTGTAAGGATTCATCAATCCATTATGAAATGGAAGATAAATATCAGAACCACTTGTGTATTTCACGGGAATGAGTGTTGTTCATAATTCATCTCGAATGTTATTGATACACATGGAGATAATTTCATCTAGGGGAAGCAGTCGGTTCAAGTAATAAGTCAGGCCTTTTCATATGGTAATGAAGTCTTAGACTCAATCATTCTCTCACTTCATTCAGTTTGTTGGATTGCTGAATTTTGTTTTAGGTAGCATTGAATTTAACTGGATGAGAAACTGTCGCAGGTGGTCATCCAAAATGGTGATTGATTTGGAAGGAAATCTAGTGTACCATAAGAAGCTAAACCCCTACAATGTTTTCATGAAACATCTGTATTTTTCTACTTATTGATTCCCAGAGTTCACATCATGGGATCACAGTAAGAGGAATAGTGCATTAAATGCTTTAACAGATCCCTCAAGCCATTGAAATATAGGAATTAAGTGTTTTTGAAGTTTACCAGTGGAAGAACATTTCTCACCCAATCAGGGTATGGTTTGAACTCTGGATGTATTAGAGTGAACTACCCATCCATGTATTATAATTGGGATGATAGTTTCTTGATGTTATTCTAGAGCCCTTGGAGAAAATCAAGATGGGGTTGAGATTGGGCGAGGTACCAACGACCAATTATGTGCATGCCGATGCTGCTGGAATTCGGTGTGGGTACCCAACTAGGGTTATCCTTTTTTAATTTACCTAAATATATTATGGCTACATTCCCAGTGGGAGGGAAGTCATGATGTCCTTCTGGGGCTGGGTTTCTGTAGGTTGATTGTAACACCCCAAGTAAATAAAGAATATGACATTTTTATATTTATCACTATTTGTGAATAAAATGTTAATATTAATTTAAAGGGAATGCTATGCTCTATGGCTTACCCAATACGCAGCAACGAGTTCCTTTAAAATCTTATGTTTCACTCTAATAATAAAATAATTTTATTTTAAATGGTAGTTAAAACCTAGCCATTGTAATGACGGAAATGAATAGAATTAACTAGAAAATAATTATATATGTTTTTAAAATATTTTTACTTTTTACAATAAATGTTAGAGGATTAAAAATGCGAATGAATCCAATTTTAAGCGTAAACATTCTAATATACTTTAAAAGGTCGATTAACCACCTTTTGATGGAAAAACTCTTTTAAATCCACTTTTTGACAATTATATGTGTTATATTTGTCAAAATAAAATTTTTCTTTAAAATCGGGACATCAAAATTTACTTTGTGTAAATTTTTGTTATTTTTACGATAAAGTTCATTTCTAATGAATAACTGAAAAATGTTGTATTTTTATTCAAAAACTCTTTTTAATCTCATTTATTTATATGATTATATCATCTTTTGAATTGGTTTTAAAGTTAAATTAGAATATATTTTTACCATTTAATCCAATGGTGGTCATTGTAATTAATTTTACTTTGAAATTGGACTTCAACTACTGTCAATCTTTTGATATATATTGTTTCATAAAAACACGCTATTTGTTCTAACAGTGGGAATTAATTATTAAATTAATTAATGTAACTTATATGTTTTTAATTTTTTAAAATAGACATAATTTTTGAATTCATAATTTCAAATATATCTTATGGTGAATTTTTGGTATTTTGCTGAAATACTTCAGTTTTTGATGAATAGTGAAACCACTAAGTGGTAGTTTAAAAACTGATTTTTTTAATGAAACATTACCACTTCTGTGTTTTAAATTTCAAACATCAGACATACATGGTTTTCATTAGGATGTAAAATGTCGTTCAATGAGATTAAAATATTTTTTGGTGAATAGTAACTTTTAAGTTTTATTAATCGCGATTAAAGGTAATTCGTGTAATTTAAAGTAAAGATAATGTTATTATAATATGAAATGACCTTGAAAGATGTCCTAAACTTATTGAATGAGTCATGGCCGACCAAGAAAATACATGGGTCAACTTGGGGACCCCATGGAGCCACTTTTTAGGCAAATGACATCAATAACTTTTTATTTAAAGTTAAAATTAAAAAGTCACAAACATGTGTTGTTTTACTAAAACAATTTTTACATGGTTTTATAAAAGTCATATTTTATACTATAAATATTAATTAGAAAGATACAAATATTTCCCACATCATGATAATTTTTTATAATTTTTAGAGATTAAATAAATTAAATTATTTATGACACCATGATGATGCAGCGATTGCCTCATTATTTAATGATTTAAATAAAATGAAAAGATAATGTAAAATATAAGACCTAAACTTGTCAAAAACCTATTTTATGTGTTTATTTATAACTATTACCACCTTTTCCTTGAAATATATAATTTTGGGACCTTTAAAATGAGAAAATCATTTTATAATAATGATACTTTTCAAGACTTTCCAAGAGTGCACCACCTCTCCTCTTATAAAAGGACCCCACCTCTACCACCTTACCCACACCTCTCAATCCTTTGGCTCAGCCAACCCCTGCCCATTTTGTCTCTCCACATCCCTATATTACTTCTAGAATCCTCACTTTGGTTATAAGTCTTTCCAAGGAATCCTTTGAGCTCAAATCAAAAAAGATACCCGATTTAAAGGTAGTGTCTTCTCTTGGGTTCTTATGTTTTATTTTGCTTCTCCAACAACCTAAACTCTTTTTATTCCTTTCTTTTGTAACAACAACAATATATTCAATATACTAGTATATTGTTATGAGAAGTATTAGAGCTAAACCTACGCACACCTTTGTCTAATGGTTAAAGAACAGACTATTTATGTGGTTGGTGATTTTCTGCCTCATGAAACGATGACTGTTCAATATTCTTTTAACACCATTATAGGTGGCCATTATAATGTCACTGTATTTTATATATGATATATATTGTATTTATTTTTACTATATTATTATGTATTTTATATTTAAAACATACCTTTATTCTTTTCATGTTGTGCAAATGCGATAATTTCATATGAGGAAGTGTGGACTACCGCCCCCTCAAGTCATGTGACTCGTTCATGCAATACATGGAATGTATAAAGAATGAAATTAATGAACATATGTAACCTATATAACATATATATTATACTGGAATTATAATATATATATATATCTCTCTCATTTATTTTTTATTCCATTAATATGAACAAAAATGAAAGTAGCGTTCATGCGTACGTACGACCTACCATCTACATTAACGGTGCTTTTCATTTTTTATCTCAAAATGTTATGGAATAGTATTAAATGAATATTTCATGGATATATATGATATTTTAATCATTAATAATATTCTGGAAATGATTTACTTATAACTAAATCGGCACTCATTTTCAAACAAGTTCATTTTTTTACTCATGTACCAAACATCGGAAAAAACGTTTGATATGAAGTAAAATTATTAAACAATTATTATAACATTATAATATGTGATATGAACTGAATAATAATCTTTAAATAAGGTCCTTAAGAAATTCTAAATTTAACAAAGTTTATTATTCAGGAATATAATGAAACGAACAAGACATGTCGGACTTGAGGTAAGGGATCCGACCCCTCTCTTTCTTTTTAAGTACACTCTTTTATGTCATTCCTTTTAAGCTCATATTTCTTATGATTGGGATGTTATTTTATATTAATATTACTTTAATTTTTTATGTTCATATGATGAGAGACACTATTTTCTCTCATCAATCCATTTTGGATGTTTTTAGTGGTGTCGTTAGGCTGTCGAATTTTCGTAAGAGATCCATCATCTCTCATTCTTTTTAAGTACTTTCCTTTATATAACTTCTTTTAAACTCCTCTTTGTTATGTTGGGGGATTATCCTTTATATTACTCCTTCTGTAAATTTTATTTTAATATGATCAGAGACCCTATTTGATCTCATCAATCCATTTTTGGATGTTTTAAGTGGCGCCATTAGGCTACTAAGTTTTCTAAAGAGATTTTTTATCTCACCTTTATTCACGTGGGATTTATGCTACATTTGCCACCATTTCCTTTGAGTCGTATATGTAATGCAAATTATTCTACTCTTTTTGTAATATAATTTCATTTATGAGTATTTACATCAATGTTGTTTTGTCCTTCTTTCATGGGGTGTATGATTCGAAAGATACCCAAGTCGGTAAGGGAATCTTTCACCCTCCACTTTTTAAAAGACTTCTTTTGTTATGTCTTTTAATTTACATAATATTATGTAGGGATATGTTCTTATATATCCTGATGGATGTAAAATTTATTTCCAAGTGATGAGATTCCCTTTTTGTCTCATCAACTCATTTTATGAATTTTAATGTGACGCCGTTAGGCTGTCGAAATTTTACATGGGAACTTCTTAACCCAATTTTGATTTCATTGGGTTCCACTTGTAGTTATTGATTATTTATTCCAATGAATATGTGTGAATGAAATCTTATTGTTTTACACTTAATATCCACTTATATTTGGTGTATTTATATTTTTCACACATAATTATGAGATCGATTTATCCTTAATTTAAGGATGCCGTCTTTATAATGGTTTTTATCTCATTTTGCATTTCTATTGAGACTTCATTTTTGTTATGCACCAATTCACTCTTATATGGTGTATATACTGTACTTTGACATATAATATCATGAATTGTTTTATTCTCATGATATTATAATGTTCTGAATAAATTTTATTCCTTAGTTATTTTTTTTTCAAGTGTCTCTCATTTTGTTAAAAACCCTTTAACTAAAATATCATTTTAAATGTTTTAATGATTTATTCTTATAAATATTTATCATTAATATCCATGTTTTCAATATGGTTTTAAGGATTTATTTATATAGATAATAATGGTTTAAATTGTTAAAAGATTCAAAGTGGTATGGGACACTTTGATTCAAAAATCTCTTTATTTAATGTTTTAAATGGTTTTGAAAATGGTTTTTAGAAAGGATTCATTATTTAAATATCATACAATGTTGTATTGTTATTTCAATGTGGGAATGTTATCATCCCTGGGTTCATAAGTTAGGTTCTATGATTATGTTATGGTTCTTGGGCATTGTTTATGAAGACGGGTGGTTCTGTGATAAACAAAGGGCGGGTGAGCCCGATATTGCTGTCAAATGCATTGGGAAATGCGGATGGGTTAAATGTTAAGGTTTCTCCGAAGAGATTTAGGAAATATACTGTGATGGGTATTCCAAACGTAACCATGATGGTTACTCCCTATGTACGAATGTTATGAATTCCTCAAGTTACCTTTATGACTTTTTATTTCTACGAGTTATTCGTAAATCTTATGATTTCATGAGGTATGTTAAATTTCATATGCTTTATGAGTGAAGTATGATTTCATTGATTCTTATGTATAAATGGACTAATTTTTTCTTTCTGTATTTTTATAACCCTTACGGAGCTTTATATGCTCATCCCTAGTTTTTTTGAAATGTTTTTCACAAGACATAAAGTTGAATAGGGTCATGGATTGGATCAAGTAAATATCAGGCTATCTAAAACAAGGAACTAGACATGACTCTTTTGTTCAAGAGTTTTTATTTTTGTGAAAAAAATGGAAGCTGGCTAGATTTGTCTACTTTGTAACCTTTGAGATGTAATAGTTATGTCCTAATTCTGTAAAACTCTAAACCTGAAAATATCCTCAATGTAAATTATTTATTTAATTAAATAATATGTAATGTTTATGACTGGGTCCTTATAGTTGGTATCAGAGGATGGTTTAAATAAATTTATAGGTTAGAGTGTTATGTGACAAGTTGTGTTTAACAACAATGGTTATTATATTAGATAGAGTCATTTTTTTTGGAGGTTGGAATGAGTTTGAGATAACATGGATAAGTATATCTTAGTTTTTATCTCCCTCTTTAGTACATAATGATTTTGTTGATATGCTCACACTGAAATTTCTGGTTTTAATAAATTGATGGATCTAGTAGGCACCAAAGTGAAAATGGGTTTGAAGGAAATTGTGGTGGTTCTTTGATTAAGAGACTGGATGAAATTGGAGATTCAATGAGAAATATCGTGGTTATTCTAAACCGACTATATGGTGTCATGATCAACCACTTGAACCTTGGTGAGTTCTCTAATACATCATGTACGATAGAACCAACTCGACATGGATGTTCAGGTAATAATTATAAAGGTAACCATTAGGGTTTATACTATCCTTACATTTGAGGTAATTATGGGTTACGATACGTTATGATTGAATATGAATGACATGAGATAAACATGGGGTTAATTTATGTTATGGTTATTTTTGAATATTTTATCTCGTTTTGGGGAATGTTTTAAGAATTATATTGTTTTGGAAAAAATTCAACACACAGACCGTATGACAACCCGTCGCATCGGACAAAGCTGCAGGAATCAAACCCACAACCAAAGTGCGACTGGTATTTATCACCTACCACTGGACTACCTGAAGTTCCTGGTTAGTTTGACTAATTTTTTTTCAGTTAGATGATTATATGAATCAAGAGTAAGTTGATTTTGGGTTATCTATGGAAATTATTAACCTATCATTGAAGATATGTGATTAGGTACATTACTTTTGAGTATGAGAATTTAAGAACCACTGATGTTATTTGGAGATAAATGTTAATTTGTACCTTGTGAGACTATGTGATTACATCCTTCAAATATTTGGGTTTCAATCTTAGTTGGCATTACTTTGAATAATTTTATGGATATATGTTTATTGAATGGTCTTTTTGAACTTTGGGTTTTGTTTGGAAAATTTTGGGGATTTGGAGTAGTTTTTATTTTTGTAAAACAAATATCCTTTTTGGGTATTATCTAATCTCATACTAAACTTTTTGGTTTGGTTTTCGTTGAGATCTAAAGACATGGGAAATATATAGGTCACTTTTTTGGATTTGGTGATTCTCTAGAAGTTGATTATACTACTCTTAATGTGAACACGTCTTCCTAAATACTCATCATTTTGGGAAAGTATGAGTTTGTGTAAGAAATCTAGTAAAAGTTTAAAGTCAACATGACAAGTAAGTATGTTTCTGTAAGATCAAAAATAAATTATTCAATGAAAAGTAACTTAAAACAAAAATGTTTTCTACTAACATTTCCTACTGGGGAATCGAATACCATTTAACCCATCGCAAGTTTGTGATTTTCTTATTGTTAACTTTCTCCTAAACATGTTTTCTATCACTCTCCCTCAGAACATGAACCTTTGATTTTTCTTCCATATCCATCATTTCCTACATGGAATCCTAGTTTGGGTTAACTCAGGTGACCTCTGTACTTCTCTTTCTTTCTTTTATAGTGATTGTTTTACCGACTCTTGTTCCGATGTGGGACTTTCGATGATGTTTCCGAGCCCAATTTTAAAATTGTGAGGACGCAATTCCCAAAAGGGGAGAAGGAAGTAACACCCCAGGTAAATAAAGAATATGAAAATTTTATATTTATCCCAATTTTTCAATAAAATGTTAATATTAATTTAAAGGGAACGCTATGATCTATGGCTTACCCAATACGCAACAACGAGTTGCTTTGAAATCTTACGTTGCACTCTAATAATAAAATATTTTTATTTTAAATGGCAGTTAACACCTAGCCATTGTAATGATTGGAATGAACATAACTAACTACAAAATGATTGTATATATTTTTCAAATATTTTTACTTTTTACAATAAATGTTAGAGGATTAAAAATGTGAATGAATCCAATTTTAAGCGTAAACATTCTAATATTATTTAAAAGGTCGATTAACCGCCTTTTGATGGTGAACCTCTTTTAAATCCAATTTTTGACAAATTTATGTGTTATATTTGACAAAATAAAATTCTTCTTTAAAATCGGGACATCAAAATTTACTTTGTAAATTTTTGTTATTTTTACGATAAAGTTCATTTTTAATGAATAAGTGAAAAATGTTGTATTTTTATTCAAAACCTCTTATTAATCTAATTTATTTATATTATTATATCATCTTTTGAATTTTTTTAAAGTGAAATTATAATATATTTTTACCATTTAATCCAATGGTGGTCATTGGAATTAATTTCACTTTGAAATTGGACTTAAACTAGTATCAATCTTTTGATATATATTGTTTCATAAAAACACGCTATATGTTCTGACAGCATGAATCAATTATTAAATTAATTAATGTAACTTATATTTTTTTAATTTTTTAAAATATACATCATTTTTGAATTCAGAATATCAAATTTCGCTTAGGGTGAATGTTTGGTATTTTTCTGAAAAACTTCAATTTTTGATGAATAGTGAAACCACTAAGTGGTAGTTTAAAAACTGATTTTTTTGTTTAAATGAATCTTTACCACTTCTGTGTTTTGAATTTCGAAAATCTGACATACATGGTTGTCATTAGGATGTAAAATGTGGTTCAATGAGATTAGAATAAATTTTTTCGTGAATAGTAACTTTTAAGTTTTATTAATCATGATTAAAGGTAATTAGTGTAATTTAAAGTATAGATAATGTTATAATAATATTATATGACTTTGAAACATGTCATGCCCTTATTGGATGAGCTATGGATGTCCAATACAATCCATGGGTCAACTTGGGGACCCCATAGAGCCACTTTGGTAGGAAAATGACATTAATAACTTTTAATTTAAAGTTAAAATTAAAATGTCACAAACATGTGTTGTTTTAATAAAACAATTTTTTCATGGGGTTATACAAGTCATATTTTTGACTATAATTATTCATTATAAAGATAAAAGTATTTCCTGTATTATTTTTGATAATTTTTTGACATTAAATAAATTAAATTATTTATGACACCATGATGATGCAGCGATTACCACATTATTTAACGATTTAAATAAAATGAAAAGATAATGTAAAATCTAAGACCTATACTTGTCAAAAACTGATTGGATGTGTTTATTTCGAACTATTATCACCTCATCCTAGAAATATATAATTGTGGGACCATTAAAATCCTAAAATCATTTTATAGTAAGGTTACTTTTCAAGACTTTCCAAGAGTGCCCCTCCTCTCCTCTTATAAAAGGCCCCAACCTCTACCACCTTACCCACACCTCTCAAGCCTTTGTATCAACCTTCCCCTGTCCATTTTGTCTCTAAAAATCCCTATATTACTCTTATAATACTCACTTTGGGCAGAAGGCTTTCCAAGGAAGGCTTTGAGCTCAAATCAAAAAGAGTTACCCGATTTAAAGGTAGTGTCTTCTCTTATGTTCTTATGTTTTATTTTTCTTCTCCAACCCCCTACACTCTTTTTTTAATTTATTTTGTAACAAAAACAGTATCTTCAATATACTAGTATATTGTTATGATAAGGACTAGAGCTACACCTGCACACACCTTCATCTAATGGTTAAAGAACATACTGTTTCGTTGGTTCGTGATTTTCTGCCTCACGAAACGATGATTGTTCAATATTCTTTTAACACCTTTAAAGGTGGACATTATGATGTCACTGTATTTTATATATGATATATATGGTATTTATGTTTAATATATGCTTTTTATTTTATATTTAAAACATACCTTTATTCTTTTCATGTTGTGAAAATGCGATAATTTTATATGAGGAAGTGTGGACTACCGCCCCCTCAAGTGATGTGACTCATTCATGCAATACGTGGAATGTATAAAGAATGAAATCAATGAAAATATGTGACCTATATAACATATATATTATAATTTAATTATAAAATATATATATCTCTCTCATTTATTTCTAATTCCATTAATATGACAAAAAAATGAAAGTAGCGTTCATGCGTACGTACGGCCTACCGTCTCCATTAACAATGCTTTTCATTTTTTATCTCCAAATGTTATGAAATAGTATTAAATGAATATGTAATGGATATATATGATATTTTAATCATTTATACTATTCTGGAATTGATTTACTTATAAGTACCTGGGCAATCATTTTCAAACAAGTTCATTTTTATACTCATGTACCAAACATCGGCAAAATCGTCTGATATGAAATAACATTATTAAACAATTATTATAAAATTATATTATGTGATATTAACTGAATAATAATATTTAAAAGAGTTCCTTATGCAATTATAAATTGACCAAAGTTTAATATTCAAGAATATAATGAAACAAACAAGACAAGTTGGACTTGAGGTAAGGGATCCTACCCCTATCTTTCTTTTTAAGTAAACTCTTTTATGTCATTCCTTTTAAGATAATCTTTCATATGAATGGTTTGTTATTTTATATTACTCTTACTATAATTTTTTATGTTCATATGATGAGAGACCCTATTTTCTCTCATCAATCCATTTTTTAAGTTTTTATTGGCGTCATTAGGCTGCCAAATTTTCTTAAGAGATCCAACCTCTTTCTTTCTTTTTAAGTAATTTCCTTCATGTCACTTATTTTAAGCTTCGCTGTGTTATGTTGGAGGATGCTCTTTTATATTCCTATTTCTGTAAATTTTATGTTAATATGACGACAAACCCTATATGATCTCATCAATCCATTTTTTTGATGTTTTAAATGTCGTTGTTAGGCTGCCGAGTTTTCGTAAGGGATTTTTCATCTCACCTTTATTCACATGAGATTTATGCTACATTTTCCACCATTTCCTTTTAGTGGTATATGTACTACCCATTATTCTACTCTTTGTGTAATATAAATTATTTTATGAGTATTTACATCAATTTTTATTGTCCTTCTCTCATAGGGTGTATGTTTTGAAAGATACCCAAGTCGGTAAGGGAACCTTTCACCCTCCTCTTTTTAAAAGACTTCTTTTGTTATGTCTTTTAATTTACATATTATTATGTAGGGATATGTTATTATAAATCCTTAGGTATTTAAAATTTATTTCCAAGTGATGAGATACCCTTTTTGGCTCATCAACTCATTTTATGAATTTTAAAGTGACGTCGTTAGGCTGTCGAAATTTTACAATGGAACTTCTTAACCCAATTTCGATTTCTTTGGTTCAACTTGTAATTATTGATTGTTTCATCCTATGAATATGTGTGAATGACCTCTGATTGTTTCACACTTAATATCCACTTATATTTGGTGTATTTATATTTGTCACAAATAATTATGAGATTGATTTACCCATAATTTAAGGATACCTTCTTTATAAGGGATTTTATCTCATTTGACATTTCTATTGAGACTTCATTGTTGTTATGCACCAATGCACTGTTATATGGGGTATATACTGTCCTTTGAAATATTATATCATGAATTTTTTTTCTCATGATATAATAATGTTTTGAATAAATGTTATTCCTCAATTATTATTTTTCAAGTGTCTCTCATTTTTTTAAAAACCCTTTAACTAAAATATCATTTTAAAAGTTTTAATGATTTATTCTTATAAATATATCTCATTAATATCAATGTTTTCAATATGGTTTTAAGGATTTATTTATATGGATATTAATGGTTTAAATTGTTAAAAGCTTCAAAGTGGTATGCGACACTTTGATTAAAAAATCTCTTTATTTAATGTTTTAAATGGTTTTGACAATGGTTTTTAGAATGGATTCATTATTTCAATATATTAAAATGTTGTATTGTTAATGCAATGTGGAAATGTTATCTTTCCTTGGTGCTTAAGTTAGGTGCTATGATTATGTTATGGTTCTTGGGCATTGTTTATGAAGACGGGTGGTTCCGTGATAAACTAAGGGCGGGTGATCCCGATATAGCTCTCCAATGCATTGGGTAACACGAAGGGGTTAAACGTTAAGGTTTATCTAAAGAGATTTAGGGAATATACTGTGATGGTTATTCCAAACATAACCATGAGGGTTACTCCCTACATAATAATGTTATGAATGCCTCATGTTACCATTACGTCTTATGATTTCTAAGAGTTATTCGTAAATCTTATGATTTCATGAGGTATGCAAAATTGCTTATGCTTTATGAGTAAAGTATGATTTCATTGATTCTTTTGTATACATGGACAAATGTTTTCTTTCCTTATTGTTATAACCCTTACTGAGCTTTTTATGCTCATCTCAAGTTTTTTTGAAATGTTTTTCACAAGGCATAAAGTTGAATAGGGTCATGGATAGGATCAAAGAAATTTCATGCTGTCTTAAACAAGAAAATAGACTTGACTCTTTTGTTCAAGAGTTTTTATTTTTGTGAAAAAAATGGAAGATGAGTAGATGTGTCTTCTTTGTAACCTTTGAGATGTAATAGTTATGTCCTCATTCTCTAAAACTCTAATCCTGAAAAGATCCTCAATGTGAATTATTCATTTAATTCAATAATAAGTAATGTTTCAGGATGGGTCCTTATATTGATGGTCTCCTTTCTGGGTTGGACGGGTCTCTGATCTTTACATCATTCATGGGGATGAGTACACGTGGTAAGGGAACTTATTTGATGATTACATGTTGACGTTCCTCATGGGGAACACATCTGGAAATATAGCTCCCTCGACGCAGATCAACATTAATTCGCCTTAGATATTTCATTTATTCCTCCTACTTATCCAATATTTTTTTGACAGTGAGGGACCCATCATTAGGGGGGGAAGGTGGTTCATAAACTAACTTGGATTTATTCTTCATCTTTTTAGGGTTTCACGAGGGAGGTAGTGATGGATTAACTGAGGGGGTTCACAAATTTAGGACTGCTCTCTAGTTCTGAGTATGTACACCAACATGCTTAATGTGCGATTTTTCTGGGAGGGAACCATCATCCCTAGTGTCCTCTCTCTCTGTGCCATTTCTTGTGAGATCTGTGGTGATTCCATTTACCATATTCATAGATTCATACTACATTGGGGGCGTTGTACCCTGTTCTGAATGGTAGGAAGGAATTATGTTGGCTATGTTCAAATTTCTCTTTCCATTATGCAGTTTTTTTTGGGTTTCATAGCGAAGATTGACACCAAGGGACCCCTGATCTTACCTTGTAATGCGCCATCATCTCATATGTTATGAGCCACAATATGGGATGGAATGGGTGACTACTCTTCTTAAAGTTCATCCCAAATGAGAGAATATAGACGTCCACTGTACATGAACATGAGGTAAAAATTCCCTTAGTCGTACGGGATGGGGTTATTTTCGGTCTTCCTCTAATGCACTATGATCTAGAATTTTTGGTATTAGAGGAGAATTTTGTTGTAATTATTCACACATCCATACGGGTTGGGGTTTTTGTCGCAATGCGGTGACTAATGTCGTTATTTCCACCTTTTTTATTTCATGATCTCTCCCACAGGTGTGAGATGATAATGGATTCAGGACCGTACAAGATTTTATGTGATTTTGGATACATGATCACTACCTGAAGGTTGGAATCCCTTAGAAAGGAACAATTTTATATGTTATTAGTATCTAGGATCACAATCTTTTTGATGGATTGATCTCTTCAAACCTGACACTTTTGAGACATACTCCAGAAATTTTTTTGTTGAGTATAACAACGTTCTAATGTATGTATTTCATTTGATAACTACATATGGGTAATGATTATAAAAAATGTCATTTCTAATGAGGATTGTTAGGAAGGACACATGTTGAAGTGTAGAGCTCCATGTTCTTCCCATCCCTGAATATAAAATCCTGTCAGGGCATAACCAATGAAGCGACTCCACTTGTGAAATTCATGGATGAAATCTAGTTCAAAGTTTTTCTTTCTCATTGCTGATTGTGGTTTCCATGCCCAAGGCATGGCATCATGGTTGATTAGATGGTGAAGCTCCTATAACATGTTGAATGGGTCTGGATATCTTTTGTATTGTTAGAATAATTCATTTAGATGGTGAAGAGTCATCCATATATTTGTGGTGAATTTCATGAATACATTCTTTATACAACACCACGGTATTTCTATGCGAGAAGTGTTTATAGGCCAAAATATCACTAGTATATTTTCTTAGACAGTTTCTTTCCCACAATTAACATTTCACGTTGTTGTTTTTCAGGTACACATTTACGTGATATTCTAATCATGGATGCTTCATAATGATTTTTTCCAAGTAGTGATGATGAGAGCCCCATTGATATGTGAATAGTGCGAGGGTGGCTCAGAAGACATGTGTGGCCCCGATCTATCCTCGGATTTAGAAATAATATCACTTGTCATAGATGAAGTACCTAATATAACTGAATCTATCATTCCAAGAAGCTTAGAATATGATGAATTTATCCTATTTATTCAAGAAAGGGGTGGGCCTTCTTTCTAGTATGGATTTTGAGTGTGTGGAGTTCCTTAGCAATTAATTCTGTAATAGAGAGGGCTACCATTGCAACTTGATGCCCAACCACTAGCGGTGTCCCATTGGAATATAACCAAGTGATGACCATCAGGGTGGTCACACCTAGGTGAGGACCGTATTGATACTTGAAATCAATGAGTATAGAACCTTCTCGATGACTGATATAATGGTGAGGACTAGTATAGAAGATTGATACATGGCTGCAAGAATAATTTCTACATTGTTCCTCCTGGAGAGGGCCCTCCGGATGTACTACAATGAGGAGAGGACCTTCTCGGTTCATGATTTTAAAATTGGGAGGGTCATCACAAAAACCTCAATTACAGGGATTACCTTCACAAAGACTATCATCATTGAGAGTACTACAACCATGACTCGATATCCAACAACAGGGAGAAGCATATCTACAACGTATACCATGGGTAGGACCATCAGGGAAGAAGACAGAAATGTGTGGACCTTCATGTTTTCTAATCTTTAGGCCAAAGGGAGGGCTATCCTAATGCACATCGACAGATAGGCTCTCGTGATCATTCATTTCTGACCCATAGAGTGTGCCACGTGGGGGCTCTAAGAGAGGACTTTCAGAGCTGCTAGTAGCGAAAATGTGGGGAGTGCCTTTCTAACTACTATTTCCACTTCTATAATTTAGTAATTCACTTATATGTTATTGATCATTTATTGATATATGTTTGAGGGAGTCAAAACCCCATCTTCTAGCCGGGCAGTATTATGTATGTGGTCATCATTTTTTGGATGTCGTTGGTGCAATTTATTTTTATGCGCACTCTTGTTGGTAATCAGGGATACATGCTGTTGGAAACAACCTTCATATAAGGTTCCATTTATTCATGGGTCTTGTGATAATACTAGAATAATCCAACAAACATCTTGAGTTTTGGAAGGGATATATCCCTACCCTGGACTGACCACCACGTTGAACTGAAATCCCCCAGCAGGAACAAGTATTTTTTCCTAATCCTGTTGTCTGTGAATCGCAAGATATTTTTATCAACCCCCATTGAATGTATTAGGGATGCATAACTT
Source organism: Viscum album (assembly GCA_963277665.1). Taxonomy (NCBI): domain Eukaryota; kingdom Viridiplantae; phylum Streptophyta; class Magnoliopsida; order Santalales; family Viscaceae; genus Viscum; species Viscum album. Next base: position 632,662 of record CAUJRU010000203.1, read on the forward strand.
CTCCTAAATGACCGACCCATTTTACGAGTAAGTCATTCCATTCGAGGAATCCAGGTCGTGGGCCTGGTTTCTCGACTTTTCCACTAATTCATAGAAATCAAGGAATTTATAGAGGATAGGATCTGGAATCGATGTCTGATCATCCATATTTTTTAGGATGTGCTAAGATACATATTTAGATAAAATGGGTATGAAATCACATTCTGATGTTAGAGCAAGTGTTTGTACCTGCTCTGCCCCCCCATGGGTTTCCAGTAGATACTACAAGTTCTCCTGTGTTTGGATAGAGGAATGAGTCTACCACTGACTTTCTTATCGGGTTTCCACCATGTTTGACTGATGGACTTTATATTCATGACCATAAATTTTCATCAGCTCACTTGCCATTGTATTGGTCTCACGGTATTTGAAATCACCTGCATGAATTTGACTCGACTCAAATTTTCTTATCGTCCTATTTGGCTGACGGGTTTGATATGCAGTAGTATGTATATGTGCCTAATTATAGCTGGATTCCATCATATTTGGTAGATGGTATTGATATGAAACAACACATTTTTGGGCCCGCGTGTAGCTAGTTTCAGTCATATTTGGATGACAAGATTGATATGTATTGGAAAATATATACATCTTCCTGTAATTTTCTACTATGTCTACAAAACTGGACCAACGAACAAATTTTGGGAATACACACGTGATGGTATTTTTTCACCCTATTTTTGTGGTGGGATTGAGGGATGTGGAAGAGTTGTATGCTGGCCCGTTGAATTCCACCAAATTTGTATTGTGGATTTTTCCCTCAGGAACCAGTGTTATAGTATATTCCTAATTATATATTAACAGGCCTTGGCGGGCAGCCCGAGGGGTCCGGGTCTTCTGAACATCATAAGGGGCCCTCAGAATAAGGTCTTCTTCAGTTTGAGGAGACTAAGTCGCCTAGTGTTGGTGGAAATGCTCTCTGGCAGGGGCCCGTTAGTTGTACTATTGCGAGGTAGTGATGAAGTTGTTAGTGTTGACTTCATCCACCTCCTTAAGATTAAAGAGGAACTCATTGTCACATTTCGAGGATAGGATCCCAAAATAGTTTGAGACGACCACCGGGGTATCCGTTGACCGGGGATCCAATCACAGCTAAGGATGTGTCTGGGTAGACTTCTTATAGTGGAGGGCTTTACTCAAGGCCTCCAATGTTGGGAGATTACCATTTTGGTCGTACTCATTTCTTAGATTGTTTGATACCCATCGTCGAAGAATCTCGGTAGGCAAGGAGGTCTGGCACTACACCGGGTCCCCAACATGCAACGAGATTGATGATGTGTGCGTCTGCATTAGTCGTTGAGATTTCATTTGTATCAATGGATTTTCTATGGGAACATGCAATATACATATATGTCACACCAAAAAAAATCCCAATCAAAGTTTCATTCTCTTGAATGTATTCATATTTGAAGATTCAGCTTGGACTCCACCCCCCACTCATGAGGTGAAAGATCTTGAGTGCGGAAAGACGTCCACCTTGGTTATGGATTCATGTCAGGTTCATAATTTTTTGTTTAGACTCGAGGTGAGAATTTAGGAAGAAGAAAACATGTTTGGATGAATATAAAAACCCATATCATATTGTAGGGACACATTTATGTTGGGTTCACCATTTTTGTTTCAACCACAGTTGAGCATTTTTGGGGTGATGACAAAATGGTCTGATGGGGAATATCACTTGCCTCTCCTTATAGAGATGGTTTCATGTAAAATTTTCCACTTATTTATTTTACGTGTTCTGTTTTATTATCGTTTAAATGAGGGTTGGATTAACCCCATGGGGATTGGTAGTTTAACCCTTTAGTATTACAAGGTATATTCCACAATCAGATGGTCTAAGTGGTGATTTCATGGGGTCAAGTACTTGCGCAATCGTTCCACTCAGGATATCACTCTTTCGGATGGCCTCCAATGGGATTATTTGTGGAGCCAAAAAACACAAAAATACCATGATATCCATGATTAATGAATCTTCATTCCAAAGTAAAGTGTTCGTTGGATAATTATTTGGCCAACAACACTTGAGGTCTCCATCGGTCGAGAGGATGGGATGTCGGGATCATCGCACACTTTTGGGTAGAATTATTACCTATTCCCGAGATCCCTTGTATATTTATGTCATGTTAATATATTCATGAATCCATGGATCATTCTCAAAGACTATTTCCATGGTCTACCCCAAGTTTTCATGATCATCATTGGAATACATAGATTTAATGCTACAAGGGTAATTCTAACGTAAGCCCTGTAATAAGGTGTTCTGGAGTTTATCTTCATCTAGGGGGAAAGAAGGTGACATGATGTTGGGAGTATACACATAAGATGTTTTTCTTACGTATCCTCACGAGATTAATGAAAACCCTCATATTTTGGAATTTCTGGGGCTTACGCATGGTGGCTGCCCATTTGATGGGACATAAATGAGTTGACCCTTTTGGAAGGAACCCTTCTGAGATCGGTCCATCAAGATGTAATACTGTGTAACCTTGTTTAATTAATAATTATGGTTCTAATAGTTTAGAACAATTTGGATGTAGTAATCTTCACAAACATCTAAAACCATGAAAATCATATCGGGTGTGAGAAACAACATTATGTGAGAGATCCAACCATCCACACACTACATATCATGATGATGGGAGAGGGTTGTCCTATGGGAGAAGTGGCCATGGCGACTGGGGGAAAGGGCATAGAGCGATGAGTCATTAAATGTGGGATGGCATTTGAGGTCGTGTGGAATGGTCCTTAAAATATTGGAGACTTATCAAAGTGGGGGTCCCAGGAACTCGTTCTATGAATGTGGTGGATGTCATTCTTGGCACAAGGAGAGGAAAACATAACTCCTTCAACTGATTACTATTCCTCATTTACTGGAAATTAAAGTGATCACCCTTAATTCATTGAATGTGATTGTTCACATTAGCATCCAATTCATGGAATCTGGGTTACAATGGGAATAAATAATTACAGACATCCCTGGAGTCTTAACAGTTGTGGGGATATCCTTTGTGACTCCATATACCATTGGTATGTAGACAAAAATGGGTTCTCTAATGCGCCCAATGATATGATCAAACGGGAATAGGGGCTTTGGAGGAGGCCTTGTCCTAATTCCAGGGTATTTGTTTATGGAGGGGTAATAGATTGCTGGATGATAATGGATATGCATGATTGGAATCGCAGGGAAGAGTACACAAAAAAAATCTATTCTGTGTACTATTTTCTTATGTTGGATGGGAGGAGCTCTGCATACCAATGCGGTATATAGACATAGGGGTCATTCTCTTACTGAAGCAGTATGAGGTCGATGGCATGGACCTCAACACAACACACTGGTAAGCGGTCATGGCTGTAGTTTATCATACGACATTGGGTACCATCCACATACTGATGCAGTAAGAAATTCTAGGTGAAATTTGTATATCAATGTACTACATGGAACACCATATCGAAGGAGGGTATTGGGGACTATCATTCGTGGGGAGTTCATCGTAAGAAATATTTGGTTTGCGATCAAAAAAATTAGGCTCATAGTTCTCTTTTTATTACTAATTTACATCGTTTTATCATTTATAGATGGTTTTACAAGTGCAATCATTGTTTACAATTCTGAATTCTCCAAGGATTCTAGATTGAAGTCTGAATCACCATTTAAATCGTTATTCCAACCTCTTGGGTCCCCTTGGTGCATTCATCATACGTCTTTCCTCAATACCTTCTATAATCCTTTTATAGAGCATTGGTTCAACCGTATCTATGGGCTTGAGGAACCATTTAAGGAAGCCCAATAAGAGATATCTTGACCCGTGGAGGACTCGGTCAACCAGGGTGTGGGGAGGCTGTGGTTTGTGGGTAATGGATCACAAAACCCCACTGGTTTCCCTCCTCTGTGAAGAGTTGAGTTAAATAATCAGTATTCATATGGCCTTCGCCTATATAATTCCTTTAGTAATGTAGCTCATGGGAACATGTGATTTCTAGTTATTGCTCTATGGCTAATGCCTTGTGAGCCATTCTGTGTACTAGTGGTTTGCGGTTCCTTCTGACTGCGAAACCTTCATGATGATGGTTGAAGGGTCACAGAAAATCTTTTGAAAATTTTAATACCATCATATTTCCTACGATGTTTTCAACTAAATTTGAGTACATTCACCTTGTTAGACTTATAGGAATGCTTTCTTCCTTCTGTAATATGATTGTGGGAGTATTTTATTCCCTTTGAGAAATTTTCTGGTCCCTAAAACCATGTAGCACTTCATCACATGGACGGAATCCTCACAATGTACCCCCACCCTATGTGGATGTAACCTGTGTCTGTGTAACACCTCAGTACTTGGATGTATCCTCCACCTAAAAAGCAATGCAAAATGCCGAGGGTACCCCACCCCAGATGAAAAAATTGTATGACAAATAGTGTACCTTCGGACATTACACCTTGCAACCTGGACCATGCCCTCCAATTTACATCTAATCCTCTAAATCCCCTCCTCTAACTAGACTATTGACATCGGAAAAATCCTCTTCAAAATACACAAAACCCATATGATTAAACAATCTGGTGCATTAGTGTGTCCATCTGAGTTTACATACCCATGGTAATTATAGTCACATAGCTAATCCTCACATATATGTGTTCCCCTAGATTGAATTTATTGTTACATTCCCATGGTAACTCCAGGCCTTACCATAGAATAATCATTTGAACCTCCCCTTTCTATTGATCAAGGGTAATCACTTTCTATTCCACTTATTGAGGGATAGTGATACGTCAAAGGGATCATCATTTTTTTCCATATTATGGGGATCAATTATTCTCCCTTTATACAAAACTCATTTCAGGGAACTATTCATAAGGTATGCCTCAAACCTTTCCAAGGGAGGTGGAACTCTTTATCCTCTTAGGCTCATCCCAATACTTTTTTGGATAGATTATCAAACGTGACTATCATGAATTACCTCACGGGATAGGAATTTAGAACATTCCATTCCCCTCTCTCACATTGTCTTTGGGATATTGTACCATGTATTAGTAGATGATGTTGGACATTAGATCTTCATATCCACGATATCCTCTTATTTCACACATCGATCATGACTCAAATGGGTTTAGAGGTTGGTGGTGATCAAGACATCTGCATATCCCCAAAACAAGGGTATCCTCCAAGGTGTAAGCCACAACTGAACCATCAAATCATTATTAGTTGATATCCTCATCATTGATCCAAGAACATTTTCCTCCTATTAGTTATAAGCCCCAACATCAATGAACTAAAAAATATATGATTCCTATACTAACAAGTATCGTTAGGTCACATTTCTATGGCATGATCTAAATGGAAATTCCCCATACAAGTCTATCCCAATTATGTTCCCACAAAATCTTTTGGGTATCCTTTTAAGAAGTAATCCCTAACTTATTATTCTTTAATGGGAAGCCTCCATTCATATGCCCCAATCTTGCCACCCCCCACAAGGCCTCCAAAAAGGTGTATGTACCTACTCTAACTGAACTATATAGAATCTAATTCTTCTCACGGGGATACGTAGGAAGCACATATTCTAGGTACGATCACAACATCTGAACAATCATTGTTCCCCCTAGGTGATGATAAACTCTTGATCACCACATCATATGTATTAACTCATTATCGTTTAGAAAATAATCCTATTAATCCAACATATGTCAACAAAAGGGTAACATCAATGAAGAACCTAAAAAAAATATAGATGTCTTCATCCGTTGATATCCTATGATACATATATATGGTTTAAAATTCACACATATCTTTTAATTATCTTGAAAATTAGGGGAAATTCGTGGACACATTCTTTGGAATAAACCATGTATTCATGAACATATGAAAACTACTTAATTGTATAAGTGAGTCACAGAGTATCAAATAATTTCCCCCCAAATGGGTTTGTTGATCTCGACCTACCATTATATCGACCAACAGATTTCTTTAAGGTTCATTGTCTAAATTTTCATCCAATGAGCACCATCCTTTGGAAAGAAGGTCCAAAAATCATATATAAAAAAGGAAACACTGACCATTCTCGGTGCTACCATATCACCCACCAAAAAGTATATGATGGGAATAGGGTCGAAAGGTTAACCTGAGCTTTATCTGTAACCAAGGTGGTGGTGCCACCAACCTAATCCCCCTTTTGCATAAAAAAGGGATGAGGTCTATGAAATTCATTAATTATACATGTGATCATGATCTATTACTTTAATGAATTTTTTTCATGTATGTCATCTATATGTATTACAGGAAATCAGTAGAGCTGCTTTCAATCCAAATGGAATCCGGACAATTTTCCAAGGTATGTGCCTTAGTAACCTCTTGGGGCCGGGTACCCAATAATGAATAGGTCCCCATCACATACTTAACATCTTCAATGATGGGTTTCAAACAAAAAAGTATCAAGGATTACCACCAAAATAGCAGTATCCCCATAGAAGAGAATAACAAATAGGACATCCAATGTTTGAGATATCACTAATTATGGTTGCCCATCTAGTACAGGGACACCCATCTAGGCATCTCTAACATCTTTGGGTTCTTATCCCCGAAGTGTGACAATGAATACCTCCCCTACCTTAGAGAGGAAGAAGAAGTCAATGTTGGTGGCTTCATCCAAACTACAGTGGTGTCTTACACACAGATACCTACCAGATAACGTTGTTGTAGACACCGCATGACTCAGTATCCTCATACTGAGGGGACACCGTAATAAGGGAACCTATTGAAGTCCAATAGACACAAGGCCCTTGGGCAGCACAACAATGATGGAAAATGAATTATCAGGAATTGTATATCACCCAGATTCCATAAGAGGATATCTTCCCAATAGTTACAGTGGAACACCATGAGAAAACATATAACTTTACCTCCTCTCCTAATTCCATACATGTAAATACATTGGAAATATATGAGAAGACACATATTCCCACTCAACCATATGAATCCCACCACAGATATATGGTGGAACATCATGTGATGGTTCAACTCCCCACCAACACTCTATGTTCTTATCATTCAATAAGAGTGGAATGTTATATGCATATGTGAATCTCTGCCAATGAACACGATGTATGTCATCCATATAGGGTCGCAAACTATATAAAGTCAGAAAACAATGCTAGGAAATATGAATCCCACCAGCCCAATATAGTGGTATTTATTAGCCAGATGAAAATTATTTCCTATAACAATGGAACTCACAAGTCAAATACATTTTTAAGAAAATATAAGTTTATTAAAATTTCTGATGATCCAAAACATGTTCACAACACAAAAACATTGGAAAAAATGGAAGTCAAACGACTTCTGTACATAAATATAAATCCCACCATTCAATTATAATGGAGCTAATAGAATGTAGATAACACATATCGACTATGAGTTGGAGGAAAACTTGTTCCTCTTCAATGACACAAGAGAATTGACAGTATCCAATATAATCATATGGAGTACTGTATAAGGTAGAATCTCTGACTCTGACATTGGAGTAGGAATTTATACCCATTCAAGTTCAAGAAGTATCTCATCACATCCTTACAATGATGCATGCTAAAATAATTATTCCAGACCATATCCATTAAACCTATTAGGATATGAATGCTTTGGCAAAAAAGGCAAGGAGACAAACCCACAACTGGGTCTCTTCGAGTGGGTTGGTTAATACAACAAATCATATAGTAACTCATATGCAGTATGTGGTCTAGGTCATGGTCCACTACAAAACAAAATGGTACGTGGTCTTGGATGCAGTCTATCATATGAAATTTTGTTCCATCCACTTAATGATGAAATAATCGACACTTGGTTAAATCTATATAGCGATGTACTACATGGAAGACCATATCGAAGGAGGGTACTGGGTACTATCATTCGCCGGGAGTTCATCATGAGAAATTTTTTATTTGAGATTTAGCTAATTATATTCACAGTTTGATTTCATTATTTTTTTCCTTTGTTTTATTTTTCTAGGCTGGTTTTACATTTTGAAGTGCAGTTTTAAATTCATAATTCTAGAATGATTCGAGACTAAAGTCAATAATCTTCTCTTAATTCATTCTTCCAACCTCTGGTATCCCCTTAGTGCATTCATCATCTATCCTTCATCAATTCCTTATGTGATTATTTTTTAGGGTGTTTGGTCAATCGTATCTATGGGAATGCGACACCATTTACGGAATCCTATTAAGAGATATATTGACCCGTGGAGGACTCGGTCACCCTAGGTTTGGGGAGGTTGTAGTTTGTGAGTAATGGTTCACAGAACCCCACCGGTTTTCCTCATTAGTGAATTTTTGAGTTCACTGGTCAGTATGCAGATGTAATTTGTGTTAATAATTCCCTTTTTGATGCAATTCATGGGTTCTAGGGATTGCTATCCATCACTATGAGGCCAGTGCCTCATGGGTTGTTCCGTGTACTGGTGGATTACTGTTCTTTCGGTCTACGAAATATTTCTGATGATGGATTGTGGGTCACATAAAATCCTTTTAACATTTTAATTCATTCACGATTCATCCTATGTTTTCAAATCAATTTGAGGACATTCACCATGTTAGACTTATAGGAATTCTTTCATCAATTTACAAAGTGATTATGGAGGTATTTTATTTCATTTGAGTAATTTTTAGGACCCTACAACCACGTAGCACTTCGTTACATGGATGTAATCCTACATCACGTACCCCATCCCTATGTGGATGGAACCTAGGTTTGTGTAACACCTTAGTACGTCTACAGAACCTCCACCTTCATTTGAATGAACCATGCGGAGGGTACCCCACCCCACATAAAAAAATTGTATGATGAATGGTGTAACTATAGACTTTCCACCTTCCAACCCTGACCATGCACTTCCATTTCAATCCAATCCTCTAAGTCCCCTTCTCTAACTAGAACATCATCATTATGCCAAATCCACTTCTAAATCCACCAAACACATATTATTAAACCATCAGGTGCATGAGTGTGTCCTTCTCAGTTTACATACCCTTGGTAAGTAGAGTCGTGTGGGTAATCCTCACAAGTGTGTGGTCCCCTATAATGTTATTTTGTTTATATTATTATGGTAACTCATGGCCTAACCATGGAATAATCATGTGAACCTCCCAAATTGAGGTAACATGTGTAATAACTGGCTATTCTACATAATGAATGATATTCTTAAGTAAAAGGGATCATCATTATTTTCTATATTATGGGGAGAAATGCTTCTCCCCTTTCACAAAACCCATTTCAGGGAACTCTCCATGAAATATGTCCCTACCCTTTGTATGGGTGGTGGTACTCTTTATCATCTTAGGCTCATCCCAATGTACTTTTGGATAGATTCTAAAATGTTACTATCATTAATATTATCATGGGATTGGAATTATGAAAATCCAAATACCCTATATCACTCTCCCTTTGGGCTATAGTACCGTCTATTAGTAGATGATGTGAAACACTACATCTTCATATCCACTACATCCCTTTATTTCTAACATCGATCATAACTCACATGGTATTAGAGGGAAGTGGGGATCATGACTTATGAATATCCCCAAAACATGGGTATCCTCCTATGTGTAAGCCCCAACCAAACCATTAAATCATTATGAGTTGAGATATTTCTCATTTATCCAAAATCATGGACCTCCTCTTAGTTATAATCCCAAAATTCAATGAACTACCAAATATATGACTTCTATTCTAACACAGATACTTATTAAGTCTACCTAAGGCATGATATCAAGGGAAATTACCCATACATTTCATTCTAAATAATGTTCCTGTAAACTCATTAGGGTATCCTATTTAGAAGTAAGCACTAACTTATTTATCTCAAATGGGAGACTCCTATGCGTAATCCCCAATCATTCACCCACACAATGCCTCCGAAAAGGATTAAGTCACTACTCGAACTAAACTACGTGGAATCAAATTCCTCTCATGATGATAGATAGGAATCACATCTTATAGGTTCGATCAAAGCATCCAAACAATCGATGTCCCCCCTGGATGAATATAATCTTTTGAGAACCTAAACATATAGACTAACTCAGTATCATATAGAATAAATACATAGAAATCAATAATATATCCATGAAAGGGTAACATCAATGATGAAATTCAAATAAATATATATGTCTTCATCAATTGATATCCAAGGATACATACAAATGATACAAAATCCATGCATATATTTTAATAGTCATGCGACTTAGGGTATTCCATGGACACATTCATAGGAATGAACCAAGGATTCAAAAATATAATAAAAATAATTAAATACATCAGTGATTCTTAGAGTATCAAGTAATTTCCCCTCAAACGGGTTTGTTGAACCCGACCTACCATTATGTTAACCAATGGAGTTTTTAAGTGTATTTGTCCAAATTTTCATCCAACAAGTGTCTTCCTTTAGAAAGAAGGTCCATGAATCATTGGTAAAAGGTCCATTGTATGGTTATTTATCCGTGTACAAACCCATTAGTGACCATCTATGCCAATTGTACATGATGTGGGATGACTTCACAAAACACTTAGCCCCCTAAAATCACCAACTAGGACCATTCTACCATGAAAACTCCTTTAATATATAAAAATGATATACTGACCATTCTTGGTGCGACCATATCTCCCACCGAAAAGGGTAGGATGTGAATATGTTCAAAACGTGAACATGTTGTTAATCTGTATCCAAGGTGGTAGTGCTACCCACCTAATTCCCCTTTATCTTTATTAAAGGGATGAGGTCCATTCAATTCATTAATTATGCATGTGATCATGAGATGTTACTTTAAATAGTTTTGTTATTTTTGTACTCCATCTATTTGTTTTTTAGGAAATTAGTAGAGCAACATTCAATCAAAATGGAATCTTGACAATCGGCTTAGGTACGCGGCTCACTGACCGCATGGGGCTAGGTACCCAATAATGAATAGGACCCCATCACATACCTAACATCTTAAATGATGGGTTTCAAACAAAATGATCAAGTAGTACCACCAAAATTGTAGCCTCCCCATGGAAGAGACTAAAACAATAGGCCCTCCAATGTGTGTAAGATCACTAGATGTGGCTATATATCTAGTACATGGTGACCCATCTATCCATATCAAACAGCTTAGGGATATTATCCCTGAAGTGTCAAAATTTATACCTCCCCGACCTCATAGAGGTAGAAAAAGATAATGCTGATGAGTTCATCCAGTCTACAGAGGTGTCTTACTCACAAGTACCTACCAGAGAACGTCATTGTCGGCACCGTACGGATTAATGTCCTCTTATTGATGGGGATACCGTAACAAGGAAACATGTTGAAGTCTAATGGACACAGGACCCTTGTGCTGCACATTGAGGAGGGAAAATGTATAATCGGGAATAGTATATCACAATGATTCCTTATGTGGAGATCTTATCTATCGATAAATTGGAACACCAAGAGAAAAATATAACTCTACCCCCTCTCCCAAATTACACCATGAAAGTATGGTGGAAATATGTGAGAAGACAAATATTCCCACTCTACATTATGAATCCCACCATAGATATATGGTGGCACATCATGTGCTGGTTCATCTCCCCACCAACAATCTTCGGTCCTGCCATTCAGTAAGAGTGAAAAAATATAGGCATATACGAATCTCTACTAATGCACATGATGTATGTCGTCCAAATAGGGAAATAAACTATAGGTAGTCATATAACAATGCTAGTGCATATGATTCTCACTAGCCCAATACAATGGTAATTAATATGCAAATGAAAATTCTTTCCTACCAAAATGGATCTCACAAGTCAAATTTGATTGTAATAAAATATAAGCATAGTCAAATTTATGCTGATCCAAACCATGCCCGTGATGAAAATACATTGTAAAACTTGGAATACTAAATACTTATACTCATAAATATAAATCATACTATTCAATTTAAGTGGATACTAGAGAAGGTAGTTAATACATATCGGCTATGAGAGGGATCCAAACTCTTTCCTCTTCAATGACATAGGGGAACTGGCAGTATCCACTAGAATCCTATAGAGGAATGGAGAAGGTACATACTCCTACTATGACATAGGAGTGGGAATTTATACCCATTAAAGCAAAAGAATAATCTCATCACACCCATCAAATGATGGAGGATAAAAAATCGATTCCAGACCATACCTCCAAACCAATTAATATGTGATTGCTTTAGCGGCGGAGGTGATGAGTTAAGCCCCCAACCTGGTCTCCTCGAGTGGGTTGGTTCATCCAGAAAATTATACAGTCACTCTGAATCATGTTTTCATTTATGCTCTAGTCATGAAAGGTCGATCATTATATTCCAAGAAGGAAGTACAACTAGATCAGAAACAAACACCCATACAATATGGGGGACACCAGTCCAATATGGTGGCCGCTCTAGGTAGGAATATATCTTTGCTAGAATGGAAGATGTTTTTCATAATATCTCGGTGACATCGTGGGAACCAACTATACAGGGACCCATATATGAAGGCCATTACCAAAAGTAGGAAACCCTAGTAGAACGCATGAGAGTGCACAAAAATGAAACGTGCCAAAGGAAATATAAAAATTAAGAGTACACAAATGATTATACTATGTTAGGATCTATAGTTTTTGATGTCATTAAATACCATTCAGAATATTCTCAAATTCCTATTGACCCATTAACACATTATGGAAGTAATTTTAGCATTTGTGATGATCATTCCTCCAATATTTCTACCTGAAACACTGATGGTTCTCCCCATAACACCAACAAGAGCTTACATCATGGGAAAGAAACAATCATTCAAGAGAATATATCTCATGATGAGTGTCGTGGTAGCCCTCCCCTTGAATATAATATTGAACTAGGAGAAGGTACTCCCATTACTGCCATCTACACTGATTTTCCTCATTGGGGTATAGACTACAGATAGGTTTCTTTATATAGTTTTTCATAAATCCATTTGTATTGTCCTCACCCTTATGGAAGTCACTATGAAGGCCCTCCATGTTGTGAAATGAAACAATCAAAAGGTCCTCCAATTATTATAGCTCACCCTAAAGGTCCACCCTATGATGTGCACATTAGATATTCTCCATGAATCCAGATATCATATTATGATGGTACTTCTCTACATTATAGAATTTTTTGTGAATCTCCTCCCCCCCCAATGACATTGCAATGCAAGAAGGTCCTCACAATGCTATGGTTTTCCTTGATGGTCCTTACCATGGTATATGTCGTATGAACTCTCCAAGTGGTAAAAATTCAAGTTGTGATGATATTACTTGCCATTGTAGAACCAAATATGAAGGTAATACTGATAATAACTATTAATATCGGCAAAAAGTGCCCCCCTTGATGCTAAATATATGAGAAAGCCATCATACATTGAGGCAAATTGAGATATATGGATTGAAATGTTAGGTACTCTATCTATTATAAGAAATATTATTTCCCTACCAGAAGTTATATCGGGACCACTATCAACTTATAAGATACCCTCACACCATTCATATACAATTGACTATCCTACTAGCCCCACTAAATGGAACAAAATAAATAAGAAGAATTCATGTTTGGTAGACCAAGTTTGGGAGTCCCTAGATGAACAACAACCTGATATGTTGATTCTGAGAATCGAACTAGATAGGGATAAAAAATAGTATTTTATTGGACCATATCTAAATCTCAGTATATAATAACATAAGAAATTTAAGAGAATGCATACACAAAATTCTCCTCAATATCTGGAAAACTCTCCTCCAACTAACGAAAATATTTCTAAACTATGAAGGGTACACCTTCCACATTAATTTATTAGGGGAGCTTCATCAACATATTAACCAAGAATCTCTTCTGCATGCATGGTAGCCATGATTAGAAATAAAAAAAATATAAAACATCGATTGGGATGCATCTAAGCTCTGTAGATACTGTATTGCATCATCGATGATGACCAATCTTCAATTCACATATCGGGTTGGGGAGATCATGGAGCTCTACAATTAACCCCAATTCATATATAGTTTAACCCACCAGAAATGTAATTTTGTAATTTCATCATCCCCAGACAACAGAAAGGTGAGATCCTTGTTTAGGAAAGGTAGCACGCTTGATAAAATCATGCCTTGAGTAAGTCAAAAAAAAGATAGGCCTGATGAGAGAAAAACATCGAAAATCATCAGACATAGGACACATAGAACATTCAACAGTCATCTTTCTTAAGGGAATATAACTGAGGATCATTGATCTTGACCTAAAAATAATGTTGTTATGATATTGACCTAGAGACATATTTAGATCACACCCATAGGGGAATAAATGAAATCCAAAAGTTGACAATTGTAGTAGCTTCCACCACGGTATGAGAGAAACCACTGCCCAAAGGGAAAGGGGAATTTTTAACAAAAAATAACCCCATAATATTGATATATATAGGACAGAAAACAATGATAAAAGAAAGAGAGAAACCCCATCACATATGGATGTGGACATTTTTACCTCAAATTCACTCCTAGAGGATATATGTCTTCACCTCCCTTGATAGAACAAAAAATCGGGAGGTCATCCATTCTACCAAATTTTATGATTCATGTCACTGAGGATGAAGGAATGTTGAAAGGTCATATCAGGGATCCCTTTGAGTCTCTATTCTATAATAACCCTAAAGAAAACCAGAAAATGTAATGAGAAAATCAAATAAATGAAACTATAATATCTCTTAACATCTATCACCTAGTAATCAACACACAATTCATTATGCAACAGCGAATGATATTTATGGAATTTCTGTAGACATTACTATAGATAATTTAAATTAAGATGTTGCAAGGGAATATGATTCCCTCCTTGATGTGGTCAACATCGAGCGTGTAGTTGTGCCTACCCAAAAAAAAGAGTGACCATAAATTTGGGCTCCCAATCAGGTAATCCATCATTACATCGCTTAAGAATCCATAATAAGGACATGAAAAATTTAAATGTTTCATATGGCCCACCTAACACTTAAAATTAAAATGTGTCCATAATGCTCAAGGATAGATTCACATAAGGTGGGGGGGGGAATAAAGGAAAGAACTATGTAAAATCAATCCTAATATTCACTAATAATTTCATCCAACTAGGTACATTCCATAAGAATAGAATCTTCATACACATCTACAAGAACTTCTTGTCCCCCTGGAGATCATATTGGTAAATAAAAAAGGTCCAGAAAGCTAGTTTCAGTATTAACAGAGACCATTAGTCTCCTTGACCCTAATTCTAGGATGATATCAATATTTCTCTTCATTTGGGAAGAAACCAGAGCATATTTAGGAATAACCACAAAGTATTCCCCTTACTGGGTATCCACCTCAAGTACCACCTACATCAGCACGGCGAAAATTTTCCTCTTGTTGCACCAACCAATGCTCAGGTCGAGCAAGAAGTGAATTTCGAAATCATGAATACCTTCAAGTAAATAATTACTAGATATGAATTCATGGAAGGGGGATTACTATGATATAGAAAAAATGGAAACCTTTCCCTAACATGGTAAGTAATGTTTGGCCACCCCAAAATTTCTAGAACCCCGTATTTCCTATGTTTAATGAATCTAGGTACTTGAAGCAACATCTAATGCACTATGCATCATAATGTGAACCCATTATGGGAACTCTGAATAAACAATATGTATTGATGCTCATGTGCTTAGTGGGAACACTATATAGTTCATCCTTCCTGTTATATAATGATTTTACAGCTTACTCAATAAAATAATGAGATGATCTCAGGTACCTATTAATTTTCTAGTATAGCTTGATGCTACTGAATAAACATAGTCAATGCCATACTTAACTGAAGACCATGAGAGAATGAGAGTGTTTGAAGAATCATTTCTAGATTAAAAAGTCTGACATGCCCCCTGAACTAGCTCATCCCCTAGGGTGCGAGTTTTCCATGTGAATTAACAATATTTGTGATGATTTGTGAACAACCCTCATCCTAGTGAAATATATATGTGGGTTCTGGGACTTCTCTATCATTGCTCAAATGATTAAATATTACAAAAAACAATCTAATCTCAAGTACAGGGAATCCCCATCAAAACTAGTAAAAACAAAATGAGGCGATGAAATAGATTCTTTCATGCATAATCCACCTCATGCACTGGATATAGCTTAATGTCTGATAGGAAATAGTGTAGGCACTTTGGACTTCATTAACTACCCCACCGTGAAAAGTTAATCAAATAAGGGATAAGAGAAATCAATTTGGGGAACAGAGAAATACTTTTTACTCTTTTTGTGATGACCACATCTGATTATTCATTATACCCTTCATGAATTTCAACATTCATCAAACATTGAAGGAAAAGAGGGAGGATTAATCACATCTTGATCATGGGATAGATTACTATCCCATTCATTTTATATTTGAACAAAATATTAATAAGTGATTTGTATTCAACGAACTCCTTCAAGAGATTATAGATTCTAGAAAAGAGAAGTTGGGACCACCGCTAGTGCAAGTGGAATAAGTTTTCACCAATGATCTAGATGAATAAGGGGAGTGGAAAAAATATTAAAAAAGAAAAAGTTTTATAGTTGGATGACTCAGAAAATAATTAACAAAAACCATGATATAATCCAATAATAGTTAATGCAAACAAATATGCCTCCAATAGCTCGTGATGAAACACAGTTGACATCCTCATACCCAAAATTCTTTAGGGGTAAACCTATAGAAAACCATGTCCAAAAAGATGGGATGAAATAAATTACAGGAATATTAACTTTCCCCAAAACCATTGTAGGATTTGACACCCCCAAATATCATGATAATAGATCTGATTATACGGGAAACTCCCCACAAAATTTAACAATTGTCATTGAACTACCCAACAACACCACTAGATGTAGATGATGAGACATAGTGATCATCAATATTGGATCTTATTTTTGTCTCCATAAATGTTATGCACTTAAGGGATCCCTTCTTTGATGATGAATATGGTTTTCAACTAGAATTAAACAAACAAAATTGGGGGGATGTAGATTGAAAATTATTAATACAAGGATATATAGGGAGATATAGCTTGGCATAAATCATGCGTCAGGCTGTACCCCCACTCAAACCATCAGTATTGTTGAAAATCACAGAAGAACCCTCCATCGGTTCCTACAGAGGCAAGAAAATCATCTTTCCCCCACATAAATCCATCCAAGCCCAATATTTCAGAATGATCCGTTAGAGGAAGAACATATGTCTAATTTATCTTGGTAAAGAAGAATACATTCTAGACCAAATCCGAAAAGATAGAAGCTCCTTAATCTTTGATCCTAAGGGCTGACCATAATCATTAAATACTCAAGAACCAAAATCACCTTTGAAAGATCATCCCTATGATGGGAATAACATAACATTAGAGTAGACATATGATATTCTAAAGAAGAAAGCTTGGGTACCAGCCATGAATTTAATAATGCATGAACATAATCTTTCTGTAGATATCAGGGAAGCACTTATAAAATCTTTTTTTAGTCCCCAAGAATTTGAATCCATGGTACCCACCATTGGAGTCTACCGAATAGAGACCAATTTTGTGGAAATCCATACTATTATGTCTTTCATAGATCATGTTGAATACAAAACCACATAAGGAAACATAAAACCATTATAAGTGTTTGGAATGAAAAATGGTGTCAATATCCCAAATGTCATTATAGACAATGGATTTTGAGTTAATCTCCTCCCACTACAGACACTTCGTTGGTTTGGATGCATTGAAGATGATCTGATGCCCTACAACACAACTCTGTTGGGCTACGAAAAAACTGACCAGAAGCAGTTAGGAAAAATTAAGCTCAAAACCCAATTCGATGATGTTGTAGCTCAACCAAAATTTCAAATGGTCCAAAATAATATGGTCTTCAATGCCTTGCTAGAATTCCCTAGCTACATCAACACACTACACTCCCCTCCTCTTTCCATAAGTTCCTTAAATATAGAATTAACAGACAAAGTGGGAGAATTCATTCTGATAAGGTCCCATTCATGTCGTCAAGTCAAAACATATTTATGCAGGGTTATATGATCTAAATGGGAAAAAAACCTTTAGCTGATGGAATTTATAGTGTCGTCACTACAAACAGTTTGTAAATGGTTCCCACTGATCCCCTCTAGTATCTTAGGGATGAATATTTAATTCCAGTCAATCAGATTGAGTGAAAAATTCATAATTTGGATGTGTACTCAGTGTTCCTCGTGATTTCAATTGTGGATTCCGAGATTAATAATGTTGAAAATCTAAGTGATTCCTGAGATAATATGGAATGTCAGAATAAAAATACCCATGAACCATCTTCAAAATACCTATCAATTTGTACCTCACCCACTGAGGTAAGAGTTAGTATCTCATCACTCCTTAAAGACGAGGAAACAGTTTTAACCCTCACTAAAACTTCTCCAAAGAATCCTCCACTGATGGAAGAGACAGAGGAGGAAGTTTCACCCACCGAACACCAAATGTATGAATCTTCCCTCAACTATGGAAGAATCATCTCAATATCTATTTCCTCCTAAAAATATGAAGATATATATGAGGAGTATGAATAAGAGGAAGAAAAAGTAGACCTATTGGATTCCCCTCCATCATTCAAGGAATTTGTCTCTACCACTATTGATAAAATCAATGAAATCAATTGGGGTACAAAAGAAGACCCTCAACCAACTCAAATTAGTGCAAAAATTCATCCCAAATTGAAATAGGTATGTATCTATTTCTTGAAGTATAATTGAGTTGTTTTTGATTGTAATAATAAAAAAGGAAGACCATGACCTGGAGGTGGCCACTCATCACCTGGGCCTACCGGAAGAACACCATGGCTATATGAAAGCTGCAAGAAGGACAATCCTAACCCATAATTCCTAAATAGTGGTTGTAGTTGAAAGGTTCCTCAGATCCATCTTCATTTGGGATGTCCAACACCCCATATTACTGGCCAATAGTTTCCACATAAAAAATTAGAACATTCATAATGTGCTCTACAATGACTATAGGGATCTCAATCAGCATTCTATGAAAGACGATTTCCCAGTCCAAATCACTGTATTACTAATCTATGAAACTTACAGATATGTGTCTCTCTCTTTCATGGATAGTAATTTAGGTAATAATCAAATCATGATAGCTCAGGAAATAACTAATCCATCTTCTTCAAGGCTCCCAATGATGTGTTTTTCTATAATGTAATGCCTTTTGATTTGAAAGGAATTCCCCAAGGCATCCTCTCGGTATGTTGGGGTGTGGTTGTGTATTTTGAAAAAGCTGTATGACCGTAAATGGGAATGGTTGATGTTTTCCGAAGACATGTTTTATAGTGGCGTAGTTTCCTAGTGATTTCCAAATTTTGGGGCCTCAAAATTGAGAATTTGTGTGAATAATGGAAAATTAAATCGGCAAAGGAAGAGGAATGAGGATCCCCAGACATGGATTGTATTCCATTTCTGGGAAGTGTACGCGGTGACATACTAAGAAACAAGAATAATATGCAGATGCAGTTTGCGAAACAAAAAATTTATCGCGGTGGATGGTGGTGCAGTTCACGGACACGATGAAGTCGGTGGAGGTGGTCTACCGCGTAGAATCAAAGGTAGTACTCAAAGCGCATAGGAAAATGGTTCACAGATGGCTTGAGGTTCTTAGTGGATGAATAATCGGTAAGCGGTGGGGGATATATCGAGTTAAGATTTGGTAATTCTTTATTTAGTGTATTAAGTGTGTATCATTTACTATATAAGAAATTCTAATCCTACCAATTATTGGGGAGTTGGAATATCACTAGATACCATATTTTGCTCCTGGATTTCAGCAACGGACAAAGGAAGTTCACAAAAGCCTAAATGGTTTGAGAAGGCTAAAGTGGTTTGCATGGAAGGAATTCTACTAAAGGTGTTTGAGGGGTTTCTTAACCCACAATGATTGTCCGGTACGTGCAAAGGGAAGTCTGGTACGTGGAAGGATTCATCTCGGTATGCGGAGTAGGAATCTCTACTACATGAGAGGGAGATCTCCGTGAGTAGTACATAGAGGGGAAAATATGGCATAGGGATACGAAGACAATCTGCAAACAATGAACAGTTCCGGACAAGAGGGGGATTGCAGAGGAGGTTTGCGAAGTTGGTACGCAGTTTTTGTACATGATAGCGAAGGTGGAGGAAGCCTGCAAATATAGGGGGTTCATGGAAGATGCATTCCACATAAAGAAGAGGTTTTTGGATGATGTAGTCCAGAGATGGAGGAGGTTCACGGAATAGGAAATATTACACTGAGAAGGTGGTTCACATACCAAACTGTGTACTCAGTAAGCAAGAGAAACCAGTTGGTTCTCATTTTGCAAAGGAAGCTTGTGATTGATTCAATTCTGTTTGCGAAAGTATTTCTCTTGTGCATAATAGTACACTGGAAGGTGGAATTCATCAGCGGGTGAAAATAGACTTTAAAAAAGAATACACTTATTTTTTAGGATGCATAAATTAATGAAAATCAACAGACCTACATGTCCATAAACTGTGTTTGACCTAAATTTCCATAAATTGGGAGTGGATTCCATTCCAAGAGTTGGGAGTGAAGGAAGAGAAGACGATGACCATTTCCACCAGTGGTGAGCCATAGAAAGACGTATAGGGAGTGACCCTTGGGAATGCAGCGAGAAGACCCTAATCCTTGTAAATGAAGTGAGGTTGGGCATAGAAGATCTGGCCCAAACATTGTACTCATTATTGGAAGTGATCCTTAGTGAATTTGGTACGTCCACACATTGAAATTGTATGCTATTTGGACATAGACCAATGTGGGTGAACCATGTAAAAATAACTTTATCCTATGCATGATTTCATCTCTATTCATATATCGCTACGAGAAGAAGAGAGAATTGTGTTTTTTCTAACAATGAAACAACATTCGAACATGAGATATTTTTATCCTATCATACCCTAATCCCCCCCTCAAGGTATTCGACCTAGTGGACCCAAAAGTTGGTATCTGAGTGGATGGTTGAATGTTATTAGTTATCTTTCAAGAATATAAAATGGACATGGTCAATAATAATAAATTACGAACTTTGATAGAAATAATTTTCAAATATGGAAGAATCAAATGCAACACTACTTCCGATCAGTTGAGATGGATGTCTTCCTAGTAGCTATTCATGGAATATCAGCTGACATTAATAGTAGTGATTTATCAGAAGCCGAAGGAAGACACCAGGAAGCTGATGGTAAAGGGATCCCTAACAAATGCAATTTATACGATGTTTATTTCCTGTAAAACACCACATGCAATGTGGGAAACATTATTGGACATTAATGAGGGTGACACAAAAGTCCAATAAGAAAAGATGCATGTTCAGTGGAACAAGTATGAGGATCTTACAATGAATCCTAATGAATATGTTGATGCATTCATTGATAAGATCAATATTATTGTGGAAGTCATGGGGTGTCTTGGAGAAGTTATTGAACAGATATTGATTATGAAACGTATCTCGGGGAAACATCCACCATGGTTAAATCTGATAGTTTCAGTGTTGGAAGACGAAGACCCAAAAGAGATCACATTAGAAAACATACACAGTGCCCTTGTAGTGTATGAAATTAGAAACAATGATAATGATGAAATGTAAAATGGGAAATCAAAAGAAGTGGTATTCAAGGCCATGAAGAATCTATCTGTAGAAGATAGTCCTAAGAAGGACAATATGGATGATGCCATGCCATTTTTTCCCTCTAATCTGAAAAGAGGAAAATTAATGTTCAAAGGTTAACTTCCATTAGCATGCTTTTGTTGTGGAAATATCAAACATTTTAACTCAAAGTGTCCTGAGACAATTTTTGATGAAAATGAATAAAATGATGAGATTACCCAAGGGAATTATTATTCAAATTAGGATTAGAGGAGAAGTACTTGGATAATTATTTTCAAGAAGAAGAACCTTATTTCATGATAGGATGAATGTTCAGAGGAACTTGAGCACTACCACAAATCTGGGCAAGGCCAGCACCACCCCTTTATTAGCGCTTTTCTTAGTAGCGCTGATAATGGGGGCCTTTTTCAGCACTTTTTTTAAAAGCACTGATAAAAGGTTCGACATCAAAAAAAATTATTTAAAAAAATTATATTTATATATAAATATATCAATATAGTTATATTGATATAAATATAATATATAGTTTTTAAATATATTTTAGATAAGTATAAAAATACATTTACACTTATTATACTAAATATATATGATATTTAGTGAAAATGGCTTATAAAAAAAATTAAAAAAATATTTTAAATTAATAAATTTCTAATTATTATGGATTAATAGTAATTTAATAACAATTTGAAGACTAAAAAAAAGATGATCCAAAATATGTTGAAAACACAACTCAAACTTCAAACAGCCATATCTTTTGATTTGGGTGTCCGTTTAAGCTCTACCACATATCAAATCGAATCCTGCGACGAGCTCTAAATTTATCTAACTAGGGGGTCCCTGGTCAGAGGTTTTTCGAGGCCAAAAGAGGCCCAGAATGCCTTGAAAACCGAGTTTTTAGTCGGGGTACCCAGATTTTTTAACATTTTGTGGATTTTCAGCCTCTTTTAAGGGGGTATTATTGGATTTTTTTGGGGGGGACTGAATTTATTCCAAGGTATTACATTCATATTGATATTATGTCTTTGAAATTTTATCGTTATTTATAATGAACTTCTATTTATAATCAAATATATAACTATATATACATATTTTTATATATTCACACCTAAAAATTAAAATTTTTAAATAAATAATTAAACATACTTACATATAAAATATATTAGCTTTATCTAAATAATAACTAATATACATTTTATTTAAAATACCAATATATGAATATTCATATAACTACTACATATTAATATAAATATATATATATATATATTAATATAACTATATATATATATTAATATAACTATATATATATATTAATATAACTATAAATATATATATTAATATAAATATATATTACTATAAGAACATATATAACTAATTTTATAAATAAATAAATAGATATAACATGAATTAGAGAACAAATCAATATAGGGGAGTGGAAAAGGCTTTAGGTGCACAGGGGGGAGGTCTCGAGATCAAATCTGGGTAGAGGAAGGGGCGCACACACATGGGTGATTAAGAGGGCTAGTACTGATAAAGGGTGTAGACGTTGAGGGGCGAGCACTGGAGGTGAAGGAAAGATCTGATAAAGGGTGGCTCAAGCGCTATGAAAGCCCCCCACCCCCGAGATTGGTAGTATTTTTGTGTTATTTTTATAAATTTTAAAAAATTTTATCAGCGCTAAAAAAAGAACTGATAAAGGGGACCCCCACCCCTTTATCTTTGCTGGCATTAATAGCGCTTTTTCTAGTGCTGTTAAAGGCCATTTTTAGCGTTGATAAAATCCATATTTTTAGTAGTGGAGGAAGATGATTTGTATGACTACAAAGATCATAAAATAGATTACTTGGTTGTAGTTGTCAAAAATTCTATAACTAGAGAGGAAAGTGACAATGAAGAAGGAAAATTGGAGGTAGATTTGATCTTCAAGATGAATTTGAAGTTTATCTTGAAGAGATAGATATTCTCAGATCCCAAACAAAGAAATATAAAAAAGATGTTCATGATTCGAAACACTTTCTAGAGAATCAGAAAGAATAAAATTCTGAGCTACATATATAAATTGAAAAAATGAGGTCTTCATTGATTGAATGCTCAGAAAATGTGATTCAGTACAAACTCAAAATTGAAGAATAGAAAATAGAAATTGATAGTTTGACTGAAAATAGAAATGATCAATTCAAACGTATCGAACAACTAGAAGAGGAAGTTGTTAATCTTCAGAGAACAATAGTAGATCAGGATAAACTACCATCTCTCAGTTTGACATCAGGAATGAAGATCATACAGTAAATATATAAGATGCGATTTGAGCAGAGTGGTCCATCTGAACAGATTCAACGATCAATTATGAATAATAAAATGGATATACTTCTTGATCTAAAACAAAAATCCTTTATGTCTCAAGTTAAACAACAATCACCCACTAAAAGATTATATATTTATTTGGGTACGATGTAGAATCATAAGATTCAGAGAACCCAAGGATCAACTTGTGGTGCATCATTTCCAGATAAGAATGTACCTCAAATAAGATGTTATTGTTATGGTAAGATGAAACATTATCAAAATGTATGTTTCATAGAAAATATTTAACACAGGGAATAAGCCCAACAGAGGTGGTCATATAGAGCTCAAAATTCATGGTCATCATTTGATTGTTATTGTTTACTGTGAAAATGACATGGTCATATTACATGATATTTCACATTTAAAATGCAGAGGAATGCACCAAGACAGTCTAAATTTGTTCCTAAGAAGCAGCAAAATGTATCTTCAAGAGAACTGATAATTAAAAATCAAATTTCAACTCTACAGGATGAAGCTGATCTGTCATATGATGAGGATGATCAATATTATCTTTTCATGTCAGGTATGAATTCAAAGACTTGGGTCAAATAGAAAAGGGATGAGTAGGCAGTGGTTGCAAAAATTATTTTCAAGTCATTAAACCTCTCATTGATATGGATAATTGATAGTGGATGCACTTCTCACATGATGGGAAATAAGGATCTAGTGACTGGAATTAGGTATGATTAAGAATCTATCATATGATTTTCTAATGATGAGGTCTTGAAATTTTTTGGATTCAGATAATCTATGATTGGAGGAAAGGACATGAGACGAGAAGATGTTTAGGATATTGAGGGGCTTAGCCACAACCTTATTAGTGTGAGTAAATTGTTTGACACATAGAATTCCATAAGTTTTTCTATGAAATTATGTATTATCACGGAAATGGATTGAGCATTATTATTTCATGGAATGCGTACAAATGAGAATCTCTACCTTGTGAGTGGAGAAGAAGATATGTGCATTATGTTAATGGATGAATAATTCAAGTTATGGCATAAGCATCTTGGCCACATAATTCACGATTTCTTTGATGATCTTGTGAAATAAGATGCATCTCAAAATCTCCCTAGATTATAATATGATTGTACTCATACGTTTGATGCATTCCAATAGGAGAAGATCATTTGAAAGACATATAATCAAAAGGATAAAGTCAACAATGTTTCTTTAATTGGTGCATATTGATGTGTGTGGGCCAATATCACTGAGAGCCATTGATGGGAGGAGATATTATGTTCTCTTCATTGATGACTATATCAGAATGTCATGGTTGTCAATAATAACCAACATGTCTAAGGTGTTCAGTTGCAATACATGATATCGATGGGAATGTGAAAATATGCTTGGTCATAAAATCTAGACTAATTGAATAGATAATAAAACAGAGTTAACAAACAAACAAGTAGAGTATTATCAATAAAAATAGGGGATAAGGCATCATGTTTCTGAAGTATTAACTCTATAGAATAATGGATAAGTAAAGAGAAGAAATCGAATTGTGAACAACATGTCTAGAACAATTCTCATTGAGAAATATCTTCCAGAGAAGTTTTGGAAAGAGACAGTGATGACAGGATTTTACACATCAAATAAAGCCTTATAATGCCGAAATGAAGAGAATATTCCATATGAGTTGTGGTATGAAAAGAATCCATCATTTAAATACTTTCATGTTTTTGTAAATAAATGTTTCATTCATAATAAGGATAAACATAGGAAATTTTCATTCCATGTGGATGATAGGATATTTCTTGGCTACTCAAATAAAATTAAAGTGTATAAATTATTCAAAAAGTGGTTGGGAAAGATAGTTTAAAGTCTTGATGCGACTATAGTATAAAATGAATTGAATATTTAGAAAATACAAGATCAGTCATCAGAGGACAACATTGAAGAGATTAGTAGATCAAGAGATGCTTAATCTCCAAAGGATGATTCCGGAGAAGACTCAAATGATGAGAACAAATCAGTGTCTTCCCTGAGACTAGCAAGAAGAGGTAAAATTGATTGACAAAAAAAAATTGATGATCAGTCATCACTAGTGAAAACAAGAAAGATGAAGTCTATATGACAAGAATAATTCTTATCATAAGTAGATCCTAAAATCATTGGTAAAGCAACAGATGATGAGAATTGGGATCAGGAAATGAATGATGAGTTCTACCAAATTGAGAAGAAATAGACATGGAAAATTGTTTTGAGTCCAAAAAACAAGAATTTTATTGAGACAATGTGGTTCTTTCTTAAATAAAATTAATTAATATGGTATTTTCATTAGAATAGAAGCATGACTGATGAAAAAACGATACTCCAAGATAGAGGGAATATATTTTGATGAGACATTTTCGCCCATTGCAAGGATGTAGAAAATCAAAATATTCTTGGCCATAGCTTTTCAAGGAATGATTAATTTTTTTCTAGATGAATATCAAGTCATCATTTCTTAATGGAGTTGTATAATTATTGGTTTACATTAAGCAACCTGATGGTTTTACAATTCATAAAGATGATAATAGAGTTTGTCGACTGAAAAAGGCATTATACAGTTTGAAGCAATCACCCAGAGCATGGAATTCAAGGATTGATCAGTTTCTAAAGAATATTGGTTTCCGGCATGGTGGAGTTGATTTCAATATGTATTTAAACAATGGAAATAGTCAAAGGATGATGTTTTTGGTTTATGTTTATGAAATAATATTTGTTGAATCACATGAATCTCAATGAATATAGTTTTCATAATTTAGGAAAAGAGAGTTTGGAATGTGGATGATTTGCGGGATGCCATTTTTCCATGGTTTCCATGTGACACAAGGAAGGAATGAAACTTTTATTTCTCAATACAAATATTACAAGGAGGTTTTGAGATGGTTTTAAATGCATAATTCCCAAGAGACAAATACTCTAGTCGCTACCCAGTTGAAACTATAACGAGATGATGAAGGTAGGCCAGTTCATATAACAGAATACAGGAAAATCCTTAGATGTTTGTTGTATCTAATAGTGATAAGGCCTGATATTATATTTCACACATTACAAGAAGCGAGGTATCAAAGAAATCCCAAGGAGAGTCACATGATTGCAATAAAAATAATTATTTTTTATATCAAAAGAACATTGGATTTTGGCCTACTATGTAATGAAAAATCATATCCATGGTTATAGGGGTATACAGATATGGATTTGGATGGTTCATCAGATGATTAGAAATCAACATCAAGAGGAGATTATTATTATGGAGGTTTGTGTATTTCTTGGTTAATCAAGAAACAAGATTGGATATCATTGAGCACCGTAGAATCTGAATACATTGCAGCTACTCCAGTATGCACACAACTATTGTGGATGAAGCAATAACTTGAAGATATTGGATTTGATGTGAAATATCCTATTGGAATCCATTGGGATTATTCAAGTGCTATAATAAAATAAGAAATATAGTGAATAACTCAAGGACAAACAACATTAAAATCAAATATCATTTTATCAAGAAGAAGGTGGAGCAATGGCTTGTGAAATTGGAGTATGAGCCTACAGAACAACAAGTTGTAGACATTCTTATGAAGGCCTCACCCAAATAAGCATTTGAGAGGCATCGATTGGATCTAAGACTCTATTAAAATCCCCACACTTGAAAAAGTTTGGATATGGGTTCCCCCTCTCCTCGAGGTATGATGTGTCGTTCCCTAATATGCTGATATGTGTTCTTTACCCTATTCCATACAAACATGAAGTGTCCTTTGGGTTCATTGAAAATGGGGGAGAAAGTGTGACTATTATAGGAGGAGAAAATATGTGGGGAGAAGCTACTAAGTGGATCAGGGAGATAGGGGGAGTTGATGCTAAGCTGAAGCTATTAAAGGAGCTATAACACATGGGTGTATTAAATATGATGATGCTAGATGTGATCGATCAAAGAAAAGATATCGCGATATCTAAGGATTGTGATAAAAGAAGATGAATGGTGTTGGAATGGTGTTCGATGGTTTCCAACACTTAGAAATTTGTATCAGTTTGGTATCAAAGATTGGTGACATAAATTATGTGATTCTTTGATGAACATCTCATTTGATCTTGTTTCTCACGGTGAACATTGCTCATGTCGGCTTATAATATGTTTTGTGTAAATCCTTGATTGCTATCTTAATCGCATGAAGTGAATAATGATTGAAGATGACAAGAGCCTTATCAAGATATCAAAATAAAAAGAATTGTTTTGGGAAGAGTTTTCAACAAACTCAATGGGGTGTTTTTTGGAAAAAACCCTCAATTAATCAACTCAGTTTGTGTTGGGTGTGGTTGTGTTTTTTGACAAAGCCATAAGATCACAAATGAGAATGGTTGGTGTTTGTCTAAGACTTGTATTTAAGGTGGCACAGTTTCCCAGTGTTTTCCAAATTATGGGCCCTCAAAATTGGGAATTAGTGTGAATAATGGCTAATGAAATCAGAAAACGTAGAGGAATAAGGATCCCTAGACATGTATCACGTACCGTATTCTGGATGGTTCTGCGGTCGCATACCAGGCATCAGGAATGGTACTCAGATGCAGTTTGTGAAATGGAAAATGGTTCGTGGTGGTTGGAAATGTAGTTCATGGATACACTAAATGTGGAGAAAGAAGTTGACTATGTAGGAGCAAAGGTAGTATACGGAGCACGTAAGAAAATGGTTCACGGATAGCTTGAGGTTTGCGGTGGTTGAAGAATCGGTATGTGGTGGGGGCTGTATCGAATCATTTTTTGGTAAATCGTGATTTTTAGGATTAATCAAGTATCTTTGTCTATATAATAAACCAAAATCCAACCGATTACTATTGAGATGAAATATCATTAGAAATCATAGTTTTCATTGGTATTTCGGAAAAGAGCAAAGGAAGTTCACAAATTCCGAAGTGGTTCAGATTGCTAAAGTGGTTCGCGTGGAAGGAATTCTACTGAAGGTGTGTGAAGGGTTTCACAACCTTAAAAGGAAGTCCCATACGTGGAAGTGGAAGTCTGGCACACAAAAGGAATTGTCTCGATATGTGGAGGAGAAATTTCTGGTATGCGAGAAGGAAGTTCCTATAGTAGTACACAGAGAGGAGGCTCTGATATGCGGAATAGAATGCATTCCATGAACAAATAAAATTTCACAGACAATATGGGTTTTGTAGAGGAGGTTCGCGAAGTCAGTAAGTGTTTGCTGTATGTTATAGCGAAGGCATAGGTAGACCATGGATCGAAGTGGATCGTAGAAGAGGCAGTCCATGGACAGAGGAGGTTCGCTGAAGAGGTAGTACATAGGTAGAGGAGGTTCACAGAAGAGGCATTAGTATGCGGGGAAGGAGGATCGTGTAGAAAACCTAATACTCATTATACAGGAGAGACAATGTGTATCGTGATTTCCACAGGATGATTGTGAAAGCGTCAATTTAGTTTGTGAATGTATTTTCCGGTACATAACAGTACTCGGGAAGGTGAAATTCATCTGTGGGTGAAAAAATGACTTCAATATGGAATATACATACAGTTGATGATGTAGGAATTCATGAAAATGAAAGGATATATATGTCCATAAACGTTTTTTGACCTGCACATCCATAAAATGTGAGTGGATTCCTTTCCAAGAGCAGTGAGGGAAGGAAGATGATGATGATAACCCTTTCCACTTGCATTGTGCCAGGGAAAGAGGATTAGGGAGTGACCATTGGGAATGCAGTGAGTAGATCGTAAACCTTGTAAAGGATGTGAGCCTAGGAATATAAGATCTACCCTGAACATTGTACTCATAATTGGCATTGAGAAGTGGTGAATTTGGGACATCGGAACATTGTCATTGTATGCTCCTTGGACATATCCCTATGAGGGTGAACCAAGTTAAAATCTTTGTGTCATGTGCATGATTTAAAATCTGTTCATATATTACTATGGGAGTAATAGTGAATTTAGTTTTTTCCAACAATGTAACAATATACGAATAGGAGAAAGTTTTAATAAACCATACCCTGATTCAACCCCCACCCCATCAGGGTAATCGACCTAGTGGACCTAACACATAATATTTTATAGAGTACTATCATGATGAGTTTGACAACCTCATTAAATCTCTTTTATGATCACCCATACTGATGTGACCTATTGAAGGAATACCACTCATCATGTATGTGAATAATGTAGACGAGTCATTGGGCGCCTTCCTCAAATAAATGAATGACTCCAAAACTGGAAATATCCTCAATTTTCATAGTCAAACCATGACTTATGTTGAAACTCATTATTCAAATATCATGAAGTTCTCTCTAGACCCAATCGTTATAGTCCCGAAAATGGGGTATTACCTACGGATCCATGAGGACCACCTGGTCTTTCATAGAAATCCCCTCAAGTATACTATAATTCATCCAATGCTGACCAGATGCTTGTCACCATGGGTAGTTATCATGTAACAGTTTGACAGATGGTTAATGCATCATAAATCTTTCGAAGGCCAAGAATTTTCAGATTTTCTGGAAGAATATCCCCTGATGGACATAACATCATTAGAATCTGAACACCCTGATGATGAGTTTTTCTCTATTCAAGAGGGTTCCCATACATGGGAGATGTATTTTGATGATGCATGTAAAAGCTCGATAGGGAAAAGGATGTAGGACCACAAATTCAATAATGTAGTGCTCAGGGTTATACTAATATCTCCAGAAAAGGATGTCCTTCTATACTCCTCCCTAAAATCAGAAGGGAGCGCAAACAATGAATTACACTGTCAGGCTCTCATTGTAGGTATAGAAATGGACCTTCAAGCCCAAGTCGAGCACTTGAAAATAAAATTTGACTCAAAACTGGTCATCAAGAAAGTCAAAGGTTAATATTCCATCAAGAAAATTGATGTTAAAACCATTTATAAACCTAGAATGAGAAC
The DNA here is from genome assembly GCA_963277665.1 of Viscum album. NCBI lineage: Eukaryota > Viridiplantae > Streptophyta > Magnoliopsida > Santalales > Viscaceae > Viscum > Viscum album. Next base: position 663,642 of record CAUJRU010000203.1, read on the forward strand.
TGATAACAGAATTCCAGTTAGAGCCAACATTAACATATGTCCCCCAAATGCCAAAATTAAAAATCCGATGCATTTCAAACTACGACCATACCTTTGGTCGAGCCATACAGAGATGAAATTGTTATCGGCATTGGGCATCACAAGATGGTCACACTTTTTATTCAGACTAAGGAATAGGATATCAATGAGATTAGTCTTGTTACTATGGCTTACGACCATACTTTTGGCTGGATGACTCCAATATCAAATTACCTCTAAAAGGGGGAACTACTTCCATATATGGATAAATGGGAACAAATCCAAATAATATCAATCAAAATTAGAAAGTGTGATTACACAAACCATTATAGTGTCATTTAAAAGATAATCCATGATGAGATCCTCCTTAGGTGAATTGAATGGGAAGATACTGCTTCCATCATGATTGATGTTTTTGCCAAAATGTATGGATCGTATCAGTAAGTATCAATGTTCTCTCATCAAATTCAAGGGCATGGATATTATTTCACCTACTATGACACATGATTATTCTAAATTGACTATGAAATTCTATCCCTGCCAATGTAATTATAATTATAACCATCCTCCCATATATTTACTATACACATACAAGTATTTCTGGACATTTTACATATGGGGAATGGATGTAGTGGGACCCTATCCTCTTGATATGGCCAAAAAAATAAATGATATTCTCACATCAACTGACTTCCTTTTAAAATGGTATGTATCAACACACATTATAGAAGTTATGAAAAAATGAAATATTTATCTTGAGAAATCCAATATCATCCGTATATTTGGATTACCTCGTACGATATTGACATATATCAGCACAAACATCTTCTCAGTTGAATCGGACAATATATATTAGTAGTATTGAATAAAATTCAATCATTCATCCCACTACCATGTAGTGGCCATTGAATAGATTAGGGCATTCAACAAGATACAAAAAATATATTCATAAACATTGTAGAAAATTACATGAAATCATGGTCAAACATGCTACACCATTCTATATGGGCTTACCAGACCAAACTCCAGCCGGCACTCCAGCGACCCCAATGATACTTCAGATGAAGCCAAAAAAATTTGATCCATATTGGAAGGACCAAATGTCATACATTATTTCTACTCAAATGTAATATATTCCATAACTTTTATGGATGGACATCTCATCACAGCTCCAAGAATTGAGAGGTTTCAGAAGAAATACTTCACATAGTCATTACATAATCATCCAAACTTCACGATGTTAAACATTATTGTCAAACATACATTAGGAATGATGTAAAACAACATGAATAATGTCAGAATCGAAAGATGCTGAATTACAAGATAAATTTTCTCTTTTTATGAACATTACAGTATTCATCATAGAAACGTAACACTAAACTACATATCACCTCCATCATGATCACATCACCATAAACTGCATGGTAAAACCATCATAATCACATGACATTAAACTATATAGGGACCACAATGATATAACACATGGTTCATCAAACAAGAGTTATATTTTCATCAATGTAGTCAAAAATTACCCTATCTCCATGAGATCTCGGTACCCATGGGGATTCTATCCCTCTAGAACAACACACATGGATTCATACATATCATTATAGGTTATGTAGTGACACTTGAGTCCCATGTATCTGGTTTATCCACCATAAGAATGATGGAGAATAAAAAAAATACCCCTACTATGTATGGTCCAAACCAATATATGAAGGTTTTTATATCTACATATTTCATGATTCACAAATTTATATCCAATAAATAGATACATGAAGATATTATATTCTGTTTTAAACACTTCTTGATTAAATGTGCCTCTATAGTGCGTTCGGTCATCTCAGGACCATGAGAGAAACAATTTCTCTTCTTTATTTCTCACACAATGATTATGAATGTTGTTGAGGGTATTCCCACACTAACAAAACAAGATGGTTTATGACAGGACCTCTACCACAAATTAATGGTTCAAAATAACACATTCCCTAATGTAGAGATCAAACATATGCAGAGAATTGACCTTTCAGAAACAAATATTAATGGATTAGTACCCTCAGAAGATATGATGTGATGATCGAATACCATATCCTAGTCCATCTATAATACAATATGCCCATCCCTGTGTATAGGCTAAACTGGCAATGGGAAATTTTGTTGTCTTAACCACACGATGTTAACATACATTAAAACTAAAAAACTATGTATGAATTGATTCCATTCTACCTAGGATATTTAGAGACACATTGACCCAAATCTTGGTCCAACCACCGCATTAAGAAAATTCGCCCCTTTTTGTGCATGGGTCTGACTGGAAAAAAGTGATTTCTAGAACAACATACACCTATATTCACACCTCTCCAAGATACATATTTAAGCTCGAATCCCATATCATGGTCCAGCCACCAAGAAAAGATGCCTCCCATGTGTATGGGTCATCCTGGATTCGGGAAACCCATGACTCCAAACCACAAAATGTTAAAATTCATGCCTAGTGAGTCTAAAACACATGACATTTAAATATATCGTAGCTCCAAAACAATGTACGACATGATCTGTACACCTATATGATACATTGTGATTCATGGATCCCATATCATGGTCTATCCATAATTCAATGCTACCTCCCCTATGTATAGTTCAGACAAGCATTGGTAAATTCATGATTTATACCCTTATGACATTAAACCGCTGTGAAAAATAGTCATAACCACAAGATGTTAAAATGTATGGTAGTTGGAGAACTATGTGTGGCATGATTCTAGATATGATGAGAAATTTAGTGACACCTTGGAGTTCCCATGTCAAGTCACATTGGAGAAAAATTCCCCATATCATGCATGGTTATGTGAATCTATGTAGAAGATTCCTAACCTTGATTACTATAATCTGGATTAGTCAAAAGCATTCCCTCCATTTACATTCGAGTCAGATCAATTTAAAGGATTTATAACCTTAAAACAAATCACTATCTAAATATTTCTCAAAAAACCAGATATATTATTTTTTCATTCATCGATCTCAATGCCTTAGGAAATCTCAGATTACCATAATCAACCACGACTATTAGAAATGGATTCCCAGTGTCACGCGAACACCTGTTTTTTAATATACACAAAATTACCATGTATCTCTATATATATTGACAAAAAAGGCCATGTCAACCAAATTAATGTTTTTCCTTAGGATAGGTTATTAATTTTTCCATATGCCTATTGGAATCCAAGCCTCATATCATCTATCCATGTATGGAGGCTCCCAAAATCATGGATTACACATTCTTCCCCCACTCATGTCTGGGGAATAGTAGGATATAAAATCTTGATTTTCCCATATTTACAGATAATTACTTTTATATTTCATCCCCAGAACAAGATGTTAAACTTTGTTGTCAATTTCTTTACAACATCCATCAATTGATATAATTATTACCCTCACAGGGTGTGTAGGGGTATTAGGATTTTCACCCAGGTTCCACCACCCCAAAATGATGAAATGTACCCCATATGTTTTAGCTAGTCCTACGTATGAAGGAGTGAACTATGCATGAATTTTTTTATTTGATCCCTATCTCTAGAGATACAAAGTGACACTTCTTTCCTATGAACCAAACTATGCTCTTAAATGCATATGAATTCAACTTCTTATGAAAATAAACTAAATTAAACGAAACTACACTTTTTCCATGTCCTCACTGCAAGAAAATAAATATATTAGCATACATCCTAATAGTATTATGTTACACTACAGGACAAGATGTCTGTGTTCTATGATGATAAAAATTGGTGTAGCATCCTGGGTATACAGTGATCCGATATTTTATTAATCCATCCCTATGGGGTGAAGTAATTCCTTTCTCTCTACTTCTTTCTCACTCTGAGAAAAGCTCATGTTGGCTTATAAATTATGGAAGGGTATTCCCCAGAAATCCCAAGAAAATAAATCCACAGGTCATGCTTTCATGACATTAAGAAGAAATTTAATGTATATCCTATCCATTAGGGGAAACTGAGTTCTAACTATATGACATTAAAAAGCATTGTAACCCAAATACAACTAATATTATCTAATTCATATGTCCAGGTCGGTCAAATTTAGGGATTTTGATTTCAAGGCACCCCAACCCTTGAAATTTGACCCTTCTCATGTAATTGAATCAAAATGTATCACCATGCATGTGAGGAAAATATTTTCATGAGAGTTCCCAACTCTATGGTTGATCACATCATGAAGATTCATAACATGTCTAGACATGTTTTTTTCTATCAAACTATGTCCATTGATTGATTTTGGAACCTCATATATATCCAAGGCCTTCAGATATTGAAATATAGTGTCCTGTGGACACTTTGTTTGATAATGAACACAATTCCCTATCAGCTCTGCATTTGTTTCCCACAAAAATGGCCTTTCATCCAATGGAAAATTCACCCTCATGAAAGGATTTTTCTGATTCTATACAATTAATGACTTCCAAGACCCATATAATCTCTCTTCATCTGAGATCACTTGAAACCATGACATACACATTCCATCCCATCATTGTTTTAGACATGATTGAACACCACATCCTAATCATACACTAATTAATTAGATCATCTACACTAATGTACTAATCAAATGACATTAAAACTTCTTGATTCTCAATAATAAATTTTACTTAATGGGTCCCAAAACAATAAGAAATTGTGTACCCTCTGTTCATTTACATGAAATGAGTCGGAAAAGAAAAGTCTAACATGAGGCCTACCTCATTGGTGGCCCAATGAACAAGAAAAATATCCCCCATTCATATGTATAAACCAAATCTACACATGGATAAATCTTAAAAGTATAATTTACATCTTTTTTCCTTCCATCAAATGATACATAGTGACATCTAAATCTCATATTTCTGGTCAGGATATGAAAAATAACTATCTCATCCCTTCCCACATAAGTGTAATACATGTGTAATAGAACAAATCATATGGATTGGATAAATATGGAACTACTTAATCTTGGTATTCCTAGTAAATTGCAACATGAAATTCCCCATATTATGTTCTGGAATACCTCCGCACACATCAAACAATGTGTCCAGAAATGTTTAAATCCCCATAACCATCCATGGCCATCAGAAATAGATTGATAATGTCATAAAGACGCATTTGTTTTACTATTCACACAACTCAATGATATCTATGCATATGTTTCCCAAAAAAATGGTCAATCAACCAAAGGATAATTCTCTATTAGGAGAGGCCTTTCCAACCTCTATAATTCGCTATGACCTTTAAACCTCACATCATACCCAGATTTCGGTACCCCCGAATTATAGTTTATATCATTCCCTTTTCCTCGTGCCTATGGTTGACAGAACATTATTGGTTCGACTGTCATGGAAAATGATATTTTTTACCACCTATATTTATTGTAAAAAATTCATGGAACCATAAGTCACAAAAGTCTCGGTTGTATGTTGTTAAACTACACTATGCAATTACCCTCCTCTGAACATTTCAAATTCATGTGTGGGTGGCTTCTATACTAGAACCTATGTAAATTCACCCATATTTTCAGATATAATTCCCTCAATAGGAAACTCACTATGGTCTTTAACATCTAAATAAATACAAATTTTTATAAAATGTTTTTGGTTATTGGATATGGGAGGTCAGTGTCATACGAACACCTGTTCTTGACTATGCATACAATAACCCGATGTCTCTACGTATTATGCCCACAAAAATAGAATGTCAACGAAAGGTAAATTTTTCCTCATTAGTGGTTGTTCATTCTTTTTTATGCTGTTTTTCTTCTAGGATCCCTTCCATGTTTCATATTTAGAAAAAAAAATCACGATCAAGAGAAATCCATCATCCATGTTTGGTGGCTATTAAAAAAATATCGGATAACGAGTTTTAATTTTGGGACCCTAACCCTACAAATCATGGTAAAAAATGTTCGACGAAAAACATCAGTTTTGGTCAAAGCTGTTTGACCATGAACATCAATAATGATGGTCAGTTTGAATGATTTTCAACTACCAATGAAATAAACAAAACTCTCTTTGATGAATACTGGAAAAGGGAACCCATGATAAAAGATAAGTGCCAACTCAGTAAACCTATTATATCTATGGTTTTGGATAAAATATTGTGCAACAAAAAATATCAATATACACAAATCTTATTGGGTTGAAAACCTTCCAACGGTGGCCTAAGAAAAAGGCTAAGTATAACTATTTAGACCACATCATAATGTTTTGAGATTGATATTAGGTTAATAAATGAAAAGACACAAATAATGTAGGTTATTTCCTGTGACCCTATCAATAGTCATGATACATCCATTAAACCCCCTATTTCAGGAAACAATTTGATCATTATTCGATCATTCATATTAATACTGCTTCTACATCGAAATAGCCTCCTATTCATCCTGATCGGAGTCCATTCTATTTAGGGGAATTTGTAGTGTCCTAAAAACCAAAAGGGAATTCAAATAGTCCAAAAAATTGATAAAGAATTACAAATCATGATTTATTATGGATTTGAGAAGAAGTTTTAAGAATCCAATGTTGGAGAAGTGTTTTGAGTGGTCCGTGCACTGAATTCCAAGAATGGTACGTCGGTGAAATTAACATCAACCCAATAGTAATCTAGACAGCCTGTGAAATAGATGGCTAGAAGGCATTAATAATGAACCAGGCCACCACAAATTATGTCATTGGTGGAATAAAGGTAAGAAATTTCCACCCGTGTATGACCTCCTGTGAGGCCTGTCATTGGTCAAAACGAGACTGAGCTCTATGCTACGCGAACCTCTCCCACAAAGAAAATACTTCTTTCTCATGGTAAATATGAAGGAATCCCAAAAACAGTATAATTCAGTCATGGGAATGATGTGGTGATTATCATCGCCATGAACTACTATCGCCACAAACCACTGTTGCCACATTCCTTAGTCCCGCAAACCACGATTTTCCAAGTCATCCACAGGCAGGATGAGATTCCCATGGGATTCCACAAAAGGTGGCATGTGACCCATAGATATAGTATGCTATGAACCCTATAAAATAACATCGATGGGATCTGAGAAAAATATCATATTTTTGGGGGAGCATGGAATTCACATATTAAAGTCTTTGAAGAAAAACTATCAATAAACTACGAAATCATGAACTATTTACAACACGTTTCAACATGCAGCATACTGTGAATGGAAGAAAACCTAATAATAATGATGAATTTATCATGAAAATATTTGGTGAAACACAAAACGTATTCCCTTTCTAGATGAACATCTTTTGAACTGGACGATCAATGACCCTTCTGTAATCTGACGTATCACATAGCGCATCGCTATACGAACGAATCCTTGCACTGCTTAGAACCACCCAATGCGGATAGAAACTGGGGCAGCATACCACCACAGTACACAGTTGGAACCTCCACCCACATATAAATGAACCATGTAGAGGTTACACCACCTAGTATGATAAAATGGTACATGGAATGTGGTACCTTCAGGCTTTCCACTTTTCGGTCCCGATAATGCTCTACCATTTCCATCCCATCCTCCACATCCTATATGATAACCATTCCATCAACATTCATACAAAGAATCGTCCAAATCCACCAAAATCATTTGATAAAACTATTTTCTACATCATCATGTCCTTATATGGTTTTATAGCCACAATAAGTGGCATAACGTGGGTAATCATAAAAAAGTTATGGACCCAAATAATTTCATTATGTTTACATTCCAATGGAATAAAAGGTCACATCCATTTAATAATCATGTGATTCTCTCAGTTCTAGCGATCAGGGTTAATCACATGATCTTCCACTCAATGAGGGATAGTGAAGTGTCAAATGAGTCATCCTGGTCTTCCCTTTTATGAAGGGAAATTTCTCTCCCCATTCCCAAAACTCATTTCAGGGCACTCTCCCTGAGTTAAGTCATTTACCATTTAATGGGATGTGGCACTCTATCCCCTCTTAGTCATATCCCGAGACATGTCTAGATAGATTTAGAAATGTGATTCTCTAGGATATCAATGTAACATATGAAATTGGGATATTCAAAGACACTATCTCTCACTCCATCTGGGATCCAATACCTTTTATTAGTAGATGATGCGGGAAAAGTGATTTTCAGATATATTTCATTCTCTTATTTCTCACACTGAGCATAAATCACATGTGAATAATGTACGGTGGTGATAGTGACATATGAATAGACCCAAGAAATGGAAATCCTCCTAGGTTTAATCCCCAACCAAACCTTCATATCATCAGAAGTTTAGATCATCCTCATGGATCCAGAAACAAGGACCTCCTATTAGGTATAATCCCCAAATTCAACGAACTACGATAACTTTGATTCCTTCTCAAGACACGATATATAGGATGTCTCCCTATATCTCATGTTCAAGGGACAATACCCTTAAAATTTCATCCCAATAAATATCCACTAATCTCATTTGGGAACCATATTCATAAGTAATCTCTGGCTTAATTCTCTAAAATGGAAGCTCCCATGCATAATCCCCAATCATGCCTCAAAATAATGCATCATATAAGGTGTAAGTCCCATATCAAAATAAAAAACAAGGAATTATATTACTATCATTAGGATACATAAGAAGACCATATTATTGGTTTGATCAATAAATCTGAACTATCTTGATTCCCCTTGGATGACAATAAACTCCAAGGCGCCTCATCATATGGAAAAACTCATAATCATCCCGACAAAAGAGAATGGAAACCCTAATATGTCTGTAAAAGTTTTACAACGATGAATAACCAAAAATACATGTAGATATATTTTTCACTGGAGATCCTAGGACTCCTACATATGATTTTATTTCTGAGCATGTATTTTTATGATATAGAGACATTGGGGTAATTTAGAGATAGATTCTTGGGATTTAACCAAGGATTCTAAAATCAATAGACATTGTTTAAATCTAAACAGAGTCTCGTAGTATGAAATAATTTCCCCCTAAAAGGGTGTTATGAGCCCAACATCCCATCCCATCAACCAATGGATTCATTATGTTTCATTGTCTACATCATTATCCAACGAGTGATTTCCATTGGAATGAAGGTCCATGAATCTTGGATAAAAGGGTCGTTGGGTTTTTCTAGCTGTGTAAATAAACCCATTGGAGACCATCCAAGTACTTCATACCCAACATGACATGATTAAACAAAATAATTAGCCCACACAATAACCCCCTGAGTCTATTCAATAGTGGAACTTCATTTGCAGTATAAAAAGGACCCACTGACCAGTCCCAGGGTAACCTCTCGCCCACAAAAAATTGTAAGAAGCGTATCCAATCGAAATAGTAACTTTAAATATTGGAATGAATAGGATGTAGAACCTATATAGTGGAATTATACTCTCGTATCAACTCCTCTTAGACATATTTATAAGACCATATGTTTCTAGGAATGTGGAAGATGTTTTTATCATCAACAACAAAACTAGACATAGGGTCATCTCCTATAATACACTCATGTACCGAAAAACCATAGTAATATGATAGATTCATCATCATAAATATATCCAAAAGTGAAGATGACATCTATAATGATGTGATTACAAAATTTCCATGATTATCCATAACCTCTAAATAAATCTTTGGAAAATGTTCAGATGTTTCCATGAATTATTAGATTCTAAATCAACGTTATTTTGATTCCACCTAGTAAGAGTATCGTCAATAACATTTCACGTTCCACCCATTTAAGGTAGATCAATGTCGATGGATTGAAGGTATTCAACCAACCTTCATTTATTGATATTAATTTCACATTGTTTAAATATGTATGTCATTATTTTTCAGTCTGTATACAGTAAAAACAACTATTCTAGTTAAGAATTCATCAAACAATGCATGGAGTTACAAAAATCAGTTATTCAATATCATACACCAGGTAGTTCCTCTCCTGTGGGATCAACTGAAGAGGCCTATAAAGAAAAAATCAATCCTAATATTTTTTAACTACACCAACCCTGATGTCAAATAAATCAAAAAAATATATAACTTTTTAATAAATTTAGATGAATCAAGAGCATCATTAATGTCAGTCTCTCTTTCAGCTTCGGAAAGGTTCTATCACAATTTTCAGTCCATATCAATATTATAAACATCTTGGTCAAGCAGTTACGAGGTGATGTAATGAATTATAAGTCTTTAATGAAGATCATTTAATAACTATAAATTCTTAATAATAATCAAATATTGAATTCATAAATTGGAATTTCCGAAGTATCTACAGATCTCAGCCTTTTGATGTCAACTAATACTCTGTTCCTATTGATACAATGACATTATAATTGAATATAAGCCATTAAAAAGTTTAAATTCTTGATCATTGAATGTAACTATTGATCTCTCATTTCATATAAAATGTTATCATGATGTTTTTAATGGTCATGTAATTTTTTCCAATGAACTAAGATATAATCCACATAAACCACCAAAAATGAATCTATATAATGGTAGATAACCCGTTTAATCAATTACATGAAAACTGTTGGTGAATTCATGTGAAATAATGACATTAATAACTACTAATACATCCCATATCTTCTAGAAAAGTTTTTATGTGGTATATCTGATGGTCTGACATGAACATGATGATATCCTGATCGCAGGTAAATCATAGAGAAAACTACTGATCCTTGGATCTAGATGAAAAGATCATCTATTCGAGGAAACATATCCTAGTTCATCCATTAGAAGGGTTAACCGACAGTAATCCACTTAAGGTATAAGGATTGAATCATCTATATATTTGAAAAGGGTTGATGAAACCCACATTGAAGAAATAAGTTTTATAAAACCATTACCATCCCAATACTCTATATTCCTCGTGAGCTTCTATAACTCAATAGTTCCCATCTAGTAATGAGTTACGTATATAGGTGAATCTCCTGAAACTATAATAGTGTAAAACTATACCTCTATCTAATTAGGTATTCATAAAAATATTACATTGACAGGTTCCATTAATCAATCTAAAACTTGAGGGAAATATTCTAATCATGTTCCCTTATCATCTAGATATAGGCTACAAATTTAGGGTATCACTCACCCATCCCATGATTCTTTAGTATAATATACCTCTCCCAAAGACGAAATTAATATTTCTGAATAAAATTCATGCCCCATGGTGATTTTAATGTCACTATTAAATTATATACATCAACATAAGCATGAAATTGAACTAACCAATCCATCAAGATAATTATATATCTCTACAATAACTAAGAGGTCATATACTAAGATACACCCACCAACATCAAGTGTGTACTTACTAAACTTGAGAAAACTCATTTAAAATATTCTAAATAGATTATTATGTGTCATAATGCAATACAAGAACAGATTATTGAGTCTATGTTCCTCTACAATGGGAATATTTATGAAATAATGTGAAGAAACACTATTGAAAATAATAGATATTAAAGTATATGCTACTATAATTTTATATCTCAATTTATAAGGATCAACACTCTTATCCTTAGGTGTCTATTTGACTTCATAAATATGTTCTTATCTATGGTAATGTGATATAGAATGTATACATCAAAATGATTTCTCTTATGGTATTGTATGTGTATTTTCTAGTCACCTCTGCCAAGACCACCACCTCCACCTAATTATTATGTCATAAATTATATCCACACATGATGAGATGTTGTGAACCATACCAATGAATGTGGAGTCAATGAATACCCTCTCTAACAGAATACTGATGGAATAAACCACACAATAGAGATGAAGATTACCCGTCTTTTTACAAGATTGGAACTAGACAATGTCCAATATAGTCATCGGTTTCAAGTGTACTTGTCTAGAACATAGATAACACCTAATATATCTAGATTATTGTCCACATTAGACGTTAATGCCACCATTTTTAATATCCAAGAGATGATTTCTACTATTGGTTTTGGTAGTTTTAGATATAGGTGTTAAATAACCCTCTCTCACACTGCCATGATCTCTCATGATATTCTCTATAATCATTGCATGATTAACTATCCTAGATTTAGTAGTAACTTGATATAAAATAAATTTAAATTGAATTTCATTCATGAAACTATCTATTAATTATCATATAATTAGATACCTCATCACCTATAATAATGGGTGTACAACTATTGAGCTAAATAAAATATAAAACACAGTTCATGTATGGTAATGTTCCCTACACAAGGATCATTAAATCTCTAGCTGAATCGGTCCTAAATGAGTTTTTATAGAAATAATGACAATGTATATCCAAAAATCTTCATATTCCATAACCTAATCATAAAACATATGAGTAATAACATCTCACAATATTTTTGAGGAATCTAGAAGAATATAAATAAAATGCATCACTATCCTATTAGGATGGGTCATAAGATTTTCAGAAAACAACACCATGGCCTCTATCCATGACACTGCATCTTGTGTTATTTTATTCGCCCAATGCATATCTACTTTTTGTGGAAGAAACTACTTATTCATCTCGACCATAGTCATTTATTGTCACAATTATAAATGAAAAGTGTTCATACAACATATGAAACCCTCTTGAAATAATACATAAACACCTAGATCATGTGTAACTAGTGGTTCACCTGGTTTTTTATGACACATGTCCCACCAACATTGAAAAAATATCATCATCACCCCCTAGAGCGTGACTAAATTCCATCGTGGTGTCATATATCAATAATGATAAAATACTCTCCTCGATACCATATTTAACTGATGCTTCAACCATATATATATATATATTAAATAGAATGGTAAAAGACTAATTGTATTAGATTAACACCACTCTTCCTATTCCTAAAATTGATGCTGTTCGATGTACAAATTATATGAAAAAAGAGGAATTGTATACATCTCATTGCTAAGGTTAGTTTCGGGTCAATTACTCTACTATATTCATAGGACCCCGTATATAGAGTTTCAAATGAATGTTATATAGGAAATAAAATATTATATTGGAATTTTAATACATATTTAATGGTGATCATTTTATTTAAATTCATAAACATAGTAGTTTATAATATCATGTTCATATATATATATATTAATATATATATGTATAAATATATCTAAGTCTAATTAAATGAGTTGTCATTCTAAATTAATAAAAGACTATACAGATAATAAATTTAGATTGGATTCCAATTAACAGAAATGGATTATTTAACTTCTCTCTAGATTAAATGTTAACATAAAATCATGTAGATAGAAATAAAATAACCTAAACAAGTTTTCTGTAATGCACATAGTAATATATACAAAGAATGAAATATTTACGATATTTAATCTTGAAGTTCCTATAATGATGCCTTAATAAACATGTCATTTCCAAATCAACCATGGGTAAAAATAAAATAGTCTAATGGAACATAAAACATCATGCTAATAACCGAACAGTGAATTCAAGGCAATTTTATCAAACAATGTCCACAAAAACAAGTCCCACAATAGAAAATAAGTCATTTCACTATATATGGGTAAGCTACTCTCAATCATTTTCTATTGATATATTTTGATGCGTTATATTTCTATTTTCCACTATCCAAATTAGTAATTCAATGAAATAAAATAAACGAAAAACATTTTCATACTGGTTTGTTACATCCAAAACTCAGTTCACTCAAATGTAATGTAACTCGATTGGACACATGACCTCACGCAAGAATCCCCATATGTCGGAGGCCTAAGTCTATTAATTAGGATCAATGATGGAATAGTGGGGAGATTATACCCTCATTATCATAGTGTATCACCATGTTATTGTAATATAAATAGATAGTTAATAATTAAAGACAACTAATTAAATAAATAACAATCATCCTTTGTAAAAATAACCAGTCAATCACATCCATTAATTTCATATAAAAAATTATGTCTAGGGAATGATATAAAAAAGGATATTCCTAGGGATTATGGAAACATGAAAATGAATCATGTTGTAAAAAAATAAAAACAAATGACAAATGTATATATCTAGTATCATTACAATCATCTTCTTGGTCCTCCTTCGTCTCATGCCATCCTAGAATGGTTATAATATTTCGATATCATGTTTCTTTCCCTTGTCCCTACTAGAATCCATGATGTTTTTCATCTTATTTATATGGGTATGATAAAATATTGGTATGAAACCTATAGTTGTGATTAATACCAACCATCCCATGAGTGTATAAAAAAGAATTTTTCATATAATAGTGAATGTTGTAAATGAATTGTAGTAGGAACAAACCCACATTGGTCAATGATACCTAGAGAACATGTCCAATGCTCCATGATTCTTTCGAGGATAGAATGTTTATGATTATTCATTCAATCATGAATTAATTTCAAATAACATCTTGGGACCTAGAAAATTTCCAAACATTCTCTCATGGATTATATATTAGAAATATACATACTAATAAGGCCATAATAAAATCCAAGAATTTGACCGAATCCAAACATCATTCATTGGTTTGGTAGACACATCATATAATAAATTCATTTCAAAAATCAAATGTAAACGGATCACATCCAAGGTGTTCCTAATTTGGAACCATGATATCACTTATAGAATATTTTAAACCAATCACCTTAAAATCCCATTGAAGGAAATCTTCACATAAAACCTTTTATATCACTTTCTATTTTATAATATCACCAAACTATGGGTATATCCTTGGATTCCATGATAGGTAATCCATGTGATCCACATAGCACATAATAATTATCTATCCTTTCTTTCTTTTATTTGTTGTGAATATAGGGTGTCCCTATATCACCCAGGGCTTAATAATAGTCTACCCTCTGTGACCATCATTGGTAATCTTCATATGGAGTGAAAAATTTATTTTTCTGTATATAATAAAGATACAATCTGATTTCATCCCTGATGATTATATTTTATCCTTTTTTCATGTATAGTGAATAATTAATTCATTACAGATCTCAAAATTAATTAATCACGAGGTTTCCATTTAATGAACTATAAGTTGGAACCAATCTCTCACCCTCGTCATGAAAATTTTAATTTTCATTAGAACAAAGACAAATCATACCATTTAAGTTTAAATTTATAAAAATATAATATTCCATTAATATAATCAAATTTTCTCACCATGAAGGTGGTTTAAATCATAACATCAGAATAGAAGTCTTATCGTCACATGAATCCTACCATTTATCATAATACTTAATTTTGGTTTTAAGGAACAAATCAAGACATTGATATAGTGAATAATGATTAAACAATAGGGAAATGGATATCCATTTCCATTTTCATTCAACTCAATTGACATGTCAACCAAATAATTTGACATTAAAAACAAATGGTTAAAAGACAAACCTAAAGAGGATAATCAAACTCAAGGTCTTATCATAGTGGTTTTATATGATTTATAAAAGAAAACGAAGGTTCTTCAATTCAATTTCCTTAACCTCTGATGATATATAAATGGGTCTCATTGGCCACTAATCTCAACCCAAACCATTATAATTTAATAATAAATCCATTTAATACAAATATATCTATATAAATATGATACACAAAAAAGGTGTAAATATAAACACCAAGACATTATTAGAAAAGAACGATACCACCAACCATTATCTTAGTTATGGATTTAATGTTCATTTATGGCCTATAAATTTGAAAAATTGGGAGAAATTTAACAAATAAAAAATTTCCATGAAAATAGGGAATATGATCTCTCACCAAAATTACTCCATTAAATAAAATATATATAATGGAATGAACAAGAGGAATAGATATCAGACTACTTGATATCCAAAAAGACCAACAAAAAGTGATTTGGATTCTAGATGTTGAAGTTACCACATATCCAATATTTTAGTGGGGATATTCAAATGAAAGAGTAGGAGAAGCAATGCATCTAGTGAAATGAAATATAAAGGTAGAGTTAAGAATAATTATATGGAAAATGGACCTTCCACTAAAAACATAATGGTTACATGATTTGGATTCAGAGTTGGTCAAACTGTTTGAAAACATTATGCATCCTACAATTTAGGAGACACACCCCACACTACCTAGAGTACATGGTTAGACAAACCATGTGAATCCCATATACACTATTTGTCTGAACCATGAATGACGAAAATTCCCATTAATGGTTAAAATACTGATGGGAATCCTTCTTGGGACTCACTTTTTTAATTTTAGTGTTATCACTAAGAATTTGTTAACTATTTTCCAATATTATTTTCCGAATAACCTGATATCATCTATCCAAAAATGATTATATCCTCTAAAAACATTACATAGACCATGTGGAAAATAAATAATGATAGCATAATGAGTTTAAAACATTATTTGAAGGACAAAAAAATTATATAAAAACTGGGTTCTTACATGTATACAGAAGGATATATGATACACGAAAGATAATGTGGTCTATGTTTTATGGGAAATCCACCAAATTTATAGAGCTATATGGGGACCTACTAATGTAATTAAAAATAATTATCCTCATTTGTAAGTTCCAATGTGATGAATTTTGTGTTCACAATTCCTTTTATGTGGGATATAATGTAACACGCTATGAATTTATAAAACACATTTTTCCAAATGAATTCAATATTTTAATTATTTCATCACATGTTATACTAAAAATAGAATGAATAATAATAAAATCTTATTTTACCTTGTGTTGAGTGAAACTTTGTTTAGCTTGTGTTACACAAAAAACCAGGTTTAAACAAAATCTATCCTACAAAGAAAGTGTTATTATCTAATATGATACTTATCTCCTATACATTGGAATTGTTGGTATGAATCATATTAACTAATTTATGTAAATATATGGTTTACACTTGTATATGGAATGAATTTATTGAAAATTAGTTAAACTATTTTAAAATAAGTGGATCATTTTTTGAGGAACAATTTTTATGTACAAGAATACTTTATGCCTAATATTTTTTTTAAAAAATGAATGTTAGTAAATAAAAATAATGGAATTAAAATATTATAAAGGATATTTACTTTTATCCATTGATGTTTTCTATTTTCAAGATAATAGAAAAAAATAAATCCAATTTTACATTAAAAAGAAGTATTTTTCTAAAAAGTAGTTTTGTCACATTCTGAACACATACAGTAAAATTATGTATTCCCACATTTAGAATAGTAATTTGAAAAAAAAATATTTTTTAATAATAATTTGTAAAATTTTATTGGGGTGAATATTTATGAATTCATTGAAAAGATAAATCATTCCCTAAACAAAGAAAAATATTGATCTTTATTAAAAACGGTTATTTATATTAAAAATTTAAAAATCAAAAAAATATTTTCATAAACACTTGAAATTAATTTTTTTTTCAAATATTTATCTAATAATTAAATTCATTTCATTTTAATTAGTTTTATAATGATGGTTGATATAATTTTGTTCAAAATTTTGGTAATTTTCTCTTTGGAAAACCACCTTCTGATCTTATTGGAAAGATTCATTTAAAATTAAATATTTCCTCTTAAATGAATATAATATTGAAAAAGGAATCATAATTGGGGGAAAATAATATATATTATTTAATACCATCAATGTAATTTATAACAAATTTTAATTCAAACAATATTAAAAATTACTAATCGTGTATGATGTTAAAATAGGCTTACTAAGAGTTTAAACAAAAATGTAAACGTGATAAATGAACTAAAAATATTCCCAAAAACATTTTATTTCCATATCTGGACATTATAACCACTAAGTATCCAAAATGTCAATTTTTTATTCCATTTTTCATGTGAAAACTTAATTTACACCTTTCAATTTTAAAAAATTAAAATAATGCCACACACCTCACTTATTAAGAGCCTCCCCCAGTACTTTTATATTCATTGATAAAAAACTCTATGAATCATCCCCTAAGAACCTATATTCCTTTATAAGATCCATAATCTCATACATAAATCCTTATAAATATAAAAAATTTGACCATGGATGTATTTCGGTGAAATCCATATAGGTTACTTAAAGAATAGTAAACATTTTTCAATAAGTGTTTTTATTTTATTTATTCTTCTAATTCCTAAAAATCATCATCAAATATGATAATATTAAAAAATAAATAATATATATATATATATATATTATTTTAATTGAATATTATATTTCCATATCCTCATCCATCAAATGGTATATAAAATAATCATCCACTTTTATGGGAGACTATAGCCTCATAAACCGATATTAACTGTTTTCCATCACCACATCTCAATAATGAATATAATGATGGGTGACACTAAATTCCGTCAAAGAGTCTAAAAAATATATGACGAATAGAATACATTAGAAAGAAAAGGATAAAATACATAAAGAAAAGTCAAGAATTTCAACTGCATGAGTTTTTGGTCACCTTAGTCTTTCCCAACCTCTATCGATGCGCAACCCACTTGCGCGCCTTCAATATGTAACGAAAACTGCTTGTGCGCCCCAATATAGAGTGCATGTCACATGTGTGCCAAATAATCTTTTTCCCAATGTCACTTATATTCTTATAAATAGACCCTAGTGGCCATCATTTGTACGGACGAATTTCCTCAAAGCTCATTTACTGATACAGTTTCCCTAGTACTTCGCCCCAGTCTTCTGAAACATTCAAGGTAGTTCTTTAACACCTTGATCAGAGGATTGAAGGGAGGATTGTTGGACTTATGTCCTTTTAGTGTTTGAAAAACATAACACTTGGCACCTAAAGATCCCAACCTACCAAAATCAGAAATACTTATTTGCCGCCCATTCCTCCCATAGGAACTTGAGCACCCCACTTCTCGGATAACCTGTGAATACTCTTGAAGGATTGAGAAAGGTATTTCTCAAGTATTAACATATATGAATTTCATCACTAAATGGAACACCAGTTCTCCCAAGTGTACTTGCGTTCCTATACTTGCATGGCCTTACCTACTTGGTCACCCCTCCTCGATTAACATAATTTATTCACTCTCTTCAGTCTAAAAGTTGTCATGCCTTCCTCGATTACATTCTTGGAAAATGTTAATCTTCCTTGGATCCCTTATCTTAAAGGGATTCTATTAATACCACCACCAAAACCTCATGACTTAATAAACCATTGAGAAAAGAACATCAGTGTGTCTCCTATTTGGGTTTGTATTTCCACAGTTAGAGGTTTCCAACATTTGTTTCACAATGGGGTTAGGATTCATGGAGTGCCTTTGGGTTTGTATTTCTATAGTCACATGGTCCTCTCTCCATGAAACAATGTTGGGAATTTCCCAGTTTGGAAGAGGGAAGGGTCCTTGCCTCTCCCTTCTCAAAGAGATGACCTGGAACCTCGGGTCTCTCTCAGGGGAATATATGGTTCATATATTATTTTCCTTTTAGAAAAATTAAGGAGAAATCTCTCATCCCCTACTAGGATAATTTTTAGGAAAACCATCCAAGCATAAGCCCATATCCTTTCTTCCATGAGGTGGCATCATTTCTCTTCATCTCTTATTCAGTGCCAATGACCATAGGAGAGATGGCCACATGGACTTTTTTTACCCTTTCCATCACTCATTGGGCTTTTTCACCATTGGAAGCCATCCTGGGGTGTGATTTCCTAACCTCAATTACCTAGAGTTGGTGATTTATTACATAACATTGGCAGGATACAAGGAATAATTTCTTGAAAGACTGATCAGTTTAGTATTATTGGAAACAATATACATACATAAGTTCAAAATTACAACTCGAAAAGAAATAAACCACTAATTTATATCATTAAAAACATCCAAGCCTCCTAGATTATGCCTGGAAGTCACTAATAACTAACTTTATCATATTCTGTGGGAATAAAACATAAGAAAGCGGTGAGCTCAAACACTCTGTAAGGGGAAGCAATACAACGGAAGATAGCCTAAACATTAGTCATGGTTAATAATTAAAAACACATTCCTTTAAAAATAATAAACATTAACATTTTATAGCAGGAATGTGAACTGAGTAAATAATTCCATAATAAAATATATTCATTGGTATTCTTCTAGTCTAATAACTACATGAACCATAATAATTATTTTCATAATGAGGGTATGTATAATGCCAGTCATTCTGAAACATCTTGTCAAGGCCTCGACCAAGATGTCTAAAAATGATTTAGGCCTCAGCCAAACCATATATAAAATTTGGAAAGGCATCGGCCAATTCCACGTATTATTATCTCATGAGACCTACCGATGCACCAAGGAGCTATAGTGGGCTCCACCCGTCACATACTATGTCCATTGCCTTCCTCATATGAAAAGGTTAAAACATAACATACACATTCGAATTAAAAGTTTCGTACAAAATGTCAATACATTAACCATAAACCATGAATGGTATAAAAATAACACATCCATAGTCAAACATATCACAAAACCTTAAATACAATATGGAATATTTTTATCATAATAAATAAACTTGAAACAATTGAAATTTTATCTATGGATGTTGACATAGATGACATCAAAACTATTTGAGAGAAATATCTCTTTTTTATTTTGAAATCATTTAAGAGTCACATAATTAAAGAAGAAAAAATTTATTTTTAAAATATTCTAATAATCTTGTAAAGAAAGATTCAATGATGTTATAACAATGAAAAATAGCTGCACCCGCCGTGTAAGTTAAAAAAACATTCTAACCTTAATATTGTCGAAAATGTCTTAAAGTATGTTGTTTGGAAAATGATTGAGATATTCCTTTCAAAAAATATAAGGTCAAATAAGGGTAAAATTACATTAATAAATAGTTTAGTAAATAGTAAAAGAATTTTTTAAAATACATTTTTATGAAAACACAGATTTGGATGATATATATGTCCCATTAGATACATACGTAAAAACAACCTCAGATAATAAAGAGATTGTGAAATTAATCATTACCTAATACTTTCACTTCATTGAGGGTACGTTATACTCATATATAATAGTTAAATGGTTGTTATTAAATTATACATGAACCATATACATAAATAATATTTCATATATGATCTTATAATATTTCTTTATTAATAATACTTTTGTATTATCGTCGTTTTAGGAGTTAATTTATTTTTTTCCCTTTATATATTTTGTTACATAATCCTTGTTTGTTATGGATATGATATATTTTATTCATAACCAGAACGATATTATGTTATTAAACATTATTTTTAATCATAAAATGAAAATTATTCATGAATTGTTAAGATGAGAAAATGAATCTCATCGTGTTTGTGGAGACGGTAATCCGTACGTACGCACGAGCACTAATATCATTATATTGATGGAGAAATCGTTTGTATTGGATAGTATATAAAATATATAGAATCATCAACATGTTATATTTATTATTTACATTAGTAATACTCATTAGTATACCCATCCAAATAATGAAGTGTTTGAATAACAAACTACACCACGTCGTGGAGACGGTAAGCCGTACGTACACACGTTTGGTGAGTTTGTCATTTATTGTATCGGTATAATAACGAATATAGTTGTAACTTATTTATAATGAAGTCACATTCTGTATAAGGTATTGGATTTATTAATTTGGTATGGAAAAAATAAAGAATGTGGAAGTGGAAGAAGACAAGTAATTGAAAGAAGGTGGCGACATTATTACCTCTACTTCGTGTGTTTTCTATTGAGTTGATCAAATGGGATTCATAGGTTGGATTTATGATCAAATTATGGCTTCTATGTGGATATGAGTGATGTTGGGAGGATATTTTGGCAGGATTTGTCTGAGAAAAAAGGATTTAGAGGTGTGAAATTAAGAGAAGGAGAAGTTCCTTTTTATAAGAGAGGTGATGGTAACTTTTGGAAAACCTGGAAATATTATTTTACAATAAAACCATTTTCAGTTTCTAATGGCTCCAAAAAGAATTATTGAAAATCTAATGTCTGGATGGGTCAAAACCCTCTCAACCAATATGTTTTATACATGTTTTGGTAATCATAACAACCTTATCTTAGGGATTTAACTCTTAAATAAATAGTTTGACATTTATCATTTATATTTGTATTTTTATATTATATGGTTAATTAATGTACTATAACAAGCCAAGAGAACCTCAAGTGTTTCATTATTAATATATATAATATTATATATGTTTGTTGGCCAAACCATAGATTTTTAAGAATATATATCACATAATAATATAATATTTGTTTTCAAAACACATTTATGTCATGTTTGAATCTACTTAGTATTTTGTTTTTGTTAAATTCATAAAAGCACGATTAATTGGAAATAAATTCATTTAATAAACCCTAATATGTCATTGTAACCTATGAATTAGTGGAATTTTTCAGAAGTCTCAAATTATATTTATTTGTATATTTAAAATATCAATTATTTTAATCACTCATTGATATGTAATTACTGTATCATCATTTTTTCATAAATAGATTTAATTATATAATGTCTAAAAATTATAAATAAAATATCATTATGTAGAAAACAATTTATATTTCTAATGAATATTTATAGTCAAATTTTTCTTATGTGTAACCCTATATTAAGAAAAATTAACTATTAAAACTTGAGATTAACTCTTTTAACTCTTCTTTAAATTAAACAATAATAATTGTCCTAATATAATCCAGGTGGACTAAAAGGATCATATTTTATTCCTATGGTTGTTTTTTGTCAAATTACCCTTATCAAATAGAATTAGGACATGTGTTAGGGTAATAATAATACCATTTTTACCTTTAATTACTCTATTTACATTTAACAAGGGAAATTAATAGTTAAAAGTTACTATTCACCAAGAATTATTTTCATCTTATTGAATCGCATTTTATTTACTCATATCAACCGTGTCTCTTATATGTTTGAAATATAAATACTAGAAGCGGTACAATTAATTTTTATACAAATTTGCAAATGCTCATGGGAGGTGGGTAGATGAGGGTAAAAAGTCCTATAAAATTTTTATATATCTAAACTTATAATAAAGTGACTCCAATGAATTAAATTTAACTTATATAGGTATTATTTACCTATTTTTACCTAAAATAAATTTAAGTAAAATAAATAATTATTTAAATAAAAAGTCATTTTTAACCAATTACATAATGTTTTCACTAATCATCAAAAATTGAATGTTTTCAGAAAAATTCAAAAAAATAACCATAAGCTAATTTTGATATTTTTAATTCAAAAATGAAGTCCAATTTGTAAAATAAAATTTATAAAATTTTAAAAAGTGGGTATTACTATTCATAACGGCTAGTTTGATTGGTTGAAATGTGTTAGAATAACGAAGTTGCGTACAATGCAAGCTATAACATTATTCAAAGGGAAATGTACCATGGAAGCTTGGGGTGTTACATTCTTACCCCCATTAAAATAATTTTGTCCTTAAAATTTCTAGAATAATACCACACAAAAATATTTTGGTGGTTCTATGTCATATGTTCCTCTGGTTACCATGTTGCCTCTTCCATCTTATGGGTTTTTCATATAACATTTACCAGACGAGTCATCTGTTGTCTCAACACTTGTTCTCTAATATCAAGAATCATGAAAGGTTCTTCACAATAATACAGATCAGGTTCTAGTTCAAATTCCTCATAGGTGAGTACATGTGTTAGGTCAGGCATGTATTTTTTCAACAATGATATGTGGAACACATTGTGATCTTTGGAGAGACTTGGTGGCATTTCCAAACAATAAGTTATAGTGCCAATTCATTCTAGAATTTTGAAAGGTCTGATGTACTTGGGACTTAATTTTCCCTTCTTAATGAATTTTATAACTCCCTTCCATGGAGATACCTTCCGGAAAATAAGATCTCCTTCTAGAAATTCCAAATCCTTCCTTCTGTTTTCTGCATTTCTCTTCTACCAACATTGAGCGGCTTTGATGTTGGTTTTCATAAAAATTACCTTTCCATCATTTCCTCAACAAGTTCTGGCCCTACATTTTTATCTCAACAACATTATCCCAACACGTTGGTGTGTGACATCTCTTTCCATATAACACTTCATATGGTTCCATCTATATACTTGAATGGAGGCCATTTTTATAAGAAAATTATACCGTAGGAAAATATTTATCCCACTTACCCTGAATGTTAGGTGTGTAAGATCTCAATATGTTTTCTATGGTTTTAATAGTTAGTTTTGATTGTCCATCATTCTGGTGGTGGTAGGCAGCGCTCAAACAAAGTTCAATATCCAAGGATTTATGAATACTTTTCCATAATCTTGATGTAAAACAGGTATTATGATCAGAGACAATTGATATGGGTACTCCATTAAGTCTTACAACTTCATTAATATATAGTCTTGCTAAAAGTTTAAATGGAAAATCTTCTCTCATAGCAAGAAAATCTATTGACTTGGTAAGATGATAAAAAATGACCAATATTGCATCATTCCTTATAGGAGTCTTTCGTAGCCCCATGAAAAAGTCCACTATAATATCATCCCATTTCAACTCAGGTATGGGAAGAGGTTTAACAACTCCTATAGGATGTTTTCTTCCATCATTCACTTATAGTAAAACCATACATCTTGACACAAAATCTGCAATCTCCCTATTCAGGTTGTCCCACCAAAAATGTTCCTACAAATATCTATACTTCTTGGTTCTCCCAAGGTGTATAGAGAAATTAGAGATATGAGCATCATCCAACAATTCCCTTTTTAGATCATGTATATCTGGAACACAAATTCTCTTCCCAAATTTCAAAATCTCATCTTTATATATGATGTCGATCAGTCTACAATCATTCGTAGAATTAATTTTCTTTTTTGAAACTCTTCATCATCAGCCTAAGAACTTTTTATCCTTCATATTATGATTATTTGGCCACTATTTGAAGAAGTATCAATGTTTCACCTTCCATGGTTATTACAATATCCATTTTTACTAGATCCATGTACATAAGATCCCTTTCAACTAACATTTTATTCAGAACTCCATGATCCTTTCTGCTCAAAGCATCTATAGCCTTATTTTCCTTCCCCAGGTGGTAATGTATAGTTAAATAATTATCTCTGAGTAATTCAACCATCACCTTTGCCTCATGTAGAGTTCCTTCTGTGATTAAATATACTTCAAACTCTTTTGATCGGTATATATCTCACATTTTTTACCATAGAGGGAGTGTCTCCATATCATCAAAGTAAAAATTATATATGATAACTCAAGATCATGAGAAGGATATTTTTTTTCATGGATTTATATCTGTCGTGATTCATAGGAAATAACACTATCATTCTGCATAAAGACACAACCATGTCCTTTAGTTGAAGTATCACTATAAATGAAAATCCCATAATTCCATAATGGTAAAGTCAATATTGAATCATTTACTAATCTAATATTCAGTTCGTCAATACATTAATCACCCTCTTTTGTCTAAAAAAATTTAACCCCTTTACGTGTGATCTTGGTTAATGGGTTTTCCAATCTGAAAAAATTCTAGATGAAATGTCTATAATAACTAGCTAAACCAAGAAAACTGCATACCTCAGTTATAATTGTCAGTGCTGGCCATTCATGGATTGCCATTTCCATAGGAGGATCAACAAATATTCCATCATTATAGACAATATGGCCAAGAAAAAAAATCATTGGAGTCCAGAATTCACACTTGCTAAACTTCCCATATAATTCATTTTTCATGGAGTCTTTACAAAAATGAACATGTGATTTTTATGAACTTCGCAGATTTGGGAGTATAATAAGATATCATCAATAAATACCACTATAATGTAATCATGATATTGTTTTAAAACTCAATGAATTAGATCCATGAAAACAGAGGGTGCATTAGTTAGCCCAAAAAGAATTTCTGTAAACTCGTAATGCCCATACCTAGTTCAAAATGCTGTATTCATATTTTTTCCTTCTTTACAGACAACTGATGATATCTAGATCATTGGTCAATCATTGAAAAATACTGATCTTCATGAATTTGGTCGATTAAAACATTTATTTGAGTTAGAAGATACTTGTTCTTTATTTTTATAGCATTGATCTCCTTTTAGTCAATTCACATCCTCATAGATCTACCGTTCATTTCAACAAAAATAACAAGGGCTCCCCATAGAGAAACCGTAGAGCGAATAGATCCCTTATTACTCAATTACTCTAGTTGGTTATTTTGTTCTACTAATTCCACTATGGTCATTCTATATGGGGATTCGATATGGGCCTTGAACTAGGATGTAAGTCAATGGAAAACTCTATTTCTCGTTCTAGAGGGTTTCCTTATAGATCCTCTAGAAAAACATGAACATAATCTTGTACAATAAGTACGTCCTCTATTTGAACATTCCTTTCCTCACCCACAGTTATTTCATTACCTTCCTCCACAATAATTGAATTTAATTGAGCTAATGGGGGTGGATCTATATAAGATTCAGATAGTGACGTTATTACTCTAAAGAAAAGGTACTCCTTATCATCATCGATAAGTATAACCACCTTCTTCGTACAATAAATTTTTACATCATGGTCTGAACGCCAATCCATACCAAGGATTGTATCAAATTAAATCATGTGTATGATGATTATATCAGAAAAAATATCGTTTATATGCTGTAATGGGGACTAATTCACAAAACAATGTTCCAATGATAATTCCCTTAAGAGTTTTGACTAAAAACACCCTTGCTAAATCAAATTGTAAATATATAATTTTCATAGAAAATATGGAGGATATGAAACAATGTGATGATCTAGAATAAAATAAATCATTGACTAAACTTGAGGAATCAATTAAATTACCTACCACAATGACATTTGAAGCTTCAACCTCCGCAGTAGTGATTGCTTAAGCTTAGCATTGATCTCTTGGCCTTTTCTGAGGTAATTTTCCCTAACTCTTAGAACATTCATTTTCATATTTTCACATATCTATTCAATTGTATCATTGAACATTGGTACATTTTGTCTTCCCCTTACATTCACTAGAAATATGGCCTTTCTATCCACATTTATAGCATACTCTTTTTCCTTTTAGACAGGCACCAGGGTGCTTCCTTCAACAATTATCTCGGGAAGAAAATTAAACTCTTCCCTTCTTCTTGTTTCCTTATTTCCTTTCCCAGATTTTTCAAAAAATATCTTCTTCTCTTTCTATGATTTAAAGTCATAAGTCTTATGGAATTAATTTTCTATCGTGATAGCACATGAGACAATATCTTCATACGATGATAATGATAGGAAGACTAATGCTCGATGGAGAAATGGTTTTAACCCATCAAATAATCGATCAATATGACACCATGTGTTACGTATATAATATTCTTAATGCCTTTCTAACCTTTTAATGTTAGGATAATACTTTTCCACATTCTAAGCCTCATTTTGGATCAGACATAGAAATTGTATTTCTATATCTGTTCTATTGTCACAATTAATATATTTTTCTAAGATAATATATTTAAACTCCCTCAATTACTTACATGATACTTCTTGATCATCATTTGTGTTTTGAATTAATGACCACCATTGATCTGTATCTCCGATGAGGCGATACAATACCATGAGAAATATTTCCCTTTCGCTACTCCCCAAAGCAGGAAATATTTTCTCTAAGGAACTTATCCATTTTTCAGCTAAAAAATTATTTGTAGACCCATTTACTGTTGGTGGTTGGAGCCTCATGAAGTGGTATAACATTGATCCTCTAAATTGTGGGTCATGGTGATTTATATGGGTTAATTTATTATTTATAACCTGTGTGAGTTGTCCCAGTATTGTGATAAGCTGATCAACACCAGTTGCATCACCATCACCACTATAATTATATTGAGAAGGAGGTAAACCATTACATGGATTAAGTTTATTGATATAGTTTCCATTCCTTCCACTAGACCCCATTTCTAAACAATGGCATACTCCAAATTATTTTATGAATCACAATACATTATTCCAATTTTTTAAAACACTTATCATAAATTGTGTAGTTTATGGATATAATCCTAATCATAAAAATGTTTTCCTTGAGGAGGTATATAATCATAAATTATTCATAATTGTTATAAAATAAAATGGTAATTATCTTAAGAATATCCCCCAGAGGTGTCGTAACCACGAGTGCAGTAATGCTCATTGTTGTGTACCAGTATACCCTAGGTCAAGCCTGAAACTCTTTATCAGTGTTTTCACTACTCTTAGGTACATTTGTGTCATATCCTCCTCTACCTGCTCGTATCCAAATATGGATGTGTTTCATGGGAAACTAAAAAAACCTCTACATTACCAAAATTCAAGTGACTTCCTCTATACTAATCCTCAAAGTCTATCTTATGGTAATGTCCTCTAATCAGACCTTTTCAAAATCTATATTCCAAGTTTTGTACTAATCATTATCTGATACCAACTGTAATTCCCTGTCACCATTTACCTAGAGTTGGTGCATTATTACATAACATTTTCATGATACTAGAAATAATGTACCGAAAGGCCGATCAATTTAGTATTATTGGAAACAAGATACATACATAAGTTCATCATTAAAACTCAAAAAGAAATACAACACTAATTTATTCCATTAGAAACATCCATGCCTCATTGATTATGACCGATATTCACTAATAACTGACTTCTTCATATATTGGGAAAATGAAACATAAGAAAGGGGTGAGCTCAAATGCTCAGTTAGGTTAATCAATACAGCATAAGTAAACATAAACAATATGCATGTTGAATAATTAAAAACACATGCCTTTACAAATAATAAACATTAACACTTTATGGAAGGAATATGAGCTGAGTAAATAATGTCATAATGAAACATAGTCATGTGTATTCTATAAGTCTAATAACCACATGAACCATGAATATTATTTTCATAATGTTGGAATTTATAATGCCGAACATTCTCGAACATTTTTCAAGGCCTCGTCCAAGAGGTCTAAATATGATTTAGGCCTCATCCAAAACCAAATATCAAATTGGTAAAGGCATCGTCCAATTCCACGTTTAATTATCTCGTGAGACCTACTGATGCACCAAGGATCTATAACGGGCTCCACACGTCACATACTATGTCCAACACATTTCTCATATGGAAAGGTTGAAACATAACATAAACATTCGTATTAAAAAAAGCATACGAAATGTCAATATTTAACCATAAACCATGAATGGTATAAAAATAACATATCCATAGTCAAAAATATCAAAAAACGTTAAATAAAATATAGAATTTTTGTATCATAATAAATATACTTCAAAAAAGTGTTAAATTTATCAAAGCATGTTGACATAGATGAAATCAAAACTATTTGAGAGAAATATCTCAATCTATTTTCAAATCATTTAAGAGTCCCATACTTATAAAATAAAATATTTATTTTGAAAATATTTTTATAAGCTTGTAAGGGAAAATTTGATAATTATATAACGACAGATAATAGACACACCCACCATATAAGATAAAAAACATTCTTACCTTATTTTTGTCGAATAGGTCATAAAGTCCCTTGATTGGAAAATGATAGAAAGATTCCTTTCAAAAAATATATGGTCAAATAACAGTATAAATGACTTTAACCGAGATTCTAGTAAATTGTAAAATAATGTTTTGAAATACATTTTTAAGAAAACATGGATGTGGATGACAAAGATGTCTCAGTAGATAATAACATATAAACAACCTTGGAAAATAAAGTGATTGTGAAATTAACCCTTACCTTATAGTTTTCCGTGGTTTAGGGTACATTATCCTATGGTATAATAGATAAATCATTGTTATTAAATTATAAAATAACCATATATGTAAATATGATATCATATATGATCTTCTAAAATTTATTTGTTAATAATATTTTAGTATTATCTTCCTTTCGAGTGTTAACTGGTTCATTTTCTTTTATATCGTTTGTTATATAATCTCTGTTTGTTATGGATAGGATGTATTTGATTCATATCCATATTGAATTTAAGTTCTTAATTTAATGACCCAAAAATTCATTAATAAATATTCCTCTTGATCTAATGATATGTTTATTATGGTTATATAAAATGTGAACTTCATTGGTTTTATGTTTCTGGATTTTAAAATACCATTATGAATTGTGACTGTTGCTAATATAGCTATTGAACAGTGATCAAATAATTAGTATAAATATAAGACTTTAAAAAATACAATTTACTCAGAAAAAAGAAGAGATGACCTTATCTAGTAGACTTTCCCCATACAAAGCCCATTTTCCGAAGCTTGCAAAAGAGGTGGATTCATTGGGCTTCACTCTTGACCAAGCCCAAGCCGAGCTAGAACACGTTAAGCTTGAGGTGAACCGACTATGGGAGAAGTGGAAGTTAATAAAAATTACCATCTGAGCGACGTTATCCGAGACACCCCAAGATTTTGTCTCCATCGCACACCTAACCCTTCGGTATTATGTAGGTGTTATTCGGGGTTATGTAACAAGAACCTAACACTATGACTATGTACATTATTTTTGTATAAATAATGTGCAGCCCTTATATTATTGTTACTTTGTAAATAGTTTTTTAAAGCACAAATAGTATTTTAAGTTAATATTCAACCAAGAAATCTATTCTGATGAATTAATAGATTTTTGAATTAAATAATATTTGAATAAAATATTATTATAATTAAATTACTTTTTATTAAATATAAATTATCATATAATTTCATGAATGCATGTTTAATTTTTATTAAGGTTTGGAAGTTGTTTTTGTCCAAACCCATTAATTTACGGTAAAAATGTTTTTTTTAAAGTAATAAATTCACATATGTTGAAAATTATTTAGATAAAATAAATATTTGTTTCGAATCAGGATGTTGAAATTATCCAATGGAGAATTTTTCATAATTTTCTGAGACAGTTAAATTTTTGGGTAGAAATTAAATAACATTTAAATATATAATGTGTTTTACGACATAATAATGACCCAGTAGTGATGTAATAAAATAATATAAACATAATGTTCTTCAAATATATGTTTTAACATTAAAATATTGTGATTTTTGGTTTGTTTGATTTATTTTACAAAGCCTTAATAGACCTTTCAAGGCTTATAGAACATTTTGTCATTTTAAATTGTTTTCATTGAGACTGTGACTCAACTCCACATAAAAACCCCTATAATTTTAAGATGTTCCACCACTGTAATTATAATATATTGTTTTCCACTCCCCATTGGAAAAAATCATGGTAAAAAAATAATGGGATGGTTTGTGTTTTTTGATTAGTTTAATATGTGGTGTCCCAAACCTAAATAATAAACAATTCCCTCTCTTTACCTAAATAAACCCACCGAAGCTCCCACATCCTCCTAACTCAAAGCCTTTGGAGTTCAACCAACCCATTCCCTCCTCTCTCTAGAATCCTCAAGTGGGGCCCCATGATCTGAAGAAGCCTCTCTCAAGCCTTTGGGATCACACTTCCAAGTAAGGGATTTCTCTCTTTCCCATTTTGACCACTCTTCTTTAATTTTCTATTCCCTATTGTTTTCAATTAAAAATCTAGGGGGTATTATTTTTCACCTCCCCCATATTGTCCCCTTTATTTTTGGATGATGGGAGACCCCTTTATCTCTCATTAATTCCCCCCATGTACACCTGTTACCATGCCGAAATTCCTTGAGGGATTTCTGTCTCTTCTTTTACATCCAAGTAAATCTGTGGTATTATGCATCTAAATTCCATTATGTTTGTTGGGGAATGTATCTATATGACCCCCTTACTGTCCATTTCATGTATATATAATGAGAAAACATTTTTTTCTCATATCAATCTTTTTCATGAATCCTTATTTCACATTGTTATGCTGCCGAAAATGCACTACGTTTTTCCAAGCCAAGGTCATTGTGTAGTGAATACCATACCCATGTCTATATCAAGGGTATTAAACATTACAACGATATACCAAATGAATGGTAATTTTAGGTATTTATTCCACATTATGTAACCATGGATGAACTAATTATGTTGATTGATTCCATGATCCATGTGGCACACTTATGTATGAAATGAAATATTTAGGAAGGGTGCGCCCCGATAGCCCTCCAATGAATTGGGTAAATTATAGTATCATGATACATCATGTGAAATGGGTGTTGAATCATTCTAATTCAATTGAAATGAGTTTTTACCAATTATTCATGTGCATTGATGGTTTACTCATGCTCCAATTGAAATGAGCATTGGATCATGCTAATTCCATGTTATGTGACGTTGCCACATTTCCGTGTTATGATTATCATGCTTTATCATGCCTTTATGGTCATGTTTCTCTAGTGCTCCATTGATCTTCCTATTGACTAACATGTATTTTATTC
Source organism: Viscum album (assembly GCA_963277665.1). Taxonomy (NCBI): domain Eukaryota; kingdom Viridiplantae; phylum Streptophyta; class Magnoliopsida; order Santalales; family Viscaceae; genus Viscum; species Viscum album. The sequence continues at coordinate 695,973 of CAUJRU010000203.1, forward strand.
CTCATGTTATTCAATTTTTATTCCCTTATGGGGATTTATAGATCACCCTTTTCTTATGCATGTCCCCAAGTTATCCCATTTAATGATAAGTACGATGGAATGTAGTTTTCATGTAATAGATGTTTTCAATAAAGGTGTTGTGTGTTTTATTATCTAAGTTGTTATGTAATGTTCATAATCCCCAAAGACACTATACCTCTCTATCTTCTATTTTGTATCAAATCAATATTTTATGTAATAAATCAGGATTAAGTGTGTAATAAAAAGTGGGGTTGTTATTGTTGGTATCAGAGGATAGGTTTAGTTATTTCTAGGATTAAGAATGGAAAACCCTAGTGATGACGTAGAGACTAGAATAAGTATAATAAAAAACTTCAATATGTATTGGTGAGTATTTAGTAAGTCGTTTATAATGTAAATGAATCTATGTCTGGATACGAGCAGGTAGAGGCGGCTCTGGCACAGATTTTCATAGGGGCAAAACCTGAAAACACAACTTTGAACTAGACACGAATGGGAACTGTTGCACGACAATGGGCCTTTCTGCACTCTTGGTTACAACACTCCTGAGGGATATTCTTTGGTAAATTCACAATTTTAGTATCAACCCATATTATGTTAATGGAAAAAATTTACATAAGAATATATGTAAGAAAGTAGATCATGAATAGCATAGATTGATGCCTATGGAGTCATATGTTACGGAAATAAAAGTTATTAATAAGTCATCTATTTTGTCGTAGGATTACCCATTATGTGTTACCCCTAACATTCATTTTATTCTAGCCAATGGTTGGTAATAATAGGACTTGGGCTAACAACTAATGTGATTGTCAATGCGATGATTGTGCTAATGAGATACCAAATCCGATGGGTGCGGGAATCGTGGACTTTGTCACAATCCTCTCTTAGTTAACTCAAGATTTGAATAGAAAATTGGGTCATGAAGTACATTCACCCCTCCCCCCATGAAAGAACATGTCTCTACCGAGAGCTCCCTGAGACAAAGTCCTCTTAATTTTAATGGATCATTTGATCCATCAATCTCCAAACAATGGATCAACTCTGTTGAAAATATCTTCTCCATCATTCAATTTTTTGAACAAGAGATGTTTCTCATGGATGCTTGTCGTATGGAGGGTGAATCTAATCAATGGTGGATTTTGATCAAATATAGAATGCTTGAGGAGGAGATTGAGGTGTTGGAATTGAAGGATTTCTGGAAGATGTTTTTCGATAAATATTTTCTTCACACCCTCCGACTTAAGATGGAAAGGTAAATTATTTCCCTCAAGGAAAAAAATGATGAATCTATCCGAGCATACAAGGAAAAAAATCACTATGAATGCATGATACACCTCTGTATTTGTCATTTCCCCCGATTGAATGGTTGACCGCTTCTTTGGTGGGCTGGAACCTAGCCTACGGAAAGCACTTGTGATATGTGACTTCAATATCTATGAGAAAATACTCTAATGTTCCCTCAAGGTAGAAATGTACATTGGAGAATCGTAGGGGTGTCATGGGTATTAGAAGTGTAATATGGAATTCAATGCTGGTGGTTTTATGGATAAGTCCAACGGTGCTAAGAAGATCCCGCACCCCACTTTCCAATTGTTTAGAAAGAAGCACCCCAGAAATTTCTTGAAGGGTATTAGGGAATGATTTAGTTGTGGAAGAGAAGGGAACATAGCTGTTAACTACCTAGAAGAAAAACCCATGGCTGCAACAAAGGAGAGTAATACTCCTTTAGAAATTCAATGTGTTTTATATTTCCACAACTGTAATGATCCAGGGCACATTGCAAATCAGTTCCCGAAGCTAAGGGTTTTCGGAGGCAAACAACAACCTCCAAGTCAGCAAGGGAGATCTTTTACCATCACTACTGCCGAAGTGAACCCCGAAAACTATGTGGTGACAAGTACAGTAGAAATTCATTCAAGAATAGAGAACATACTTTTTTATTTAGGTTCTACACATTATTTCATATCCCAAAAGATTAGTAGAAAAATACCATAACCACCACAAATCATCGATGTAATGATGTCGGTGAGTACAGCCAATGAGTCAATCATTGCATCCCATGAATATAACTCCTCCCCTTTCATAATAATTGGATTTAATTTCCCGACAAAACTCTTCATACTCCCTCTGGTGGGATTTGATGTAATTATTAGAATGGATTGGATTTCCTTATATAGAGACAACATAAATTTCTGTGAGGGGGAAATCCCTCTCCATGTGGAGGATCAACCCCTGATTCTATACAAGTTCAAGAAGTAAGATTAATCTTCTTTATCTCCATCATATCAAATGTGGATATTACTTCCCTATGAGCATGCGTATCTTTCTCATATGATTGAGTCTAAGTAGTCAAAAATCCTTGAAGACATGCCTATTATGAGTGAATTCACTGAAGTGTTTCATGAGAAATTTTCTGGTCTTCCTCATGGAAGATATTTTGAACTCGTAGTTGATCTTATATTCGGGGCGTTTCCAGTATCCAAGACTCTGTATAGAATGGTTCTTTTGGAGCTTGATGAGCTAAAGAATAATCTACAAGAGAATATAGATAATGGGTTTATTCAACCACGGGCTTCACTAGGGGGTACACCAGCCCTCTTCGCCAAGAAGAAAGATGGGTAAATGTGCCTTTTCATTGATTATTGTGAGCTTACCAAAATCACGATAAAGAACAAGTATCCTCTCCCACGAATCGATGAATTATTCGATCATCTTTATGGAGAACAATACTTCTCCATGTTGGATTTGTGGTGGGGATATTATCAAGTTTGGGTAAAAAAGGAACATATCTCGAATACTACTTTTCATACAAGATAAAGACACTATGAATTCGTAGTAATGCCTTCCGGAGTCACTAAAGATCCAACAATCTTCATGGACATGATGAATAGAGCCTTTAACGATTATTTCACCAAATTTCTTGTAGTCTTTATAGATGATATTCTGATATACCCCAAAACCAAGGAGGATCATGATGAGAATGTATGAACTGTACTAGAGACCATGCAGAAGGAGAATCTCTATGAAAAGTACATAAAATGTGAGTTCTGGTTGAAGGAGGTCTTATTCTTAGGCCATATCATCATAATCTATGAGATATCTATAGATATCTCCAAAAATGATGCAATTGAGGGATGTATGATGCCAACATCATTAATAGATATCCATAGCTTCTTTGGGTTTGATGGATATTATCAATGACTCGTGCGAAATTTCTAATGATTTTCCAACCCTCTTACCAAGATAACTCGATTGTGAGTAATGTTTTCTTGGAGTAATGAATGCAATGAAAGTTTCAAGGAGTTAAGAAGGAGGGTTATCACTGTTCCTGTGTTATCATTACTCACTGTTGGGGAACCTTTTGTGGTATTCAGTGATGCATCAAAGAATTGTTCTGGGTTGTGTGTTGATGAAAAATGATAAAGTAATTGCCTATGCTTCAAGGAAGTTAAATGTTCATGAGCAGAATTATCCAACATACGATTTGGAGTTGGCAATGGTGATATTCTCTATTAAAAATTTATGGCATTATTTCCTTGGGGAGAAGTGTGAAATATATATAGATAACAAAAGCCTCAAGTATATATTCACACAGAAAGAGTTGAACATGCGCCAACGAAGTTGGTTAGAGCTAATCAATGTCTATGACTGATCAATCCATTACAACCCTGAGAAAAATAATAAGGTGGAAGATGGTCAATATAGAAAGGACACAATGATTCTATCATTGATGAGAATGCAGAAAGATCCAATATTCATAAACTTGATGAAGATAGACATGGGAATCATAATGAAGGGAACATCATCAATCCTATAACTAATGATTGGACAACCGTATCATTTGGAATGGTTAATAGATGATCAAAAGGATTATGTGTGAATTCAGAAGTAAGTGGTAGCAATCAAAAAAGAGAAATCCGTGGAGTTCAGTGTTAATGAAAAAGGAATTGTGAGATTTGGGAAAAGGATATGTGTTCCATCAAGTCCATAGAAAAAGAAGGTACTTTTGGATGATGCACATAGTCCAAATTTCTCTTTCCACCAAGGAAACAAAAAGGTGTATCGAGATCTCTGAGAGAATTAATGGTGGGATAATATAATGAAAAATACCTATGAGTATACATCCATGTGCCTATTGTTTCGTTAAGTGAAGGCAGAGAGGTACACGTCTAGTGGAATGATGCAACCATTTCCCATACACGCATGGAAATGGGAGAACATCATCATGGACTTTGTCCCCTGACTTCCGAAGACATATAAAGGCAACAATGCTATCAAGGTTTTTGTGGATCGTCTTACAAAGTCTACACACTTTATTGCAATTCAGGATGATTTCTCATTGGATTAACTGGAACATATATATATCAGGGATGTGGTAAGGTAGCATGAAGTACCCTGATCTATTATATTCGATCGACATCCAAGATTCAACTCTATGTTTTGGAAGATTTTTTAACATGCTCTAGATACTGAACTAAACTTCAGTATGACCTATCATCCTCAAACTGATGGTCAATTTTAGTGAACAATTCAGAATCTAGAGGATATGTTAAGATCATGTTCTATAGACTTCAAAGGATGGTCGGACCAACATCTTCCACTTGTTGAATTATATTACAATAAGAAGTTCCACATGAGCATCCAAATGGCACATTATGAAGCCTAGTAAGGTAATAGGTGTTGAGCACTGACATGTTGGGATGAAGATAGTGAACGTAAGCTGCTAATACCAGAGAAGGATGAGGAAATGGTGGAGAGGGTGAAAACCAATCAACTGCATATCAAGGCAGCCTAGAGTCAACAGAAGTGTTATGCAGATAACCGTCAACGTGACCTTGAGATTAAAGTTGGATACATGGTATTTGTACACATATCTCTTTGGAATAAGGTCATGAGGTTTGGAAATAATGGGAAGATAAGTCCTAGGTACATCGACCACTTCGATATTCTTGGTCGTGTTTGGGCTGTGCCCTATTGACTAGCACATCCACCAACCATGGCCAAAGTCCATGATGTCTTTCATGTATCCGTATTAAGAAATTACGTACCATACCTTTCACATGTACTATCCTCAGAGGTAGTATAGCTAGAGAATGATCTTTATTACGAGAAGAAACCACAGAAGAACTTAGATCATAGAGAAAAATTTCTACGAGATAAGACAATTCCCCTCATCAAGCAGTTTTGGAGAAACAAAAAGATTGATGAAGCGATGTGGGAATCAGAGGAAGTGATGAAGAAAAGTCACCCACATTTGTTTTATAGTGGGAAATATAAATTTTTGGGGAAAAATTTCTTATGGGGGGGGGGTGATTGTAACGACCCAAACATTCAGAAATGGAAATTCATCTTAATCTAATTAAATATTTATTACGGTTATATAAAATGTGAATGTCATTGGTGTTATGTTTATGGATTTTAAAATACGGTTATAAATTGTGACCATTGCTAATATAGTCGTTGAACAGTGATCACATGATTAGTATAAGTATATAGTTTTAACAAAACCAATTTACTCAGAAAAAGGAAGTGGTTGCCTCATTTAGTAGATTTTCCCCATACGAAACCCATTTGTAGAAGCTCGTAAAAAAGGTGGAATCATTGGGATTTTCTCTTGACCACGCCCAAGCCGAGCTTGAACATGTTAAGCTTGAGCGGAACCGACTACGGGGGGAAGGGGAAGTTAATGGAGATTACCACTCGAGTGATTTTATTAGAGCCACCCCAAGAGTTGGTCACCATCGCACAACTTACCATTCAATCTTATGAGGGTGTAATAAGGGGTTATGTAACAATACCCTTCCACTATGACTATGTATATTATTTTTTTAATAATGAATATGCATTCATTATATTATTATTAGTTTGTAAATTGTTTATCAAAACACAAATAGTATTTTTAGTAAATATTCAAATAAGAAATCTATTTTGATTAATTAATGGATTTTTGAATTAAATATTTTTTAATATAATATTATTATAATTAAAATAATTTTTATTAAATATAAATGATCATATAATTTTATGAATGCAATTGTAATTTTTATTATCGTTTGAATGATGTTTTTGTCAAAACCCATGAATTTTAAGTAAATGTCATTTTTTATTTTAAATGTAAAAAATTGACATATATAGAAAATTATTTATATAAAATTAATATTATTTTTGGAATCAGGATGTGAAAATTATCCAATGGGGATTTTTTCATTATTTTCTGAGACAATCGAATTTTGGGGTAAAAATTAAATACCATTTAAATATATAATATTTTTTATGACATCACCATGACAAAATAGTCATGTAATAAAATAATACAAACATTACATTCGTAAAATATATATTTTACCATAAAATTAATATTATTTTGTGTTTTTTTTGATTTATTTTACAAAGCTTTAGTGGACCCTTCAAGGCTTATAAAACATTTTGATTTTTAAAATTGATTTCCTTGAGAGTGTGACTAACATTGACATAAGAAACCCTATTATTTTAAAATGTTAGTCCATTGTAATTATAAAATATTTTTTTCCACTCCCATTTGCAAAAAAACATGGGAAAACCCATGGGATGGTTTTTAGTTTTGATTAGTTTAATGTGAGGTGTCCCAAACCAAAATAATAAAAAATTCCCTCTCCTTTCCTGTATAAAACCACCCAAGATCCCACATAATCATCACTCAAAGACTTTGGAGTTAGACAAAACCCTGGACTACTCTCTCTATAATCCTCCCAAGGTGACCCTAGCTCCCACGAAGTCTCTCCCAATCCGTTGGAATCACACTTCCTTGTAAGGGATTTCTTCCGTTCTCATTTTTTCCAATTTTCTTTAAGTTGTTATGCCCTTTTGAATTCAATTAAAAATGTTGGGGTATTATTAAGTACCTCCCCCATATTTCCTCTTTATAATTGGATTATGGGAGACCTCTTTCTATTTCATTAATGCCTCCAATGTACACCCGTTACCATGCCACAATTCCTTGAGGGATTTATCTCTCTACTTTTGCATCCAAGTAATTCATTGGTATTATGCATATAAATTCTATTAAATTTGTTGGGACATTTATCTACATGAACAAATTACTGTCCATTTCATGTATATATGATGAGACACCATTTTCTCTCTCATCAACCATTTTCATGATTTCTTATGTCACGCCATTATGCGACCAAAATTGCACCGCGTTTTTCCAAGAGAAGATCATTGTATATTTAATACCATACCCTTGTCTCTATTATGGGTATTCACCATTATACACATATACATAATGAATTGTAATTTCATGTATTTATTCCACATTAATTAATTTTGGAATAACTTATGATGTTTTATGATTCCATGATCCATGTGGCAAACTTAAGCATGAAATGAAATGTTTAAGAAGGGTGTGCCCTGATATCGCTCAATGCATTGGGCAATGTATAGTATCATGATACGTCAAGTGAAATGGGTGTTGAATCATGATAATTCAATGACCATGAGGTTTTACTCGTTCTTCATGTGCAATGAGTGTTTACTCATGCTCTAGGTGAAATGAGACTTGGATCATGGTAATTCCATGTTAAGTGTAGTTTCCACATTTCCATGTTATGATTATCATGCATTGTCATTCCTTTATGTTCATGTTTCTCTTGTTCTCCATTTATATTCCTATTATCATAAGTTTATTGTATTACTCATGTTATTCCATGTTTATTTTGTTACTGGGATTTATAGATCACCCATTTAATATGCTTGTCCCCAGGTTATCCATTGTAATTCTATGTATGAGGGAATGTAGTGGTAATGTAAAGGATGTTTTCAATAAAGATGTTGTGTGTTTTTTGTTCTATGCTATTATGTAATGTTTCTATTCCCCAAATACAACAGCCCTCTTGATCTTCTATGTTGTGTCAAATTAAAATTTTATGTAATAAATCTGGTTAAAGTGTGTAAAAAATGCTGGGTTGTTATAGTTAAACATTATTTTTATTCATCAAATGAAATTTAATCTTGAATGGTTGCGATGGGAAAATGAATATCATCACGTTCGTGGAGATGGTAATCCGTACGTATGAACAAGAGGCAATATCATTATATTTATGGAGAAATCGTATGTAATTGGATGGTATATGATATATACAGAATCTTTAACATGTTATATTTATTATTTACTTCTTTTATACTTATTATTATACCCATACAAATAAAGAATTGTTTGAATAACAAACTACACCACTACGTGGAGACGGAAAGCTGTACGTACAAACATATGTTGACCTATTCATTTATTGGATGGATAGAATAACGAATATGGTTGTACAATATATATAATAACAACATATTATGTCTAATGTAATGGATTTATTATGTTGGTATTGAAAAAACAAAGAAAGAGTAAGTGGGAAAAGAAAATAACTTGAAAGAGGGTGGTGAAATTATTACCTCTACTTCAGGTGTTTCTAATAATGTTGATCAAAAGGTCTCCTTATGTTGGATTTATAAAAAAAGTAAGGCCACTAGGTTGAATTGAGGGAAGTTTGGAGGATTTTTTTCTAGGGTATGGACGAGCCAAAAGGCATTGGGGGTGTGAAATTAAGAGAAGGGGAAGCACCCTTTTATAAGAGAGGTGAGGGTCACTTTAGGAAAATCTTGAAATATTATTTAATAATAAAATCATTTTTGATTTCTAATGAATCCAAAATGAATTATTTCTATTCTAAGGTGTGTATCGGTCCAAAATATTTCAACAAATAGGTTTTATATAGATTATGGTCATCATAGTAACCTTATCGTTTAGATTTAACACTTAGTTAAATAGTTTGACATTTACGACGTCTCTTTGTATTTTTATATTAGATGGTTAATAAACTTACTATAACAATCCAAGATAACCCCAAAGGGATAATTACTAATATATATATCCTTATCTATGTCCTTGGGATGGAACTTGTATTTTTAGGAATATTATATCATTTAATGATATAATATTAGATATAAAAACATTTATGTCAATTTGGACACTATTTTGTATTTTGATTTTGTTAATGTCATAAAAACCTGATTAATTCAGAAAAAACTCATTTAATCAACCATAAAATTTCATAGTAACCAATAAAAGTCGTTTTATTCATCAAAAGTTTAAAATTATATTTAAGTGGATATTTATAATATCAATTATTTTAATCATTCATTATTAAGGTAATTACTACAGCATCATATTTTCATAAAAAAATTTAATTATATAAAGCCTAAAAAATATAAAAAAATTGATTTTGTAAATTTTTTTTATCATTCTAATGAATATTTATAATATAATTTATCTTATGTATAACCCAGTATTAAAAATGTTTTAGTTAGGAAAACTTGAGTTTAACACTTTTAACGCTTCTTTAAATTCAATATTAATAAATGTTCTAATCTAATCTAAGTGGACCAAAAGGGTCATATATTATTCATAAAGTTTTTTTGGTCGAATTAAACTTATCCAATAGAATTAGGACATGTGTTAGGGGAAAAATAATATCATTTTTACCTTTAATTACCTTATTTCATTTTAACCGTGGTAAATAAAAGTTAAAAGTTACCATTCACCAAAAAATATTTTCATTTTATTGAGCCAATTTTTACTTACTGATATCAACTGAGTCTCTTGGATTTTTGAAATTCAATTCACAGAAGAAATAAAATAATGTTTATTGCAAATTTGCAAATTCTCCTAGGAGGGGGGGGGGGGTAAAGATGGTAAAAAGTTCAATTTTTTAAATATATATAAACTTATTCTAAAATGAATCTGATGAATTACATTGAACTTATATATTTATTACGTAACTGTTTTGACCTAAAATAAATTTAAATAAAATAAAAAATTATTTAAATAAAAAAGTCAGTTTTAACCATTAACGTTGTTTTTCACTATTCATCAAAAATTGAATCTTTTCAGAAAAATATCAAAAATTCACCCTAAGATAATTTTGATATTACGAATTCAAAAATAACCTCCATTTTGAAAAATAAAATGCACTAAATTTCATAAAATGGGTATCAATATTCAGAATGGCTAGTTTGATTGGTCACGGTGTGTTAGAATCTCAATGTTGCGTACAATGTAAGATATTGCATTATTCAATGGGAAACGTACTGTGGAATCTTGGGTTGTTACATGGTGTCAGCCCCAAACCTTCATTCCTTATTCCTTCCCTTGTACTCATGTCCAATGAGAAGAGAACATAGGGAAGGCTCGTCACCTTGCCCTCTTCCATGGTTGCCTCAACCTCATCCACCTTAGACACCATAGGTGCACCCTATTCCACCAGCAGTGTAGGAAAATTTAGAAAGTGTGAATGACTTTTTGAATCATTGACATCCTCTTGTTTCTAACAGCAATAATGACTCATGTGGGCATAGTGATTTGTTATGGTAACAATATTTTTACAATTGAATGAACTACGAGATCTCGGATTTTAGTTCAAACCAGGATACATGGGAAGCCATTTTAGGGCCCGAGCTCACTAAATATCCTGCTCAAGAATCCTACGCGAATTCCCTTAATATTGGTTTCCATCTTAGGAATAATCCCCAAATTAAACCCCAAGTCACCAAGGCATCCTTTTCAAGAAGTAATCCCAAACACATCTCACTTTTAAAAGAACCATAATCTCTTATGAGACTAGTTGAACTATGAGAAAATTGAAACCCATCTATATGGGATAAGTAAGAAGCCTCATTGAGGTTCAATCCCATTACCCTAAATCAAAATGTTCTCCTTGGGGCATATTTTCAATAGGGTCTGATTCTACATCGAATCCCATATTCATTCCAAAGTTCATTGGGCTGATTTAGTATAAGTCCCACACTATGTTTTGACTAAGAACCTTCCTCATTGATTTCCATACAACATGACATTAAACTATATGGATAGGTCCTTATCACATGACCTTAAAAGGTAATATTTTTCCCATTCAGTGGCAGTGAACTATAAGGGTTCATGATTCATTTTCAAAGGATATGTAGCTAGCCCATTTTATGTGAACAGTCTCAAAATCAAACCAAACCTTCATATCATAGCTGACAATAACTTCCAGAGTGCCTTGAGAGTGGCTTAAAAACCAGTATCATCACAACAATGATTAAAAGAATCTTTAAGCATTATATTAGAGGATCTAATTGATGGAAAACCTCTAATATGTACATGTATTCCCATTAATGAAGAACCTTTAATGGATAATGATGACTATAAATTTAATACATGTTAATACGTGATTGAAAATTAAATGGGATACTTATGTAATACTTGGTGAATTAATAAGTATTCATGAAAATATATTAAATTTATAGAGAGTCCAATAGTAGACAATAATTCCACCCAAAATGGTGTGATGAGTGTTACCTCACACCCTCTCGACCAATGCACGTTCTTAAGTATCATGAAGTTCAAACTAAACGAATGAAAACCTATGGAAGGAAGGTCACCTTCAGATAATTAAATGTTGAATGTTACCTGTTCTATAAATAAATCAAATAGAAACTGCATAGAAAAATATGGTAGGGTTGGATACTCTTGTTTTGTCCAGGATTCATAGGAGTTTTCTACATATTGACAAAGGGATGTCTCATTTTAGAATAAGGGGATCCTTCCAATTGTGTTTGGATGTATTGTTACTATCATTATATCATAGGTTGTACAAAGTTGTGTACATGTTTTTGAATGTTCATTTAGACAATCTGTTCATGCCTTCTCCGGTATTTCACACTCGTCTTTGAATGCATATGACGTCAAGGCTAGATTGAGAATTCCTAAGGAGATCTATTTCTTTCCTTATGGGAATCTTCATACTTGGGGATTCGTTGATGATGGTACAACTTGTTTGTAATTGAGGGTATATATGCGAGCTTGCAGAGATGGCGTATTGGACACCAGAATCGACGGAGAAATCATATGTTAGGCCTATGATACTTTTAGATTTTGAATCAATTCCAATGTCTATAATAGAATATTGTATCACCTCCGGTGCATGTCAGATTAGAGAAAACCCCAATGTTTTTCCGAAACCTATGGTTGTTGAAATCTTTAAAAAAACTGGGTAATTATTAATTTACCCATCGCTGACACAATAAGTAGATTGATCATCTGGTATTCTGGAAACAACATTTCATCTTAATATGAATGGGTATTAAATCATGTCGTCCATCGTGTGGAGAAAAAAATAAGTAGTAGTAAGGAACCCCATCATTTGGAAGATAATTTTTGATCATCAAGGGCTGACTGGAAAGAATCAGAGGGTGCAGGTGATGATGCTCCAAATTCACCAAAGATACCTTGTTCTAAATATAACCCTCCTATCAGAATTATGTTCACCACTCCATCAATCTCTACCGATGTCCTATCAAGGCGATCTTGTCTCCATTTTTATGAAGAGAGGCTAGTTCCATTTTTAATCCTTCATCAGTGACTATTGGTGCTGGGATGAAACTCAGGTCTAATGTTGTTTGATCCTCCACACAACCGTCAGATATAAATTCTAAATATATATGATCAGAGGAGGTTCGAACATAGAGAAATCCGTACTGTGATGCGGAAACCGTGTGGATGGATTTGGGTGAAGGACTTCATATTCCGGCTGTATGGGATTTACAAGCTTCTTTTGACATTATTTTTAAGGATAGTCCCAATGAGGTAAGGACATACATTCAAGAGCTGGAAATGCTCATATATTCTACTGATGAATCAATTCCTACTACAAAGATGGTGAAGGAAATGAGAGATTGTGGTACCACTGAGGGAATTAATCCTTCAGTATATGAACAATGGTGTGAAATTTTATATCTTGAGGATGTATGTTTCATTTCTCTCACATTATCTTCCATATTTCAACATGAAATTTAGTCAAAAAATTGTTATTTTGGAGAAATATCATCTTAACTTATAGTTTGGTAATGTAAAAACGAATGAAGTTCTTTAAACTTGGTATAACCCAGGAGGAACTTCTCTTGGAGCTATTCAGTCACCCCGTGAATCGAGAGAAATATATTTGGGCCAATAGGCCATGTTGGATGGGAATAGAGAGGTTGTATTAGAATCTCTGATACCTGTCCTTATATATGATGATACAAGACATCCCAAAAAGGCAAAGAAGAAAAATCACCGAACAAATAAGTCCATGATTTAGCGCTTTCTAATGTAGTGGTATGTCTCACTGATAATCATCAATTTCAGTCTTTATTCAAGAAAAAAGTTTTAAACTTTTTAAAATTATTGGGGATTTATCTATTTGTTCTTTGAAAGAAACTACTGATAAAATTCAAGAAGCCATCGAAGGTGTTTCTGAGAAGACAAAAATTCATAAAAATAAAGTTGTTCTTGAAAATCCATTAATGCCAAAGACACCAAAAAACATTCCCGACACTTCTCTAATTCCTATTATCAAAGGTGGAAAATCTTTTGGTTAATCAATACTACTTCATAAGGAATCAAATGAAAAAATAGATAACATCCATTATGTGATACTTTTAGGTTCATCAAATGCACTAGAACATTTGGAAACAACTGAAGTTGACCCCACAATTGTTGATGAAGTATCTACTTGGGGTCGAAGGTTACCGGAGGATAGTTGTGAATCAAACACACCAAGTTCTCCCATGGGTGAGAATAACCTGGGATAGGAGATATCATTGGATGAAATGATAAATCATGTCATGTTATTTGAAGAACTATAAGAACTTGTTAATATATCAAATTCTTTAGACGATTTTGGAGTTCCTCGTTTATAATCAATTGGATGCGAGTTCTCATTATTCGTCATGTTAATCTTCTTATGATTAACATGCTAACCATGTTTGATAGAAATATTTAGTTCCATCTAATGAAACTAATCCCACAATGCTACTTGAAGGAATTGTTGATATTAGTGTCAACCCCGCCATTGTGGAGACATTGGATAATGTTAATCATGAGAGAGTAGGTCTTCCTGAGATTCACTCTAAAAATCCTGAGCATATTAATGATAACACTCCTCATCCAGTGACATCAAAAAAAATTGTAGAAACTGAGAATGTAACACCCCAAGCTTCTATGGTACGCTTCTCTTTGAATAATGTGATAGCGTGTGTTGTACGCAACACCGAGTTCTAACACACCATAACTAATCAAACTAGCCGTTATGAATAGTAATACCTACTTTTTGAAATTATATATATTTTATATTTGAAAATGGACTTCATTTTTGGATTCGGAATATCGAATTTAGCCTAGGGTGAAATTTTGGTACATTTCAGATAACTTTCATATTTTGATGAATAGTGAAAATTACTAAATTTTAATTAAAAACAACTTTTTTAATCAAATTAATTACTAGTGATAAATTATGAATTTGAGTGGTTTTAAAGTATATTTAGAATATATTTTTACCATTCAATTTAATGTTTATCATTGGACATAATTTTACAATTAAACCGAACATAAACAAGTGTCAATCTTTTGATAGTTATTATCTCTTAAAAACACGCTTTTTGTTTTAACAGCGGGAATTAATTTTAAATTAATTTCTGCCACTTCTGTGTTTTGAATTTAGGAAAATGGATTCCATATTTGGAATCAGGATGTCCAAATTATGTAAATAGGTTACTTTTATTTTTAGACATTTTGAATAATTACTGCGGTAAATATTTTATTTACCATGGTTAAAGGGTAAATCCGGTAAATAAGGGTTAAAAAAAATAATATTATAATAATACAAAATTACCCTAAAACGTGTCTTAACCCTATTGGTTGATACAGGGTCGACCATGGGCATCTTTGTGTCAATTTTGGGACCCCATGGATCCACTAGTAAGTGATAATGACACTTTATTTTAATTAAGTTAAAATGAATACAAAAATGACACAAGCATATATCTTTTAGAAGAACAATTTTTACATAGGGTTATACATGTTGGATTTTAGATTATAAATATTCATTAGAAAGATAAACAGATTTCCTACATAATGATATTTTATTTATAAATTTTAGACAATAAATAAGTTATTTTATTTATGACACAATGATGATGCAGTAATTACTATAATAGTGAAAAATTAAAATAATTGATATTATAAATACCCAAATAAATATAATATGAAACTTTTAATGAATTAAACTAATTTTATAGGCTAATATGATATATTAGGATTGATTTAATGGACTTTGTTCGAAGTAATCAATCTGTTATGAGTTTCACAAAAATCAACTATTGAATAGTGTCAAAATTGACATAAAAGAGTTCTTAAAACAAATATTATATTATTAATTGATATTAAATTCCTAAAAATCTAAGGTTCGGCCAAGAGACTTATATTATGATAGGTTAATCATTAATGGACCACTTGGGGGTCGCTTGGATGTATATAGTAAGTTTATTAACCATATTATATAAAAATACAAAGAGACATTGTAAAAGTGAAACTAATTAACTTAGAGTTAATACTTAAAGATAAGGTTAATATAAGTACCCAAACCTGTCTAAATTCTATTGGATGAGTTGTTTTCGACCTATCCCCACCTCATCCTTTGAATAGTCAACTTTGGAGCCTTTAGAAACCGAATATGAATTTATTATAAATTAATATTTCTAGCTTTTCCAAAGGTGCCCCTCACCCCTCTTATAAAAGGGCACTCCTCCTTCTCATTTCTTCACACCTCTAAAGCCTTTTGGTTCGGCCAAAATCTGCCCAAATACTCTCCCAACATCCCTCACTACAACCTAGAGGCCTTAGTTTGATCAGAAAGCCAACCTAAGGAGCCCTTTTGATCAAATCAAAAGGAAGAACCCGAAGAAGAGGTAATGATTTCACCACCCTTTTCTAAGTTCATTTCTTCTTCCACTTCTTCTTCCTTTGTTCTTACCATTCTGAAATAATAACTCCAGTATCTCACATATACTGTGATGTTATTATAAATATGGTACAATCATATTCAGTATTCTATCCACCCTTTGAATAACATGTCACCATACGTGCGTACGTACGGCTTACCGTCTCCACGTCGTGGTGTAATTGTTATTCAATATAATATTATTTGGATGGGTATAATAATGATGTGTAACTCATGTAAATAATAAATATAACATGTTAATGATTCTGTATATATGATATACCATCCATTTATATATTATTTTAATATCAAAAGAATGATATTGTCGCTCGTGCGTACGTACGGACTACCGTCTCCACGAACGCGATGAGATTCATTCTCCATCGTAACCATTAAAGCGTTACAGTTGGTATCAGAGGAAGTTTAGTACAAACCTTGGAAGATAGATTTAGATAAACTCTGATTAGAGCACGTAGACCTAAGATGAACTTTGAGGATTAGTATAGAAGAACTTCCTAGAATTTTGGTATTGTAGAGATTTTGTGAGTTTTTCGAGCAATACATCCCTGTCTGGATACGAGCAGGTAGAGGCGGCTCTGGCACAGATGTACCTAGGGGTAAAACCCGAAAACACCGCTTTGAGCTAGACTCCAACGGGAACTGGTGCACGACAACGGGCCTTACTGCACTCTTGGTTACGACACTCCCGGGGGATATGCTTAGGATAACTCTCACTATCTTTACAAATCATTATGAAGGGTTTATGAGTGTATACTTCCTCAAAGAAAACATTTTTATGATTATGGATTATATCCATAAATAGTTCAATTTATGTTAAGTGTTTTATAAGTATGGGATTATGTATTTTGATGCATAAACTGATCTAGTTTATGCCATTTTTTTAGAAATGGCGCCTAGTGGAAGAAATGGAAACCGTATCAATGCACGCACTCCATGTAGGGATTGCCCTCCTGCTCAAGATAATTATAGTGGGGCTGGTGATGCAACTGGTGCCGATCAGCTAATCACCATACTGGGACAACTTACTCAGGTTATGAATAATAACCTTACCCGTATGGAGCACCCTGATCCGCAGCGTGGAGGATCAATGTTAGATCGATTCATGAGACAACAACCACCAACGTTCAATGGGAGTACAAATCCCTTAGTAGCTGAGCAATGGATATTTTCCCTAGAGAAAATATTTCAGGCTTTGGGGAGTAGTGAAAGGGAAAAAGTTACCATGGCAGTTTACCGCCTCACTGGAGATGCTGATCAATGGTGGTCATTGATTCAAAACATGAAGGAAGATGATGAAGTATCAAACATGGAATGGAGGGAGTTCAAAGATCTGTTTTTAGAAAAATACTTTCCTCGCGACCATCGAGCAGATATGGAAAGGCAATTTCTGAGTCTGAGACAAAAGGAGGATGATAATGTCACAAAGTATGAGGCTAACTTTACAAGGTTAGCGAGGTACGCTGGTGATTATATTCGCAACCCAAGAAGTAAGATTGATCGTTTCTTTGATGGGTTAAAACCATTTCTCCGTCGAGCATTAGTCTCACAATCCTTTTCATCGTACGAAGACATTGTCTCATGTGCTATTAAGACCGAAAAGGAATTCTCTAAGTCTTATGACTTTAAAGCAAAGCAAGAGAAGAAGAGACCTGCTGATCAATCTGGGAATGGAAATAAGGGGAAGAAGGGAAAGGTTGAATATCCATCTTGTGGTAAGTGCGGGAAGAAACACCCCGATGCTTGTCTGAAGGGAATGGGAGTCTGTTACAAGTGTGGTGAAAAAGGCCACCAAGCTCATGATTGCAAGGGGAAGAAGGAAGCTACCAATGTTCAGTGCTACAATTGCAGGGAGATGGGGCATTATGCAAATGCATGTCCTAAGCGTCAGGAGAACTTACCTCAGAAAAGGCCAAGGGATCAAGGCCAGGCTTATGCTATCACTACTGCTGAGGTAGAAGCTCCGAAAGACGTGGTGGCAGGTAATTTAATGGTTTCCTCAAGTTTAGCAAATGCATTATTTGATTCTGGATCATCGCATTGTTTCATATCTTCCCAGTTTGCTAAGAAAATTAGATATTTCCAATTTGATTTAATAAGGGAGTTGTCAGTTAAAACTCCTAAGGGAAGTATCGTTGCAACAAAGTTTTGTGAATCAGTCCCCATTAGAGCACATAAATTTTCTTTATCTGCTGATTTCATCGTCATACCTATGATTGAGTTTGATATAATCCTCGGTATGGACTGGCTTTCGGACTATGATGCGAAGATTTATTGTAAGAAGAAAGAGGTTACGATTCTTGATGATAATGATAAGGAGCACCTTATTTTTAGAGCAGAATCGTCACCACCTAATTCTTATTTAGATCCACCCCCTGTAGCTCAACTTAATTCAATTATCGGGGAGGAAGAGAATGAAATAACTGTCGGTGAGGAAAGAAATGTTCAAATAGAGGATGTACCTATTGTGAAAGAGTTTGTAGATGTATTTCCGGAAGATTTACCTGGACATCCTCCAGAACGAGAAGTTGAGTTTTCCATTGATTTGATTCCTGGATCAAGGCCTATATCGAAGACCCCTTATAGAATGGCCACTGTAGAGTTAGTCGAACTAAAGAAACAACTAGAGGAATTGAGTAATAAGGGATTTATTCACCCTAGTGTTTCTCCATGGGGAGCCCCTGTTCTTTTTGTTAAAAAGAAAGATGGATCTATGAGGTTATGTATCGACTACAGGGAGATCAATGCTATAACGATAAAGAACAAGTATCCCCTACCTCGTATTGATGATTTATTTGACCAACTGCATGGAGCTCAATACTTTTCAAAGATTGACCTTCGATCTGGATACCATCAGTTGTGTGTGAAGAAGGAAGACATTCCGAAGACAGCATTTCGAACCAGGTACGGGCATTACGAGTTTACTGTAATGCCGTTTGGATTGACTAATGCACCCTCTGTATTCATGGATCTGATGAATAGAGTTTTCAAGGAGTATCTCGATGAATTTGTGGTGGTATTTATTGATGATATCTTGGTATACTCCAAAACCTACAAAGATCATGAAAATCACTTGCGCATTATCTTGAAGACTCTGAGGAGGCATGAATTATATGGAAAGTTTAGCAAGTGTGAATTCTGGCTTCAGGAGATTTCTTTTCTTGGCCATATTGTCTCTAAAGATGGAATCTCTGTTGATCCTTCTAAGACCAAGGCAATCCAAGAATGGCCAGCACCTACGAATATAACTGAGGTACGTAGTTTTATTGGTTTGGCAGGTTATTATCGACGTTTCGTCCAGAATTTTGCCCGATTGGCTAACCCATTAACGAAGCTCACACGTAAAGGGGTTAAATTTGTTTGGACAAAAGAGTGTGAAGAATGTTTCGAAGAACTGAAGAGAAGATTAGTCAATGCTCCTATATTGACTCTACCATCGGGGAATGATGGGTTCGTTATTTATAGTGATGCATCGAAGAAAGGACTTGGCTGTGTCCTTATGCAGAATGATAGAGTTATTGCCTATGCATCACGACAGTTGAAAATTCATGAACAAAACTATCCTACTCATGATCTTGAGTTAGCAGCTGTGATCTTTGCTTTGAAGATATGGAGGCACTACCTCTATGGTGAAAAATGTGAGATTTATACTGATCACAAGAGTTTGAAGTATATTTTCTCACAAAAAGAACTCAACATGAGGCAAAGGAGATGGCTTGAATTACTCAAGGATTATGATTGTACGATACACTACCACCCGGGGAAGGCAAACAAGGTGGCAGATGCTTTGAGCAGAAAAGACCATGGAGTTCTGAACATGATGAGAATTGAAAGGGATCCAATTTTCATGGATCTAGTGAAGATGGACATGGGAATAACCAGGGAAGGTGAAACATCAATGCTTTTTCAAATGGTTGCCAAACCATCTTTACTAGAAAGGATTAAGAGTTCTCAGACCGATGATGAAGAATTTCAGAAGAAGATTAAAGCTGTGAATGATGGGAGATTGAGAGACTTTGCGTATGAAGGTGGAATTTTGAAATTCGGGAAGAGACTTTGTGTTCCCGATTTACCTGATCTAAAAAGGGAATTGCTGGATGATGCTCATAGTTCCAATTTCTCTATACACCCTGGGAGCACCAAAATGTATAGAGATTTGAAGGAACATTTTTGGTGGGACAACATGAAGAGGGAGATTGCTGATTTTGTGTCAAGATGTATGGTTTGTCAACAAGTGAAAGCTGGAAGGCAACAGCCTGGAGGAGTCATGCAACCTCTTCCCATACCGGAGTGGAAATGGGACAATATTACAATGGACTTTGTCATGGGGCTACCAAAGACTCCTAGAAGGAACGATGCAATATGGGTTATTGTTGATCGTCTTACCAAGTCAGCACATTTTCTTGCTATAAGAGAAGATCTACCCCTGGAACGTCTAGCAAGACTATATATTAATGAAGTTGTGAGACTTCATGGAGTACCCCTATCGATTGTTTCTGATCGTGATCCCCATTTTACTTCAAGATTTTGGAAAAGTCTTCAGAAATCCCTGGATACTGAACTTCATTTGAGCACTGCATACCACCCTCAGACAGATGGACAGTCAGAACGGACTATTCAAACCTTAGAAGATATGTTGAGATCTTGCTCACTTGACTTTCAGGGTATGTGGGATCAATATTTATCACTGGTAGAATTTTCCTATAACAATAGCTTCCATTCGAGTATTCAGATGGCACCATATGAAGCGTTATACGGAAAGAGATGTCGTACACCAACCTGTTGGGATGACGTTGGTGAAAGAAAACTTGTAGGCCCAGAACTGGTGGAGGAAACGGTGGAAAAGGTGAAAGTAATCCAAAATCACATCAAAGCAGCTCAAAGTAGGCAGAAGAGCTATGCCGATAATCGAAGGAAGGATTTGGAATTTCAAGTCGGTGATCATGTTTTCCTGAAGGTATCTCCATGGAAGGGAGTCATACGTTTTGGTAAGAAGGGTAAATTGAGTCCCAGGTACATCGGACATTTCGAAATTCTAGAACGAATTGGGGATGTAGCTTACCGATTGGCAATGCCGCCAAGTCTCTCCAAAGTTCACGATGTGTTCCACGTATCTCTGTTGAGGAAATACATGCCTGACCCAACGCATGTACTCACCTATGAGGAATTAGAACTGGAACCCGATCTTTCCTATTGTGAAGAGCCCGTCAGGATTCTTGATACACGAGAACAAGTACTGAGAAACCGGACGACGCGTCTGGTAAAAGTTTTGTGGATAAATCATAAGATGGAAGAGGCAACGTGGGAACCCGAGGAACTTATGATGAAGAACCACCCGAGTCTTTTTATGCAGTAATACCCTAGAAATTGCGAGGATGCAATTATTTGAAGGAGGGGAGAATGTAACACCCCAAGCTTCTATGGTACGCTTCTCTTTGAATAATGTGATAGCGTGTGTTGTACGCAACACCGAGTTCTAACACACCATAACTAATCAAACTAGCCGTTATGAATAGTAATACCTACTTTTTGAAATTATATATATTTTATATTTGAAAATGGACTTCATTTTTGGATTCGGAATATCGAATTTAGCCTAGGGTGAAATTTTGGTACATTTCAGATAACTTTCATATTTTGATGAATAGTGAAAATTACTAAATTTTAATTAAAAACAACTTTTTTAATCAAATTAATTACTAGTGATAAATTATGAATTTGAGTGGTTTTAAAGTATATTTAGAATATATTTTTACCATTCAATTTAATGTTTATCATTGGACATAATTTTACAATTAAACTGAACATAAACAAGTGTCAATCTTTTGATAGTTATTATCTCTTAAAAACACGCTTTTTGTTTTAACAGCGGGAATTAATTTTAAATTAATTTCTGCCACTTCTGTGTTTTGAATTTAGGAAAATGGATTCCATATTTGGAATCAGGATGTCCAAATTATGTAAATAGGTAACTTTTATTTTTAGACATTTTGAATAATTACTGCGGTAAATATTTTATTTACCATGGTTAAAGGGTAAATCCGGTAAATAAGGGTTAAAAAAAATAATATTATAATAATACAAAATTACCCTAAAACGTGTCTTAACCCTATTGGTTGATACATGGTCGACCATGGGCATCTTTGTGTCAATTTTGGGACCCCATGGATCCACTTGTAAGTGATAATGACACTTTATTTTAATTAAGTTAAAATGAATACAAAAATGACACAAGCATATATCTTTTAGAAGAAAAATTGTTACATAGGGTTATACATGTTGGATTTTCGATTATAAATATTCATTAGAAAGATAAAAAGATTTCCTAAATAATGATATTTTATTTATAAATTTTAGACAATAAATAAGTTATTTTATTTATGACACAATGATGATGCAGTAATTACTATAATAGTGAAAAATTAAAATAATTGATATTATAAATACCCAAATAAATATAATATGAAACTTTTAATGAATTAAACTAATTTTCTAGGCTAATATGATATATTAGGATTGATTTAATGGACTTTGTTCGAAGTAATCAATCTGTTATGAGTTTCACAAAAATCAACTATTGAATAGTGTCAAAATTGACATAAAAGAGTTCTTAAAACAAATATTATATTATTAATTGATATTAAATTCCTAAAAATCTAAGGTTCGGCCAAGAGACTTATATTATGATAGGTTAATCATTAATGGACCACTTGGGGGTCTCTTGGATGTATATAGTAAGTTTATTAACCATATTATATAAAAATACAAAGAGACATTGTAAAAGTGAAACTAATTAACTTAGAGTTAATACTTAAAGATAAGGTTAATATAAGTACCCAAACCTGTCTAAATTCTATTGGATGAGTTGTTTTCGACCTATCCCCACCTCATCCTTTGAATAGTCAACTTTGGAGCCTTTAGAAACCGAATATGAATTTATTATAAATTAATATTTCTAGCTTTTCCAAAGGTGCCCCTCACCCCTCTTATAAAAGGGCACTCCTCCTTCTCATTTCTTCACACCTCTAAAGCCTTTTGGTTCGGCCAAACTCTGCCCAAATACTCTCCCAACATATCTCACTACAACCTAGAGGCCTTAGTTTGATCAGAAAGCCAACCTAAGGAGCCCTTTTGATCAAATCAAAAGGAAGAACCCGAAGAAGAGGTAATGATTTCACCACCCTTTTCTAAGTTCATTTCTTCTTCCACTTCTTCTTCCTTTGTTCTTACCATTCTGAAATAATAACTCCAGTATCTCACATATACTGTGATGTTATTATAAATATGGTACAATCATATTCAGTATTCTATCCACCCTTTGAATAACATGTCACCATACGTGCGTACGTACGGCTTACCGTCTCCACGTCGTGGTGTAATTGTTATTCAATATAATATTATTTGGATGGGTATAATAATGATGTGTAACTCATGTAAATAATAAATATAACATGTTAATGATTCTGTATATATGATATACCATCCATTTATATATTATTTTAATATCAAAAGAATGATATTGTCGCTCGTGCGTACGTACGGACTACCGTCTCCACGAACGCGATGAGATTCATTCTCCATCGTAACCATTAAAGCGTTACAGAGAACATTGGGGAGGATTCTTTTCAAGAGCATTACCCACTATTAGGTATGAGATAATGATATTTTTATTTCATTCACTTTTGATATCCCTTGAATATAATCCTAACCATAATTCTTGATTTACCATATACGGCTATCAATTTCAATGGTTAGGTCTGGAGGTGAAGCCTCTGCATCAGCCCAAACAACATTGGAAGGTGGAGAAAATTTTTTTCAAGAAGGAACAGAACATGAAATGTCTTAAAGTGCATTAGCCCCATAATATACCCCTCTTTATGACAATGATTCTGAATCAAACCCAGAACAACATAATTATCTTTGTCTTTCTAGTCGCAAAGCAAGGAAAAACATCTGCAAGATAATATCTGAGATTCCCCTTGAGGAACTGCCTTCAGAAATTACACGACTATCTTCTCGGTTTATCACAAATGTGTTGGGAATTTTTTAATACCATGAAATTCATATTACAGTGAAAGTTATTTTCCAGGGTAGGGATTTAGAGACAAAGCTTTGACAGGAGTTGATAAGATAAAAATTTTCATTCAATATTGAAGAGTTACAAGAAGCACTGTCACAGGCTGAGGCTAATCATAATGAAAAGTTGAATGGAATAAAGCAAAAAATTTAATGCAAGACTGTTTAGAAAATGCACATTCAACAAGAGTTATATTTTATTATAGGGGAGCTTGACCTGCATCATAGATCATTAGGGGAATTCTAGAAGGATAGTGGAAAATTAATTGTACATGCTAGAGAAGCACTTCATCATGCTGAAGAGAATGAGGCTGATAAAATAGAAAAACTTCAATAAGCAGTTGATGGGGCTCAAGAGGCTATAAAAAATGAGGAATTACGTGTAAAGGTCTTTGTAATTTCTGATTGAGAAACTCCAATTTTTGGATTCTCTTGGGTGAAAATGTTTCATAAATGAAAAGTATTATTTCTTTAATCATTTATTTTTTCACTTTCTCTAACTGCTTTTCTTTTACCAGGGCCATTGGGCCCAGTGAGAATAGTTTCTATTTGGCTGGGGTTATATGGATAACCCCAAAAACATTATATATCTTGACATTTTATTGGAAAGTATTACCAAAATCATACAAAGTGAATGTTTAGTGAGCTGGGACTCAACTTTTGTTTAGAGTTCCATTTGAGGGTTCTCGATCTAATGAGTACTAAGTCATTTGTTGTTTCGCAGTTTAGAGTCATGCATGTTAGACTATAATGGGCTAATTTAGGGTCTAATATCTTTAAACATAAACTTTGAATTAGATTTCAAAAAAACATTGTGGAAAAAAATTTATTTAAAATTTATTAAATATTTCCAAGGGGAATCTTGATCCATTATTTTTATGGTCACCAAATTTAAAACATGTATCTACATAAGGGGTGTATTTTTGGGGAATGAAGTTAACATTATTTGAAAACCCCATTATGGGGGCTGTGTTAAGCTGGTCCAACAAGGGAATATGTTGCATAGCCAAATAGTGGCATTTTTTCATTGACATGCATGTTATGTAGGGAACCTTTTCAAGGCCGCCCAACATCATGCGGTGGATAGTCAAACAGAAGATCTATTTGATGTTTAACATTTTTCTCTTGATAGATTGGGGAAAGTAATATTTGGGTGACTCAAGACCACAGTGGGTTGTTTTTTCAAGGAAAGGAATTTTAAGAATGAAAGGGCTATTTTACACCAATATATCTCACGGAAAATAAAATAATTTCTATAAAAAATGGTGTATTCTGAATTGTTACGATTTATCAGAAAGGGGAATTTCTAATATCTTATTGTGCAGTTTGAAGTCATGTAGTGAGGAAATTGTACTATGCATTTTTAATTCAGGCAGTGAGAACATTGTACTATGCAGTTTTAAGTCATGCAGTGAGGACATTGTACTATATAGTTTTAAGTCATTCAGTGAAGACATTAGTGACATTAAATCAAGGTCAGTAGATCTGACCAATTGTATGATATTCTCTCAATTTCATGTTAATTTTTTTTGGAAATATACTATAATGTTCACGTATAGAAGGGAAAATAGTAAACTATGATTTTAGAAAAAAATTGGATTCCAAAGGATGATAGGGAAAAAGGGATGAATGAATTAGTGGATGTCTCTTCTACCAATGTAGTTACCATTATTTGACAAACCTGTTATGAAGGCTATCTTAGGCCAGGCCAACTAGGGCATAATAGGAATAGCCAAATAGTGGAAACTTCTAACTGACATGCATGTTATGTATGCAACTTATGCAAGGATGCCTAAAGGCACGTGAAACATAGTTAAACAAAAGTGATCTTTGATGTTTGACATTATATTGCTAAACACAAATGAAATATTATATAGATTCATATATTCTGATGCATAGAGTTTGGTTTATTGGGAAAGGTACCTGAATATGGAGAGGGTATATCCAATCAATATTTCCATAGAATCATAGGAATATGACTCCAACGAAAGTCTAACCAAAATGTAGGAATTATGGTGTCTATAGTTGTAGGTCATACAAATAGGAAGACTCATAGAAATAATATACAATATGTGGCCAAGTGATTTCAAGTTTATTTTATAGTGTATTTAACACATGGTGATGGAAATTTATAAAACATGGTCTTAACGACTTTCATATTATGAGATAGATAATGGGACAATTATACTTGAATAAATATGTTAAAATGAAGATTCTTTTATACTTTCATCAATGATAATATGATACTAAGATATTATAATCAAGAACAATGTTAAAATTACTTGAAAACCCTTCTATGTGGGATGTATTATATTGTGCCAACAAGGGAATATGATGCATAGCCAAATAGTGGCATATTTTGACTGACAAGCATGTTATGAAGGCAACTTTGGCAAGGCTGCCTAAGGGCACATGGTGCATAATAAAGAATAATAGTTGATAAATATTATTAAATATGTCACCATAAACCGTAATAAAGATTATGAGGATCTAGAAATATTCAAGAATACGACTGTGAAATATGGAAGGGGATTTTGATTAATGTACAATAAAAATATTTGAATCCATATTGTCCATGATTTTGACATCCTTTACATATATTTGACTCATATGCAAAATGTAGTCAATTATTTCCATTGAATTAATATTTTGATATATAGTTTATTGTCATGCTATTAAAACATTATACTATGTAGTTTTACGTCATGTAGTGAATACATTGTACTATGTAGTTTTAAGTCTTTCTGTCTGGACATTGATAGCACCATAATAAATTGAAATTCCTTATTTATATAGAGAATATGTTAACCCAATTTTTAAGCCCACATGAGCTATGATCAGGGTGAGAAACTAGGAGCATTAAGGGTTTCTTTTACTATGAAAAGGTGACACATGTGAAGAATATGGGTGTTATATTTCCATGCAGTTTAACAACATGCGGTAAGGATGATGATGAAACAATGTGAAAATAAAGACATATTGTAACTGGGTTAAGGGATAAAACACAATTGTCACTACGTGTCTTGCTGGTGAATGAATCAACTTATACATAGTTCTTATAACATTCCCTATACAGATTTGATTCTTATATAAGAAATAAATATATTTTTATTACAGTTGTGCAAAATATTGGAGATCTAGGCATCTCTACGTATCTATAAAAGATGAGAATCATGCCGTATGTAGTTCATTAAACAATAATTCCTCATACTAATCAAGTTGGACATGAAGAATGAGGAATTTTGACACACTTTGAGAGAATGAGAAATCATATGATATAAAATGGTATAAGGACCAAATCGTATATCTTAATGAAAAACTCTGTATATATTAGATTTATATACAGGAGGAGATAACAAAAAAAGAATATTTTGTGATTGTGGCTGGGCTCAAATTTAGAGATTTAGGCGTCTCTACGTATCTCATTGGAAAATGAGATTCAATCCACATATAGTTCTATAAATAAGGTTTTTATTCATATATAACTCAGACATAGGAAATAGAGGGACTCATGTGCCACTAAGGAGTTGCGATGATGTCAATGATGTTTTCTTATGGAAGCTTCTAATGTCAAATAAAGAAAACTTTAGTTGTACAAATGATGTCATGTAGTTTAACATCATGTGACAGGGATGAATATGTTACACAATTTACCGTCGTGCAATATGGATGCTTATGGTTGTTATGTAATTTAATGTCTTTCAAATAGGACATGGGGGTTGTGTATTTTTACGTATTGCAGCAAGGACATTGTACTATGCAGTTTAAAGACTTGCAGTGAAGAGAATGTGAACAACTATAAAAATTATTTCTTTATTAATCTCTCATTGTTTGGATTTGTAATAAGATCTTCATCCATTTATATTAAGTCACTATCCCCATTTGAATAGACCTTATGTATGGAATAAGGTCCATCCCATTTTGGATCATGTTTTGGAGGTATCTTTTCTGGTATCATGGGATTATTAAAGAGCAATACCAATTCTCATTGAATAAATGAATGGAGGAAAACATTCTAGTTAAAATCTCATGCAATTCTATTCTGATATACTTGTAGATGATGCAAAGAATGAAATATTTTCTCATCTAATTGTTCCCACTCATTGAACCATTTTTGAGACCACTCATCTCTAAGAAACTGATCACAGATTGCGACTTTGAGTGAAGCTAGTTGAATTTCAATTGAAAAAACTACTTTGGTTCCATATACTAATGAATAATGAGTTTCTTGGGTAGAAGTATGGGTAGTTGTCCGATAACCCCATAAATCATTCAAAAGTTTATCAGAAAATGATATCTTATCTTTATCCACCATATCATTGTGTATATTTGATAGGGCCTTATTGATGGCCTCTATCTATCCATTTTCTGCTGCATGATAGCAAGATGAATGTTTGGATTTTATATTATGTTCTTAATATAACTTTTTTACCTCAAGAGAAAAAATATTGGTGCCATTGTCCTTCAAAAGAGTATGAGGGAAACCAAATATGTGGATGATATTAGTTTGGACCAAACTGACAATTTTTTTGGCTCTAACATCCTTGAGAGGTATTTCCTCAGACCATTTAGGGAAGAATTCTGTAGTAGTGAGAATATAATTGATCTTCATAGCCATTTTAGGAGGATAAGGCCCAATTACATCCATTCCCAAAGTGGAAAATAGACAAAGTGTTTATCAATATGTAGCAACTCTGGGGGTTGATGAATGAAGATGGCATGCACTAGGATGCGATGACATTTTTTAGTGAAATATTTACAATCCTGTATCATTGAAGGACAGAACTATCCATGACTTCATATCTGATCAAAGAGTATGTGCCCAGACTGGTGGGCACCACAAACATTTGAATGTACTTCTTTCGTGATAGTTGTAATCTCTTCTCCATCCATACATCTGAATTGGACTCCATCAAATCCTCTCCTGTTGAGGATCTTTTGTGGTCTAGAATATTATAAAGAGTGAAATTTGTTACTCGTCATCAGATCTATTTCTTTTCATCCCAATCTATAGAAAGTATCCCATTTTGAATATATTCCATGATGGATGTTCTCCAACCCATGGTATGACCATATGGTTCAGAAATAGGTCTAATTTCATTAATTTCATCCATTCTGGTATGAAAAAAAGGTATAAACACAAAAAGATGGGCTATGTTGATGACTGTCTCATCCTGATTTGGGTCTGCCAAGGCTGTAGCTGCATTATCCAGTGCCTCTTCTTAAGAATTTTGTGATCGTTGGTCAAAAGACCACATCGACTCTAAGGGAAATTCAGCCATTAACCCTCCGACGTAATCACAAAAAAAGTTTTACTCTTCTTTTTTGATAGAACATTCCCCATTAATTTTTAGATTACCAATTTTGAATCATCTTTCACCTTTAAATGATCCTTTTTTACTTGAAGGTACAATTCCAAACCTGCGATGAGAGCTTGATATGTGCCTCATTTTTGGTACTACCTTTGGACAACAGGAAGAAATAAGGTAATACTTCCTATTCTGGGGAAATAAGGAAAATTCCAAACCTAACTTTGTTGAGTTTAGGATTCTCCATTCTATTCCCAGTAAGACTTCTGGAAGCACCATCAAAATACTTTTCCCATGTTTGGAAATTATCCTGAATATAGAAGACCTCTTCATTAGGATGTTCAATATTAAATGACGTATCTTCCATAGATGGATTCTAAGCAAGGAAGTTAGCAAGAGCTTGGCCTTTTATTTCCTTTTGAGGCACAAACTAGATTTCAAACTTTTGCAAATTAACCACCCACCATGCTAGGCACCCTATAAGCATAGGATGACTGAGGATAAATTTGGGAGAATTATTATGAGACACCAATTAGACTTCATGATGTTGCAGGTAGTGCCTCAATTTATGAATAGATAAAATTAATTATAGGAAACACTTTTCAATAGATGAATATCGAGTTTCCATATCAAGCATAGTTCGACTGAGATAGTAAAGGTTGTTTTCATTTCCAGCACCATTCTTTTGGTTGAGGAAGGCACCAAGTGATCACTCTAAAGCTATCACAAATAGAATAAGTGTTCTTTCTTCATCACATGGAATTAATAATGGTATACTCAAGAGATATTTATCGAAGGTATTAAATGATTCTTGGTAGTCTTCATTCAATTGGTAGGTGATTCTATTCTACATAAGTCTGGTGATGGGTAAACACATGAATGATAAATTACTGATAAAGCGCCGAATATTATCCAAGTATCCTTGGATTCCTATTAATTCAATCAAATTTTGATGAGGATACATATAATGGAATGATTTTTTTCTCAGGATCAACATAAACACCACAATGGTGTACAATGAATCCAAGGAACATTCCCGAGTTTACCCCGAAAGAACATTTCAAGGGGTTCATCTTCAAATTGTGTTGTCAAAGATTAAGTAATATGGTCTCAAAAAAAACAAAGTGTTTGGAACATAGTCGATATTTGACCACCAAATCATCCCCATAACATTCAACAAATTTCCCTAAGGGTTTGATGATATAGTGCATGGCACATTGGTATGTTGAAACTATATTCTTAAATCCAAAGGCCATTACCTGATAGAAAAACATAACATGAGAGGCTATAAAGACTATATATTCATCATCATATGGGGCCATATGCATTTTATTATACTCAAAGTATCCATCCAAGAAGTAAAGAGCTTCATAGCCAGCTGTTATATTAATCAAAACCTCTGTAATCAGAACTGTAAAATCATCTTTAAGAAAATGTCAAATAAGATCTCTAAAGTAAATGAAAACTCTAATTTTGCATTCTTATTTTTCACAAGGACAATGTTGGCCAACCATTTGGGATACTGAACATCCCTAACAAAGTTATCATTTACAAGCTTATTAACTTCAGCATTAATTTTAGAGGCTTGTGTTGGGTGTTTTCTTCTTGCTCCCTTCTTGAATCCTCAAAGTTCTTTTGGAAAACACAAATGATGGGTGGATACATCAGGATTAAGACATGAAATTTCTATATAATTACAAGAAACATTTCTTGATGATGATTTATAAATATAGTATAAACCAATTTCTGTTCATAGGTCATGGTCGCACTAATTAGAGTGTGGCATGGATCTTCTTACGTACAATGATATATTTCTTTGAGATCATCCATATTGTTAGAGACACCTTCCTCTAATGCGGTTGGATCATCACTAAGATCATCCACTTATAATTCATGTTGTGGTACCTATTCTATTTTCACGAGAATAGAAGATGGCGAGGAAAAACTTAAAGTGTTAAAGAATATTTCAGTATTTAAAAATCATGAATAAGAGGCCACCGTATGTTACCCTACAGATGAAGAATGGTTGTCTTGTGGTGATAAAGAGGGAATGATTGATTGAGAATCGAAATATTTTTCTTCTTCTAGCATTGTTACAGTCCCTTATACTCCGGTTGACGATATAGATGCTATTTGTAATTTAGTGGATGAAATGAAGACATCTCCATTTAAACATCAATCAATGCTTGGGGGATCAATAGCTTCTCCCATGTTGTTAGGATCAGTTGTTGTAATTGAAATTATTGATGTTATTGGAAGAGTTCTTGTATTTTGTTTTACCCCTTCAATTTGAATTATAGGTAACACATTATCTGTACTTGAATGCATAAATGGATTAGCTGGGATCTTTTACAGTCCATTTGGAGAATTAACACTAGTTATTTCCTTTTCCATGGACTTATTTCCTTTTGTGTGATAAAAATCCACCTTAATGTATTGAGATTCACTAATTTTTAATAGAGCCATGCCACCATAATATGTCTCGATTTGACCATTGAAATAGTACTTAATTCATTGGTGGTATGATGAAGGTATGGCTGTATGTTGATGCAACCAAGGCCTTCCAAGAATAATATTAAAGCTGTGTTCGGACGAACAACCATGAAGTCTAAATTTGATTCAAGATCTCTAAACCGAGTTCTGAGTATAATTTTTCCTAGAGGTTCTTATTCATTCTTATTATAAGATAGTGAAATTAATGTCGAAGGATAAATCTCAGATTCAGTCAGGATTAATTGATGATGTGTACGAATAGAAATGAGTTTGACTCTAGAGCCATTATCAATAAAGACTCATCAGATGTCTATATAATTGACATTTCCAGAGAAATACAAGGTTCTGATATGTCCATGTACAACATCATCTTTATCTTCATTTGTAAAAGATATGACTGCATGACATTCTGCTAGATCATTCTCTATATGTTAAACCTCAGTAGCAGAAACTTTGGTTTCAAACTCTTGAGGAATTCAAAATATATCAATGAGTACCTCTCGATGATCTTGTGACAGATTTAAGCATCTTTAATTGATAACATGGCTGGTGCATGGCCAATTGTTTCATGACATAATAGGTTTGGTCCAAAGTTCTACGTTTCACAGCATAGAGATGCCATTTTTACAGGTTCTTTGCATGTTTATGTTTCTGATATAGACATAATCTATGTCAAAGAAGAATATGGAAATACACATGGATTTGGTAAATTATACTGACTAGGTATATTAATCTGCTGAGTATAAGATGGTGTGACTATTAATCAGTAATCTAAAATAATTTTGTCAGAATTGAACCTGTATTTCATGGAATAATGTCCTTGTTCTTTTTGTGCCACTAAAGGTATATTTCATGAGTTTCTTCCATTTATATGGTTCAAGCATTGGTAGAGTAAAAATGTGTATTTTTAGAATTCATTTGTCTTCCCCTAAATCCTCGACCTTGGCCAGATCCCCTACATCCCCAATTAGGTACAAGGAATTATTTCTCATTATAATCAGTATCAACATTTAAATAAGTATCAGTTAAATGGATAACATTAATATAACCAAAGATCAATTCTCCATATGATGGAGATTTTACTTGAAAGGTTAATTCTTGTTGCACTATTTGGTGGGGAATTACCTGTGATTTTGAAATAGATGGCATAAAATCTTCTAGGGTCAAGGATAATTTTGGCCTTGACACGAGTTCATTTTTATCTGACTACTCTTGATCTTTATAATCAATTCATTTAATTGAGGAATTGCCTTTTGATGAAGGTGGTTTTATTGTGGAAGGAGTGGAATATTACATAATCAATTGTCTCAACTGTGTTCATAAAATGGGAAGAGTCTAGTTGAACATTTTCTTGATCATCCACTCATCTTATTTCATTACATTTTTTCTCTTGACTTCCTGACATTTTCCATCATCCTCTGGATCAGTAGTAGTAACACTTGATAAATGAGATGATGAAATTTTCAATTTTACATTCCAATAGACTACAATCTTTTCCAAGAGGTCCATGAAAACAAAACATTGGTGGATGGGATTTCTAATAATATGGTGAAAAGGAAAATAATTCAGAAGATCTTCATCTCCTTAATTGTTTAATTTCTTCATCCTTGGAAGCTAAACTAAATTGTCTTCCGGAGCTGATATAATGTAACCAAGAACCTGTTCATTCCAGAAAGAATAAAAATTGTTCATTAATTCGACAAACTGTTTCATCCTTTGATCTCTTTGATCATCTTGACGAGGATGTCATTTCTACTGATGCTATAGAGGCGGAGCAGTCTGGTATGATGAGGTTCTTGAAGTAGAAGAAGGTATAGGTTCCTGGTTGAGTGTGACTATATCTACTTCCACATTTCATATCCTCTTCCCTAGAGCTGATGGAATTATAGAAGTTTTGGCCATAGTTTCTATAATAGAGTCTTCTATCTGTTGAGTGATTGAGGTAAGGTCATGAAACTGTCTGGTCAATTTCATAGGGATCAATGGTGTGTGTAACACATCACGTAGATTTAACAAAAAAAATTGGCATCAAATTGTCTTGATGGAGTTCTAGACTTAAGGAATACATTACTACATTCCATTGGGAAATGAAATCTAAAATACATTGATTCTCCCTTTTTTACAATTGTTATGATAAAAAACTGTCGTTTTTTGGTAGAGTTGAGCTAAATTGATGGAGAAATTTCTGAAGGAGACATTTACTTCTAATAAGTGATCTATATTATAAACTTGTATACCAGAAAAAAGCTTGTCCTTATAATGACTACACAAAACTTCTAAGCTTTACTGCTTCTTGTTGTTTATATGTTCTCATCCTTGGATCAGAATGAGAAACAAAATCTGTTAGGTGTTGTTCTGGATCTCCTGAATCTTTAATGATTGGTAATGAGGTATTCAAAAAATTTGGTGGGAGAGGAATTGCATTCACACATTCCAGGTAAGAACTCCTTTCCTTCTGAACTGGTGTTAGTTGTTCATCCATCAAAAATTTGGTTGGTGAGGAATTGAATCCACCCTTTTAGGGTATGCCCTATTTTCTGGCTGAACTGGGGAAATAAGAAAAATTCATATCCGAAATTTGTTGAGGTTAGGGTTTTCCATTATTTTCTATGTGGGACTTCTAGAAGCACCATCAAAATACATTTCCCATTTTTTGGAATTATCCTGAATAGAGAATACCTCTTCATCATGAAGTTCAGTATTAAGTGATGTATCTTTCGTAGATGGATGCTCAGAAAGTAAGTCATCCAAAACATTATTTTTATTTCCTTTTGAGGCACAAACTCGATATCAAACTATTGAAAATTAACCACCCACCGTGCCAAATTCCCTATAAGCATAGTATGACTGAGGATAAATTTGAGTGGATTATTGTGAGACAAAAACTGGACTTCATGATGTTATAGGTAGTGCCTCTATTTATGAACTGAAAACATTAATGCTAGGTAGCACTTTTAAATACATGATTTTCATGTTTCTGCATCATGGATAGTTCGATTGAGATATTAAAGGATGTTTTCATTTTCTTCATCATTAATTTGGGTAAGGAAGGAACCTAGTGATCACTCTAATGCTATCACATAGGGAATAAGTGGTGATCCTTAAATAGGTGTCATTAATACTGGTGGACTCAAGAGATATTTCATATTGGTATCAAATGCCTGTTGGAAGCCTTTATTCCATTGGTAGGTGATTCCCTTCATTATTAATCTGGTGAATGGTAAACACTTGCCTTCTATATTGGTGATAAAGAACAGAATATAGGCCAAGTGTCCTTGGAGTCATCTTAATTCGTTCAAATTTAGAGAAGCTGACATACCAATGATTACTTTCTTTTTCTCAGGATCAACTTCAAAACCATTATAGCATACAATGAATCCAAGAAACTTTTCTGAGGTTGCCCCGAAATCCCATTTCATGGGGATCATCTTCAAACTGTGTTGCCAATGTTTATGAAATATTGTCTCCAAATCAACCAAGGTATTGGGACATTTTATTGTTTTGACCACCAAATCATCCACATAATATTCAACAAATTTCCCTAAGAATGGTTTGAAGATATGGAGCATGGCATGTTGGTATGTTGCCCTTGCATTCTTTAAGCCAAAGAGGATTAACCAATAGAAAAATACACCTTGAGGGGCTCTGAAGGATGTATATTCTTCATTCTTTGGGTCCATATGGATTTTAATATACCTAGAGAAGCCGTCCATGAAATAAAGATATTCATATCAAGCCATTGCATCAATTAATATCTCTGTAATCAGAATTAGAAAATCATCTTAAGGAAAATGCCAGTTAAGATCTCTGAAATCAATGAAAACTCAAATTTTCCTATAATTCCATTTCACTGGGACAATGTTGGTTAGCAATTTGAGAATCTTAACATCCATGAAATAGTTATCCATTATAAACATATCATTATCAGCCTCAATTTTAGAGGAATGAGTTGGGTGAATTATTCATGCTTCCTGCTTGAATCCATGATGTTCTTCTGAAAAAACCAAATGATGGGTGGGTACATTAGGATTAAGACCTGGCATTTCTGTAACATTCCAACAAAAAATATCTCGATGTTGTTTTAGAAATTAAGTATACACCACTTGATCTTCAGAGGTCATTGTCAAACTTATTCGAGTGAAGCGTGGATCTTCTTCTGTACCCATATTTATTTCTCTGAACTCATCCAGAGTGGTAGAGGCACCTTCCTCAAATTCGAGAGCAGCATCCATGTAGTCTTCTTATTATACATTATGTTGTAAGTATTCAATTTCCAATTACATAGTATATGAGGAGGAAAAAATCCAATAGTTAAAGTGGAAGTCTGTATTTGTACATCCTGAAGTGGAGGCCACAATATATTGCCCTACTGATGATGAAGTGTCATACTATGGTAATAAATAGGGAATGATGGATTGAGAATCATCATATTTGTCTTCCTCTATAATTTCTACAATCTCTCATACTCTGGTTGACGAAGTGGAGGATTTTTATAGTTCAGTGGATAAAATGAAGACATCTACATTTAAACATCCATCACTGCTTGGTGGATCAACAACTTATACCGGGTTGTCAGGTTCAGTTTCCATAATTGACATTATGGAAGTTATTGGACGAGTGCTTGGATTTTGTTTTACCCTTCCAATTTGATTAATAGGTAACACATAATCTATACTCAAATGCAAAAATGGATTATATGGGATCTTTTCCAGCCCATTTGGAGCATTAAATCTAATTATTTCCTTTTTCATTGACTTCATTCCTTTTTGTTGTAAAACAATGCCTCAATGTATTGAGATTTACGAATATTTAATGAGCCTTTCCACCATACAATGTCCATATTTAACAATTGAAACAGTACTTAAGACATTGGTAGTTTGATGAAGGTATGAATGCATGTTGATGCAACCAAGGACTTCATAGCATAATATTGAAGGTTGAGTCCTGACAACAACCATGAAGTCTAAATTTGATAAAAGATATAAAAACCAAGTTTGGAGTGTAATTTCACCCATAGTTTATTGTTCATTATTATCACAAGATTGAAACATTAATATTTAAGGAGATATTTCAGATTCCTTCAGGCCCAATTGACAAAGTGTAAGCATATGAATGAGGTTGAATCTAGAGCCATTATCAATGAAGGCTCGTCAGATGTCTATATCATGGAAATTGATAGACAAATACAAGGGTCTAATATAAAGACATGGAAATTCTATGGAAGTAATTTTCATAAATACATGGGAATTTTACGAGTCTGTGAAAATTGACAGCGCATGATTCTGAGGCCCAGGGTGCCCGGAATCAATTTTTGGAGTTTTGTTCAGTTACTTTTAGTAAACATAAGAGTGGGTTTTTATAACATTTGAACATGGTGCTCAGAATTGAACACCGAGGGAACTGTTGAACTCGCAGTGCCGGTATTCGCTAAAGCAGACTTTCACTTCGACGATAGTGGGTCAAGTTTAAAGGACAGATTTTGGTTTTACATGGAAAAATAATAATAAATAAAAGTGTGTATCTCTTTATTTCATTTGAGCCGAAAAGTGAGTGTTGGGTGGTTAAAACCTCCTCTTGGATGTTGGAGGTGGGGCCACCACAGTATAACCTCCCATGAGATGTTATGGTGGTGGGGCCGAGATGAATTCAAACCTCCCTTCTGAGGAAAAATGAGGTGGGGAGCACCTGGGCATTTAACCGCTTGAAACTCCACATTTAATTGGAGAAACACTCAAGCTCCAATTAATATAGGGGAGCCTCTTCAACTCCCCTTTATTTAATTTGTGCCAACCCTTCACATTAATTAGGTGGATCCTATATAATTATTTTAATTCTCCATTTTAATTTCGTGCCAACATCTAAAATAATAGACAAACTAATATTATTTTTTGTTGGATTTGAAATTCTCTTTTGGTGGGAAATTTTGAAAGAAGATCTTGAGAGAATTAGAGTTCTACCAATGAATAACAAAGAACGAAAAACGCTGACATTATTCGACTTCTTCCTCGGACACCTACCGACGTGGAGCGTCTTCCACAGATGACGCAGCTCAAGATTGGGAGTGCGTGGCGGATGTGAAAAATGACGAACACTTTCTTCTTCTTTCTGCAACATCAATGTCGATGAGTAACAAACAAATTTAGGGGTTAAATCTTTGTTATTTGTTGCACTCTCTTCATTTTAGGTCAAAGAATATAAATCTAAGCCGCATAAAATCACCCTTACGTGGAGGGTGATAGCAGAACAAACACGTCCCGACCCCTCCTCCTTCATTGTGGATTTTGATTCTCAATGTGGCATGAGTGTGAGTTGAGTGTTTCTCATAAATAATGATGGCGAATTGAATGAGTCATTTTGAGAATAGCACGATCAGTTTCGGAACGAGAAATGGGCCACCAGAACTCATCCAGTGTTCTGTGAAAGAGTCGCTGGTGGACGGAAACGGCGAACGTCACCGACGATGAAGAGAAGGGTTGTCGGCACTTCCGTCGGCCACATGGATAGTGGTGGTACAACCGCACCGCCAGAAGGGAAGGCCACGATTTCCAAGCCACGACGGTGCAGCGGTGACCAGCACAAGGCTAGCCGTGAGATGGACATCCGGCTCTGGTCGTCGTTTTTCTGTGGAAGGCTCGACACAACAGTGACGCAATATGGTGTAAGGGTCATGGCCCTTGGCTGTAGAAATGGAGGTTTCATGGCGCAACCATGTTGCACGGGGAAGAGGATGACCACTTGGCCTGCCAGGAATAGCAGGACCCTCTAGGTCCCGCGTGACGCGAACCAGCACCACGTGGCGCTGGGTTGTCTCCCACCCGAATGGTTATGTCATTCAAGATTTCTAGGGTTTGTTGCTTCCCCCTGAACGTGGCTAGGGTGTACCCCCCATGGGCCTCCAACCGTGTGGGTCGGTGGGATGG
Organism: Viscum album; assembly: GCA_963277665.1. Classification (NCBI taxonomy): domain Eukaryota; kingdom Viridiplantae; phylum Streptophyta; class Magnoliopsida; order Santalales; family Viscaceae; genus Viscum; species Viscum album. The sequence goes on from CAUJRU010000203.1 coordinate 734,637, forward strand.
ACCCAGTGTGGACCGTGTCGGACCCTAGTATGGACACGATTGACCTATTTCCATTTTTTCCCGTAACATGAGCTACGTTGGTCTGATTGATGAACCACCTATGGAGATGGAATCCTCAGAAAGATAATGTTATTTTGGTATGCCCCACTCGAGGATTGGGCATATTTTGTGTACGGCTGGGTTGGAATGAATGTAATTTCATCCAGGACCTCAGAACAGAAATGCCAATAACCCTCAGACCAGGGGACCGATTGATGCGACATCTATTGTGTTGGGTTTCCTTGGGCAATATGGATTTTTTAGATACATAAACATGGGACTTTGTAGAATATTATGTATCAAATCTTGACCTGAGGCGCGGAATCTCCCGGAATCAATCATACATTGTACGGAACCCTGAGGCTAGCTGTGCACTGGCGACTGTTCTTGAATCCTGTGTGGGTCCGACAGTTCTGGCTTCTGTTGATGGATCCTATGTTGGATTGACAGAATAGCTAGTCCTAGATCTTATGTGGGTTCAACAGCTCCGACTACTGTTCCTGGATCATGTGTGGGTCCGATATTACTAACCGCTGGTCATGGATCCTATGTGGGTCTGACAGCTCCGACTGCTGTTGCTGGATCTTGTGTGGGTCCGAAAGTACTAACTGCTGGTCCTGGATCTTGTGTGGGTCAAAACACTCTGACTACTATTCCTGGATCCTGTGTGGGTCTGACAGTTCTAATTTCTGGTCCTGGATCCTATGTGGGTCTGACAGCTTAGATGATTCAGTGGTTACATATGATCTTATCTAGCTCTCTAAAAAAGTTGTATTCCTGTGTGAGCTGAGTCAGTGACTTCTGTGTTTTCCTCATGATTGAGATGGGTTACTTGATAACATAGGTATATGTATGGGAATATACCTAAGTAATGGAATTATGTTGATTTCATACTCTGTGGTTTATCCTTGGATTATTTTGATAGACCTTGGTGGTCTCAGAGTCCCTACAGAGTATCGTTATACTGGCCCTTGCACGGGCTATACCCACACATCGTTATGTTGGATGCAGATGACAAACAACCCTGACGGAGGCTTAGAGTACTAGGACAAGACGGTACCCGGAGGTGGACCTTACAACGGGTCGGTACACGGAGGAGACTGACAGACATGGAGTGTTGAGGATTATATATGTACCTACCCTTCAGTTTAGACCCACGGTGGACGTTTCAGGAGCTGATTTTCACCTTTCATCAATTTTTCCATTTCAGTTGTACATGTACTTTTCAGTTGGGCTTGTATTCTGGCCCCTTTTACATTTCAGTACTCCTTGTTATACAGTTTTACTCAGTGTTTTTCTTTAAGCTTGAACTCTGTTCTGTTTGTTTATAGTTAAAAATGCAACGCCTTACCAGTATTAGGGATTTACGCCTTTGGTGCTAGTCGCCATCCCATGGCCTATGGAAGGTGGGCTTGGGGTAGTCATGACATGGGCCACGGGGGATGGGTCATGGAAATATGGTATCAGAGGAGTCAGTTATACCGCAGTACATAGGACTCTTATCTTTTATGTGAAGCTATAGCGTTAAGGGTAATGAGAGTGGTTTTTAGTTCAGGGAGTCAAGTGTTTGTGTGGCGAACGACGTATCCGTACACCAGGACATTTACATATGATTAATGACACAGTGCACAAAAACACTGATTGTGTGTGTGATTTGAAGAGTCTTCTTTGTAAACTCTTTTTAGTCACCTCACCATGTATAACTTATTGACTATGTCACACCTATTTCATTATAGGATGCCTCCATGTAGACAGGATGCCAGGGTTCCATGCATTGTAATAGATGGCAGCCCACCGAGTGATGAGGCCTTGGTGCAGGGCCCTATCACAGTAGAGGCACCAGAGGTACCATTACCCTTTGGGGCATTGATACCCCCAACCCTAGTAGTAGTGAGTGCATGCAACTTGACCACGTTTCATGAGTTCTAACGCTAGAGGATGCCCTGGTTTAGGGGTGAGACGGACCTGCAGGCAACTCAGGATAGGCTGGAGGCTGGGGTGAGAGTCTTCAGACTAGTAGGGACACCAGCTGATCTAATGGAGATCCTTGCTGCAAGCCTTCTTCAGGAAATAATACGAAAATAGTGCAGCCTGATGCTCTAGGTGCATGACGAGGCTACACTTATCTAGATAGACTTTGAGAGAATTTTTCAGGTGGAGTTTTTCCCAGCCACCATACGTGTGGTGTGGATACATGAGCTACTGCATCTACAGCAGGGTTACATGATGGAGGCGTAGTACTCATCCAGGTTCACATACCTCTTCTGCTACACCACCGATATGGTGTGGGACACTTTCTTCTAGGCCCATACCATTGAGAAGGGACTCAGGTGGGATATCATAACATCGATGATCTCACTCAGCATCCCAACGCAGGCGGGGGTGTTAGAGAGAGCCCTCGTAGTAGAGAGTTTCCTTGCCGATCAGTCACCAGTAGCGAGACCCATCACTAGTTGACATGCAGTGGAGACTTATGCTGCTGGAAGTAGATAGATTTTTCAGATGTCCAAGAGGACCAGGCCATCTGGTGGACGACCTAAGGATACAGGTTCAGTTGCGCGGGGCACACGAGATATGGCCAATCATTCCAGGATCAGGCAATGTTACTTTTGCTGTGGGCAGGGTCACGTGTCTCGTGACTGTCCGACCCGCCATACGGATGATCAGTAGACAGTTGAAGGACCGCCCAAACAGAGACAAAGATTCGACTGAGGCAGACCACATGGAGTTGGTGGACGTGGTACAGGAGCTGGCTGTGCAGCTGGCGGTGGATGAAATTTTGAGGTGTTACCACCACCCCCACTAAGAGGTCCACCCCGACCTAGGGACTAGGCCAACAGGGGCGAGCTCAGCTTCAGGAAGATGGGGCATATGACCATGGCACTCCAAAGATTGTATGAGGAACTATCATTGTCTACTCTACCTTACCTGTAGTTTTTATATACACATGATCCAGTCACACATTCACTACCACTTCCCTCGTTCGGATCTCGGAGATTCTGATGGAGATGTTAGTTTGATCCTTACGTCTAGAGACTCCTACTGGAGCAGATTCGATGATTACACACTTTTTCCAGTAGTTCAAGCTTACTCTATGAGGTGAGAGCATCAGATGAGATCTCCTAGTAGTGGCATCGAGGCATTAAAACATAATATTGGGTATGGATTGGTTATCTATAATCCATGATCAGATAGACTGTGTTAGGTGCAAAGTGCTGTGTGTCCGCACAGATGGGACCGGGTTTACATTCACCAGCAAGAAGGAAACCTTTGCAGCACATGCCAGACTTACTCGGTGGACGGTGAAGCCGATAACTCATAAATTGGCCTTCCTTACCCTTAGAGTAGTTGATGTGGAGATTCCGAGCTATCATGTAGTGGTGGACCAGTACGTGGATGTTTTCCCTGATGATTTCCCATGTCTACATCCTCACAGAGAGGTGGACTTCTACATTGACCATTACCCTGGGATGACAACGATATCTACACCAGCATATCGAATTGCTCCCGCGGAGCTACGCAAGCTGCGGGTAAAGCTATAGGACTTATAGGGTAAGGGATTTATCAGGCCCAGTGTTTCTCCCTGGGTAGCCTCGATTATGTTCTCCAAGAAGGCAGATGGGAGCTTGACGCTTTGTGTCGACTACCGTTTCCTAAACCAGGTGACCGTCAAGAAAAATTAACCACTCTCGAGGATTAACGACCTATTTTATTAGCTAAAGGGAGCATGATGGTTCTCAAAGATAGACCTCAGATCAGGATATCACCATCTCAGAGTTCAAGACGAGGATGTGTATAAGACAGCCTTCAGATGTCGATACGGAATCTACGAGTTCATGGTTATGCCATTCAGCGTAACCAACCGTCTAGAAATGTTAATGGGACTCATGAATAGGATCTTCTAGCCATACCTCCACCTCTTTGTCATAGTCTTCATAGAAGACATTTTGATCTACTCGACTACTAAGGAGGAGAGTGCCTACCATTTTTGAGTAGTACTGGACACACTCTGAGAGAACCAGCATTATGGTAAGCTCTTGAAGTGCCAGTTTTGGATCCGAGAAGTTCACTTTCTATGTCTTGTCATCTCGTAGGATGGAGTTGTAGTGGATCCAGTGATGATTTAGGTGGTACATTCTTGGGAGCCACCTAGGAGTGTGACAGAAGTATGATGTTTCCTGGGATTGGATGGTTACTATCAGAGGATCAATCCAGATTTCTCGAGAGTTTCAGCACCACTATCAGCCTTGAAGAAGCAGGGAAAACCATTCGTGTGGACGGAGTGATTCTAGAAGAGCTATCATGACCTGAGGAAAAGGATGTCTAGTGCCCCCATCTTGAGGCTTCCAGAGGAGCGCCTAGGGTACATAGTTTACTGCGACACATCAGGGTCCGGACATGGGTGTGTCCTGATGTAGGTGTGAGCAGTGAGTGTGTATGGTTCTCAACATCTAAGATACCATGAGCATAACTACACTACCCATGACTTGGAGTTAGCAGCAGTGGTCTTCTCCTTCAATATGTAGAGACAATATTTGATGGGCGAATGTTTTACTGTGTAATCTAATCAAAAGAGTCTCAGGTATATCTTCTCTCATAAGGACTTGAACAAGAGATAGAAATGATGGATTGAGTTCCTCCAGGACTATGACTTATATATAGTCTATACTCCTGGGAAGGGGATCATTGTGGAAGATTCATTTAGCAGAAGGTCTGGTATATAGGTTCGTGGCGTGGTGACAGAGCAGCTGGCAGCATTACATATATCCTTTATGGATAGAGATGGTGCAACATTCCTACAGTATCTTACATTCACTACCAAGAATCATCATCATGTCATGGAGGCACAACCTGGAGACGCTGACTGTGGGACACGATGTCCTCAAATATCCACAGGGTAGGAACATGATGGATTTTATGAAGGTGGGGAGCACAAAATCCTCTTCAGAGGATGTACCTTGGTGCCAGTGGCACTTCATGAGGAAGTGTTGATAGTTTTCCACACTTCCCCTATAGCGGTACATACATGAATGGTGAATATGTACCAGGACCTTCAAAGATAGCACTGGTGGCTAGGTATGAAGAAGGCAGTAGCAAAGTTTGTCTCTCAATGACTCATTTGTCTACAAGTGAACGTGGAGCACTAGGTATCAACAGGCTTGGTCCAACCATTAGAGGTCCTAGAGTGGAAGTGGGATGGGATATCCATGGACTTCGTGATGGGTATACCACGTACATCCCGGGGTCACGACTCGACTTGGGTGATCATCAACCGACTCACCAAGTCATCCCACTTCCTACCGAGCTGAGACTAGTGTTTAGTAGAAATCATGGGATGCCTCTATGTGCCGGAGATTGTGTGGATACATGGAGTACCTTCAATGATTGTCTCCAATCGTGACACACAATTCACTTCCCGGATATGGAAGGGGTTGCAGGAGGCTTTTGAGACACATCTACATATGTTCACTGCCTTCCATCCTCAAACAGATGTGCAGACTGAGAGTACCATTCATACCCTTGAAGACATGTTGTGTTCTTGTTTCCTCATCTTCGGTCGTAACTGGGAGGATCACTTATTGTTGGTTGATTTTTCCTACAACAACATCTATCACTCCACCATCGGGATGGCACCATTTGAGGCATTGTATAGACGAACTTGAAGATCACCCTTATGCTAGACAGACCCTGGGGAGTCAGCACTGGTGGGACCAGATATGATAAGAGCTACCATAGAGTAGGTGTACATCATCCAGGAGCGGAGGAAGACTGCACAGAGTAGGCTGAAGTCATATGCCGAAAAAATATGGAGTCCAATGGAGTTCAAGGATGGGATCCTCGTCTTTCTACGGGTCTCATCTAGACGTGGTATACAAAGATTTGGCTTAGGTGACATGTTATCTCTGAGATTCATCGGACCTTTTCAGGTCCTTAGCAGAGTTGGTGAGGTGGATTACCGCTTATATCTTCCACCTCAGTTGCACTGGGTGCATGGCGTCTTCCACATATCTCAGTTGAGAAGATACATGCACAACCCTTCTCACATCATCGACCATGGAGAGATAGACATTGACGATGGGGAGACATTAATGATTTTTTCAATGGAGATTGAGGATCGACATGTGAAGGTCTTACGTAGACCGTTGATACCTCTGGTACGCGTTCACTGGAAGCATGTGAACCCCCAGGAGAGCACATGGGAGTGGGAGGCTCATGTTCGTTCTCAGTACCCCCACTTGTTCCCTTTAGTTCGAGTTGTAGCTTATGGGGACATAAATCCTTGAGGTGGGGAGAATGTAAAGACCTGGAAATTCAGTGGAACATTTTTTCTTAAATACATGTGAATTTTATGAGTCCTAGAAATTGACGGCGCATGATTCTGAGGCCCAGTGTGCCCAGAATCAATTTCAGAAGTTTTTTTGGGTACGTTTAGTAAACGTATGATGGTGTTTTTATAAATTTCGAACTGGTGCAAGGAATTGAAAAATGATGGCACCGTTGAACTCACATCGCCGATATTTTCTTAAAGATACATTCACTTTGACGATAGTGGGTCGAGTTTATAATATAGATTGTGGGTTTACCTGGAAAAAAATAATTAAATAAGGTGTGCATCACTTTATTTTATTTGAGTCGCCAAGTGAGTGTTGTGTGGTTAAAACCTCATATTGTATGTTTGAGGTGGGGCCACCACACCTTAACCTCCCATGAGAGATTATGGTGGTGGGGCCCACCTGAACTCAACCTCCCTTGTGAGGATAAATGAGGTGGGGACCACCTAGGATTTTAACCCATTGAAAATCTCCATTAAAGTGGATAAATTCTCAATATCCAATAAATATAGGGGATCCTCTTCAACTCCCCTAAATTTAATTTGTGCCAACTCTTTACATTAATTAGGTGGATCCTTTCTAATTAATTTAATTCTTTCTTTGAATTTTGTTCCAAAATCTAAAATAATAGACAAACTAATATTATTTCTTTGGCATGGAAATTATCTTTTGGTGGGGGATTTAGAGAGAAGAGCTTGGGATAATTAGTGTTATCCCAATGCAGAACAATGAACAAAGAACACCAACCATTTTTGACTACTTTCTCAGACACCTACTGACGTGGAGTGTCTTCCACAGCCGACACAACTCGGGATTATGAGTGTGTGGCGGACACGACAAACGACGAACACAATCGTCCTCTTTCCGAAACATCAACGTCCAAGACTGAAAATCATTGGTAGGGGTTCAAATATTGTTATTTTTTGTACGTTATTCGTTTTCCATCATGGATTATAATTCGGAGCTGCATGCTATCACCATAACACGGAGGTTGTGGGATGAACAAACACGGCCCGACCCCTCCGCCTTCTTTGAGGATTCTGACAGTCAATGTGGCAGGAGTCTTGGTTGAGAGTTTCTCTTCAATAATGATTGAAAATCGAAGGATACATTCCATGTATAGTGCGACCACTTCCGGAACGAGAAACGGGCCAACAGAACCCATTCGGTGACCCGCGAAAGATTCACCGGTGGACGGAACTGGCAAACATCCGCAGTGAAGAAGAGAAGGGTGGTAGGCGCTCTGGCTAACTGCATGGTCATCGGAGAGCCAACTGCACCACTATAGGGGACGTCCTTGCCCAGTAGGATGCGCTAGTGCAGCGGCAGCTGGCGCAAGGTTGGACGCGAGACGTACTGGAGGCTCGGGCCGATGGTTTGCCGAGGAAGGCACTACACAACATCATCACATGGTGGAGCAAGGGATGTGGCCCATAGCCGGGGCGATGGAGGAGGCATGGGGAAACCGTGCCACGTGGGGAGACAGATGGCTGCTCGGCCATCCAGGAAATGTGGGACCTGCCGGGTCCCACGTGACATGGACCAACACCATATGGAACCAGTTTGTCTCCCACAGGAACAGAACATCCGTTCTGGATTTTAGGGGGTGCGGCTTCCCCCCAGGGCACTACTAAGGAAGACCCCAACATCCCTTCGTACTGGACCTATCATGGGTCGAGCCGCCAGCATGGGCTGGGCCGCCGGCATGGGCCGGGCCGCCCCTGCAGGCCGGGTCGGACCCGCGGGCCGGGTTGGGCCCCAGTCCGGACCTGATTGACCTTTTTCCATTGTTTTTTCCGTAACTTCAGCTACGGGCATCTGATTGACGAACCTTTTGCGACAACAGAAATCATGTAAGGATAAGGTTCATTAGGTATACCCCACTCGAGGTTTGAAAATAGTTGGGGTACATCCAGGTTGGAATGAACATAATTCCAACCAGGCCCTTAGAATTGAAATGCCATAACTCTCAGACCGGGTGACTGATTGATGTGCCATCCATCGCATTGGGTTTATTTTGGAAATATGAATCCTTTGGAAACATCAACTTGGGACTTCATGTCAGTTTATGTATCGAAATTTGGCTTGAGAAGAAGACTCTCCAAAAATCAAGCATACTTAGTACGGATCCCTGAGGTTGTATTTGCACTGACGACTATTTCTGGATCATGTTTGGGTCTGACAGTTTTGACTTCTATTCCAAGAACATATGTGGGTCTGACAGAATAGCTGGTACTGGATCCTGTGTGGGTCTAAGAAATCTGACTACTATTCCTAGATCATGTTTGACTCCGACAATACTCACCACTAGTCCTGGATCCTGTGTGGGTCTGACATTACTAACCGCTGGTCCTGGATCCTGTGTGGGTCCGACAGCTCCGACTACTATTCCAAGATCTTGTGTGGGTTCGATTGTTCTAACCGCTGGTCCTATATCATGTGTGGGTCCGACAACTTAGATTATTCAGTGGCTACATATGATCATATCTATCCCTCTAAAAAAATTGTATAACTGTGTGAACTGAGTTAGTTACTTATGTGTTTTCCTCTTGATTGAGATGGGTTATTTGATAACTTAGGTATATGTATGGGAATATCCCTATGTAATGGATATCCATTGATTTCATACTCTATGGTTTATCCTTGGTGGATTTTGAGAGACCTTGGTGGCCTTGGGGTCCATAATGAGTATCATTATACTCACCCCTACATGGGCTATGTCCACACCTCGTTGTGTTGGATGTAGATGACGGATAATGCCGATGGTGGCTGAGAGCACCAGGACTGGATGGTACCCGGAGGTGGACCTTAGGATAGTCGGTACATGGAGGAGACTGACGAAAGTCGAGTGATGATGATGCTGTCTATACCTACCCATCAGGTAGGACCCATGGTGGACTTTTCATGAGCTGATTTTCACCTTTCAGTTGTACTTGTACTTTTCAGTTGGTCTTGTATTCCATCCCATTTTTCTTTTAAGTAATCATTTTTATACAGTTTTACTCAGTGTTTTACTTCCATCTTGAACTCTGTTGTGTTTTTTATTGTTCAAAAGGAAATGACTTCCTAGTATTAGGAATTTACGCCTTTGATGCTAGTTGCTATCCCCTTGCCTATGTATGGCGGGCATGGGGTAGTCCCTGCATGTGCCCCGAGGGATGGGCCGTGACAATGTCTATGTACACCATCATCTTCATATTCATCCATAATAGACATGACTGCATGAAATCCTCTAGGATCATTCTCTATACAGAAAACCTCAAAAGAAACATATTCGGTTTCAAACTCTTGAGGGCATGACAAAGCCTCAATGAGTGCCTCTCGAAGAACATTTGATAGATTCAAAGAATCTAGAATTGATAACTTGGTCGGTACATGGGCCAATTTATTCAAGAAATCATACTTTTGGTTCAAAGGTCCGTGTTTCTGATCATGGAGATGCTATTTTTCAGGTACTTTGAATGTTGATGCTTCTGATGTAGACGTACTTTGTGTCATAGGAGAAGATGGAAATACTCCTGGCATTGGTAAATTAGATTGACCATGTCTATTCATTTTCTATGAAGAAGATGGTGTGACCTATAATCGGTCCTCCAAAATAATTTGGTTAAAACAGAACCTTCCTTTCATGTAAGAAACTCTTTATTCCGGTGGATCTCACTGAAGTTCTCTTCCACGGGTTTATGCTGCATATATGGATCGAGCAGGGGTAGAGTTAAAATTGTGATTTTATGTATTCCCACATCTTCCCATGTATCCTCGACCATGGCCTCGTCATCTAGTTCCCCAATTAGGTACCATGAATTCAGACTCATTAAAATTAGAATCACCATGGGTGTGAGGATCCCTTAAATGGATAACATTAACAGAACCGAAGATCAATTCATTATCTGACAATGATTCTTCATGAAAGGTTAATTCTAGTTGTTCCTTTTGGTGGGATGGTTCCTATGATTTTGAAATAGATGGCATAAAATCTTCCAGTTTCTAGGAGATCATTGGCCTTGATAGAAGCTCATCTTTTTATGACTTCTCTTTATCCTTATAATCACTTCATTTAACTAAGGAAAAACCATTCGATGAAGGTGGTTTTACTATGGAAGGAGTGGAAGAAAACACAATCGGTTATTCAACATTGTTCTTAAAATGGAATGGGTCTGGTTTATCATTTTTCTGATCATCCAATCATCATATTTAAGCACATTTTTACATTTGACATCCTTCAATTCTCTTTTTCCTCTGCATCGGTATTAGTAACATGTGCTACTTAAGCTGGGGAACTTTTCAGTTTTTCATGCACATATTCTTCAATCTTTTCAATGTTGTCCTTGAAAACAAATCCTTCTTGGATGGGATTCCCTAAAATCTGGTGAAAGGTACAATAATATGAAAGATCATCACCTACATCATTATTTGGTTTCTTTGGCCCCGGAAACTAAACCAAATTGTTTTAGAGTTGAGATAATGTATCCAGGAACATGTTCATTATAGAAATAATAAAACATTGTTATTTAATTCCCCAAACTGTTCCCACCTTTGATCTCTTTGGCCATCTTGATTCGGCACTCATTTCTTCTGATTCTCAAGAGGTGGAGCCCTTGGGTATGATGAAAGTCATGAATTTGAAGAAGGTAGAGGTGTCTTCTTGAGTGTGACTATAGCAACTTCTACCCATCCTATCCTCCTCCCTGGAGCTGATGGTATTACATGAGATTTAGCCTTGGTTTCTAAAATAGAATATTCTATCTATTGAATGATTGAAGTAATTTCCTGAAACCCTGCTATGTTTTTCACTGGGATCAATTGTGTGTGTAACTCATCACTTAGATTTTCCACACAAATTGGCAGCAAATCTTCTTTAGGGAGTCCTTGACATATGTAATACGTTAATCTTTTCCATCGAGCAATAAAATCTGACACACTTTCATTCTCGCTTTTTTTAAAATTGTTATGATAAAAAAACTATCATTTTTGGTAGTTTTTAGCTAAATTGTAGAAGAAATTACTGACAAAGATATTCCCATACCATAATTAATCGTGATTTTAAAATTTTATACCAGAAAAAAGGCTAGTCCTTGTAATGAATTCACAAAAAAACATAGCTTTAATGCTTGTTGTTGTCGAGAAGTTCTCATCATGGAGTCGCAACGAAAAACAAAATGTGTTATGTGTTGTTCTAGATCTCCTAAACCATTAAATATTGGGAATGTGGTATACAAAAAATATTTTGGGGGAGGAATTGCAGCCACCCATTCGGGGTAAGCTCTCTTATCCGGCTGAACTGTTGCACATCGTTCCTCCATTGCTTCAAATCGAGTCGTTAGTGCCAAAATTGTGTTCAAAAGAATTTGGGGAATATCCAGATGAGCTGGATTCATTAATAACCCATAGTCACATGGACCTTTCTATCATAAATAGTGTTGGTAAGTTCCTGGTTTGGAAGAGGGTTGGGTCCCAACCTCTCCCTCCTTGAAGATATGACCAAGAACCCCAGGTCTCTAGTAGGAGAAATACGGTTCATACCAGCTTTTTCTTTTATGAAAATAAAGAGGAAGTCTCCCTTCACCAACTTGGATAAATTTTAGGGAAAAAATCCTAGCTTATGCTCCTATATTTTCTTATAGGAGGTGGCATCATTTCTCCTCCTCTCTTCTTCGGTGCCAAAGACTAGATGAGAGATGGGAACATGGCCTTTTTTTACCCTTTCCCTCTCCCATTGGTCTTTGTCACCATGGGAAGCCATCCTTTTCTAATCCTATAACCTTCATACCTTCTTCCTTCTATAGGACCCTTTTCCAATGTGAATAGAATAGAGGGAAGGATCGTCACATCCCACTATTCCACAGTCTCCTCATCATTGTCTAGCTTGTACCCCATAGGTGAGCCCTCTTCCACCAACAGTGGAGAAAATTTTTGAAAGTTTGAATGTCTTTGTTGAATCTTTGACATCCTCTTGTATCTCACAATGAGCATGACTCACGTGGGATTAGATATTTGTCATGGTTACTATATATTCAAAATCAAATGTACTACAAGAAATGTAATTTATGTTCAAACTGGGATACATAGGGAGCCTTTTCAAGGCCCCAGCTCACTGGAAATACTTCTCAAGAATCCAACCCTTATTACCTTAATTCAGAAATCCTCTTAGGAATATGCCTTGAATTAAACCCCAAGACACCGATACATCCTTTTCAAGAAGTTAACACAAACTAATTTTTCTCAAAGTATCATACAATCATATAAGACTAATAGAACTGCATGGACATTGATTCTCATATATAGGGGATACGTAGGAATCCACCATGAAGTTCAAACCTAACACCCTAAGTCAACCCCGTTCTCCTTGGGCTATATTCCCAATACTGTCTGATTCTACATGGAAACCCATAATCTTTCAAATGTTCATTGGGCTTCTTATTTATAAGTCCCACATTATGATTTGACTCAGCACCTTCCGCATAGATGTCCATACCACATGACATTAAATTATACAGCAAGGTCCTTATCACGTGAACTTAAAAGGAATGATGTGCCTCATTTAGTGGCACCAAACTACAAGGGTTCTGATTCTATTTAAAAGGATACGTAGGTAGGCCATTTTATGGGTACAATCTCAAAAACAAACCAAACCTTCATCTCCATGGATTACAATAAATTCTAGAGTTCCCCACTGAGTGGCTTAAAACCCATTATCATCACAATGATGATTAAAAGAATCTCTAAGCAGTATATTACATGATACCATTTATGGAAAATATCAAATATAAACGGGTATTTATATTACTGATGATCCTTGATTGTATATTGATGATTCTAAAATTGACACATGTTAATATGTGATTGAAAATTCAAAGGTATAATTATGTAATACTTAGTGAATTAATAAGGATTCATGTAAATATATTAAATTTACCAAGAGAGTCCCAGAGTAGACAATAATTCCCCCCAAAAAGGTATGATGAGTCTGAACCCCATCCTCTCGACTAATGCACACTTTTAAATATCGCGAAGATCAAATATAATGAACGAATGCCTTCAGAAGGAAGGTCCCTTTCGAATAAATAACTTTCGGAAGTATCCAGTTCCATAAAGAAATCCAATGGAAACTGTATGAAAGTACAGTTTCTTAAAAGTAGAACACATGTTTCCAGGAACAATGAAAAAATGATGTATTATATATATATATATAACATTTAAGAAATTTTTATACATATTTAAATATTATATTACATATACATTCATATATATTATTATAATGGTGTATGATAACTTTGCTTGTGTGTACGACATACTACCACCTCTCGAAGCGAAGATATTTTTTCTTTCTTTACAAGGAAGGTACTGAAGATAGGTTTGATGAAAATATTTTATTTTTCTAAAAATATAATTATTCTTTAATGGAGATATATTATTTGAAATTATTCCCTTCATGCTATGATGAATTGGAAACAAATTTCAAGCATATGTGAGACCTACCATCTCTAGGAATGGTGTATTTCATTTTCTATCTCTAAATTTAATGGATTAATCTAAATAAACATATAATGAATATATATATATATATATATGATATTTATATAATTTTTTAAAATATATGGAATGTGTATGTTTGTTTAATCATTGATTACCAAAAAAATAAATCAATACATATATTAAAAACAGAAAATTTATTTCCCAAAATGTGAGTTTAACAAGGAATTATTAATAATCTTATAATAAAAGGCCATAAGTAAATAATATATGGTATTATATATATATTGTTATGAAATATATTTAAAATAAATTTATTCTTAATATAAATTTATTTTTAATCTGTACAATTCAATTCGAGAATTGTGGGAAAATATTTCTAGTATCTCCTTTATTTTTGGGATAAATATGCCAATTCAATACTCATTTATTTTTTTCCCATCTATGTACTTACAATTCTAAATTTTATTGAATTAATATACATATATTGATGTTTAAAAGTGTTTTATTTAATTTTATTCTTTTATGGGGCTTACAAATCCTATATAAAAATGAGGAAAATGTTTTATGATACAGTCTCATTGTTTTTCAAGATTGTTTGTTAGGATATTTTTATGTCAATATGTCTAGTCCACAGAAAATATTTATTTCACTTTGGGAAGCAAGAGAAGTAAAAATCAAGGAAGCCTGATTAAATGAAGACTGGGAGTGTTATTGATAACATGGGCCACCCCATAGGGGGGAAGGGAGCTAAGGCTACAAAAATCTAAAAGGATGAATTTTAGGGTAGCCAATGTAGTTATGAAATCAGCCATACAATTGCCCTCACACCATGAATGGATGATCTCCATACCACTGGAAACAAGGGCTATGAACTTTCAGATCAAGAAAGTTATTTTTTAGGGAGTGATAGAGGAACTGATGAGAGACCTCGACACTAGTCTAAAATCCATCTTAACAGTAGTCAGGGTAATATATTTATATCTACATATAGAGGGTGAGTTAAGAATTTATATTTACTCTACCGTTAGATAATCCCATTTTCCATATGAATAACTAAAATAAAAAATCCCTCAATATTATGATTGATGGACCTCACCCCCCATGCATGATGCCAGAGCCAATGCCGACATCGACATTGATATTTAGGACTGAGGTGGGAGGATTCCAGCTAAGATATCACCCCTCTGTCTGGGGCTGATATGGCCTAAAATAGTGTCCCTAGATAGAAAACACCGAAGGGAAGGAACAAAATCTTGTTAGTGTAGGATGTCGGGTAGCTCTAAGGCATGACACATGACTCTCACCAGCACGGTAAAAATGGAGCAGGGTGCCCCTTGTTGCACCAAGATGCACACCTGCTAGATGCACAAGACACCCTCCCCCAAGAGAGTCTCCTTGTCCAAAATATCCTTGTGGTTGTTATGCCATACGTTGAACCAGTTTGAGTGGAAGTCCTCTAGGGAGGCCACGATGCTAGGAGGTAGAGAGAACTCACTGAGAACACCTCAAATACACACAACCCATTAATGTAGAATATTTATAGAAACTAATTAATATTACTATCATTTAGTTATTTCATGATAATTCATGTATTCCCATTAGTTTCCACTATTATCGGATTAAAAGGAAAAAAATTAATTGTCTTATAAAACATCATCATTATTCCTCCCTTCACTCAAAATTCCTTTTTTCATCTATATGCATATATTAAAAAAATTAAAAAATTTATCTTTATTATCAAGAGTATATATTAAATAAATTATTACTAATGATAGAACTTAAAAAAATTTTAAAAAAGAATCATCTTGTCTTTTCTAAACAAATGAAATATTTCCTTAACCAAAAAAATTAAAAATAATCTTTGTTTTAACATCTACGACATGGATAGAATTTCCCCCATCATGAAAATTCATGGTATTAAATATTTTATTATAAGTTTTAATGGATATTTTAAATTAAATGTTATTAATAAATGTTTCAATATTTTTTACTAATTCTAAAAATTGAAAATATATTTTCTTCAGGACAAGTTTTAATATATTTTATGTTTTATATTAATATGTTTCAAAGACTATGTTGAAGGAAAAAATTCTATAATTTTTAATGTTTGAAAATAGAATTTAAAATTTTAATGAACATTTTCTTTTATAAATATTTTATTTTTTTAAAAAATTACATTTTATGTTTCAATTAGTATTTAAAATAAATATATTTTAAAAATGTTTTAATATTTAAAAGTATTTTCCAAAGTGGAAATTCAATGTTACTCAATATATGTTCCAAGTGAACTATAAAAAAATACCTATAAATTGTAATCCTTTAGTGTTACTTATTCATTAATGGGGAAAATATTAAATGATAATGTTCATATTATTTCTCTAGATTGGTAATTTTTATGTTGTTGAATTATTTTTCTGAAACCCACATATTTTTCATTGGTTATGCTATGTTAAATTCATTAAATTTTATTAAAAATAGTTTTATTTACATGGTTTATGATATATGATATGATTAATGTTTTATGATATTGTGGAACACATATGTATGGTTTTTATTAAGATATTTTTGGTACCTATATATCTATCCAATGAATTAGGTAAATTCTTATATCCAATGACATAACAATAGTGAATAATTCGATTGGCATGATCCTATATGGGAAAAAGGTGAGTCCAGATCTAATATGGAATACTAGTGCTTCCTGATCCCCAATGGGTAATAGGTGATTAGTCCAAAACCAAAATATAAAATAGGTGATGAGAATGCATAAATTTTTTTATGTTATTCGAAGTTAACCATGACATATGAAATTATTTTCAATATCTATGATGGTTCTAAAATTTTATGAACCTAGTATATGGTTCATGATTATTGGAACATGATTTTACACAAGTAGGCCCTTGTATTCTAAAATTATAAAAATTTTCCCATGACTCGTGTTTATGACATATGAATGGTTGGGTGTAAACCTCCTAATTTATGATCATGTCTACAAACCAAAATTCCTTTCTTATTCATTTATTTCAAAATAGGTTTGATATATCTTATTTTTACACATACAAAAAATTTGAACTCACCCTTACTTATGATTTCTACACCAAGTTATGAATAAATTATTAGGTTGGGTATTCCTAATATGTGTATAATATGATAAGTAACATATAGGAGATGTTGAAGATCCTTTATGAAATTCATAGATTTAATTTCTATCCTCCAGAGACTGTAACTATTAAAGTCCTTGGGCATTATTTTTTATTGTGAATTGAATATTCATTTAATAATATGTGATATTTATGTAATAAATTCCTATTCTTTTATAGTAAAATTATTAAATAATGTAGAAATGTTGCTATAATAGCTTCATTAACCATTTAAGAGTATATTCTAGGGTAGTACCAATGAAAAATATCTCTTGAATTATCATATTTTTATTAAAAAGAGGAAATTTTGTCTTAATTGACTAATGGATGAAATTAATTATATCAAGTAAAAATATTTCCATATAGTATTTTTATTTATGTTAAATAACTAATAAACTCTTCAAAACAGATGTTGAAAAAAATATATTCCTATTTCATTCATTTTTTATGAAACCATAGTTTTTTTCAATCCACTTTAGTTTGTGGTTTTATATTTGTTCACTTTCTCATGATAATTAATTTTCTTATTATCAATGTCAATATCAATCTCTATATTTATTTTGGAATTATTATTTTCTTCCATATAAAAATTATCACATCCCACCATTGTTATTCTATTTTGAATCCTATTATCTATTAATTCAGATGACCTTCATACCTTATTTTATCTCATATGAAGATAATGTTTTATTAAACCTTTTTTATGTTTGTTTATAACAATACTATTTTAAAATATCTAAAAATTCATTAAATAGATGATATAAAAAATAAATGGATTAAATTTTATTAAAGGGTAGTGAATGCAAGAGAGTGATATTTTAAAAAAGGATGATATGGAAAAGATATTGAAATACACGTCACAATAGGTTTAAATGATCCATGAAATAACATTACTTTAAATTGGATTTTCATAACCATGATATTATATTTTAGGGTATGAATATTATAAAAAAATTTATGTAATATATATATATATATATCAAAGTAAATATACATTGATAAACTCTTAATAAATAATCAAAATCATTTTTTGTAAATTTATTTTATTAATAAAAAATATTTTTTAATAAAAAATGAATATTGTTATTTTTTATGTGAAAATATTGTGATTAATATATAGAAAATTTAAAATATATATTTCTAATATATAATTATTTTTTAATTATACTATTAAAATTAACAAAGGGTTAAATTTTGGGTATTTATGGAAGATATAAATTTTTTTGGGAATACAGAAAAGTAATGATTTTATGTAAAAATGCAATTTTTTTTAAAATAATGTAATTTATAAATAAAATATTATTTTTAATATTATTTAAAAGAACAAAAATTTTATACACTTATTAAAAATACACTTAATTAATTATTAATATATATCATATTTTATTCTAGTATATGATTAATTTCTTCAATTAATTTATGATTTTTCGTAAAACTTTTTTAATGAGTATATGGTATATCAATTTTATATTATAATAAAACTATTGATGAATGATGTATGATATTTATTTTGATTATTTATTTATAAAAATTAAATAAATTTAATATAATGTCTAATTATAATCATAGAGATAATATAACAACATCTTTCTCATGAAAATTATTACTATTGGATGCCCATTCTGTCATTATGTTTATTGTGTTATTTTTAAATTATAGTTTTCCATATCTATTAATTGAATCTGGAAAAATGGTTTAGATAGTTCAATTAATCATATTTTATATTAACTAATAATATAACCAAAATATTTCACTATAAGGTATAGTAAAACAGTAAAATAATTAAATTAGTTATGGTAAAAATGGAATGACCAATAGGTAGAACTACAATGATAAGGGTTATAATTCCCTCAAAATGTCTAAATACTATTTGATGAACATATATTGACCGTATAGAGTCTAAGGATTGATTATGATGTAGTTTGGTTTCTTTTCTCATGTGAAATTATGTGGGAATCACATTTTCTTCCCATATATAACATGTTTTCCACTAATGTCAATTATAAAAAAACCACCCACTATTGTATTCTTTTCAATCCATAAAAACATTTTTTTTGTAATATATAACCAAAAAATATCTATATTGACCTCTATTATGAAAAACTAACCCAAATACTCTCTTAAACATTTACATAGCCTGATATGTCACACAATCAAATGATGTTCTCATTTTCCACTGGCTGGAAAACAGCACATGGGCATCAAACAAAAACTAAAGGGATTAATTTCTCCAAACATAAATTAATACCATGGAATATATATATAATTTATAAAATATTATAAAACATACATATATATATTACATAAAATAAACCATTCATAAGAATCTAATCACTATTACCAAAGAAATGCATAAGAAGAGTGGATAACTCACCTTGAGATTTGTGAACCAACTACAGTAGTGATAAATTAGTAAATGAATCAATCCAAACCAAAAAGGGACTCCCAAAATCACAAGATAATATTTCTAGGATGACCACCAATTCGTATGCATATGAATGAAATAACATTTCAACCGATATTCTATAAAAAATGCAACACTATGACCTTTTCATGGAAGGCAATCCCTTTACATGTCATGTAATCCTCGGGACTTGGACACATTAAAAAACATATCACCTTTTTATTAAAAACCTATATTTTATTATCACATGATGTCTTATATGTAAATTCGCTATATTCACCTCACTATAGGTACTATATTCTTGACATCCTCCATATAGAAATTACACATAATTTTATCCAATTATAGGTTGTAAACTTCTCTTGCGACTACATAAAATTACACATTCTAATGTGAAAACCTAATACACATATGGAATCCTCCAAACATAGTGTGAACCCAAAAAAATTAACAAATTTATACATGGAATCCATAATTTAATAAAAAAACATAAATCATTGAACATTATGTTATTATCCCCAGAAATGATCTCCATCATTAGGAGTTAGGATACAGACACAATAAAAGAGGAAAACTATTAATGATAATGGAATTACCCGAAAACAAGTAACTGGATATTATAAAATCCCCACCATTAGACCTTCCTTTACTAAGATTTCATATAAAATAATTACATCTGAAAAAGTAGTGATATTATTTCTTAGTTATCAATAACATGTTCTATAATTGTCACATGAGAATTTGATCCATACCTCCATAATACTCTGAACCACAAAATTGACATCTATCACAAGGCATTAAATTGATTGTCATTGACCTCAACATGCTTCTCAATAAAGGAATCATCTTTATGAAACACAATATATTAAAAAATAACAATATAAGAGTGATTATGATGATATTTCATATGATTTGATACGTAGAAAACTTATTGACTTCCTATCAATTAGATCGGCAATGAAAAATGTTCAGCAAGCATCCCATTCTTCTCAATGGCCTCAAATGGACCACATATCTTTAAGAAAATTCCCTTGTTTTCCAAAATTACTATGAGCCAATCGGGGATAAAAATTCAATAAATCCCATTTATCATCGGAAAACTCCAATGGATTATATGCAAGATCGACCAAATATTTCATATAACACAATATTATAACAAGATGCTGATGTATATCTAGAATCCTCATTGACACCTCTTGAAGAAAACATGTTCCCAGTAAAGAAGCATCACCCACAACTTCCCAAAAAAAGTGGTGATCTTCATGGGTAACTATAAAAAGACTCAAAATGATCCATTTTGGGGGATGAATAGTGACATTTTTATAAGAAAACTAAATCATTACTAGATAGATATCCAATAATCGACCAATATTTATGAAACATGAATGAATCTTATCCCCTGGAAACTGAATAGAATACACTATAAGGCCATTTATCTATGGATGATAAACCATAATCAGTCTAACCAATGTCCCCATTTCATATTGCTGATTTTCCAAAACCTCTATGTAAATAGTTTATGCCTATCTTAAACAACTACAAATCGAATCCCATGTAACATCATAATTTATTATACATAAATCTTTATCATATCATCAAATTATGTGATGTCTTTGATTAAAAAATGTGATTACCTTATCAACTGATATATCACCACCTAAATAGTATTTCTCCCTTGGGGAGTCCTTGGTATGAAAAAAATGAATGTATAAATATTCCCATTTTAAACTAGCATTAAAAGGGGAAGAAGAAAACATGATGTTTTCAATTGTTATGCATTAATATATTTTTTCTGTAAAAGTGAGACCCAAGATCATGGATTTAATAATTTTTATCCATCCATCATAATCACCATCTCATATAATTATTCAAATTCATGGTACCTAGATGAATGGAATCTAATGTTCAATGAATATCAATAATCATAGAGTTCATCATAGATAGTGAGACTACAAACTTCCCCCCAATACTGAGAATACTATCTAATGATAGAGAGAATATTGAAATTGTTTCTCCACCATATAGTGTTTCTCTAATTCTTACGAACTCATCATCATGTAGATGACTATGAAAAATATACATCTAGATATATTAAGATAGTTGAAAAATTCCCACAACCATTTCTGGAACATCCCCCCTGATAATATGGATACAATTGGGAAAAATCTATATAAGGATCTACTCTTCATTTGACTCCTAAACAGATTGTGATGGAAATTTCCTAATAAGAGAATCTATAACAACATTTCCCTCCCCGAGGTTTAAGGGTAATTTAATGTCAATCTACAGAAGGTATTACACCACTGCCTATATAATATTAAATTTTTTCTATGTATTGATATAACTCAATATATTATGGTAAGAAAATAATATTAATATTTCCAATTTAAGATAATTCCACCAATGCATATTTGCATGAATAAATGTGTGAATATCTAAATAACAAGTGGGGTAATTATTATTATTCAGCCTAAGATGAAGGGAATCATAATACCCCACATGATCATCGTGAATAAAAAATCAACACAAACCTGCACTAGAAAGATCAAAGAAAAACACACACCACTAAAAATTATCACGTAAGATGAAATTATTAGACTACATTAGAATTAATTTCAGAAACTTTTAAAGAAGAGAGTGAATTTTTATCCCATGTAAATTTCACCCCCTTCCTAGTAACTGTATATAAAGGTAATGATAACACTAAACAAGCACTCTAAGATGCTTTGAAAGTATCTAGTAAGTATGATGAAGCTCAAAATCAAAAATACATTATGTGGCTGATCCCATGAGAAGATAGCATTTACATTCATGGGATAAATTGCAAGGCCATGCTTAGAATTCAAGTTCACCGTGAGTTTTACTTCTTGAATCCAAAAGATTCATTTTTAAATCCTTCTATTCAAATGGTGAATCTTTAGGATTTCCCAAAACAAACTCAGATGGTGCGATTTCTCAAACTCTGGTCATGAATAAACTAAAATATAACTTATGAACACTAAAAAAATGATTTGATATACTAATGGAATATCTGATTTTTCAATTCCATAAAAACAATTGGGGTATCTGAAGTGCATTGTGTTGCATTTGTTGTCAATGAGGCATGATGCTGTCATGGAATGAATGGATGTCAAGGAATGTCAAGATGTGAATGACAAAGGGTTTGATGGTGATGGTGATGAATGGAGAATGGCCATGGTACTAAGATGCTTGTCACTTAGGAGATTCACTAAGTGACATAGGATGTTGTGGTTGAAACCTTCTCTATGTAAATCAGACGATTGTTGAGCTGTTCTTAAAGTTCATAGAACTTGTATCCTATGGATACAATGTCACAACAATATCAGAAGACCATGCATTGTCTTAACAATGCATGAGGAGATGAAGATGATCCATCCACACCTCCAAAGTGGATGAATTGAGCTGAAGAAGTCCAATGCACTTCACTTAGTGCATGTGAATTAGAAGATGATCCAACTTGATCTCTGATTGGATCATTGAAGAATGTTGAAGAATTATTTGATTCAGGAGCTTCGGTTGATGAAGACCCTTCGGGAATTCCATTCCAAAGTAATGATTAAATGTTGAAGATAATTGGAGGAATTCTTAAGAATAAGAGAAGAGAGTAAATGAAGAGGAAGATGGCTTGAAGTGGCATTTGGCATTTTCACTTGGTTACTTTGTTTTTATACAAAGTCCTATGTGTTTTACTTAGCAAAAAAGATGCCAACCTCAAGGGTTCAACCCCAAGGCACATGTGGGACTAGGTCACCACGCCCAAGGGGATCCCATGGGGTCAGCCTGAGGGGCCGTGTATAATCCCCAAGGCCACGCGGTGATGAAGCCCGCGCAGCGTGAGCGCGAGGAGCGCGCCCGTGACAAGCATGGTAGGCGCCAGTGGCGCGCCCGAGTGGAAGGGGTGGGCGCAAGAGCGCGCCCGCAGAGAGAAAACGGTGCGGGGTGGGACCGTGGAGGGAGAAGATTCAATTGCGGTGATGGGGGGAGCGCTAGGTTGATAAGCCGCGGAAAAACCGTGCTCCGTTTCGATGTGGGACGCGGAAAAATCTCTAGGAGCGGATCCTGGCCGCACGATTGATTGCGCGCCAGATCTCGGCCGCACATCTCATCGCGCCGCTCCCGTTCAGATCCAGGTCGTCCGATGTCTTTCATTCGCCCGATCTAACGGCTCCCGGTGTGTCTCCTACCTCGAGCTCGACCGAGGCACCCGCGACGCCGCTGAACCAGAGGCCTCCCGAATGAAGAATTCGAGTTCCCGGCCACCTCCGATCAAACCGAAGTGTCCCTCGTGATCCTCTGGCCACACTGAACACGATCATGCCTAAAAATGACCATCCATGCAATGTTTGGAAGAATCCTAAGAAGGCCGAGTCAAACAACGTTTCCGAGGCATCGGGTGTTTGTGCTTTGTATAAATGGGCCTAAACAGAGGCCATGCACTTGTTAAAATGCATGCACGTGAAGAAAGCCGAAACATAAGTGAACCCGCGTAAACAGAGAGAAGAATATCATGATTTAGAAAATCTAGAAAACCCGAGAAGTTCGGGAATTCGAGAGATATCTCACACAGAAGATTTGGCATCCCTCTGCCTATAAAAGGAGCACCCGAGGCTCTGAATTTGTTTTCTGAATCTTTGTTGAAGATCTGATGTCCCTCGAAGCCTCGGTGCTTAGCGAAGAACAGCTTGCGCGCACTACTTGCGCGGCAGTAAAGCCCGGAGCCATCCCTTGGCTCTGTTAGTTCTTTTTGCGCACTCCTTGCGTGAAAGAAGAAGGGGAGAAGACCCCTGCGCGTCTCCCTTGCGTGACAGGAAGGAGCTCTCTCTGCCCGCATACTTGCGCGGCAGGAGTAGCTTGCTCGCCCCGCGGTGTTGCACCTTGCACACCCGAGGCAGTAGCAACCTTGCTCTCCCAAGGCTGGTTGCACCTTGCACCCTGCGCGCCCGTGTAGCCTTGGATCCAAGTGTACCTTGCGCGGCTCTTAAAGAACTGTGGAGTGCATACCTAGTGTGTGTGTGCAAATAAAGTAAGAGGACCCTACGGTTTTGTGTGTGCAAGGAGAACCCGAGACCATACTTGTGTGAGCACCAAGTGAAGACATACACCATTTGTGGGTGAAAAGTGAACAAGAAGGCCAAGGCCATACCTTGTGTGTGTGCCAAATTGAAGAACACACTTTGTGTGTGCTAAGTGCAAGGAAGGAGTGCACCTTGTGTGTGTGCCACTTGGGAGAACACCCTACGGGCAGTGGGTGTGCAAAGGAGGAAGGTCGTAGCCTTGTGGGTGCACACTTTGAAGAACAAATAAAAGAACATATTTTGTGTGTGTGAAAAACAAGAAGAGGAACAAGGCTGAAGCCTATGTGTGGGCACCATGTGAAGACCACACATTTTGTGTGTGTGCAAAGTGAAGGAGGAAGGCTAAAGACTTACCTTAGTGGTGTGTGTGCAATGGAATAAAAAGGCCGAACCTAGTGTGTGCACTAAGTGAAGTGTATACACTTAGAAGAAGTGGAAGACTTCCACACTAAAGTATAACACAATTTTAAGTGTGTGAACAAATTGAACAAAGTGTGTGAAGTTCAAGGAAGGTGTGTGTGCTGAAAGTGTTTACGCCCTTTGAGGGTTTATCACACCAAAGAAAGAGAAGGGGAGTGCATGCATGCATGCATGCACGTGCACACGTGAACAAAGCTAAATCAGGTTGTGTGCAATTGAGAAGTCCAAGACCAGAAGATCTTGATGAATCAGAGTTTCCATGCATTCAGTGCATGAAGTTGAATTACTGTGAGACTGGACCAGACTGAAGTTAAAGATATCAGTTGTCTGAGTATTCAGTAGTTGGAGAGAAGCCAGATCATCCTGAGAAGAAGGAGATAAATCCTGAGCAAGATGAGAAGACCTGATCAACTCAAGTGATCAGAGGTACAGAGCAAGGCCAGCAGTCTTTATCCCAGACTGTTGAAGATTCTTGAATAAGCTTAAAGTGAAGAAGAGCTACTCGTGCGACTCGAGGAGCCAAGAGAAGACCCTATGGGACTCAGGGAGAAGAAGTCTTCAGTGGGATTCTGGAGCAGGCCAGTGGGACACTGGTAACACTGTGGGACGCAGTATAAAGACCCTCCTGTGGGACTCAGGAGAGATACAGTGGGATGATGTATCGACCATTGTAATTCTAACAAGTTATAATGGAGAAACCATGTTGGGGAATATAACCAACATGGAAAGGACGTAGGCCTTTGGTGCCGAACCTTGTAAATCCTTGTGTCATGTGCCTTTACATTTACTGCATCATTCGAGGAAAGGCTGAGAGATACAAGAAGAGTGGATTGAGGCTTTAACCTGCCATAGAGGTTTAATTGATAAGGAATCAATTAGTAAAATGTTTTAAGGGATCACTGATTCACCCCCTCCCCCTCTCAGTGATTCACACTGATCTGGGCACTTCAATTGGTATCAGAGGGAAGGTTGCCTCTAAAAGATCCAAGGGAGTCTTTATGAAGTGCAGATTTGAGGAAATGAGTGACCAGCCTCAAATGGAGATATCTGCCAAGACTCAGAAAAATAGAAAGAAGAAACAGGCCAAGAAGATGAAGAAAGCCTGTCCTAGCTGTGATGAAGTTGGAATAATGAATGATCTACAAAATGCAATGGAATATCTTCAGAAGTCAGTCCCCAAGGAAGTGGAAATGTGTATAGCTACAGGCATCCTTGATCTTCAAGAAGAAAAATCACAGTTAGAAGAAGAAGCCAATGCAATGGAAGATCAATTGGTAAAAAGGGTTGGCATAACCAACACTCTCAGAAAGCTGGTGAAGGCTAAAGATGAAACCGTTTCTCTTTGCAATGAAAGATATGAAGGCACTGCTGAAGAATTGCAAAGAAGCCTTTCTGAGAAAGAATTATTTGAAGTAATAATCAAAGATGTTTACCATGCACTGGAGAAGAGGCATAGAGTATCAATGGTTGTTAAAGATGCTCAACTTGAAGACAAAGTAAAAAGGGTGAAGGAGCTGGACAATTCATTACTGGAAATAAAAAAGGTGCATGAAGAACAGATAAAGCAGCTGGAAGAGAAATGGGAAGGAAGGCTAAGAACTATTGAGGATGAGAAGAACTCCCTCAATATGAAATGCTTAGAACTAGAGGTGATATTGAAAAATCAGCAATCACCCAAATCCAAAGCCTCCCAGTCAGCTGAAAGGAGAAATGTTGCTACTCAAGTATGCATTGAGTAGGATGATTCTAAAAGAAAGACATCCTCTAATAAAAGGGAAACAACTTATAAATGGAAGGTACCATCCATCCCATCTTTTACTAATTCTTCTAATTGTGTTTCTACAAAAAGTGCAGGATGGAAGAACAATTCCAAACAAGTATGGATGAAGACAATGAAGAAAGAATGCTCTCCTGAAACAACACAGAAAGTCAAGAAAAGTACCCAACAATCAGAAGGACTGAAGAGGTCAAGATTTGTGGGTCAGTGTTGGTGTTGTAATAAGTATGGGCACTGTGCAAAGGATTGTTGGTACAATCCACTGAATGTCAAAGCACAAAGGAAGCTCATGCCAAGGGGGAGCAAGCCAGAAGAAAAGAAGCAGCATCCACAGGTCCAGAGACATCTGTTTACTACAAATAGATTTGGATTACTTGACAACATCTGGGATGATTGCAAAAGTGGTCAAAAAGATACATGTCAATCTCCAACTGTATCCAGAGCTAAAAAGAAGAAAAGATCACAGAACCTGGCTCAGAAAGAATCCTTGGGAAGCAAGCATAAGAAAGTGGAAGATGCTCCCAAGAAGATTATGAAAAAGGAAGATAAGACCTTGGAGTCTAAATCCAAGAAGGGTGATGCATCCAGAAGGATCACCAAGAAAACATGCTTCTATTGTGGAAAGAAAGGACATATCATGGATCTTTGTAAACAAGCCATGAAATTCAATAGAGGCAGACTGGAATCAAACAGACAATCAATCCAGAAGAAGCAGAAGGGATTGATTGAAAACAAGTTGCCTAAGAAAGGTAGCTTGAAAGCATCGAAGGAACCATGTGGAATATCCAGAACTGAGGCCACACTCACAAGTGACTTACTAGT
Source organism: Viscum album (assembly GCA_963277665.1). Lineage (NCBI taxonomy): Eukaryota > Viridiplantae > Streptophyta > Magnoliopsida > Santalales > Viscaceae > Viscum > Viscum album. Next base: position 762,143 of record CAUJRU010000203.1, read on the forward strand.
CATATGGCCAAATCAGTTGCAACTTTCCAAAGATCTGCAAAGAGCTAAAGATGAAGTTCTGGAAATTGCTAAGGCAAAATGGAAGAAGAATATTTCACATGAAGATGTATTGAGATCCACACCAGCACAATCATCATTGAAGATCAGATGTGCAAGTGTGAAGAATGGTGAAAATCGGGCATCTCGGTTGAGAGAATCTTCTCAACCTTGTTGTTCATGTTGATGAACCAAGGAGGTTCCATCTTATTCCCTAAATCACTTGTATTTACATGTGCTAACAATTCAGGGAATTTAAGATGATGATCATTCTCAACTGGAGGATGGTTTGGACAGAATGGAGTGCACCCCTTAAGGGGGAGCTAATCTGAAGAAGATGATCTTTTGTGATTCATATCATCTTGTGAAGAATGAAGGTATTCCAATCACAATTTCATCCCTTGTTTCCTAATTGTATTTAATATTTAAATTAAGGGGGAGTGTTTGATTGAAGACAAAAGTATGAAAGGGGGAGCTTTATCTTTTCACTGAACTTTCTAATGTGTTTGGTGAAGTATGTGCAGGATTTAGCAATTCATTGTTATATCTGAAACAAATTTCAAGCCCCATGAAGCTTGATCTCACATGTATAGTGAATGTTGGACAGCATTGAGTACCTTGGTTACATCACTCTTGTTTTCTACACCAGGTTAGCCCAAGTAGACTTAAAGATGATTTACTAAAGGTTCTTTGCTAAAAAGAACATGTGACATCATCCATCTCTTAGTGAATTTGATAAAAATGCTATTCAAATGGAGGAAGAATAATTTTGAAGAGAACCACACCACACCTTTTCATTTGATTGCCAATAAGGGGGAGAAAATATTGGCACACATATTTACCCATTCATATGTGCTGAAGTTGTGATATTGACAACAAATACAAAGGGGGAGATTGAAGTGCATTGTGTTGCATTTGTTGTCAATGAGGCATTATGCTGTCATGTAATGAATGGATGTCAAGGAATGTCAAGATGTGAATGACAAAGGGTGTGATGGTGATGGTGATGAATGGAGAATGGCCATGGTACTAAGATGCATGTCACTTAGGAGATTCACTAAGTGACATAGGATGTTGTGGTGGAAACATTCTCTATGTAAATCAGACGATTGTTGAGCTGTTCTTAAAGTTCATAGAACTTGTATCCTGTGGATACAATGTCACAACAATATCAGAAGACCATGCATTGTCTTAATAATGCATGAGGAGATGAAGATGATCCATCCACACCTCCTAAGTGGATGAAGTGAGCTGAAGAAGTCCAATGCACTTCACTTAGTTCATGTGAATTAGAAGATGATCCAACTTGATCTCTGATTGGATCATTGAAGAATGTTGAAGAATTATTTGATTCAGGAGCTTCGGTTGATGAAGACCCTTCGGGAATTCCATTCCAAAGTAATGATTAAATGTTGAAGAGAATTGGAGGAATTCTTAAGAAGAATAGAAGAGAGTAAATGAAGAGGAAGATGGCTTGAAGTGGCATTTGGCATTTTCACTTGGTTACTTTGTTTTTATACAAAGTCCTAAGTGGTTTACTTAGCAAAAAAGATGCCTACCTCAAGGGTTCAACCCCAAGGCACATGTGGGACTAGGTCACCACGCCCAAGGGGATCGCATGGGGCTAGCCCGAGGGGCCGTGTATAAGCCCCAAGGCCACGCGGTGATGAAGCCCGCGCAGCGTGAGCGCGAGGAGCACGCCCTTGACAAGCATGGTGGGCGCCATTGGCGCGCCCGAGTGGCAGGGGTGGGTGCAAGAGCGCGCCCGCAGAGAGAACATGGTGCGGGGCGGCACCGTGGAGGGAGAAGATTCAATTGCGGTGAAGGGGGGAGCGCTTGGTTGATAAGCCGCGGAAAAACCGAGCTCCGTTTCGATGTGGGACGCGGAAAAATCTCCAGGAGTGGATCCTACCCGCACGATTGATCGCGCGCCAGATCTCGGCCGCACATCTCATCGCGCTGCTCCCGTTCAGATCCAGGCCATCCGATGTCTTTCATTCGCCCGATCCAACGGCTCCCGGTGTGTCTCCTACCTCGAGCTCGACCGAGGCACCCGCGACGCCGCTGAACCAGAGGCCTCCCGAATGAAGAATTCGAGTTCCCGGCCACCTCCAATCAAACCGAAGTGTCCCTCGTGATCGTCTGGCCACACTGAACACGATCATGCCTAAAAATGACCATGCATGCAATGTTTGGAAGAATCCGAAGAAGGCCGAGGCAAACAACGTTGCCGAGGCATCGGGTGTTCGTGCTTTGCATAAATGGGACTAAACAGAGGCCATGCACATGTTAAAATGCATGCACGTGAAGAAAGCCGAAACATAAGTGAACCCGCGTAAACAGAGAGAAGAATATCAAGATTTAGAAAATCTTGAAAACCTGAGAAGTTCGGGAATTCGAGAGATATCTCACGCGGAAGATTTGGCATCCCTATGCCTATAAAAGGAGCACCAGAGGCTCTGAATTTGTTTGCTGAATCTTTGTTGAAGATCTGAAGTCCCGCGAAGCCTCGGTGCTTAGGGAAGAACAGCCTGCGCGCACTACATGCGCCGCAGTAAAGCCCGGAGCCATCCCTTGGCTCTGTTAGTTCCTTTTGCGCACTCCTTGCGTGAAAGAAGAAGGGGAGAAGACCCCTACGCGTCTCCCTTGCGTGACAGGAAGGAGCTCTCTCTGCCCGCATACTTGCGCGACAGGAGTATCGTGCGCACCCCGCGGTGTTGCACCTTGCACACCCGAGGCAGTAGCAACCTTGCTCTCCCAAGGCTGGTTGCACCTTGCACCCTGCGCGCCCGTGTATCCTTGGATCCACGTGTACCTTGCGCGGATCTTAAAGAACAGTGGAGTGCATACCTAGTGTGTGTGTGCAAATGGAGTAAGAGGACCCTACGGTTTTGTGTGTGCAAGGAGAACCCGAGACCATACTTGTGTGTGCACCAAGTGAAGACATACACCATTTGTGGGTGCAAAGTGAACAAGAAGGCCAAGGCCATACCTTGTGTGTGTGCCAAATTGAAGAACAAACTTTTTGTGTGCTAAGTGCAAGGAAGGAGTGAACCTTTTGTGTGTGCCACTTGGGAGAACACCCTACGGGAAGTGGGTGTGCAAAGGAGGAAGGCCGTAGCCTTGTGGGTGCACACATTGAAGAACAAATAAAAGAACATATTTTGTGTGTGTGCAAAACAAGAAGAGGAACAAGGCCGAATCCTATGTGTGGGCACCAAGTGAAGACCACACATTTTGTGTGTGTGAAAAGTGAAGGAGGAAGGCTAAAGACTAACCTTAGTGGTGTGTGTGCAAAGGAATAAAAAGGCCGAACCTAGTGTGTGCACTAAGTGAAGTGTATACACTTAGAAGAAGTGGAAGACTTCCACACTAAAGTATAACACACTTTTAATTGTGTGAACAAATTGAACAAAGTGTGTGAAGTTCAAGGAAGGTGTGTGTGCTGAAAGTGTTTACGCCCTTTGAGGGTTTATCACACCAAAGAAAGAGAAGGGGAGTGCATGCATGCATGCATTCACGTGCACATGTGAACAAAGCTAAATCAGGCTATGTGAAATTGAGAATTACAAGACCAGAAGATCTTGAAGAATCATAGTTTCCATGCATTCAGTGCATGAAGTTGAATTGCTGTGAGACTGGACCAGACTGAAGTTAAAGATATCAGTTGTCTGAGTATTCAGTAGTTGGAGAGAAGCTAGGTCATCCTAAGAAGATGGAGATAAATCCTGAGCAAGACAAGAAGACCTGATCAACTCAAGTGATCAGAGGTACAGAGAAAGGCCAACAGTCTTTATCCCAGACTACTGAAGATACTTGAAGAAGCTTAAAGTGAGGAAGAGCTACTCGTGCGACTCGAGGAGCCAAGAGAAGACCCTGTGGGACTCAGGGAGAAGAAGTCTTCAGTGTGATTCTGGAGCAGGCCAGTGGGACTCTGGTAACACTGTGGGACGCAGTATAAAGACCCTCCTGTGGGACTCAGGAGAGATACAGTGGGATGCTGTATCGACCATTGTAATTCTAACAATTTATAATGGAGAAACCATGTTGGGGCGTATAACCAACATGGCAAGGACGTAGGACTTTGGTGCCGAACCTTGTAAATCCTTGTGTCCTGTGCCTTTACATTTACTGCATCATTCGAGGAAAGGCTGAGAGATACAAGAAGAGTGGATCGAGGCTTTAACCAGCCATAGAGGTTTAATTGATAAGGAATCAATTAGTAAAAAGTTTTAAGGGATCACTGATTCACCCCCTCCCCCTCTCAGTGATTCACACTGATCTAGGCACTTCAGTATCAATCTTACCAAACATCATCATGAGATATTCCTAATGGCCATAAGTACTCCTGAACATTGTATTAACAATATCAAACTCATTAAAACTATATAGATTATTACTGAATTGAATATGAATCATCAAAAACCTTTTTTCTACTTTAACTGGCCAAACAAATCATCCATATGGGGAAAGCAATTTTTTTCTTAAAATTTATGTTTTTGAACATCTAATAGTCTATAAACAATCATAATTAACCATATTCATTCTCAGAGTAGAAAAATATTGATTTACAAGGAGAAATTGCATGGTAAGAAAATCTATTTTTCATGCGTTCTTCCAAAAAATTGTTGATCTCTTTCAGATCATAGGGTTCGATATGATAAGAATGTATCTATATCGGCTACGTCGCTTATACTAGGTCTATAGTAACATCTACCTTCATTTCTAAAGTAATCTAATAGAAATTTTCAGGGAAAATTTTAGGAAAATGAATAACAATCGAGGGAAGATCAACAACAACATTATGATCAACTAAAACATTGGAAAAAAGATATATCCTCTAGGTGGGACGACCCTACATAGCCAGACCTTAGATACCACTCTCCCTAAAACACTAGAGGGAACCCATCTTCAACAAGATATGATAACCACTTATGAAAAAAATAAAACACATAAAAATGAGTAACAATTCAATCCATCTTGAGGTTGACATATAATTAATCTCTGTCAAGAACCAGAAAATACGAAACAAACTCCACATAATCTATCGATACCGCAAAACAATGACACAAAAATAATTTCTCTTTCTTATTCAGAAAAGTTATTTATTACTCTATAAAAAGTGAAAATATAATCATTATAAGAATAATCATATAATAAAATAACAATATATAATTTATTTTAAATCCCTATTGTCTTACAAGGAAATCACTAGTAAGGATGCAATAAAGATAGTATTTATCCATGTCACTAGACCTACATCATTCTCTACTAGAAACTCATATACTACATAAATGTTATTTACTCCTAATTCTTATGGATATATCCATATAGTCATTGAAGAACATAATAATGCATCATTATTCTTTGGAGACAATGATATATGAACATATAAGGGGTAGACATAGCTTGATATAAACACAACAGATGAAAATAACGTCTGAAACTGTTACACTAATTTTCTAGTGATGGAGATAAATGATGTGTTTATGTGACCATGGCACACATATAACATCTCATTAGCACACCACTAGCTTATATTAGTGGTTCTAAATAGGGATTCCTCTGAGAAACACTTTCACTGCTCAATTAATCATCCTGCAACTTCTACTTTTTCCCCGACGTTATGCTAAATATACCACTAAGTGAATGAATATGGGTTTAATATCAATACTTTCCATTTTTATTCATACATTTCATCATAAAAATATCCACTATAACCTCATAGGTAAAATAATTACTCATAAGTATCTACTAATTGATATCCCATCACAATCCTTGAAGGTACTTCTATGATTTCAAATGGTCATTCTTCATTATATCTACTGGAAAATGAAAAGTCTTGGAAAACATATTTATGTATGATGATATAGAATGATCTCTTTTCTACATATAGATTAAAACCATAGGAGTTTCTATCATTATAATCAGTAGTCCTCCCCGAAGGTACCTGCTGAACATAGACACTCTTTCAGTGGGTCCTCTACCCCCTCTGGCCATGGTGTTTCATGGGCTGACATTGTGGAAAAAGGCCTGGTCGAACTCCCACCGCTGCCTGTTAGCCTTAATTACACAATGTCTTGTGATATCGAGGGGTTTCCACATGTAACAAATAATCTCCCTTCTCAGAAGACTGCATCCTTAGACTGTTCGGTGTTTTCCTCTGAAAAATTGGAAGCTGGAAACAACCTTCCTATTGCCTTTGTAGCAGCACACTAAAATCATGAGAGGTCAACCCAGGTGACCCATGAAACTTCTCCTAAAAAGGATGTTTTCCATGAATGTGTTGTGTTTTATACTGATAAATATAAATCTAACAGCACTATTTTGTTGGAATCTCATCCCCTTTCTCCTATCCAGGATGTTATGAAAACCTCGGTGCACTCACTTGACAGTGGGACTATGGAGGTTCATTTGGACTTTTTAGACACCACTACATTCACATAACATGACACTGACAATATTCTTCTTGCAAAATATTCTTCTGCATCTCGTGCAAGGCCAAAGGAAAATAATGTGCTGTAGATAAAGCAGGATAACCCCCGGTAAAGCAGACTAGTTAATTAGAACATGCCACTAAAAAGGAGGAGCACCAACACCCTGTAGCAGACGATGAAAACTATTGGCATAAAACAAAACGTGGAAGGCAAGATAAAGATCATGGGAAGGGGTAGGATATAGCTGAACCGGTAGCAAGGATGGAAACATAGTCTAAAATCTCAGACTCAGATACAGATATTGAGACTCTCTAATAGCAAGCAAGAGATTTGGAAGCACTTCATAGAAGAGGACGTGGATGTGGACGTGGGCGTGGGTGCAGTTAAGGAATGGACTGGGGTTCTTTTCACAACAAATAATGTGAGATTACTGATAAAATCAGGAAAAATCTTGGACGAGGATAGCTTTTTTGTTTTTTCCTTTCATGTGTTACATTATTTGTTTCACTTGTTATTGTTCTAATGAAAGGGGACTTGATCTCTTTAAAAAATCATTAGAATCACTAGAAACAACTACTATATGAAGAGAGTATTAAAACCCATCCATCCCAATCCCACATTCTTATCTTCTTATACCATGAAATCCAATCGATTATTTATGGGACCCTCATGTGGGAATGCTGCACACATCACTTTGATAAAATTACATATATCCAATATTTCAATCAATTAATCGATATTGTCATGATATTACTATGACTCTTGAATTTCATTCCTACCATTAAATAATGTGGATTTTCACACAAGAAACCATTTGATTGTTCACTTTTTCCAACAAATCCTTACATCAGCAACCATGTTATGAGATTATGGAACATTATTTTCACCATTATGTAATGCCTCCAAAATATCATCTATATTGTTCTGATAAATCATAGAATTAAATAGAGTAGCATCTTATTCACCCTCATGAGGTACTCATAGAACATGTCTCGGAGGCAGGCTTCTTCACATTGAAACAAAAAAAGGAAATAGAGAAAAATATCAGTTAAAAATATAAAACACTTAAGAAAAAAATAGATTAACATGAACTAGAGACATGTGACACGTATCATAAATTCTCATTGTATCTTGAGTATACTTATACCAAGATCTAGTCAAGAACTCATTAAAATATACTTCTATTGTCCTAAAAATATAATCTACAATCAACCAAAAGGTCCAAGACAAGGAATCTAGAGGATATATAACCTATAATAACAAAATACGAAAAATTGATATGAATAGCATATAAAAGTATTACCTAACACAATATTTCACATAATAAAAGGTTGTTCCTAATCTACAAGGGATAGTTACTAGCACTCAAACATAAAAAAATAGAGGGATCAATTTATTTTAACAATAAATAACTACATGACACACATATATAATAGATACAATAGCAGAAAAGATAAATATATACCATAGTATGAACCAAATTGTGGAAATGAAAAAATATATATTACAAACAAATATCTAATTATAATTCAAACCATAATGGATTACCAAATCATGAAAATAATCATTCCGTGTGAAATCATATCAAAACATCTACCATCTCAACACCATCTACCCATATTAGTTGAAAGAAAACAACACTACCTCATTATAGGATTTTTCCATTACCTAAATTGAAAGGAGTTACCAAGTCTATTAACAATAAAAAGGGTTATCAATGACTGTTTTAATGGGATTAATAGGGTCTCACCAAGGTCTTCCATATCAAGTCAATAAATAATAATCTCAACTTTACCATATATAAATAAATAAAATCATCATAATTGTATAATAGTTTCAATATAGAAAACATGGAAAATATTTTAATTTAACATTTTAAAAAATTTCAAAATAAATAAGGTAATCAATTTCAATGATTTTAATATTCATATATCACAATATATATGTCATGTATAAAAAATAAAGGGCATGTATCATTTCTAAAATCAAGATTATGGAGGTATAAAAAAATAGTATAAACCAAAATAAGAATCCCAAATCACCCAAGGAGAATAGGTAACATCATGAAAAGGATTCAAATTAGTCAGGATTGCAAGGAAACGTGTAACTAACATGTAAATTCACATATGAATCATGCCACTAGAAACATGTATTGAGTATAGAGAGAAGAGGAACACCCGAGCAAGTAAACCTCTAAAAATTACAATCAAATCCCTATAAAAATTGGCCTAATGTGTAGTGGGATTATACATGACAAATCCCACAAAGAGGATAAGATATAATAATATACATTCCACCTATGTCCCAAATGATTCCAACATGCTCTCTCTTCCAAATATATTCATCAAACCATTTGATATATCATGCATTGAAAACCATTAAAAAAATTGAAAATACATTAAAACACATTTTCAAATACGCACAATATGGGAAATATATCTTTTCTAAAAACCTATTTCCATGAAAACATATCAACAAAAACCATAAAATTAATTTAATAAAAACATTATAAAAAATTTGATTAATAAAGTTCACCAACACCAACATGAGAAAGAAGCACCTACCTCAAATATCAGGTAGCACATACTCACAATTGGACCCACCATAGGGAAGTATTCAACATCAACAACAGAGGCTCAATAACAAATATACAAATCTTTTAATTCAGTCAATTTAAAATAACTATTTTTGGAGAAGGGGAGTAAACACATACCTCAATAATTTAGAGCTTCCTCACTACAAAAAACTAGGGAAAAAACAACTGAACATGATCACACCATAGATCTGGAAATAATCAAGGAGAAATATAACCATGGGTTAATGAATATGATAACACATCACAAGAAAATCATCATGACTGGTGAAATGAAGAATCAGAAAGGCTCTCTCACATAGAGAGATGAAAACCAACCACAATTGAGATCAATCATCATACTAGTCAATCCAATCCTAATAGAGACACCCAAAATCAATAGAGAAGCCTTATAGTCTTTAATCAAAAGGTGTTGATAATAAAAGAAATACAATTTCATCTAATTGGAACCCTAAAATCTACCACCGTGACATTTTCACATTGTGTAAAAACCGTACAAATCCTACTATTCATGCTACTTATATACATTATAAACATATCATAATTTTTAAAAAATAGATCATTCAACATTACATGGTGTGCAATTGGTACACAGAAAGTACCCATCTCATGTTGTATACCAATTTCATGGAATCCACCCAACAGAACGTTCAAATCACGTACTCCAATTACATGGTTTTAATATCTACAAATAACTAAAAAAGACCAATTTAAACAAAAAAAACCCAAATAGTAACACCCCAAGTTTCTATGGTATGTTTCCCTTTAAATAATGCAACAACTTTCATTGTACACAACTTCAAGATTCTAACACACCGCGACAAATAAAACTAGTCATTATGCATAGTAATACCCACTTTTTGAAATTTTATAATTTTTAATTTTCATAATAGACTTCATTTTTCAATTCAGAATATCGAAATCAGATTTGGGTGAATTTTTTGTATTTTTCTGAAAACGTTCAATTTTTTATGAATAGTGAAAGACAGTGCATAATTTGTTAAGACTGACTTTTTATTTAAATAATTATTTATTTTATTTAAATTTATTCTAGGTAAAAATAGGTACATAATACCTATATATGTTCAATGTAATTCATCGGAGTCATTTTATAATATGTTTAGATATAAAAATTTTATTGAACTTTTTACTGTTTTTTACCCACCTCCTAGGAGCATTAGAAAATTTGCATAAATTTTTTTTTAATGCATCTGGGAATTGAATTAAAAAAATATGAGAGATGTGGTTTGTATTAGTATGTACAATTTGGTTCAATTATATGAAAATAATTTATGGTAAATAGTAACTTTTAACTTTTATTTACAACGATTATAAGTATATAGGGAAATAATAGGTAAAAATGATATTATAATTACCCTAAAACATGTCCTAATTCTATTGGATAAGTGTAATCCGACCCCAAACATTGTTAGTAATAAAATATGTTCCTTTTGGTCAACTTGGATTTGATTATGACATTTATTATTATTTAATTGAAAGAATATTTAAAATTGTTAAAATCAAGTTTTCATAATTAAAAAATTTTTAATATAGGGTTACAAAAAAGATAAATTTTACTAAAAAAATAATTTTAAAGATAAAAAGATTTACAACATAATTATATTTTATTTATAATTTTGAGACCTTAAATAATTAAATTAAATTATGAAGCAATGATAATGTCGTAATTCCCTTATTAATGAATGATTAAAATAATTGATATAATAAATATCCAAAAAGATCTAATATGATACTTTTTATGAATTAAACTGATTTTATAGGTGAATATGAATTTTTAGGGTTGATTAAATGATTTTTTTTGAACTAATCATGTTTTTATGATTTAAAAAAACAAAATACTTAATAGTGTCAAAATTGTCATTACTGTGTTCTTAATAAATAATTTTACATTATTAAATGATATAATAATCCTAAAAATATATGGTTCGGCCAAAAGAAGTAGATAAGGTTATATTTATTATTTATTAACCACTAGGGGTTTAGTTTCTAGGCTATAGTATGTTTATTAACCCTATAATATAAAAATACCAAGAGACATGGTAAATGTCAAACTATTTAACTAATAGTTAAATCTAAAAGGTAAGGCTAATATGATGACCTAAACAAGTATAAAACGAGTTGGTTGAGCGTTTTTTGGACTCATACCCACCATATCCTTTAAATTATTTGTTGGAGCTATTAAAAACCAAAAATGATTTTAATATAAAACATTATTTCAAAAAATTCCTAAACTGACCATCACCTCTCTTATAAAAAAGTACTTCCCCTTCTCTTTTTTTCACACCTCCAAAGCCTTTTGACTCATCCAAACTCTACCCAAATATCTTACCAAATTCTCTCATATAATCATAGTGGCATTACATTTATCATAAAGCCAACCTATGGGGCCATGTTGATCAACTCAAAAGGAAACACCCGAAGTAGAGGTAATAATATCACCACTCTCTTTCAAGTTATTTTCTTCTTCCACTTATTCGTTCTTTGTTGTTTCCATACTAAAATAATAAATCCAGTACCTTATACATATTGTGATGTTATTGTAAAAATTGTACAACCATATTCATTTTTCTATCTATCTTATAAATGACAATGTCACCATATGTGTGTACTTACGGCTTACTGTCTCCACGTCGTGGTGTAGATTGTTATTCAAGCACTTAATTCTTTGGATGGGTATAATAATGAGTATGAATAATGTAAATAATAAATATGAAATGATAATTAATCTTTATATATGATATAACATCCAATTACATATGAATTTTTCATCAATATAATGATATTGTCGCTCTTGGGTACGTATGAATTTCCAACTCCACGAACGCGATTAGATTCATTTCCCCATTATAACAATTCAAGAATAATTTTAATTTGATGATTAAAAATAATTTTTAATAACATAATATCATCTTGGATATGAATCATGTACATCTTATCAATAACAATCATGGCTTTTGTAACAAATCATATAAAGGAAAACGAATTAGTTAGCACCAGAAACGACGATAATACGAAAATATTATTAACAAAGAAATATTATAAGATAATATATAATATCAAATTTATGTATATGGTTCTTTTATAATTTAATAAAAACGATTTAAATATTATACAGGAGGTTGGTGAACCCTCGACTAAGGAAAAGTACAAGGTAAGGGTTAATTTCAAAATATCTTTATTATATGACGTGGTTTTGGTGTAAATATATACTGGGACCTCTTTATCATCCACATCCATGTTTTTTTAAATTTATCTCAAAACTATTTTCACTATTTACTATACTATGGGTTAAAGTCATTTATTCCCTTATTTTATCTTATATTTTTTTAAAGGAATCTTTCTGTTCTTTTCCAAACAAGGTACATTATAACCTTTTCAACAAAATTAATATAAGAATATTTTTCTAACTTATACGGTGGATGAGACTATATTACACCATTATAAAATCATTAATTCCACCCTTAAAATATATGAATATTTTCAAAATAAACATTTTCATTTATAATTATGTGACTCTTAAATGATTATAAAATAAAATGTGATATTTCTATCAAATAGTTTGATTTCATATATGTCAACATCCATTGATAAATTTTACAGTTGTTTGAAGTTGATTTATTAAGAGAAAAATATGACATATCGTATTTAATGTTTTGTGATATGTTTCACTCTATATGTTTTATTTTTATACCACTCATGGTTTATGGTTAAAGTATTGACATTTCGTATGCTATTTTTAATATGAATGTTTATGTTATGTTTCCACCTTTTCATATAAGGAATGTATGGACTTAATATTTGACGGGTGGAGTCCACAATATCTCATTGGTGAATTAGTAGTTATCATGAGACAATTAGAAATGGAATTGGTTGATGCCTTTCCCAATTAGATACATGGTTTTGGCCAAGGACTAAATCGTTTTAGACGTCTTGGCTGAGGCCGTGAAAATATGTTTCAGAATGTCTGACAGTATACATTCCCTCATTATGAAAATAATAATGATGGTTCATGTGGTTATTTGACTAGTAGAATACCAATTACTATGTTTTATTATGAAAGTATTTACTCTTCTCATATTCCTACCATAATGTGTTCATGTTTATTATTTGTAAAGTAATGTGTTTTTAATTATCCACCATGATTATTGTTTATGTTATCTTTTTGGGTATTGCTTACCCTTGCTGAGAATTTGAGCTCACCCCATTCATATGTTTCATTTTCAAAGGATATTAATAAATTAATTATGAGTTACTTGTAAGCAAAATCTAGGAGGCATGGATGTATCTAATGGAATAAATTACTGTTGTATTACTTTTCATGTTGTAATGTTAAAATTATGTTTGTATCTTGTTACCGATAATACTAAAATAATCGGTCAATTCAGTACATGATTTCTTATATCATGTCAATGTTATGTAAAAAAGCATCGACTCTGGATAAATGGGTTTGGGGTGTTATAGTTTTTATTAGAGTATTTTTAGAACAAACGTTGCAATCTAGATTTTGAAAAATTCTTATTAGAGCTCATTACCCTAAGATATACATTTAGGATTAGTATAGAAGAACATCCTAGAATATTGGTAATGTATATATTTTTTATGGTTTTACAAGAAATACATTCATGTCTGGATACGAGCAGGTAGAGACTACTTTGGCATAGATGTACATAGGATTGAAAACTCCAACAATCAGTTTCGGGCTTGACCCTGGGTATCCTGGTACACGACAACAGGAAATGATTCAATCTTGGTTACGATACTCCTAGGGGATATGCTTAAGATAATTCACATTTTCAATAAAAAAATTATGAACATTATATAAGTATATACCTCCTCAAACAAAACATTTTAATGATTATGGATTATATCCATAAGTTGGTCAATTTTTTGTTATGTGTTTCACATGTTTGGAAGTATGTATTGTGAATCATATACTAACCTGGTGTATGCCATTGTTTAGAAATGGTGCCTAGGGGAAAAAATGAAAACCGTATCAACACACATAATCCATGTAGGGTTTTCCCTCTTACTCAAGATAATTACAGTGGTTATGGTGATGCATCTGGTGCTGATCAGCTTATCACCATACTAGGACAACTCAAACAGGTTATGAATAATAACCTAACCCATATAGAGCACCCTGATCCTCAATGGGGGGTATCAATGACAGACCACTTCATTAGAAAACAAAAACCAACATTAAATAGATCTATAAATCTATTTTAGATGAAAAATATATATGTTCCTTAGAGAAAATATTTCATACTTTGAGGAGTAGCAAAAGGGAAAATGTTTTAATGCCAGTTTATCAACTCAACAGAGATGTAGATCAATGGTGTTCATTAATACAAAACAAAATGTAGGATGTATAATTATCATGTATAGAATTAGGGATTTTAAAGATATTTTAATAAAAAAATCTTTTCTTATGACCGTCGAGTAGATATGGGAAGACAATTTTTGTGTTTGAGGAAAAAAGAGGATGAGAATGTTGAAATGTATGAGGCTATCTTTACAAGGCTTATTATATATGAAACCCAAGGAGTAAGATTGATTGATTATATGATGGGATAAAACCATTTATATATCGAGTATTAGTTTAACAATACTTCGCATAGTACAAAGATATTGTCTCATGTGATATCTAGACAGAAACAGAGTTCTCAAAGTTTTACTTATTTAAAGAAAATCAACAGAATAATAAATATGTTGAACACTCTGGGAAAAGAAAATCAAGAAATAGGAATGAAGGAAAGAGTTGAATTTCATCATTATGATAGTTGTGGAAGGAATCCCCCTCGTGCCTATCAAAAAGGAAAATGAGTATGCTACAAATGTGGAATGAAAGTCCATCTTGTTTTTGATTGTAAAGGGAAGATATAAGATACCAATGATAAATTCTACCATTGTAGGGAGATGTGAAAATATGAAAATGAATTTCCTATGTATCAGGGAAACATACCTCAAAAAAGGCCAAGGGATCACTGCTGTGATTATGAGATCAGTACTGCTAAGTTTGAATCACCGAAAGACGTGGTGGAAAATATTTTAATTATTACCTCAAGTTTAGCCAATGCATTATTTGATTATAGATCATCGCATTGAAACAATGTTTTGTGAACGAGTCCCCATTAAGGAATATAAATGATATTTATCTTCTAGTATAATCCTAATACCCATGATTGAATTTGATATAACCTCAGTATGGATTGGATATCAGACCATGATGCGAAAATTTATTGTATGAAGATGGAGGTTACAATTCTCGATGATGATAAGGAGTAACTTATATTTAGAGAAGAAAAGTCACCATATGATTCTTATCTAGATACACCCCCAGTAACTCTACTAAATTCAATTATTTGGGAGGAGGAGAAATAAATAACCATGGTTGAGGAATTAAATGTTAAAATAGAGGATATACCCATTGTGTAAGATTATATTGTGGTGTTTCCAATGTTTTAACCGGGAAGTCCTCCAGAATTAGAAATTGAGGTTTCCATTAACATAATTTCTAGTTCAAGGCACATATCGAAGACCCCTTATATAAAGGCCACTAGGGAATTAGTGGAACTCAAGAAAAAACTAGAGGAATTGAGTAACGAGGGATTTATTTGCACTAGCATTTCTCCATGTGGAGCCCATGTCCTTTTTGTTAAGAAGAAATACGGATCTATGAGGTTGTGTATTGAATACAGGGAGAAAAATTCTATAACAATAAAGAATAAGTATCCCCTACCATGATTAAATGATTTATTCGAACAACTTCATGGAGACCAATATTTTTTATAGATTGACCTTTGATCTGGATATCATCAATTGTGTGTGAAGAAGGAAGACATTCCAAAAATAGCTATTCGACCACGTACATGCATTACGAGTTTATAGTAATAATTTTTGCATTGACCAATGCACCCTCTGTCATCATGGATATAATGAAGAGTGTTTTCACGGAATATATTGAAGACTTTGTAGGGTTATTTATTGTTTATATATTGGTATACTCCAAAATAAACAAAGATCATGAAAATCCCTTGCGCCTTATTCTAAATACTCTTAGAAGAAATCAATTATCTGGGAGGTTTAGCAAGTGTAAATTTTGACTTCAATTGATTTCATTTCATGGAAATATTGTCTCTATGGATGAAATATTTGTTGATCCTTCATAGTCCATAGAAATTCAAGAATGGCCAGCACTAACGAGTATAACTGAGGTATGCAGTTTTATTGGTTTAGTGGTAATTATCGACATTTCTTCCAGAATTGTGCCCGGTTTTCTAACCCATTAACCAAGATCCCACGTAAAGGGGTTAAAATTGTTTAGACAAAAGATTTTGAATAATGTTTTGAATAACTGAAGAGATGATTAGTCAACACTCCAATATTGACTCTACCATCACGGAACAATGTGTTTGTTATTTATGGTGATGATTCAAAGAAAGGACTTTGTTGGGTATTTATGCATAATGATAGAGTTATTGCATATGAATCAAGACAACTATAAATCCATGAACAAAAATAACCTACTCATGATCTTGAGTTAGAAGCTATAATAATTCATTTGATGATATTAAGACAATATCTCTATGGTGAAAAATGTGAGATATATACCGATCACAAGAGATTGATGTATATTTTCAAGAAAAAATAACTAAACATGAGTCAATGGAGATGGCTTGAACTACATAAAGATTTTGATCTCACAATAAACTACCACCTGAGGAAGAAAAATAAGGTGGCAGATGCTTTGAGAGGAAAAGATCATGGAGTTTTGAATAAGATGACAGTTGGAATGGATCCCAAGTACATGGTTCGATTAAAAATGGATATGGGAATAATCATGGAAGGTGAAACATCAATACTTTTTCAAATGGTTGTCAAACCATCTTTACTAGAAAAGATAAAATGTTCTCAGGCTGATGATGAGGTGCTTCAAAAGAACATTAACGTTGAGGAGGATAAGAGATTGATCAACATCATATACGAAGATGGGATTTTGAAATTTGGGAAGAGAGATTGTGTTCTCGATATACCTTATATGAAAAGGGAATTGTTAGATGATGTTCATAGCTCCAATTTTTCTATACACCCTGGTAGTAACAAGAGGTATAGATATTTGAAGGAACATTTTGGGTGAGACAATATGAAGAGGGAGATTTTGGATTTCATGTCAAGATGTATGGTTTTTAAACCAGTAAAAGATGGAAGGAAAAAGCTTGGAAGAGTCATGCAATCTCTTACCATACCTCAGTGTAAATGGGATAATATTACGATGGAATTTGTAATGGGGCTACCAAATAATCCTTGAAGAAATTATGAAATATGGGTCATTGTTGAGAGTCATATCATGTCATCACATTTTCTTGATATAAGCGAATATTTACCAATTGAACATTTAGCAAGAATGCATATTAATGAATTTTTAAGTCTTCATGAAGTACCCCTATCAATTTTTTTGATCGTGATCCCTATTTTACATCATGATTCTGGAAAAGTCCTCAGAAATCTTTCGATACTGAACTTTGTTTGAGAACTTCCTACCACCCTCAATCTGATGGACAATCAGAATGGACTATTCAAACCATAGAAGACATGTTGATATGTTTCTCACTTAACATTAAAGGTATGTGGGATCAATATTTACCTATAGTAGAATTTTCCTCAAACAATGGATTCCATTCAAGTATTTATATGGCAACATATGAAGTGTTATATGGAAAGAGATATCACAGACCAACTTCCTAGGATGATGTTGTCAAAAGAAGACTTGTAGGCCCAGAACTTGTTGAGTAGATCATGATTTCTTCAAGGTATTTTCATGGAACGGAGTTACAAGTTTCGGTAAGAAGGGTAAATTAAGTCCTAGGTACATCAGAGCTTTCGAATTTCTAGAAAAAATTTGGGGTAGTGGATTACCATTTGGAAATTCCACCATGTCTCTCCAAAGTTCACAATGTGTTCCATGTATCACTGTTGAGAAAATACATGCCTTAACCAATGCATGTACTCACCTATGTGGAAATTGAACTGGAACACTATGTTTCTTATTTTGAAGATCCTGTCAAGATTCTTGATACCAGAAGACAAGTGTTGGGAAACTCGACAACTCATCTGGTAGATGTTACATGGAGAAACCATAAGAAAAAGGAGGTAGTGTGGGAAACAGATGAACTTATGATGAAGAACCACCTGAATATTTTTCTGTGGTATAATTTTAGAAAATTTCGAGAAAAAATAATTTTAAGTAGGGAAGAATGAAACACCCCAAGCTTCCACTGTACGTTTCCCATGGAATAATGCAATAACATTCTTTGTACCCAACTTCATGATTCTAACACATACAGACCAATCAAATTAGCCTTTATAAATAGTAAAACCCACTTTTGAAATTTTATAAATTTTATTTTTCAAAATGGACTTCATTTTTTAATTTGTAATATCGAAATTAGATTAGGGTGAATTTTTTTAATTTTTCTATAAATGTTCAATTTTTGATTAATAGTGAAAAAAATGTGTTATTGTTTAAAACCGACTTATTATTTAAATAATTATTTATTTTATATAAATTTAATTTAGGTCAATATATGTACATAATACCTATATAAGTTTAATTTAATTTATTTGAGTCATTTTATAATAAGTTTAGATATATAAAAATTTTATTTATCTTTTTACCGTCTTTTACACACATACAAGGTGAATTTACAAAATTTCTTAAAACATAATTTTACCTCTTCTATGAATTGAATTTAAAAAATCCAAGTTACAAATTTGATATCATTATGCAAAATGTGGCTCAATAAGATGAAAATTATTTTTGGTTAATTGTACCATTTAACTTTAATTTACCACAGTTAAAAGAAAATAGGGTAATTAGAAGTAAAAATGATGTTATAATTAACCTATAAAATGTCCTAATTCTATTGGATATCTTTAACTCGACAAAAAACAACTTTAGGGAAAAAAATATGATCCATTTGGTCCACATGGATTAGATTAGGACATTTATTATTATTTAATTTAAAGAAGAGTTAAAAGTGTTAAACTCATGTTTTCTTAACTAAAACAATTTCAATATTGGTTAATAAAAAAGATAAATTCAACTATAAATATTAATTAGAGTATATAAAAATAATTCCCACATAATTATATTTTATTTTTAATTTTTAGACATTAAAAAATTAAATTTATTAATCATCCAATTATTATGGAGTAATTACCTTAT
Organism: Viscum album; assembly: GCA_963277665.1. Classification (NCBI taxonomy): domain Eukaryota; kingdom Viridiplantae; phylum Streptophyta; class Magnoliopsida; order Santalales; family Viscaceae; genus Viscum; species Viscum album. The sequence goes on from CAUJRU010000203.1 coordinate 781,455, forward strand.
TAATGATAGATTAAAATAATTGATATTATAAATATCTTAATAAGTCTAGATTGAGACTTTTGATGAATTAACCTAATTTTATAGCTTAATATTACATGTTTGGGTTGATTAAATGATTTTTTTATATAATCAAGATTTAATGACTTTAACAAAATCATTATACTTAATAGTGTTAAAATTGACATAAATGTGTTTTTAAAAGAAATATTATATTACTAAATGATATAATATTCCTAAAAATATATGGATCAGTAAAAGGACTTAGACAAGGTTTTATATATTTATAATTAACCACTTGGGGTTCCTTGGGATTGTTATAGTATGTTTATTAACCATATAATATAAAAACACAAAGAGACATGGTAAATATCAAACTATTTAATAGAGTTAAATCTAAAATATTAGGTTAATATGATGAACTAAACCTATATAAAACATATTGGATGAGATTTTTTCAACCAATACCCATCTTATGATCAAAAAAATTATTTTTGGGCCATTATAAACCGAGAAATATTTTATTATAAAATATTATTTCAAGCTTTTCCAAAAGTGACTATCACCTCTCTTATAAAAGGGAAATTCTCATTTCTTAATTTCACACCTCCAAAGCCTTTTGGATTGAAAAACCCAAAAAAAATATCCTCCCAACATCCATAAAATCAAAATACATGACTTACATTGATCATAAAGGCAACCCCAGGATCCCTTTGGATCAACTCAAAATGAAACTCCCAAAGTAGAGGTAATAATTTCACCACCCTCTTTCAAGTTCATTTTTCTTACACTTCATATTTCTTGGTTGTTTCCATACCAAAATAATAAATCTAGTACCTTATAAATAATTTGATATAATTATAAATATTTTACTACCACATTCATTATTCTATCCATCCTATAAATGAAAAAGTCACCATACATGCGTACGTACGGCTTACCGTCTCCACGTCGTGGCGTAGTTTGTTATTAAAACACATCATTATTAGGATGTGTATAATAATGATAATAACTGATGTAAATTATAAATATAAAATTTTAATGATTTTTTATATATGATATACCATCCAATTACATACAATTTCACTATCCATATAATGATATTATCCCATATACGTATGTGTGGATTACCATCCCCATGAATGCGATGAGATTCATTTCACCATCATATCCATTGCAGAATAATTTTCATTTGATGATTAAAAATAATGTTTAGCAACATAATAAAATTATGTATATGAATCAAATACATCCTATCCATAACAAACATGGATTAGGTTACAAAACATATAAAGGAAAATGAATCAGTTAACAACTAAGACGACGATAATACTAAAATATTATCAACAAAGAGATATTAGAGTATCATATATGATATCATATTTACATATATGGTTCTTTTATAATTTAATAATAATAACTTAACTATTATAAAAGCCGTTAAAGTACCCTTGACCATGGAAAAGTACAAGTTAAGGGTTAATTTCACCATCTATTTATTATCTGAGATTGTTTTTATGTAAGTATCTACATGGACCTCTTAATCATCCACATATGTGTTTTCATAAAAAATGTATTTGAAATTATATTTTACTATTTACTAGACTATTGGTTATCATGATTAATATCCTAATTTGACATTATATTTTTTGAATGGTATCATTCTATCTTTTTCCAAACAAGGTACTTTATGACCTTTTCGACAAAATTAATGTAAGAATGTTTTTTTAACTTATACGGATGGGGCAAAAATTTTCTGTCGTTATATCATCATCAAAGCTTCCCTTACAAGATTATAAGAATATTTTCAAAATAAATGTTTTCTATTTCAATTATGTGACTCTTAAATTAATTCAAAATTAAAAGATATATTTCTCTCTAAAAGTTTTGATTTCATCTATGTCAGCATCCTTTGATAAATTTTTCTCTTGTTTGAAGTTGATTGATTATTATAATAATATTCCATATTGTATTTATGGTTTTGTGAAATGTTTCACTATGGACGTGTTATTTTTATACCATTCATGGTCTTTTGTTAAAGTATTGACTTTTCATATGCTAGTTTTAATATGAATATTTATGTTATATTTTAACCTTTTCTTATGAGTAATGTATTGGACTTAGTATGTGACAGGTGGAGACCACTATTGCTCTTCAGTGCGTTGGTATATCTCATAATACAATAAGATATGGAATTGGAAATGGCCATTCTCAATTTGATATGTGGTTTTGGCCGAGGCCTAAATCATTTTTAGACATCTTGGTTAAGACCTTGACAAGATGTTTGCGAATGTACAGTATTATACAATCCCTCATTATGAAATTGATAATTATGGTTCATGTGGTTATTCGACTAGTATAATACCCATGAATATGTTTTATTATGGCATTGTTTACAAATCTCATATTCATTCCATAAAGTGTTCATGTTTATTATTTTTAAGGCCATGTGTTTTTAATTATTCACCATGTCTATTGTTGATATTGTCCTCACTATATTGCATAGCCTTATTGAGAGTTTGAGCTCACCCCTTTCTTATGTTTCATTTTCCAAGTAAATGAAGAAGATATTTATGACTGACTTTCAGGCATATTCAAGGAGGCTTTAATTGTAACACCCCAAGATTTTATGAAAAATATTTTTTTTAATTTCATTAATGTCTTGTGTTGTACGCTACACCAAAAGAAGCTTTCACAACACGCATCCTTGACTTTCCTTCCATTACACGCAATCGCGACCTTCCACGATAGCATGTGTTGTACGCAACACCAAGTTTCGCTAAACAACGATATGCTATTAAGATATTATTAAAACTAGCCGTTATGAATAGTAATAACCACTTTTTGAAATTTTGTAAATTTTATTTTTCAAAATGGACATCATTTATGGATTCGGAATATCGAAATTAGCTTAGGTTGAAATTTTGGTGATTTTCCGATAACTTTCATATTTTGATGAATAGTGAAAATTACTAAATTTTAATTGAAAACAACTTTTTCAATCGAAATAATTAATAGTGATAAATTATTAATTTGAGTGGTTTTAAAGTATATTTAGAATATATTTTTACAATTTAATACAATGTTGGTCATTGGATGTAATTTCACATTTAAACCAGTTATAAACAAGTGTCAATCTTTTGATAGTTATTATCTCATAAAAACACGCCTTTTGTTTAGGCGACGGGAATTAATTTTTAAATTAATTAATGCAACTGATATGTTTTGAATTTGGTAAAATAGAAATCATTTTTGAGTTCATAATATCAAATATAGCTTAGGCCTAATTTATGGTATTTTTCTGAAAACTTTCAATTTTTGATGAATAGTGAAACCACTAAGTGGTAGGTTAAAAACTGAATTTTGCATAAAACTTAATTTTACCGCTTCTGTGAATGGAATTTAAAAAATCCAACAGACACGGTTAATATCAAGGACTAAAATGTGGTTCAATGAGATTAAAAATAATTTTTGGTGAATAGTAACTTTTTACCTTTTTTTACCACAGTTAACAGTAAATAGGGTAACTAAGGGTAAATATGATATTACTATTACCCTAACACATGTCCTAATTCTATTGGATAAGTGTAATTCGACCAAAAACAACCTTATGAATATAATATGACCATTTAGGTCCACTTGGATTAGATTATGACATTTAATATTATTTTATTTAATGAATAGTTAAAATAGTTAAAATCAAAGTTTAATAATTAAAATATTTTTAATATGGGGTTATACATAAGATAAATTCGACTATAAATATTCATTAGAAAGCTAAAAATATTTCCTACATAATGATATTTTATTTATAATTTTTATACCTTAAATAAATTAATTTATTTACGACACAACGATGATGCAGTAATTACACTTTTAAGGAAATGTTAACATAATTGATGTTATAAATGCTCAAATAAATGTAATTTGAGACTTTTTATGAATTACACTAATTTTCTAGGTTACTATGATATATTAGTGTTGATTTAATCAACTTGGTTCGAACATATAATTCTGTTATGACTTTCACAAAAATCATATATCAAATAGTGTCAAAATTGACACAAAATAGTTTTTAAATCAAATATTATATTATTAATTGTTATTTTATTCTTAAAAATCTAAGGCTCGGACAAATGACATAGATAAGGATATATATATTAATAATAAAAAATTTGGGGTTCGTTTGGCATGTTATAGTAAGTGTATTGACCATATAGTGTAAGGAAACAAAAAGACACGGTAAAAGTTAAATTATTTAATTTAGAGTTAAATCTAATTGATAAGGTTAAAATAATAACCTAAACTTGTCTAAATCCTATTGGTTGATAGGATTTCGAACCATACCTACTTTAGCTTCGAAATAAGTCCCTTTGGAACCATTATAAACCAATTTTGACTTTAATATAAAATAATATTTTGAGATATTCCTAAGGTGCCCCTCTCCTCCCTTACAAAAAGACACCTCCTCCCCCTCCTCCTCACACCAATTTGAGCACTCAAGCTCGGCCAACCCCTGCCAAAATCCCTTCTCCACTTCCCTATAATAATCCTAGAGGTCCTGGTCTTCTTCAAAGACCAATCTTAGTTCCCTAAGTGGAGGATTCAAAGAGGCGTTTCAAAGAAGAGGTAATATCAATTACCGATATTTTCAATTTCTTTCTTATTCAACTTCTTCTTCTTTAGTTGTTTCATGATAAAGTAATAATATCAGTATTACTTACATACTGATATGTTATTATAAATATGAAACAACCATAATTCACCTTCTATCCATCCTACGGAAAAATGAAATCACCGCGCGTGCGTACGTACGGAATACCGTCTCCACGCCGTGGTGTAATCTATTTGCCATCATAACCTTACAAGGATGGGTATAATGGTGTAATTAGTAACTATATATGATTATTATAAAGTTATATTGATACTGAAATAGTCTACATACACTTCAACACAATTCCATGACCATGGGAACGATATCATCGCTCGTGCGTACGTACGGACTACCATCTCCACGACGCGATGACATTCATTCTCAATGATTAACCATTCATGAATGATTATAAAGTATATATAATAAGTACTAATGAAATATATTACATAATAATGATACTGGATTTATGTAAATTTAAATGTATGTCATCTACTTAATTCCATTCACTTCAATAAGGAAACGAAAACAGCGTTTATGCGTACGTACGGACTACTGTCTCCAGGAACGGTGTATTTCATCCCATTTATCGATATTATATATATATATATATTCTGAATATATATTATATATAAATCATGTTTTAAATTCTGGATATAAGTAATCATGATCCAATTAATCATATTAATAATTACAAGTTAAAAACACAAACGACAAATGAGACGATTTTACCCAAAACGCTACTTTAACATGAATTTACAAAAGCATGGGTAATATAAAGTCATAAGTGGACCATATATGTTATAATAAAAATGAATATGATTCTGGAATAAGTCAATAACATGATTTAAATCACTATACAGGAGGTTCAGACACTTACAAAGCAAGTCGGACCTAAGGTAAGGGAAATATCACAATCTCATTTTTATCCGAGATTGTTTATTCGTAAGTATTTACTGGGGTGTATTTTATCATCCACATCCATGTTTCATAAATATGTAATATTATTTCAATCCACCTACAATTTTTTAAATCCATTTTTCCCTTCGGTGAGTTTTTAGTAAAAGAAATGAAAGGAATCTTTTGTCTTTTTTCGTACGAGGAACTTTTTGACTTTTCCGACAAAAGTACGAGAATAATGTTTTTTTAACTTATATGGAAAGAATGGATTTTTAAAACATTATTTCCAAGAACCTTCCTTTACAAGTTTTCAAGTTTATTTTTAATCAACTTCTTTTAGTTTAAAATTGTATGTCATGTTAATAAAGGAAAAGTATTTTTGAAGTAGAAAGGATATTTTCCTCAAGAATGGAGTTCAAATGTTTTATCAAAATTATTTTCCATATAAGATAATATAGGGTTCTGTTTTTATCCCTATTATTAAATTGATTTGATTATGTTTTGAGGAAATTATTTTTATGAAGTCATTTACCTTATATGATTTGTTTTATGATCTCATGATGTTTCAAGAATTCCATTTTTGTTACATGTGTTATGCGATGATGTATGATTTATGATTATGTGGCACACATAAGAAATGATTCATTATAAGATGGGTGGGACCTATATCTCCCTCCAATTCATTGGGTAAAGATTTTATATCTCATGAGATAGACATGGCTGGAATGGTAGTATATACCGGTTAAGTGAAACAGGACTGAAACGAGGGTCACTCGATTCAGAAATGGACTTTTTACACTTAGATAGTCTTGGCAATGAGTCTTGACTAACAATAAATGATTCTATATGATTATGTGTGTATGCCACAAAGTTTAATGTTTTATGTTATGATTATTGTGAATACATTTCACTACCATGAGTTATCCCAGGTTATGAAATTATGATCTCTTTTGCAGGTTAAGATTTCCAAAAATTATGTTCTTATGAATATGATGTGATTGATTTTTCTTTTGTTTACCCTTACTGAGAATTTGAGCTCACCCTTTTATGTTTTCTTTTCCCCCGGATATAAATAATGGTTTTAGGTAAGAAAAAAAGGGAAGATCTTTATGGGAGATATTGAAGTTCTTTCACCAGGATTAGAAGATTACTTTCCGAGTTTCCAAAGACACTAAGATATTACGATCCTTGTGTGTGTGTTTTTGTTATGTACTAAGTATACCGAAAAAGTAATGTAATATCCATGTACGTCAAGCTTCGGGTCTCTACAGTTGGTATCAGAGGAAAGGTTTAGTCAACCTTTGGAAACTAGGATGCGAGAACTTTAGTGATATCCCTAGAGATATTTATAAGGTTTGTCTAGGGATGTCCCTAAGGATAAGTATACCTATAGGATACAGTCCTATAACTATGGTAACGATCTTAGAATTTAACCTAAGAAGTTAGATATCGAGGATACTCCCCCTTCAAAATGTTGTTTTCCCTAACATGATTTTTGCCTCTCACACTATTCTTTTTGGGTTTTAGAAAATGGCTGGAAACAAGGTGATTCACGATAATGGAGGATATGCTGGACAATGGAATGATATTTTTCATGAGCAACCAAATGAAATGGGATTTGGAAGTCCAAACATCATTATTATGCCGAATCAGCAATCTCATAATATGATTAATAAAGTAAAATTTGGGAAATTTCCTGACTCGGCTAATAAGAGAAAGATGGAGTTTCATGATGATCATAGAGGAAAGAAAGTTCAATTTCCCCTATGTAAATCATGTGGGAAGAGGCATCATGGAGAATGATTCAAAGGAACTGGAAGATGCTTTGGGTATGGAAAAGAAGGACACAAAGCCAGTAAGTGCAAAGGAAAAGGTTCAGTTAACACCAGGGATGAGGATAATGGTATTGCTACGACATCAACAATGGTTAAATGTTTTAAATGTGGAATGTACGGGCATTATGAAAACCAATTCCCTAAGGGAAAGTCTCATGAAGAGAATCACTATGGTCGTATGGGTAGTATTTATGTGGATGATGATGAAGAGACTACAAATGATATGTGAGATGAAAGAATTGTTGAAGCTCGGTCAATCGTTTAAGAATGTAGTGGAATGATTACATGTTTATCATGTGTAATTTTGTATAAGAAATCTCATGGTACTATGGAATAAAGAGACATCTAAGGATTGTTACACTGTTGTCTTTCCTTGAGTTTTGAAAGTGTGTGATTAATGCTACCAGTATCAATGAAAGGTTATTCAGATATTTTTAGAAATAAGATGATATGCGCATAATGAAGGGAAAACGAGAAAACGAAATGTTTAACAGTATTCATGAGCTCATGATTGATATAAGTACTAAGTGATATCATGGTTTGAGTATATAGAATTTTGAGGATTTTGGTATGTGGAAGGTGTTAACTTTTAACTACATACATGTTTTCACTATGGTCCAACGGGTATTCAAGAAAATACTTGATTTAGGCCTTTGAATGTTTGGAATGTGACCAACAAGACATATCTTATGATATATGTGGATCAACGATGGTATTAAATCTCTGTTAATCGTTTTCATTATATTATGAGAGTGGACTGCAGTATTTTGGATAAGCCTAAAGATTAGAATGGATTATGTTGGACATAAGTTAGTATTGTTTAAGGATAGAAGATTTTCGATATTATTGATGGGATGTTATAGTAATGTAGTTTTAGAAAAAGGACAACCTGCAGGACGGGCGACAACCCATCGCGTCGGACAAGGATGTGGGAATCGAACCCACAACTGAAGTGCGACTGGCCTTTATCACCTACCACTGGCCTACAGGAAGTCCCTGTTTAGTAGAAACTAGTTTTATTATATTAAGCAGTATGATATATGAAGTATAAGTCCATTTTAGGAACCATATATGATTAATCTCACTATAGATCGACTTATGTATATAATTTTTTGCTAACCTTTTGTTTGACACAGATGGAATGACCCGTCATTCTATCACATGATCTGCTAACACTTCACGAATAACAAATTCAACTTCATTTATTTAAGAGATGAAGTGGAAATTGTTCAAGGCACGAACAACAGTGATATTGTACCAAAATAAAGTAAGTATTTATTCTAAGAAAATTTTCAACTTTAGGGAAATGATCTTGAAAACCAAAAATGTTGTCCTAGTGATCTTATACCTGATGAATCAGATGGTACATTATATCATCAAAAATCTATGGATTTGTGATTACTGGCTTTTCTATAGCCATGTTCTCTACCACTCTCCATCAGAACACGATGGTTAGATTTCTATATCATATCTATATTTTCACCTATGTGGAAACCCAGTGATTAGTTTATTTGGGTAATCGTTACATTTCATACTTTAGTTTTTAAAGCCATGTTTTGGTATTCCTTTTTACGATGTGGGTTTCTATTAAAGAAACTTTCTAATAGTAAAATATTTATAACCCCGACGAATTTCGAGGGCGAAATTCATTTTAAGGGGGGTAGAATGTAACACCCCGAGATTTTATGAAAAATATTCTTTTTAATTTCATTAATGTCTTGTGTTGTAGGCTACACCAAAAGAAGCTTTCACAACACGCATCCTTGACTTTCCTTCCATTACACGCAATCGCGACCTTCCATGATAGCGTGTGTTGTACGCAACACCAAGTTTCGCTAAACAACGATATGCTATTAAGATATTATTAAAACTAGCCGTTATGAATAGTAATAACCACTTTTTTAAATTTTGTAAATTTTATTTTTCAAAATGGACATCATTTATGGATTCGGAATATCGAAATTAGCTTAGGTTGAAATTTTGGTGATTTTCGGATAACTTTCATATTTTGATGAATAGTGAAAATTACTAAATTTTAATTAAAAAAAACTTTTTCAATCGAAATAATTAATAGTGATAAATTATTAATTTGAGTGGTTTTAATGTATATTTAGAATATATTTTTACAATTTAATACAATGTTGGTCATTGGATGTAATTTCACATTTAAACCAATTATAAACAAGTGTCAATCTTTTGATAGTTATTATCTCTTAAAAACACGTCTTTTGTTTAGACGATGGGAATTAATTTTTAAATTAATTAATGCAACTGATATGTTTTGAATTTGGTAAAATAGAAATCATTTTTGAGTTCATAATATCAAATATAGCTTAGGCCTAATTTTTGTTATTTTTCTGAAAACTTTCAATTTTTGATGAATTGTGAAACCACTAAGTGGTATGTTAAAAACTGAATTTTGCATAAAACATAATTTTACCGCTTCTGTGAATGGAATTTCAAAAATCCGACAAACACGGTTAATATCAAGGACTAAAATGTGGTTCAGTGAGATGAAAATAATTTTTGGTGAATAGTAACTTTTTACCTTTTTTTACCACGGTTAATAGTAAATAGGGTAACTAAGGCTAAATATGATATTAAAATTACCCTAACACATGTCCTAATTCTATTGGATAAGTGTAATTCGACCAAAAACAACCTTATTAATATAATACGACCATTTAGGTTTACTTGGATTAGATTATGACATTTAATATTATTTTATTTAATGAATAGTTTAAATAGTTAAAATCAAAGTTTAATAATTAAAACATTTTTAATATGGGGTTATACATAAGATCAATTAGACTATAAATATTCATTAGAAATATAAAAAGATTTCCTACATAATGATATTTTATTTATAATTTTTAGACATTAAATAAATTAATTTATTTACGACACAACAATGATGCAGTAATTACCCTTTTAAGGAAATGTTAACAAAATTGATGTTATAACTGCTCCAATAAATGTAATGTGAGACTTTTTATGAATTACACTAATTTTATAGGTTACTATGATATATTATTGTTGATTTAATAAACTTGGTTCGAACATATAATTCTGTTATGACTTTCACAAAAATCATATATCAAATAGTGTCAAAATTGACACAAAATAGTTTTTAAATCAAATATTATATTATTAATTGTTATTTTATTCCTAAAAATATAAGGTTCGGCCAAATGACTTAGATAAGGATATATATATTAATAATAAACAATTTGGGGTTCGTTTGGCATGTTATAGTAAGTGTATTAACCATATAGTGTAAGAAAACAAAAAGACACGGTAAAAGTTAAATTATTTAATTTAGAGTTAAATCTAATTGATAAGGTTAAAATAATAACCTAAACTTGTCTAAATCCTATTGGTTGATAGGATTTCGACCCATCCCCACTTTAGCTTCGAAATAAGACCCTTTTGAACCATTATAAACCGATTTTGACTTTAATATAAAATAATATTTTGAGATATTCCTAAGGTGCCCCTCTCCTCCCTTATAAAAGGACACCTTCTCCCCCTCCTCCTCACACCAATTTGAGCACTCAAGCTCGGCCAAACCCTGAAAAAATCCCTTCTCCACTTCCCTAGAATAATCATAGAGGTCCTGGTCTTCTTCAAAGACCAATCTTAGTTCCCTAAGTGGAGGATTCAAAGAGGTGTTTCAAAGAAGAGGTAATATCCATTACCGATCTTTTCAATTTCTTTCTTATTAAACTTCTTCTTCTTTAGTTGTTTCATGATAAAGTAATAACATAATTATTACTTACATACTGATATGTTATTATAAATATGAAACAACCCTAATTCACCTTCTATCCATCCTACGGAAAAATGAAATCACCGCGCGTGCGTACGTACGGAATACCGTCTCCACGCCGTGCTGTAATCTATTTTCCATCATAACCTTACAAGGATGGGTATAATTGTGTAATTAGTAACTATATATGATTATTATAAAGTGATATTGATACTGAAATAGTCTACATACACTTCAACACAATTCCATGACCATGGGAACGATATCATCGCTCGTGCGTACGTACGGACTACCGTCTCCACGACGCGATGACATTCATTCTCAATGATTAACCATTCATGAATGATTATAAAGTATATATAATAAGTAATAATGAAATATATGACATAATAATGATACTGGATTTATGTAAATTTAAATGTATGTCATCTACTTAATTCCATTCACTTCAATAAGGAAACGAAAATAGCGTTCATGCGTACGTACGGACTACCGTCTCCATGAACGGTGTATTTCATCCCATTTATCGATATTATATATATATATATTCTGAATATATATTATATATAAATCATGTTTTAAATTCTGGATATAAGTAATCATGATCCAAGTAATCATATTAATAATTACAAGTTAAAAACACGAACGACAAATGAGACGATTTTACCCAAAACGCTACTTTAACATGACTTTACAAAATCATGGGTAATATAAAGTCATAAGTGGACCATATATGTTATAATAACAATGAATATGATTCTTTAATAAGTCAATAACATGATTTAAATCACTATACAGGAGGTTCATACACTTACAAAGCAAGTCGGACCTAAGGTAAGGGAAATATCACAATCTCATTTTTATCTGAGATTGTTTATTCGTAAGTATTTACTGGGGTGTATTTTATCATCCACATCCATTTTTCATAAATATGTAATATTATTTCCATCCACCTACAATTTTTTAAATCCATTTTTCCCTTCAGTGAGTTTTTAGTAAAAGAAATGAAAGGAATCTTTTGTCTTTTTTCGTACGAGGTACTTTTTGACTTTTCCGACAAAAGTACGAGAAGAATGTTTTTTAAACTTATACGACAATAATGGATTTTTAAAACATTATTTCCAAGAACCTTCCTTTACAAGTTTTCAAGTTTATTTTTAATCAACTTCTTTTAGTTTAAAATTGTATGTCATGTTAAGAAAGGAAAAGTATTTTTGAAGTAGAAAGGATATTTTCCTCAAGAATGGAGTTCAAATGTTTTATCAAAATTATTTTCCATCTAAGATAATATAGGGTTCTGTTTTTATCCCTATTATTAAATTTATTTGATTATGTTTTGAGGAAATTATTTTTATGAAGTCATTTACCTTATATGATTTGTTTTATGATGTCATGATGTTTCAAGAATTCCATTTTTGTTACATGTGTTATGCGATGATGTATGATTTATGATTATGTGGCACACATAAGAAAGGATTCATTATAAGATGGGTGGGACCTATATCTCCCTCCAATGCATTGGGTAAAGATTTTATATCTCATGAGATAGACATGGCTGGAATGGTAGGTTATACCGGTTCAGTGAAACATGACTAAAACGAGGGTCACTCGATTCCGAAATGGACTTTGTCCACTAAGATAGTCTTGACAACGAGTCTTGACTAACAAGAAATTATTCTCTATGATTATGTGTGTATGCCACAAAGTTTAATGTTTTAAGTTATGATTATTATGAATACATTTCACTACCATGAGTTATCCCAGGTTATGAAATTATGATCTCTTTTGCAGGTTAAGATTTCCAAAAGTTATGTTCTTATGAATATGATGTGATTGATTTTTCTTTTGTTTACCCTTACTGAGAATTTGAGCTCACCCTTTTATGTTTTCTTTTCCCCAGGATATAAAGAAAGGTTTTAGGTAAGAAAAAAAGGGAAGATCTTTATGGGAGATATTGAAGATATTTCACCAGGATTAGAAGATTACGTTCCGAGTTTCCAAAGACAGTAAACTATTACGATCCTTGTGTGTGTGTTTTTGTTATGTACTAAGAATACTGCAAAAGTAATGTAATGTCCATGTACGTCAATCTTCGGGTCACTACATTAATGTTTCTAAGGTGACAAATAATTTTTGTATTTCTTTCCATGTTGTAATAATGAACTTATGTATGTATATTGTTTCCAATAGTTCTAAACTGATTGGTATTTCGAGACATGATTCCTTGTATCATGCAAGTGTTATGTAATAAATAATCATCTCTGGGTAACTGGGGTCAGGGCATTACACAATGTGCCTTGATTGTCATCTGAACTCATGGTGAACCCCAAAAAACATTTAATAAATTAAAACATAGATAGCCTTAATTCAAAAAATATATACATCGTAGAACATTTTGTCATTTACCCTAAAAATTATCTCCATCCCCAAGAGTCCCAAGATGCACCATATAAATGAGTTAAAAATTAATGATATGTGAAATATCTAAAAGTGGGTAACTAGATGTTATGTCTATAAATCATTTAAGAATTTCTATTATTATAAATATGTATTGATATTATTTTGGAGAAAAAATATGATGGTATTTGGAAGAATATTTATCATGAATAATTGATAATTTTATTTTATTTATTATTAAACATTCATAAAATATTCAAAAATTATGATAAATTAATATTACCAATATATCGTATATATTTAGATGTTATTATTTTTATAGATAAAATTAACCCCTCTCTACTTCCATCAACAGTAAATGTAACCATCATATGAGTTTAGAATAGACATCTTCCTCGTGAACTAATATAATTCATTATTTCCATCAACAATCCTGGATTCAAATAAAGATGAAATATATATATAAATGATAATTTTATCATTGTAATACTTCTAGAAATATGATATCCCATATACAATTTTATTTTCCACTTTGTGATGGATAAGATAGTAAAAATGTGTTGTATAATGGACAACTACCTCAAGAGCATTGTGATTCAATTTTCGATAATAATTTTCGTTGAAAGAAAAAGTGAAAAATTAATTACAATATGTGGAAAATTATGGTATACAAAAAATATTTATTTTTATAAAATGATTATATATATTTTTGTTTCTAACCATTCCTCTCAATGAATAATGATAACACCATTTGTGTATACGTCTAGACTACTGAAACCATGAGGTGATGATATTCTTTTCCATCACCTAATTAAATTGAATATATATATATATGAGTATATTTAAATAATGATTATTTTATTTCATAAATTGTGATAATTATTTATGGTTGAGATATGTGTGTAACCCAAAAATATAACTCTTTATCTCATGATTTGATGGTACACAGTGATGTAACCCAAATCTTATGACTCCTTTTTCATCAATTTTAATCACTGAGAATTTACAATTTCTAATTCATTTCCAATCCATAATATCTATATCATTTATTTGACCATAAATTATATTATTAATGAGGTATGGTTGATTAATAATTTTATAATGTGATGATTATTTCCCTTCTATTATGAATCCCATGTCCATCCATTGTAATTATAAGAAGATATTCTCCTTCTCAATTATCATCATTGGTAATATGAAAAGAGAATTTATACATAGAGGATTTTCAATTATATTTTTTTACCACAATTTTATTGGATTGAGAAAACATAATACATGAGGATCGCTAACCATGTTATCATGCGTTTATTTTATGAATTCTATGTTAATTTATAATTGAGGCTCCTATACTAGTTCATATCTCACACTTTACTCTATAGATATAATGCCACCATATTTTCTATTTTATGATCAGATCCCATTACTCTAGATCTTGTGTGGGATAGTTTCTCTCTTTAAATTTCAACTCTTATGTAGAGTGGGCTATTACATTATAATATTTCATTAGTACACAACCTATTACCTTATTTGATGTATCTTTATATTCCATGAAAAAAATCCATTTTCTTGTAGTATAAGTATAGGTAAAGTGATAAGCCTCTCTATATACTATATGAATCAGTCTTCCCATTCATTGGTCCAGAAAAATATTAATCTGTTATTTTTTATGTTTGGTTAGTTGGTTTCAAAATCATGATGTGTTATCCAAAAATCTTCAATGTTACACATTATGGCTATGAAACAACAGATCTCCATTATATATTCGAGTTCGGGCCACTACTCAATTGATTTTTTTTATAAGGTTACACATATATCCCTTTGTTTAGATAACATACACCATTGTTAAAGACTACCCAATCCAGAACTCAGAATTAATGTATGTTATGAATATTTTGTCTCTTCAAAATTTCCATATCATTGTATTCAAATAATCCTCATCGTCCTCATATATTATTGATTATATCAAAATAATATATATAATTAGTTCCAAATTTATTTTAAGGTAATATCTAAAGAATATATTTATTTATTCCACGAATATAGTTGGAGAACTAGTGAGTCCTAGATAAATCAATTTGAACTCATAGATTCGATACTTTATTTGAAAACATGTATTGGAAACATCTTCCTTCTTCACCATGAATTGGTTATATCCCAAAAAATAGTCTACCATAGAGATATATCTATCCCCAAGATGTTGACTGATAAATTCATCTGTCATTGGAAAGGGATGGTTGTTCTTTGCCATGTTTTTTATACTCATGATATTCATTGCATAGTCTAAAAGCTACATCTCTTTTCATTATAAATATGACTGACACACCCCACTCTGATGAAATTTGGCATATGAAACCATTTTCCAAATTATCATGTAACTACTTATTCAATTATTCCAACTCAATGGTGACCATGTTATATGTAGTGTTTGATATGGTTATAGATCTATATATAAGTTCAATTCATATCTTATGATCTAGTTCAGGGAGAGATCATTCTATTCATTAGGGAACACATCGGTCTATTACTCATAATGGAGTTGTTTTCAATCATGATCCTATATAGTGTATCATTCATTCAAGATATATATTATTTACAATAATGAAATCATATTCACCCAAGAATATAAAATTATGAAGTATATTCATAATCATTTTTACACTTCTATAGAATTGATGTATTATGTGCGATGTGATGAGTGATCTCCCTCACTTGACAGTTGATGTTGGATTTGCATAATGTTTTTTAATATATGAAAAATATAGAATAAAACTACAAAAATTTTAGTAAGAAGAGATTTTCTAGGTGTTTCAATCCAAAAACATAGGACATGTAGGATTAATCTACTATAGAGCCAATAATGTTTCCATTTTTTGTTCACATATATTACTGAACATCAATATTTTGAGATTCTATTTTAATAATTCTACTAAAAATAATGGATATGAATTTATGTGAAGAACAAGAAAACAAAATTACATTTATTATTATTGAATGAATAACTAGTATACTAGTCAAAAAATCCCTATCATGATCCACCTCATCATTACTGATATAATATTTCCTTCTTTATATCCAAGGAGGTTGTTTTCATTGATTATCATTGAAATCCATTAGATTTTGTAATTGACGAACATAATGACCATATAGTGTGTAGTTGAAATACAATATTTTTGGTTGATTTTTTATATGAACCTTACTTTACTACTCCACATTAATTGGATTATTCATATCCTTTTGGTAAAGATAATCCTGATCTTCCCCTTTTCCATATTTTAGGAATATTCTATTCCATTTTGGAAATTCCCATGAGACCCCTTACCAAATGTTTATCATATGGGATGTTGGGTTTTCATTCATCAATGGGATTTATTGGTAAATCCACACATATTAATCTCAATTTTCAACATTTTAAATATTATCCTAGCATATCAATAATAATATCTGATTCCCATTTCTACCTTAATGGAACAACAAAAAATATTCTCATATATGAAAAATTATCGAATTACTATTTCTTTTTTTGGTCATGAAATTGACCACTAAAAAAGAATTCCACCTTAATTTATATGTTCATTATGATGAAATAGGTTTATCAAGTAATCCTAATAAATTATTCCACATATGATCTAATATATCTTTATTTGTTTTTAATTAGTTTGAATAAATATTTCTCTATATTAAATTAGATAGTTCATGGAAATATTTATTGAAATATAATTTCATTAACACTTACCTTTACATTTATTGAATAAATTATTGAGATATGATGTTCTTTATCAGTTTACACCACAGAATAGCTTCCATATCAAAATTATAGGACAATAACTTGTATTTTTACTCATTATTGCAGTGGATGATAGAAAATATATAGAAATGCGATTTAATCATGATTAAATGATGATAGGATAAGATGACCTAGTAATGATATGAGTCTATTTTACATAAGGGATTCAACCACTACTTGATAATTATCATGACAATGAATGTGTTCCACATAATTCAAGTAATTATTCATAACATGAACTAATTGATCCATTAATATGATGATGTTATGAAATCCAATTCCCATCTAGTTTGGCATCCTAGTAAGAAAATAATCACATTTACTATCACATTTGTTTTTCCTTGGATTCTCATCTTCTACTCCTTTAACTAAAAAGAAAAAATTTAATTATGGGTCTTGAATAAATTAGTGAGAATATAAAAAGGAATCTATGAACATACAAAGAACATGTTAAAAATTTAATTTAATTACAAACATATGATTCAATAATTTTAAATATAAATTATCTATGGTGATATAATAATTCTAGGCATTATTATCAATGATTTATAATCATATTCCTCAATACTAAAAACACAATCCTCTGATACCGATTTTAAAGACCTATGAATTTTAAGCATATTATTACATGATTGTAGGGACAATTAACCAATTAATACCAATCATGGATTAAGAAGTATAGTGTTTGGATAACATGGAACATAATTAGATAATATAAAACTATTATAGAAAAAATTATTTTAATGTCAATAATGATATCATATATCAATTTTTATATAAAAAACATAGGAAACCCTCAACAATACCTATAAAATAGCAGTGAGATCAAAAACTCAGTAAGGGAACAATCATGGAAATGAAACATGGAATATGAGTCAAAAAGAATAAAATGATCACAAAAAATGATTGGAACGTGATTAAATATATAGAGGTGTAAAATAATTAACATTGATTAATATGATCATGGAAACAAATGAGATTGTCAACATAAAATAAGATGACATAAATCTGACTAAAGGATAACAAACAAGACTATTTATAAAGGTAGACATAACCCCAGTATAGAATATGTTTACTCCCTAGTCCCATAAACAATGTCCCATGAGACTAGAACATTACCCAATGCATGGGAGATCTATTAATTCATATTATTTCTGAATAAAGAATCCAACATAAGTAATAAACATAAGGTTTCCAAATGGAATTAAATGGGTATCAAAATCATCTCACAAATAATAAAAATGGATGTATTGTAGTGGTATTGATTAAATAAGTGATTTATTTCATTCATGGAAATTATTAAAGGAATCACAATAATATATCGAGAATAATTATGTCCCACTAGGTTGAAAACAAGAAAAAGTTGTCTAGTGCTGATAAAATTCTTATCTGTTGGCCTAAAAATTTATTAATACCTAATTTCATTTATTTAGTAACGTTATTAAATCATTTAATGAACCCAAATCACATATATTAATTCTTATTCCAAACACATTTTCTCCACTTATGATAGGAATGATTCTTATCATAGTGGTTTCTTTCTCCAAATCTGACCAAGAGATTCCTGGACCTTGATGCCATTCTGTATATCAATTTTGGATACTATTTTTTGTATCATTATTGGTATATTATTCTCATCATATGAATCTTATTTTAAATATTCCATATATAAATGGAGTCCCTCAGAGCTATTCACATCTTCATCACTATATTCCTGCGTGATTTCTTGTATTTTTTGAAGATTCAGCTAATTTTCCAACACAATAACATTATTCCTCTATATAATGATTCCCATAAACATAAGGAAGAATTTATAAAATTTTATTTTTAATTAATAACCATTAAATATCCCATCACATCCATGGGATTAAAAAATTATTTCTCCTTAATGAGGATAAAAAACATTGTCCCAAAAAATCAGAAGTATTTTAATATCGGCCTCATTATATACTATAGATTGTATATTTTATTTTCACTCATTGGAAGAAATGAGGATCTATTATAATTTCATATTTATATCACCATTTCTTCTTTCTGAAACATCCATCGATGGACTTTATTGATAATCATAATTATGGCCGAGTTGTTGATAATCTGATTTTTAATACCAACCCCTAACTATTTTTGGAGTTCATAGAGATAAAACATAGTGGATTATATCATTATTTTAAAGATAATACTCAAACAATATGTTTTTTATCTTTGTTACAATTCTCTTGATCATTTGATCAAATAAAATTTCAACTTCATTTTGATATCATGTTATCAAAGAAGACACTGTGGACATTCAAGTGATAATTGAAACCCATTCCATTATACTAGATTAATCTATGAAATGGGAATAATATTCATTCATATGAATAAGTATTTGTAAAATAGGTTGACATACATCATTATGAACTAGTTTAAAATCTTTTTTAGACGTTTATCATTTTCTATATAAATCTTTTTTAGTAATCATCCATTGATGAAAAGAATCACATGAATAAGAAAAATCATTTGATAACATCGTGAGAGCTCGAGAAAAATCACATTTATGAATACTTTATGGGGATTGGTTTCTTATATGTCCATTATTATTATTTAAATCCTATTTTTCTTCCCCTTAAATATGAAATATATGTCTCTTTCTGTGTAAACAAAGTAAATATGTCCATTTAGGAGTTTTCTTGGGAAAAACATTTCCCCATAATTTCCCTTGATGATACACAATCTTTTGGGAAATATTATATCACCTCATGAATAACACAATTGAATAATACATAGTAATTTCTCATTGATACTATCAATGAAGAATATATTGGTATGTCTCATGTCTTGTCATTGAAACATGTATTTCCCTAAGAAAATGATCTTTAGGCTTTCATCATTACTAAAACATAAAAAAACAAATGTCCCATAACTAATTCCTATACACAATTTCCCCTCATATAGGTGGTGTGTACACTATCAATAGTCATTATTTCATAGTGATCTGATATTTGGAACAAAATCTCTTCAACAACTACAAGTTGAGATATTTTCTTTCCAATCCATGTCCTTAGCTTCACACTTGATGTTTATTGATATCATTGAGGTTAGTTAGAGTATAATTATAAAACATCATATTCCAAAGCCTCATATTTTTTTAATATTTTATGATAATTTGAGGATGATTTGGGATTTTTATAAAATAATATTTGGTGATATTTAGTAATTTTCTATAAATTTTCAATGAGAAATAATAATCTTTGTTTCCAAACACTACAAACAAAAAATGATCGTAAAGTTAATTAAAATAAAAATTAAGTCTTATTATTTTCCTTTATTTATGTTTATCTACATGATACATATTTTTCTATGTGATATTTGCAATATTTCATCACTAAAAAAACTGATAGAAGGTGTTTTCATATGAATCATTTAAAAAGAACTAATTTTTTCTTGAGTTATATAATTCCCTTTATTCAAATTCTCTCCAAAATAAATCTCCAGTCTTGGAGTTAGAGCTTTTTCTTAGACATAAATTATTATTACAGTATGTTTATATTTAACTCACATATCATTGGTTTAATTATAATGTGAGAACTTCCTATAGATATGTTCCACTATCTTTTTTGTGTGACATTTTAATATTTGATTGAATTTTCTATTTTCTACGGATCATTCATTCCCAATATCATGTCTAAAGTAATAAATTCTTATTTTTCTATTACCATTAATCTTATGTTGACAGATACCTCTTATCATTTACTGCTATATTTTTCCCGATCATTTATTGTTTTAGCCAATGCATCAAAATACATATACTATTATTCAAAATTGTGATTATAAAAAACAATTTTTATTGATTTATATTTCTTTTAAATAATCATTTTTTTTGATTTAGCATATAATAATCTATGTAATTCTATTTCATAGAGAGAATTATATCATAAACTACCCTAATATAACACTTTGTTTTCGATCTCCAAAAATCTATCTCTTCATGCGATGCTTCTAATTCAACTATATGACTTACTCATCCTTCAACTCCTCCATCATCATTTTTACAGTATTCCCTTTCCTGGGGATTACCAGCAACTTCCTCCACAACATGTTCTTCATGATTACTCTAGTTTTCAATTTCATCCATTTCAATTTATTTAGAACATTTACCCACTTTCCAAAAAATATTTCTTTCAATGATGAAATTTATATTCCCTTATTTCTTACCTTTAATATAAGATAAATACAATTTTATAGGAATCTCAACTTCATATTCTTCATCATCTTGGATCTTATTTGAGGAACAGTTCTATAATGTCTACAATGTATTATTCATCATAATAATGCTTGAGGAACATTCGATTTGTACATGAATTTTCATCTCCATATATATGAGGAATGATATGACATGAACACATCAATCACCTCTTCATCATCATCAACACATATAGTTATATTTTGGGTATTTTAATGTCACCTCATTAAATTTACCATTTCTTTATAGTAATTATAATAATTTATAATATCATATACAATAATAGTACAATATACCATATACGATGTTAGACCCATTTGATATTTTTATTTCAGTATAGATAATTTTAGAATTAATCAATTTTTATGTCATATAAAGATGCAATTAATGATCATTACATCTTCATAAATTTCTCGCATGCCATGCATGTCTTAAAAAACAATTTCCTTATCAATTAATACATCAATAGACTCTTTGGGATTTATTTTATAGTCCCTATATTTTTTACACATAACATTTAAAGTTTCATCTATTACTTTTGAACCAAATTCATAGATATATAGAATATGTCCCCATATTCAATTAGCTGACATGCATGATATCACATTTAGGTGGATAGTGTTCGATAAATCTAAACATAAGGTATTTATTATTTTGTCATCGGTATCCAATTATGTTATGTATTCTTTAAATAAAATACCATAGTCCACTCTAGTATAAATAATATATAATGTATATATAAATACATCCATTCACAATGATCAAAAGTTGTGATACAAATAATTTATCCAAAACTAAAAACGCTTTATATCTATGACAATGACAATATTTTCATTAACAACCTCCATTCAATCCTTTAAAAATGAAAAACTAATTTTAACCAACCAAAATCATACCAATTGTTACCAAAACAAGGTTAAAACCCCTTAAAGTGGTTGAATCAGGTTTTAATTAATAAAAAAAATCGCTCTTATGCCATGTTTCATCATTAAACAACATCACATTATCTCTCATTCCTGTAACATAAAAAAAGGATATTAAAAAAGTATAGGACATAGAAATATGACACGTTTCATGATCACTAGGCTATGTCCAAGGATCATTCAAAATAAATGTTATTCTGTACAAAATCCACTAAATATCAATACTATTATAATTTTTTGAGTAGACTCAATATCCATTGTAATTTAAAACCTTTTAGTATTTGTAATATCACAATAATATATCAAAAGTGATTGCACAACTCCTCTAGTTCACTCTTATAGTGAATATTTATGAGTTTATTAAAAATAATGTTAGTTTTTAAGATATTTTTTAAAAAATGATAAGAAAAATATCATTGTGTGAGACTCATCCCTAAGACCCCTCCAGGAGACACTTTCTTGTGTCCCCCATTAGAACACATATGTCATAATACTGCATGGGAATATTTTATTTTCTTCAAGATGATTGTATGAATCTGTTCCGTCTGCCTATACGTAGTTGAAAAAACCATTTCCAATGTTATTTTTAAGTATTATTCAATTCAAATGGATAAATATTACTTCTTAATATTTTGATGATTGAAATAAAATCATCAGATCATTAAAATCATGATAAATTCTTCATATCACTCTTATTATGGAAATATGGTCAAATCACATGGATCAAGAAATATCAATTTTTCTACCTTTTAATGAAATTATCCAATAAATACATCACTTCATGATACTAAATCATGATATCCTTTTTCATGACATTCAAAATATAATGAGTTTTAGTAGAGTATTTTGTATAAATTTATTCTTGTCACCAGAAATAGTTTTCTTTAGATCACACAACATATGAAAATTACTTAACTGCTTAATGGGGGGTTAGGTGTAAATTTTAGGCTGAAATATTCCACATTAACTATGAAAATTATAATTATCCTCTATTATAGTACATCACCAATCAAAATCATGTGGATCACATAATCACTTCACATAATAATCTTCTTTATATCTTCAGCGATTCTCTTGATCATCATCATTGCCTTCAAGTGCATAACATGATCCCATCATGACATCCAAAAAATATAATTTGGCATGTTATATTTCCTTCCAACAATATGTTTCACCATGTCACAGGATAATTATGAAAATAATGTAGTTTCATATACATTCTCCTTAGATGTTCACGATGTCCCTTCATATGAATAAATGAAAATCATGATGTGTCCACAAATTCATATAATATAACTTCACAAGTTCCCCATAATGAGATAGAATTATAATAATTCAATTAGTGAAATATTAATCAAGTGATTATTGAAATCCTATCACGATATCTATGGAAAATCATGTGCTTTTCATGTTTTGGAATGATTGTATGATATCACTATAATTAATAGTTTTTTTCATCCATGTGCCTATCATAATCTTTCTATAGGATCATCAAATAATCATGTGATTTCTTAAAGATTATCACATGTTCAATCCAGAATATCCTCTAATAAAAATATGATTTATTTATGGAACATCACATGATCTCTTCATAGATTAATATGACAATCATGTGTTTTCATCATGTGTTTCACATGAACTCAAATTTAGTTATTAGGAAAATCATACAATGATTCATGTGACTCTTCCATGAGTACGATTCTGGAATTAATTTTTTATGATATCACTAATAATCAATCCACAAGATCAAAATTTATCTCTACACAAAATCAATCATTAATTCTCTTTGAGATCAAACATTTTCCCTCAGGAAGATCAGACAGGAACACTTTATGAGATCAATTTTAAAATTCACAGAAACTCTCCACACCTCATTTGAAACCAATCATTTGTATGAAACAAAACTCACTGTATGAAAATAATATCAACCCTAAAAACCCTGATAGAGGTATTTTTGGTTTTCCAAAAATCAAATTTTATGTAATTATTGGGCAACACATAATTTTAAGTCTTCCTATTTTTTTTATATATTCATGGATTTGGAATTAATTTCTGAATTACAATTTCTATTTAATATGAGATCCTTTCCCATTTGATAGTTGAGAAGAGTATTATGAGACTCATATATAGATATGTATATCACATAATCCATGGATGAAATTATAGGATAAAAATTTTCTAAATTGTTTAACATTATTTTCATTATAATTATAGAATCGTCCATAATATCTCCAAATCGCCCGACACAACTCTTTATCACATTAATCATAGTAAAATAATTATTAAAAAATTAATTATTATCTATATTAATATTTAAAAAAATACCTATAATATATATATTTATTATATATATATATATATTATTGTAAATTTAAATTTTATAATATCACAATATATTTCTACATTTCCTTTTCTATCTAGAGCGCTGATACGTTAATGTGATCTATATTATATAGTGATTAATGAATATATATTATATATTGTCCATTTATTTAAATTTTCCTATAATATAAAATTATTGTGGATGAAACTATTTTATGGGGTGTAAATATATCTACAATGAATCACATAGTTTAATAATTTGCAATAAAATAATGCAAAGCCTTATGTTTTTGAATACGTTAATTCTTATCCAAATAATTATTAGTACACCTTGGTTATTTATAGAATAAATTTTTTCCATTCATGATTAATTATAGTGTTAATAATATGAGTGAATCTAGATATCATTAATACTACTTGATGTGTCTTAATCTTTTGTACAACTATAGAGACTATGTGGTGAATCAATGGTTCGTGTTATAAAATGTTTCAGAATAATTACCATGGGAATCAATAGTAGTATGGAACACACTATATAAACCAATCTCTTACACATGTGAAATTATTATCACATTCTCACTACAAAAACAATATTTTTATAGGGCATGACCTCAATTATATATTCTACACCATTCTATATTTATTTGGTTATAGATAAACAACTCATATTTCAATTTCAAATAGTTGTGTGTAATAGTTCCTTATAAAAAAAATATTTTTGGGAATGTCTCATTTACTTCTCGGATATAAAATTATATTATTTGTAGATAAAAAATAGTTTTTCAAGATTCAATCCCCACTATTTATTATGTAAATTATATGTTTTATAATAAATTATGTATAAACATCTAATGAATATTAAAAAAGTACTATGCATGATTTTTAACATTCACATTGCATTATAGTTATCATTCAATGAATGCTATCATGAATTAACAAAAATCATGTTTAACATTGATTATATGCCTTTGGATGATCATTAATAAAAAATATTTCCTTAATACAACTAATCATCGCATTGGAAAAATATTTTTCAATAATATCACGATTAGGATAGAAAGGCCAATAATATAAAATTGTATCTACTTCTCAATTATTAAAATAATCAAACTTATAAACATAACATTATTTATATTAATTAAATATAATTACTATTATTTATATAAATATTTAGTTAAACCTCTCTTTTTTTAGGTTGTAGATTATTCACCTATCAATTTCTTATAAATAAAAGTAATTTTATTCATGAATAATAATTTGAAATTTTATTTTTTAAAATTCCTAAAAATATTTCCATATGATTGTTTCAAAAATTGTTATTAAAAATCTCATGAATAGTGACTTGGATAATTGGAATGAATTTTATTATGTTTCTTGATTTGATGTCCAACTAATAATTTTCTGATTAAATATTTGAACAAATCTTCTTAACTAATTAATTTGTTGGATCAACCATTTCAATTATCATTTTACAAATATGGTTTTTTGTTGCCATTATTTTCCATTATATGAGTATAGAATTTTAGGAATATATAGCTCAAATGATTCTTCATAAGATTAAATGAATCTCACAAAAATTGAACAACTCCTAAAATATTTTCAAGCAGTTGAGAAGTTTCTATGAAATATATAAATTGAGTAGTTGGAACTCAATATTAACACTAATGAAGTAATCTAGTAACTCTTATAATGTTCATAGAAAATAATATGGATTCCCCAGTTATTATTAAAATGTCCCAAGTTAGTATTTGATTACCATATTTACTCTACTAGTTTATATATTTACTCTTCTTAATTACTCAGTTACTCATCCAATGATTCTAGTTACAGATTTTAGTTCCACAGTTACTAATATGATATTTTTAGTAAATATCTATTTTCCTTTATAAATATGTAATTTTATAAATACCCAAACTGATTATAAATCATAAAATAATAATAATCATCCCACATGAAATATCTCAAAAAAAAACAGAGAATCTTAAATATCCCACAAAACATGACACAACAAATTGAAAAAATGTTCTTTAAAAAATTTATTTGGTTCTCCATAGACATCATAAATAAAAATACATATTTTAATGTTATTTTAATATTATTGTTCTTACAAAAGAAAAAAAATTATGTATAGATTAATTATTATAGTATTTATATGAAAATATTTCATATAAATGAAAAAAATATTAATAGCATGACTTCATTATATTTTTATGAATAAAATATTTCTCAAAACAATGTATATAATTTTATCAATAATAGCATAACTAAAACTTCTAATGTAACATACTAATGAAAAAAAATAACGACAAATGAAAATTATCACATGAAATTAATGAAATGTATAATCCATATAGTACATGAATTCATTGTAATGGATGAAGACCTTTTATCATAAATGGATAAAACATATGGTATATAATGAATATAAAATTCATGTATATATTTATAACTATGAAAGGAATATATTATTCTTGGCATTGAAATCTATGTTTTAAAAAAATAGATTCTTCATCAAAATTTATATTACAAAACAAATAATCATGATAACCTCAATGAGATTTGGATACCTATGTTTTATTGTTTATATAGAGATCTTGGGTGATTTCATATATATAAATCTATCTGTTATTTTTCTTTAGATAACTATATCTCTCTAACATTTGAGCATATTTTGAATTTTTTGATGGATTTTCTATTGTGTGTGAATTTTTTAAATATGACGTTTGGTTCAAAATTCCGATGGAATGGTCATTGATAAATTTATGTTGAACTAACTATAATAAAATTTATAGAATTTAAGAATACATAAACTGTAACATTGATTTCAAATCCACACCACATGTTTTTTTCTTCATAACAAAATCCATTCAACATTTTGAGAAAAAATGAGTGTAAGGATGGCTGTAGTACATTGTGTTGTTTAAAAAATTCATATAGGCCACATGATGGAATACATATATTTTTTCCTTGTAATCATCATTTATAAATAAATCATTGATAAAAAAATTATTATTCTTTTAGTTGAAGTGTCATCGTTATTTACTGTCATGAGAAGAAAAAAAATTATTGATTCCAATAATAAATAAGAGTTCTAAAAAAATGGGCATCATTTATCATCATATATTTTTGATGATTTATTAAATTTCTATAGAAACTATGCTTATTTACACTATTACATGGATGATGTTATTTATTGTGTTTTATAAGTGAAAAAGATCACATTTTTCTAAACATTCTACTATCCTAGAGGGAAATGATATAGTTAAAATTTCACCATTGAAATATCATATTAATAGATTATGTATTAGTGATGGAAGTAACATACTTTTTTTAGGAGATCATCAGATCATATGATTTTATTTATTGATATATTTTTGTAAAGGAAAAAACATGGTGTGATTGACATCACCAAACCAGGGTTTATATAAACATAGATAATATCAGATATTTTCTTGGATATTTATGATGAAAAATTAAAATACCACCAATACATTCATGAGACTAATCATTATAAATAATCAATATTACTATGAATTCTAAATATATACACCTATATTATATTATATTATTTTCTTAAGAATGAATGAATAAGGAAATTCATTATATTTTCAAATTATATTTTATCATTTTTACTTTTATTGGAAATGAATACTAGTTTATATTAGTTGGTACACCCACCAAATAAATCTGTTCAACTTCCATTATTAATTATATTAATTAAAATTTTAGTTTAGTATACCAATGTGTATAAATTACCCAATTTATGTTGTTGAAATTTTTTTTCTTTATTTAAGAGGATGTGAGTTTTATATTATTTTTCAAAGTCATTGTACATTATTTATTAATTTATAATACGAATTTACATTAAAATAATTATCTTCCCATATTCATGAAATTGTAAACCATTTTTTGTAAAAAAATATTGTATCATATATTTTATTAACAACTCGTTATATATATATATATGAAATTATTGGAAATAATAAATATCCTCTTAAATATGGATCCATTTATACCCATAAATTTCAAATTAATATGGATGTGACCATTAGGGATCAAATTGTATTACTCTAATCAATATCTCATTATTAGTTGAAGTAATTTATGAAAATGAAAATTCAAATTAAAATTTTATGAAATTGAATGAAATTGAAAAATGGGAAAATAATATTAAGTGGCCATAAAATAAATCATGATATGAAAATTTCAATTATATATGATTATAATGATGTTGAATTAGTGGAATAGTTAATTAACAATTTGAAATCATTTACCCATGATCTATAGATTTTGTGAACATCATGAGGGATCTAAAATGACAAATAATTTCATTAATGTCCAACCTGGTAATTTAGAAGGTATATTTTTTTTTCTTTTCATGACAATTAAATGTATTAATTTACCACTAACTAACTCAAAAATATATTCATGTCATCATAAATGATAACCGGAATGTCTATAAATAAATAACATAATGTGGGTATTTATTTATATTTTAAATCGTATATGAGATTAAAAATTAATGTAAGATATCTCATTGATATATATTAATATATAATGATGATGGAATGAACAAAAATAAATTAAATTAATTATTACCTAATTTTGTGTATATATGAATATTTATTATACATTTGTAAATAACAAAAATGTATTTTGTTAAACTCTATATATTTTTTAAAAAAACCTTATGAACAGTAATAAAAATAATTACATGGGAAGTTCAAAATAGTAACCAAATTAATTAAACAGGGTGGTATGAATTAGTAAAGATATAACATGTTCTGTAAATTAGTTCTGGAGATATTCAGGGAAGGGGATAGTTTTCTTTAAATTAGTTAAAAATCAAATTTTTTATTAAAATGTATATGAAAATGATGGTATAGAAGATGATCATGTTAAATAAATAATTTCTATCAATAAAATAACATTACAAACTCATATACATAAAATGAATTATTTTAATAGTAATGTGAATAACACCAAACACATAAATAATTTTAATTTTGATCAAATATATGGTCTTCCTAAATAAAAATTGAAAAAATAGTGTCTAAATTTCAACATTATGTTAAACCACATATTAATATAATGTCGTAGTAGATGTTTAATAGGATCTTTACATTGAAATTTATATCATGATTCATAATTATTTTCGTATGTAAAAAGTTAAAATGATTTAAATTATTACTATAAATATGATTTCTAAGAATTTTCAATTGAAATCAATTTATTCCATACAAATCATATTATGTAAATTTTTTGGATTGTTGATTATGTATCCTAAAAGTTATTAAATGAATAAATATTACCATTAATATTAATTGATAAATAAATTAAATAATGTAAAAAATTTATGGTTGTCCTGTGATGTATTCCAAACAAATTTTTCCCATTCATGTATAAAAAAAATAATCATTAAATTCTATAAACGGGCATCAGTTGTAAGATTCATTCAAAAATGTTTTTTCACCAATTGATGTATCAAAACATTTGGCATAAATTGTTATTTAAAATTATGGGTTAAAACATAGGCTAAATCTATGTGTAGAGAGAAGTTAAATGTTAGTAAGTTCTATATAAATATAAATAAATTAAAATAATAATTAAAAAATAAAATGTTAAAGAAAATAGTCTACGTATATTTTAATTAAAATAATATTCAATAAATAATTGATTAATATTTTTTAAAAATTGTTATATGTGAGAAGTCTATGGTGATAAGGAATATATATTTTGTATTAATTTTCACTTATCAATTTAAATTTTATATCATATGAGGGGAAAAATAACTAAAATATAATGTGAAAAAATATCACAAAATAAAAATTAAATGATGAAATTGATATTTGTAATTGACTTTAGTCATGTAACTCATATTTTGTGCACTAAAAAAGTAGAATAACCCAATAATAGTCATTAATTACTAATAGGGTAGTTAAATTGTAAATAAAGATATATATATCATAGTAACTATATTGATGTAGTGTAACTATTTTTACTCATGGTATATTATAAATCCCCAAAAAACAACGAACACATTATGTATTTTTTATGTCCAAATGAGACATTGCGTTGAAAAGAAATATCCCTTTATTATCAAAAATAAAACGTAACCAATTATGAAAGAATATGATTTACAAAATTCCATCCTGAAATAAGGATGGAGATCATCTAGCACATGAAAAACACAATGATAATCATTACCATTAACACCTTTGTTGGAAACCCATCTACCAACACATTTGCCTCTCTATAAGAATGAGTTAAAAATTGGTCTATTCAGTAGAGATATTCTAGACATCTAGTCCAACGATAAGTGAGCTTCCATGAAAGATGAAAACCACTAGTTTGAATAGATTAGACTACAATAGTAGAGTCACATTGAATCCAATTATTGTTCCATCCCCTCCTTCCGTCTTTATCAACCACAGTTATCAGACCAAACATTTCTGCTTCAAGAGAAGAAGCAGTACCACATGATCCATAGATTCACCCAAGAACATTTCCCGGATAGTCCCTATAGACAACACCAAATCCAGAGGGACCCGGATTACCACTTTTATCCCCATCATATTTGACTTTAATCCAACCATGAAAAGGATCCCACCAAATGACTTCAATTTTACCAAACGGAGGACGAAGGTTGCATTTCACCCCAACCCGATTAAGCACAGAGAAATCATGATTTGAGTTTGAACGAAACACACCATTCAATATTTCCACCTCTCGGATAGCTGAGAGAATCCTTGACAGAGCATAAACGAATTGAAAACATTGCATGTCATGTATGAGCTTATTTTTTGTTTTCCATACCAGATGAACAACCTCCCCTACAGCAGCCTGAAAAAGATTATGGAGCTGCAGTGATAGGTGCAATGAGCTCTATCTCTTTCTGAGAACACCAATTGAATTGAAAAAGGAAAATGAACTTCAAATGTATCATAAATCTCCTTCAAAATTTCTGAAGATACAACACCACTAAGGAAAAGGAGGTCCACATCCTCTCTATTTTGAAAGCATAGAGCACAAACAGATCAAAGTGAAATACCACATACCTATAGAAATTCATCAGTTGGAATTTTTTGTGAGACAACCTCCATGAAATAATAAACTAATATATCCTTAAAAACATTCTCTCTAGGTTACACATCTATTTATATTCAATTTAGATACCAATAGATTGATTATAAAATCTTTTGGAGGTGATAATACTATTTAAAACAGGCTCCCAAGCCCAAAAATCACCCCTATGGGACCAACAATATTCATCCATAATCGAATTGATATAATTTGGATGATTATCCATGTAACCAAGCTAATCATTGATTAAAAAATAAAAATCTAGGGTTGAATCCCCCTC
The DNA here is from genome assembly GCA_963277665.1 of Viscum album. Lineage (NCBI taxonomy): Eukaryota > Viridiplantae > Streptophyta > Magnoliopsida > Santalales > Viscaceae > Viscum > Viscum album. The sequence continues at coordinate 813,618 of CAUJRU010000203.1, forward strand.
ACGGACTAAGTCAATCAGATGATTCCAAGTCCAATTGGATTTTAAAAAATGAAGAGATGAATCCTTGGAAATGAGCCACCGAGAGACCATATCAATTTTTTAAAAACTATTATTGAAGGAAGGCCACACTGAAGAGTTGACATAATTAAAATTACCTATCTTAAGCCTTTGAATAAACATGTCCTTAAGAAAACAGTTGCCTTAGATTTCATGTTCATAAGCTTCCATATAATCATGGCCTGCAAAGAGTCATTGAAACCCAATAGATTGTTAATGCCAAAACCACCCTCATCATGTGACTTGAAAAACCAATTCCAAGGAACCATTTCCAACCTCATTTCCAAAATACTACCACTATAAACAATATTGTTAATAAATGTATTGAGGCTCTTTCTAAAAGAAATTGTCCATTTAAACACCTTAAAAGAGTACAAAAATTTAGAGATGATGGTTGATTTCACCAGGAAATCCCTAGCTGCCATTGATAAAGATATTCCCTTCCATGTTGAATGTTGCGTTTTAATCAAGATATCTATGCTATAGAAATTAAAAACCATTGGTATCCCCCAAAACAAGGGCACTCCCAAATAGGTGAAGGGGAGATGTCCCTCATGAATTCCCAATTCTATAATGAAATATTTTTTCCAGATCAATGAGAAGCCACTTCTGAAGTAAATAATGGACTTGGTCCAACTAATCACTTTTCTAGAAACCAATTAAAAGTTAAAAAGGGATTGTTTTAAATTTTTGATATTTCCCTTATACCCTTGTGTGAAAATCAAGATATCATCAGTATATAGTAGATGAGAGGGAGAAAAAACCCCCCTTGCAGCATGAATAGACATATGTTTATCATTTCCAGACATGATAAAAAGAATCCTATTGAGATAATCCTCGGAAATAGAAAAATGGATGGCTGATAAGGGATCACCCATCTTATCACCTTTAAAATAATCAATATATCCTTTATGAGATCCATTTATAAGGACTGAAATATGAGCAGAACATAATATGTGTTTGAAATGAAAACATCATCAAAGCCATACATGAAAAAGATCTTGTAGAAGAAACCCCAGTCCATTGTATCAAATATATCTTAACACCCAATTTTAGAGAAATATTTCCACCTCTGATTGGTTTTTTAAAATTATTAATACACTATGAGGCTATGAATAGATAATCTTGGATCGATCATCCTTTTATGAAGCCAAAATGGTTCACAGAATCAATTTTGCAGGCAATGTAGGAAAGCTTATTAGAAAGGATTTTGAAAATGATTTTATAAATTGTGTTAACCAGAGCAACTGGCCTAATGAGATTAATTTCATTAGCCTTATCCTCTTTTTAAATAAGAGCATGAAAATGATAATTCAAACCTCTAGGAGGATATCAACCCCTCAAAAATTGATTAACTAACCTGAAAACATCAGCACTAATGAGATCCCAAAAATATTGAAAGAAGAAGATTCCAAAACCATCCAAGAAAGGTGAGCTATTAGGATTGAGGATAAAGACAGACTCCTAAATCTCCGGATCAAGATGTACAACAGTGAGTGTGGAATTTTCCTTTTGATTCACCATTATTGGTATCACCCCATCCATAAGATCAATCGTGTATGGGGGGCCATTAGAGAGATCCTTAAAATTGGATGTGACATGCTCTGATAGATCCACTCTATTATCATTGAGTCTATCTACATTATTAATCAATGAAATAGGATTTGAGACTTTACTCATTTTTTTGAAGAGAATTATATAATTTTTTGCTTTTGTCACCTTCCTTTAACCACTTGGCTCTAAAGGAGTCCCTTTTCAATGCATCCTTCATATCAAGAAAATTTTTCATTTTAAAAGACAACTCATATTCCATTGAAATTTCATCATAGAAATCACAATTGGTGTTATGCTGTATATCCTTTTGAAGAGAATCTTGAAGATCAGAGAAATCAGAGTCAAGGGAGACGTAGCCGTCTTTGGTTCATATTCTTAAGTTCCTCTTTAGGATTTTGAGTTTAGTGATACAGTAAAAGGCATCATAAAAACAATTCACAGAGCTCCAGGTTCTATGAACAATGGCCTTGCATTCTGGATGAGCACCCCAAGAATTGTTGAACCTAAAAGGAAAAGGGGCTATGGGTTCCTCCCCACTAAGATCCACCAATATGGGATGATGATCAGAATTGAGTCTAGATAGTGTTGATCATGATATGGTACCAAAGGTTTCTAGAGAGGCCCCATTAACAATGTCCCTATCAATATTAATAGCCATAAAGCTGTTCAGGTTCCTCTTATACTAGGAATATTTGGCACATACTAGATTAATCTCAAACAAATCATTCTGATCAATACATAATATGAATTCCCTAGAAGATATTGAGTTGTTTTTCTCTCCCATTTTATCATCTGTATTCAAAATTGCATTGATTTCCCAAAAAATTAACCAAGTAATATATGTGGTAGATTTGAGAGAATCTATATCCATCCACGTATTCCTGCAATCCTTATATCTATTATGGGCATAAATGAAGCAACATGTAAATTGAGAACCGTGATTGGAGACCAAGAAAGTGACATGCTGATAATTAGACATAACCATGGCGGTGTTTCCTATGGAATAATGAGCCATCATCCATAGAATCTTGACATCTGATAAACACATATTGTTGTCAACAAGGAGGAACCCCAAAATCGCCAATTTAGAAATACTGGAGGAGATGACGTTTTTGGTCTCAGACAGACCTATAGGGACTGCTTTGTGATGTATAATAAATAAACGAATCGATCGATATGTATCTTAGTTACCCAAACCCTGACAATTCTAGAACATAATCTACATTAAAATCTGGAGTCAGGGTTTTAACCCTAATATTAAAACCTCCCAGTTTTTTGGGTGGTCTTACATCCTTCTTCATGGGAGGAGGAGACATCAGATCACTAATATCTACATTGCCAGACTGGGTGCCCTTACCTTTGGAGTTATGATTAACAAGACCTATCCGGGTATCCTGGTTTGAGATTATAATGTGGAAAGTCTTGCATTCCTCATGCCCTGGGATCCTCTCTTGCAGTATGATTGAAACAGCCTACTCCATTTGTATAGAACATACAACTCCCTGTATCTGACCAGTGATCAGCTGATCTGTCTAGGACTCAGATAACTCCATGGATTAATTGGGACAATTTGATTCCTCAAGCCTCGTTCTTTAGTCATCAAAACTGGATGTAACAATTTTCCCTATTGGAATGGAACTACCTCCCTTTATCTTCCTAGTGATGGACTGATCTTTCTAGGGGCAAAACAACTCCCTGGAGGTATTAAGAGCCTTGGATTATTCCTTCCCCAATATTTTTTCATGATAACTGGATGTAACAGCTTTCTCCATTATAATGGAACAATTTACTCCCTTTATCAATGTCCGACTTGAACTATATTACCTTCATGAAATCATATTCTCAGATGGAATTTTAACAAAAGATGTTGAACCTATCATGAAGTCTTCCAAATTTGAGGTGCTGATTATATAATGAACATTCTGGGTATCATTATCTCTTATTGACCAAACCAGGTCATTGATGCCATTTCATAAATCCATAGAAATGAATTCATCTTCCATTTGTTGTTGAAGATCAAATATAAAATTATAAATATCCTTGGATATTACCAATTCTAAATCATCCTCCACCTTGATTCCCTGATCAGATGTAGTATTTCATGCATGTTCATCCTCCTGTGCAATCTCTTCCTCCACCATTTTGCCCAGGTTTTCTTCATAAGGGTAGATGTGCCAGGATGATAATTCTCATGATGCTTCTTGGTATCTAGAGACTTATTAGGATCCAATTGAGAGTTCGAAGCAACATGGGAAGGTCCTACCTGATCTGTTAGGACACCATTCTTTTCAAGAGGCACATTTTTAGATTTCTTACTCTTATTGACTTTAGTCCATTCCACTACATTGGGTACATCAACCTATTTTAGAAGTACCCTACAATTGGAAACCGAATGACCCAAAATTTTACAAACATCAAAAAATTATATACCATTCTCATACTACACCCGAATTATTAATATACTCCTACATACAATAAAAGAAATGTTCTGAGGTTTTTTGACTTCCAAGTTCACATCAACTAACATCTAAGAAAATAACCCCAATTCATCCTCCATGGTTCAATGATCCATTCATATTAGAGATCCAATACATGATGCAAGATCATTCAGAATAATTGTGTTCCAATAGACCCCATTCATCCCATGCAACCTCACCCATATCTGTGAATTCATTTGATTAATTTTAAAGGTATGGATGTCTACATCCCATTCAGATAGCCACAGAAATCCAGGTTTCAATTGAAGATTTCCAATATTCCAAAAAGAGTTGAAGGCATCCAGATATTGAAGAATGATATGAAAGAATCCCCACCCAATAGGTATTATCCTCCAGTCACAATTGCCCCAATAGTAGGAGATTCTTTTCTTGATGTCATCATAATACGAGGGAATATCCCCATTATAGTAAATAACACGTACGAGGATCGAAATCTTATTGAGATAAATTCAATGCTGTAGAGCATCAGGATCTAAAACAATACTGAAGCCTCCATTTTCATGTGGTGATACGTTGGAGGGTCTATGGGATTTATCCTTGGAAGGATCCTTAGAGCCAGAGAGAGTTTCTGAAAAAGATAGTCCCTTCTACTTTAAAACCGAGGGTTCCTGGGAGACAATATCTTTATTCAGATTCATCTGTGTGCCACGACCAACCTCGAAGGCAAATTCCCATTAAGTATTGAATGATTACATTGAAGAAATGAAGATCCAAATCAAAGAGTCATTAATTCTCCATCGCCTGATTAAATGAGAGCTCTCGCAATCACCAGATTCGCCATCCAGTATTCCCAAAAGCATTATGTATTGTATAGATGTCGCTTATCTCATATGATTTATCATAAAAATGTTTGATATAAATTAAAATATTTGATATATGGATAGTATCCCACTGAATTATTATCTCATTATATATTAAATGAATCAACACCTCCAAATATAAATTTTTATTAATCCACTTTATAGTATAGTGGGAGACCATTGTTCAGAAAAACATAGATAACACTTTGTGCTGAAAGAGCTAAAATATTTATTAAACACAATACTAAGATAATTTTAATCAGAAACTCTATATATTTTCAAGTCCCGAGTACTAAAATTGGTGTTGGAATCCTCTCTGATAATCTCTTCATGGTGGGTAGCCATTCTATCCATTGTCTATTTGAATTCCTCTATATTGATTCTTCATTGGTTGAATTTGTGAGCTCGGATTCTATCTTTTATGTCTAATCATGCCTCTTTCTCCCCATTGGCATCATCTATCTACCAACATTCATATATTATTTCGATCTACAATTTTGTTTCATTGACCAAGATAATCTATTCATGAATTTATTCCTTGGAATGAAGGATGGTCTTCAAACACTCCCCTGCCTCTTCTTCCATCATTCATATTTTCCCACTTTGTTCACTACCTTCCGCAATTTGAATGTCTATTGTTTCCTTGTTCACACCCTTCTTAACCAAAATAGTTTTCATATATTGAGGAAACAATGAATAATATTTTCATCCTTTTAGTTTTTCGCTTTTTACAACAACACATTTCCCTGATTATCAATTTTCCTTTTCCATTTCTTTTTTCATGGGTTGTGAAGACCATTACATTGAATTCCATCCAAGCTATCCACTAATAATTGGATATCACTCTTTCAACCTAAATCAACATACTCATGATCCAATATTGGTTCCTGAATATCTAGACCATCAAAATGATTTCCCATCTCAACCATCAGGCCTTCTTTGATGGGGCTCTACCTGCTCAGATACATTACATTTCCCATATTAGCGTCCAAGGGAGTCGTCTTCCTAACACTCAAATTATATTTTCTTTATTATTGATAAATATTCAATTCAGTCTATCTAGAAATTTAAATAATGATTATGATTATTTTTCTAGATGATGAATATGTAATTAAATGACTTATGTATATTGAAGTAATCATATATCAAAAATTTGAAAGCCACAGATGATATGGACACATATGATAAGGGAAGATGAGTATGGATAAAAATTATTACAGTATGGTGAATCCAACAAAAAATGCATTATAAACCTAAAAATTTTTATATTTCATACAAAAATATAATAGTGTAAAATATTAACTAGAAAATTAAAATATAAAACAATATTACTGATAAAATCATTCACTAAAGTGATTTTGATTTAATGATCCTAAAATTAAATAAAATAGGACAATATTTAAATAATTTTTTTTATTATTTCACTCTATAATGAAATAATTTCATTTCTTTTTCAGTAAATGAGATGATAATGATAAATATAAATTATTTTAAATAATTGACTAAAAATTAAATAAGATCTTTTATCAACCAATTTTAGTCCAAATATATCATTCAACCTATACGTGGTGACACCTAAATAAGTAATGATAGAAAACCTATTACGCATGAATATAGTACATGATTTAATATAATGTAGTTGATTATTTTTAAGAATATACATTTGGTTTTGATTGAGAGAACATTATTATAATAATATGGTCCAAAATTATTATTTACGATATAATTTTGTATAATTGATTTTTATTATTATTTACTAATATATTTTCCATTTAAATTCCAAGAATACACCTTTTTATATAATTTGTTTAAATGATATGTAACCAAAAGTGTTTAAATGTTTCTAATAACACATGTTTTGTCATGGTCAAAAAAATATTTTTATGTTAAATTTAATTAATTTGATGATGGAAGGATATTTATTAGTTATACAATTTAATGATGACTATACATGTTTTTAACAAAAGTATGATGCCAATATTTGGTATCTATGATTATATTAGTACATGTAATTATAATACATCATTAACATAATATTTTGTAAATGAATATTTTTCACGAAGAGAAGGTGGTGATCCATGATGTAAAACAAAAATTTAAATATTATATTTCATAAATTGAAAACATTGTAAAAAAGTATATTATGTTTAAAAAAAATTAGAAATGGAATATTATTGAATTTGATATATCAAATAATTATGATAACTAAAAATAAAATTCCAAATAGAAATGGCTATGCAAAAATATATAGGCTTTTGATTAATTTCATTATTATAATTAGGTTTAAAAAATTATAAATGAATAATATTAATTGAACTATAAAATCATAATATTGGTTCCTGACTATGAATGAAAAGCTGTATTAAAATTAGAATAACATATGTTGGGATTGACTGTTATATGACAATGAAATGAATATTATCAGTATAGGAATATTTTGTAGTATATACCCGATGAGAGGGGAAGATTATGAAAAAAATTATTATTTATTATTATAAATTGTTACATGTTGATTTTGTTATTTTTTTATTATGGAAATTTTATACTAAACAAAACCATTATACCGATTGTGATATTTGTTAAAAAAAAATTTCATGGAAATTAATATTGTTTCCCAATGTATGTGATGTCATCGTTCATCAAAAGAGATTTGAATTAATGAATAAGAATTCAATTAATTTAATGATTTTATTTCATGATGATGATTCTGGTGTATGAATATTTGAGAAATTTCCTTATATGAAATCCCATGTTTCATGAGAATAGTATTCAATGTTAAATGAAATCTTGAAAAAAAAATGAAATTTATTTGGTGAATATTATTTGGAATTTGTATATAAAACAATTGATGAAACGTTGATACATTTTAATTTTTTATGTTAGAAACATTATTTATTAAAAATATGGTATTGATAATTATGATCACTATTCAACATAAATATAGGAATGCATTTAATTTTCAATTAATGGTGATATTGACATTTTCACTTGATTATATATGTTGAATATGATGATTTATATCATTCATTCATAATAATAATAAAATTTAATATTACATATCGGATTATGAGTTTAGTTTGTGATATAATTATCAATTCCAATGGAAATTAAGATTGATTTTTTATCCAATGGAGAATGAATGAGTATTGATTAAATTGAGTTTATAACACATGTTATAGGCTTACTATAGATAATGTTGTCAATAAAAGATATTTTATTTTCGTATAAACATTTTTATATATTGTAATTCAATACATATGATTTATATAATACTACAATGAATAAGATCATATGATATATAATGAAACTCAAAATCATATCCTATGGTACAAAAAGTTATATCATTATTTATTTAATGTTTTAGGAAATATATTTTTATGCTAACTCATGAGATCATAAATCTTTTTTCTGTATAAATATTATTTTTATCATATAATCTTGTGTCCTAGTACTCTTTGATGTTTAATAATGTTGTTTTAGGAAAAAAATATAATATATGATACTATATCAAAATTAAAAATACCAATCATTTTGATGTATTTATAAATAAATGATATTATTGGGGTAATTTAATATAGTTCAGAGAGTATATGTTATATATAAAGTGAAATTACCATTTGATATAATCATGGGTAATATTCATGACAAAAAATTAAGGATATCAAATACTAATTCACCATGGAGAAGGTGTAGAATTGATAGAAAACTATATAATTTTTTTCAATAAAGGAAAAAATCATTCGACATCCAGATAATTTACTTGTAAAATAATTACTTTATGTAGCTGATAGTGTTATTATGATGGTATTTCCACCCAAATACTAGGTTATTTATAGTTTCAAATTATCAATTTCATATTATATTTTGTCTATTGAAAATAGTATTGAATATATTACCATTAATTAACTTTTGAATTTTATCACATTAAGTAGATACTTCTACTAAATAATGGATGTTTTTATGAATGGTTATTAGTGATAATAAAAACTCACTAATTCATTAAAAAATATATTTTATATAATTTGTAATCATATTTCTATAAAATGATATATGAGTGATTTATTTTTTCACTATAATAAATCATTGTCTGGTGGTTTGAATATAAATATGACAGACATAGTTTTTTTTAAATAATTTTCAACAACATAAATTAATATAATTTATATATAATTTTATGGGGATTGTGGAATATATGATTTTATTTATCAAAATAATATATATATTTTACTACAAATATACGTTTTAAAATAATATTTCAACAGATATTTTGGTCTATTATTTTTAACATGTGGAATAATAAGTTGTTTAAATTTTAGAAAATTTGAATCAATTTTCAAACAATTAAATTTCAAATTATTATCAAACTATTTTACAATCAAAAAAAAATTATAAATTAAATATTTTATTATATTTTTTTTTATTTTCATAAAAAGAAATCCATCGTTCATAATTTTTTTCTAGAAATTTTTTTAAAGGAAGTTATTATTTTAGAATTCTTGATGGAATGTGTTATAATTGAAATAAATGGGACATGGATTATTTCAATTGATTAATAGATAAATTTTTATATGGGAAAGTACATGTGACATATTTTACCAGGATCATTATTTGACATGATTTGTTCAATCATTTTATTTATTTTCTTAATTATTTTCCATTTATTCATTAATATATTTCATTAGATAAATTATTTTATGAAATTAGTATTCTAAAATGATTTTTGTTTATGGAATTAAAAAACATTTTTCAATCGGATATGGTTTTGGAATGGTTTTATATAATTAATGGAAAAAAGTTCATTTTAGTCCCATCAAGTTAATTTACTATTAAATATTAATTTAATGATAATCATGATATATTTTATTGTATTTTTCAGTAGAGATGAAATGAATTACATTTTCTTTATTTGATAAGAATGGGTTTCAAAAAAATTATATATAATTGTTTAAATTTATTGTTATTTTTTAAATTTTTTCATTAGAAGGAAATATTTATTTAATTTTTTTCATTACATATTTTAATTTAGTACACTTTAGATTAATGGTATAATGTCCTGAAAATTCTCTTCCAGACATAATGTTTGATAATTATTTTCTGTGTTTTTTATAAATGTAACTAAAAAATTACACAAAAGTAATCAAAAAATGGGGATATTCTACCAGTCTAGGATCTGGAGGATTAGACAACACCATACATTTTTAGAGTTTAATAAAATAAAATATAATATCCACTAAACATATTTTTTTACGAAATCATAAAGCGAAGCAGTATGAAATAGAACATTTATGATACCAGTGAAACTTCACATTAAAACAAAGGGTGAGAATTCAATTTCCCTGTAAAGAGTTTCGATTTTTTTTGAAATTACTTTTATAAATTGTTTCATTGAAAAAAACATTGTGATATGGTTTAAATAATTTTTAACGAATAACATAATAATAATACATATCGAAATACCATTAAAAACATAATTGAAATTACACATGGTTAATATAATTTATCACCCTTTAAATTTATTACGTACAAAAAATGTATTAAATATATAATACAATGAATATTAAAAAATATAACACAATATTTAGAAAAAAAATTATGGAATCTTGAAATGTATATGGCTATCTTGGGCCTACCCACTTAATGATGGATCAAGTTCACTTCCCAAATCCTACCAAATTTACAACATTAAAATGTCAGATTTTTAGAACAAATTTATTATATTTATTCAATTTTATATAAATTTAACAAATTATTTTACCCTTTTAAATTCATGGAATCAAATTAATATACATATGTACATTAATGTATATACACATTTTATAGAAGATCATTTTCTTGATTTTGAGCAACTGAATCCTTCCTCTCATGAACAAAATATGGTCTCCACCAATACTGTCACCAAACCCAGCATGTGACAAGGTCTGAAGGGCATTACTAATCCCCATAGGCTGGAACAAGTTCCTGGGTATCATAAAATGATTTTTGGGATTGATTTTCTAGAGTTTATAAACATTAAAAAACAAACAAACTCAATAAAACAAATCTGGATTTTTTTAACCAAAACTGTCGTTTGAAAAATTTCAGAACTGAAGTATATAAGTAGAAACTAATTTTAAACTCCACTATAAATGTATGAAACCAAATAAGGACATCCCAATAACCACTACATGGAAAGATTCATCTCCCTCAAGCCATCTCCACAACAGTGCATCACGAACGACCAGTAAAAACATGTACTGTTGACACAAAAGTTGTACCCAAACCTAAAACAACAATATAACCAATTCTAAATCCACCCAAAGGTGTAAGAAGGGTGTGATCTAAATCCAAGTAGGATAACAACACTAATATATTCCATGCGATAAACATTCATAAACAAAAAGCATGCATGTTTTAAAAAAGACATAATTTTAAGTTACAATTTCTAAAAGATGTAACCTAAAAAATAAGTTTTCAAGTGGGATAATTTAAATAATAATCATTTATAAAATAAATTCCAATGATAGTGAATTTTCCAGCCAAATATTCAATATGTCTACGGTGAGTATAACGGATCTAATGGGAACATAAAATAGGAAATAACCCCTAGGAACTAGCTAGTTGTTGGTCCCTCGTACCTCGTTTCTTTGTGACAGTAACCATAAAAAATAATTTTTCTCAGGCATGAGCCACTAGTAGGTAACATACCCATAACCTAGTGGTCCCCAATCATCATCATCATAGTTTAGCTAGAGTTTTAAGCGTCAATCTTGCTATGTAAAACTGAGGACAAACCCCACGGATTCACTAGCATACTAGTACACGTCCATCCACCTAGATACTCGGCTTTTCCCCTTGTGATCAAACAAGTTCAAAAGGTTGAGAAATATACTTTTCATATGAAAATATCATTTCCACATCACAAATTCACAAAAAATCACACATTTATACATCACAAGTCACAAAATCCTTTTTTCTCATTCAAATTGATTTTAAAATCCGACTCACACCAAAATTTCCCCATACATTTTTCACATTTATTTTACACTTCCAAAAATCCGTTAAACAATTTTATAAAACCAATAAATATATTCCAACTCACAAAACCACCCTATCACATGATACATAATACCCTTTTCATAACCAAGTCCATTTTTCACATCACACATCCACAGAACATTTCACATCACATTCACTTCTCTTACACACTTTTCTAAAACTTTCAAAAAAATTTATAAAAAATTTCCATGATGGGACACATCACAAAACAACCCCTTTCACATTTTAAATTATCGATTTCAAAATATACACACTTTAAAACAGTTTTCCAATATGGTTTCACCACGTACATAAATCATTAAATTGTTAAAATCATTCAAAAAACATTTCCCAAGAGTATTCCCAATCTTTGCTAATAAAACCCATTTCAAAACCATATATCAAGGACAAAACCACACCAAAACACTAGCAAAGAATAGTTGGAAGACCTAGATACATTTATAAAACTACTTTCATGTGTGATAAAATAACCTTCAATAATACCACAAATATACAAATGAAAACACCCATTATCGTAAAATACCTTCAAGATGTATAACAATGTTTTACACACCAAACCTGTTACAAAAACCCCCTTACAAGGCCTACGTGACACTATGGAATTTAAAATATTTAATTTTCATCCCCTTTCAATAAATAATAAATAAATTTCATATTTTATAAAACTACCACAAAATATACCACATGTGTTACATTTGAAAAGATCACAACTTCAACAAAAAAGAAATTATAAAAATAAATTCTTAACCAAATCCCTAAAAAATTGGTTTCACACCACACAGAACATATGTGGAACATGAAAAACTTTTAAAACAGGAAAACTAACTCTTAAATGAATGGTTAACCGTGGAATCACCTTTCAAAAGTGTGAAATCCATAAAAACATCGTGTGAAACATCAACCGCACCACTACCGCACTGCGGGGAAGATAAATCCAGCCCTAGACCATAATATCTAACCAATAAGACACCAAATCAAACCCTATATTGAAAACCTATCTTCTAGAAATTTTAGAACATAATAAAAGAGGGTGGAAAACATGATGGAAAAGGATGAAACCAAGAATGAATCACATTCAGTGAAAAAATATTGAAATAATCACCCCAAATACAGCAGTATCAGAATGTTAAAATAGCCAAAAATTCAACGTAGGTTCTAGAAAGGTTGAATAGATCATGTAGGAATAGTAATGGGGGAAACATGGTGTGAATTTAAGGATTTACGAAATAATCAATTTACCTATTCAAATCTTGGATATTTGAGAAATTTAGAGACATTTCATTGCAATTTGCACTGACAAATTGCTCCAAAGAGGGAGAGGAGAGCTTGGGGGCGTGACAAGGGTAAGTGGTCTCGGTTGAGAGTCAGAATCGCCAAAAAACTTAAATTTTAAATTAGAGAATATAGAATTTAGAAATATTTTTATTGCATAAAATGGGCTTTCAGGTAGGGTCAATCCAAGAAATAAAAAACCAAATCCACCATGTTTATAGATTTCTAAATGGTTAAAATTAATATGGTGGTGTTAATATGTCAGGGGAGGCCATGTTTCAATTAGAAATGATGGAAAATTTTGGAAAATTATGGAGTTATAAAGGAATCAAAATTTATTTTCAAATCTGGAATTGGGCTCACGGTTTGGACCGATTCATGAAAACTCACTCATTCCTCCAAAAAAGGTTAAGAAACCCCAAAAACAAAGCATTAATGGAAATTAAATGAATGATTTCTTTAAAATAAGTCATGTATGTAATAATTGTCCCCACGATGAAAACTTTCCATTTTCAGAAAGCCACAACAATGCCAAATACAAAAACCAAACCAAACCGATGAACCAATATGTTCTTCTTTTCCTAGAATTTCCCACAAAAGAAAAAACTCATCCAATGATCAAATAATGAAGGATTACTCTCAAAAACACAACATACACCACATTACTGAAATTATAAATCGCATTCCTAGTTTATCCCAAAAGAAAACACCTCAAAAACTATCCGAACAAGACTCAATAAATTCACCCAAATGAACAACAATTTCGAACAAGTTTACACTTACATTACTTTAACTAAACCTTTGGGTGATTTCCAATTCCAACATTTACACAAGGAAGATGTTTGTATCTGGATAGTTCCAAATGCGACTACCTACCGGCAAACCAATACCTTGGTTAAATATGAGTTATTGGTATGGGGGGAGAAAAATAGGATCCCCACCATAAGAGACGACCAATATTTTTCCAAGACTGAATTTGGACACTAACAGGTGGAGGCCTGAATGGAATCCCTTGTACAAAGGGTATAATTACATTCAAAATTTATTAAGGAACATACATGAGAATAATAGTGGGTCTCCCCAACATAATAACCCACCATCTTAACCGGCCATCACGAGACGATACAAAAATACCCAAAAAATATTAATATTTGGGAAGGGCACACGGTTAGTCAACACAGTTTGGGAAACAGTGCACTAACTATGTAGATCATTCTTTCTGCATGGATTCCTATAAAATGGTCATTACTAAACGTGCAAAAACTATGTGATCAGCATGTTTTGAAAAATTTCCAACCATTCTCTAATGAATCAATGGAAACCAAAGGGGGATGGAGTGACTTTAGGCGATGACATGGGTACAAGGCCCTCAACCTATTTCCACCGAACAAGAACAAACGATGAAATATGATGACACCAAAGTTTTAAACTCTTTCTATCTTTCATACTGAGGATAAGACATTGTACGAGGGTTTAAATGACCTTAGGATTTCCGCTTACTACAATCCAACATCTCTCTGAGACCTATGGCTGGAGTTCAAATGATTAAAGAATCTTCGACCTCGTAGTTATTCTTTGGAAACCACCGGAATGATAATTCTTCTTTCAATGCCACTAAAAACTTCACTAAAATTACCCATAATATTTCCAAGACATAAAAAATTCAAAAATCACTTTACTATAACTCAATATTTCACTGAAAAGGGGGCATAGATGATTCTCACACATCACACCTTGTTTCTTTGAGTGAGAAACTTTAGAAGTAAAAAACACATATACTAACCTTACTCTAAAATATAAGATTTTGACATTTTTCAAGGAAGACATTCTCCTAACATAATAGAGACTCTCATAGGATTTCACAACATTCACCTTTACAGTCAATAGAGTGCATGAAATCACAAGAAGTCACCAAACATGACCATTGCAACTGATATAAACAATTCATGGAGAGGGACCATATATACCATCCTCAAACAACACACAATTATTGAAAGTGGCCACAATATCCCCTCATCACTAGATTTCCCACACTGGTAGTTAAACATTAACTCTTTCTTCTAAAGAACTATGAAGGACAGAGAGGACCTCTTAGAAAACATCCAGATACTCATCAATGCTAACAACCCCATACTACTTCCACTTTTAGAAAATATGGGAACTTAAGAGGCTAATATCTCTTTAAACCTTCCATGATCACTCCCCCACTATAATAGGAAACACAAAACCAAGAATGGAAAGGGTATAGACTCAATCTAAAAATCTCAGGAAAAAGAACCCTTATATTGACCAACATGAGGGTCTTCAAACGGTGAAACAATCTGAGTTGCACTTCTGTTGTTCACTAACCCTTAATGGGGCATACCTTATCCAACTATTAAAACCATAGACCCCAAAAAGATGGTAAATTGGTCAAGATATAACACAAAACAGATCTAAACACATTAAAGGAACCATCATAAAGGCTTCCAAAAACATTTCTCCAAAGATACCACAAACATGCCCTTCAACACAGCTTACCAACCAAACAAAAACCCAAAAGAGAGTACAAACAGAAGGGATTCTTAGACTCAAAACATCCCACAACATCAAAATTTAAAAAACACACAATAAAAACCATCCTAAACTTGTTATAAAGACCACAAGTGTTTCTTTTATAATCACCTTTTTGAAAATAAACGGTCCAGCAGTTGGTGTATCCACCAATGGTACCCCATTGGCCTCAAACTTGTATGTTTATGTGCCACATTGGGCACCCTCCTCATATCCATCCTGGAACAAATCAATCCATTACATCAACTATCCATCATCCCATATAACCTCGTGTATGTGTTCTCTCCTAGAAATAACAAATTATAAAATAAAAATTTCTTTCAACTTTTCAAAACCAAAACGGTCAACCAATACATCTTTTTTCTCAAAACCGCTAACCATGAAATCAAACCAAAATTACATCTTTCAATGATATTTAGAAATTAATAATCATTTAAATGAAAAATCAGTTTAAATAAATACAAATTAATTTCAAAATATCTTATCCCATTAAAACACCACTCAACCGTTTAGAAAAATCTATTGGAAACATTTTTTTTCAAAAAAACATTAACATAATTTTTTTCTTTCAAAAGAGGTGTAAACACACATTTTTCCATTTGATAATGATTCTAAAAACTTAGTTCCACCCTTTCAGAATTCAAACACTTATATATTTATTATATAATCATTTCAAAAACAACTTACGCTTCTAAAAACCATTTCAATTTTTTAAAGCCTAACTTCCAAGATTTCAAAACATAAGGACACCAGACCATGCAATGGGAAATTAGCTTTGATGGGTGATTTGGACATATGGTTGGTGGACATACTCTAATAACTTCAACATCATAGAGAGTGTTCAAGGGAAATATCTCCGGCTCAAAATGGCTTTCTACAACCTGCGAGCTCATTGAGACCATTAACCCAACCCTCTTTTCATTTCCCCTAATCATCATCAAACCATGAAAACCAAAGGACTCTGAAAATGCCCAACCTCCCATGGAGACTTCAATCCCTTCATGTGGTTTTTTGATTAGCCACAGTACTCATAAAAACAATTCCATGTCCCGACAATGCTAACTCCAGACTATCCTGATTATTCCCCAAATAACATGACCCAATGACAGCGAACCTCCTTTGATACAATTTTGTCACGGACCGAATCCGGTCTCCACCAATATATGCACCAAAACCAGACCAGTGACAAGGACTGAAGGGGGTTACCCATCCCTACGGTCTGGAACAAGTGCTCGGGTATCATAAAATGATGTTAGGGAATGATTTACCCTAGTTTATAAACATTAAACAACAAACAAACTCTATTAAATAAATTTGGACTTTTGAACAAAATTTGTATTTTGAAAAATTTATGAATTGAATTAAATAATTTAAAACAATGTTAAAATACCATTAAATGGTAAAAAAAAAATAAGTACATCCCAAGAACCTATACATGGAAAGAGCCAACACCTTCAATCCATCTCCATAACACGACATCACGAACGACTAGTAAAAACCAGAACTCTTGGCACAAAAGTTGTACCCAGACCGGGAAAAACCAAGTCTACTTACACCCAAAGCTGTATGTATAGTGTGAGAGAAATCCCTGTAGGATACCGACACTATGATATTCCATGTAATTAACATTCAATGTCGAAAAGCATACATTTTTTCAAAAACTTTTAATTTCTTATTACAATTTCCAAAAGATGGAACTTAAAAAAAGTTTTCAAGTGGGATAATTTAAGGAATAAACAAATTTAAAATAAATTAAAATGATACTTAATTTTCCATCCAAATTTACCGTATGCCGATGGTCAGTATAAATTACCTAATGTGCCAAGTAATAGAAAATAACAACTAGGAAAAAGTAAGCTGTTGGTCCTAGGTTCCTCATATCTCAGTCAGAGTAACAATTAAAAATATTTGTTCTCGTTCATGGGACACTAGTGTGGAACATAACCATAACCTATTTCTCCCCAATAATCATAATAATAGTTTAGTTAGTGTTTTAAGCATCAATCTTTCTAAATGAAATTTGGAGGAAACCCCACGGATTCACTAGCATACTAGTACACGTGCACCCACCTAGATACCTGGGGTTTCCCCTTGTGAAAAAACAAGTTCAACATGTCAAGATATATACTTTGAATATGAAAATATCATTTCCAAATAAAAAATACACCAAAAAATCCACATTTATACCACACAAGTCACAATAGTCCAATTTTCAATCAAATTGATTTTGAAATCCTACTCACACCAAAATAAACCAAAACAATTTTCACATTTATTTTACACTTCGAAAAATCCTTTAAAAAATTTTATAAAACCAATCCAATATATTCCAAATCATATAACATCCCACTATAATGGTACATAATAACCTTTTCAAAACCAAAAATCATTTTTCACATCACAGTCTCACAAAACATCCCACATCACTTTCACATCTCTTACACACTTTAGTAAATATATCAAACATTTTTATAAATCATTTACAATATGTAAGACATCACAAACCTTTCACATTTAAAATGTACCATTTAAAAATATACACACTCCAAAATAGATTTCTAATGTGGTTTCACCACATACATAAATTATTAAATCCTTCAAATATTTAATAAAACAATTCCAAAGAGTATTCCCAATATTTTCTCATAAAACCAATTTCAAAACCTTATTTCAAAGATAAAACCACACCAAAACAATACCAAAGTTAAATTTTCAGTCCTATATTATTTTATAATTCCACATTCAATTGTGATAAAATAACCATGAATAATACCATGAAAGATACAAATGAAAACACCCATTTTTATAGAATTCCCTCTAGATGTATAACCATGTTTTACAAACCATACCTATTCCAAAACCCCCATTCCAAGGCCCATATGACACTGTGTAATTAAAAAAATAATAATTCTCATCCTTTTTGTACAACTAATAAATAAATTTCATATTTTATAAAACTACCACAAAAGATACCACATTTGTTATATTCAAAAAGTTAACAACTTAAACAAAAATTCAATTAAATAATTAAATGCTTATCCCAATCACCAAAAATGGTTTTCACACCACAAAAGAATGTAGGGAATATGAAAAATTAGTAAAAGAAGCTAACTAACTCATCATGGAATAGTTAACCATGGAGTCAACTACCGAAATTGTTGAATCCCTCAAAACATGGTGGGAAACATCAACTGCACCGATGTCGCACCACAATATTGATAAATCCATCACAAGACCAAAATATTTGACCAAAAAGATACCATGTCAATCCCTATCATTGAAACATAAATTCTGGACATATTAGAACATAATTAAAGAGGGAGGAAACCCTAAGGGAAAAGGATAAATCCAAGAAGGAATCTCTTACCTTGAAATGATATTGAAAAAATCAACCCAAAACACTAGTATCTGAATTTGAAAACAGCCAAACATTAAATGGAGGTTCGAGAAAGGAGGAAGATATCATTTAGGAACTGGAATGGAGAAAAGAGTGAGAAATGAAAGAGTTGTGAAATAATCAATTTAACTCTTCAAATCTGGGAGATTTGTGAAATTCAGAGAAGTTTCATTCCAATTCACGAAAAAACCGATCTCCAAAGAGGGGAAGGAGAAGATTGGGGTGCGCCTAGGGTATGTGGGCTCGGTTGACAGTTGGAATCACCCAAAAAATGTAAATATTGAAGGATATATTAAATATTTAAAAATACTTTTAATGCACGAAATGGGATTTTGGGTAGACCCAATCCCAGAAATAAAAACCCAAATCCACCATGATTATAGATTTATAAATGGTCCAAATTAATATGGTGCTGTTAATAGGTCGGGGAGGACATGAATGAATTGGAATGGATGAAAAATGTTGAAAATGAAGTAGTTATAAAAGAATCAAAATTTATTTTTAAATCTGGAATTTGGATCATGGTTTATCCCAATTCATGAAAACTCACTCATTCAACTTTAAAAGCTTGAGAAACCCCCAAAAAAATCATGAATGGAAATTAAATGAATCTTTATTTTAAAATAAGACATTTATGTGACACTTCCACTCTCATGATTTTATGGGTTATGGGCCATAATTACATAGGAAAAACCACCATAGTTATGTCAAGTGATCAGCATGTCACTTTCTCGGTCTCCTATCATGGTTCCCAATTTAAATGCCCCTTCATTTATGCCCATAACAGATATCAGGATCGTAGAAATTTGTGGATGGATATAGCTTCTCTCTAATCTTCCATCTCTAATCATTGGATAATTTTGGGGTACTTCAATGCAATTCTGAATCCAGTTGAAAAAATTGGAGCGGCAAACAACTCATTCTCTTCAAGGGAATTTAGATTATGTATTGATCAGAATGATTCGATTGAGATTAATCTGGTGGGATCCAAATATACCTGGTATAGGGGGAACCATAATTGATTTTTGGATTGTATGATTGATAGGGCCTTCGTTAATGGTCCCTCTCTGGACACATAGGGGTTATATATCATTCTCAACACTGTATAGACTGAATTATAATCATCATCCCATCTTGGTGGATCTTAGTGAGAAAGAACCGAAACCACATTTTTTTTAGGTTCAAAAAATCCTGGGTCTCTCATCCTGAATGTAAGGTCATTGTTTATTTCACCTGGAGCTCTGTGAATTGTAGGGATGATGAATTTTCCTGTATCACTAAACTCAAAATCCTAAAGAGTAACATAAGAATTTGGAGTAAAGAACGCTTCACCTCCCTTGACTCTGATATCTTTTATCTTAAATATTTTCATCAAAAGGTTCAAGATCTTGACACCAACTTTGATTTCATTGATGGAATTAAAATGGAAGCCTAGTTTTCTCTTAAAGGGAACAGTCTTCTTGACATGAATGATGCATTTAAAAGGGATTCCTTTAGAGCCAAGTGGATAAAGGATGGTATAAAAAACACATAATTCTTCAATTCCCATAAAAAAATTAGGAATGTCACCTAGCCTCATTCATTTATTATTAATGTGTATAGCCTCAGTGAAAATACAATGGATCAATTAGAGCATGTCACATCCTATTTTGAGGATCTCTTTAATGGTCACTGATCCACGATTGATCCTATGGATGGGGTGATTCCATGAATGGAGAATCAAGAGGGAATTTCCACTCTCACTATTGTACCTATTGACCAAGAGATTAAGGTGATTGTTTTTAGCATTAAACCTGTTATCTTACCTGGACCAGATATTTTTGGTAACATCTTATTCCAATATTTTTTGGATCTCATTATTGCTGATGTTTGTAGGTTAGTTATTCACATTTTCAGAGGCATACCTCTTCCAAGAGGTTTGAATTCTCAGTTTCTCATAATTATTCTAAAAGAAGAGAATGGTAATGAAATTCATCTCTTTAGTCTGGTTGCTCTGGATAAAATAGCTTACAAAACCATTTTATAAATCCTTGCCAATTGGCTTTCCATCATTGCCTGCAAAATTGTTTCTGAAAATTATTTTGGCTTCATTAAAGGAAGATCAATCTAGGATTGTATTATCACTACCTTAATGTGTGTTTACATTCATAAAAAATCCCATCAGAGGTGGTAATATTGCTATAAAATTGGATGTTAAAAAAGCATTTGATACAACGGATTGGGGTTTTAGATGTAAGATCCTCGTCATGTATGGGTTTGATGATGTTTTCGTTACTTGGGTCAAAACCATATTACGTTCTTCTCATATATTAGTCCTTATAAATGGATCCCATGAAGGATATTATGATTTTTCGAGGGGTGTTATGCAGTGTAATCCCTTATAATCCATCATTTTTTCTATTGTCAAGGATTGTCTCAACATGATTCTTTCTACCATGTCACATAATGGAAAACTGAAGTCTATTCATGGTGGAGGGGGGGGGGGGTTTCTCCATCTCATCTTCTATATACTAATGATATCATCCTTTTCACACAAAGGGATAAGGGAAATATCATGATTAAAAATAGAGTCCTCTTACACTATGAATTGGTTTCTAGGTAACTGATTAGTTGGAGCAATTTCTTTGTTTACGTAGAAGTGGCTTCTCATTATTCAGAAAAAATGACATCATTATATAATTGGGAAATCATGAGGGAAATCTCCCCTTTACCTATTTGGTAGTGCCCATGTTCTGGGGGAGACCAATGGTTTTACATTTCTTTATCATTGTTACCATGATTAAATGACAACATTCCAATTCGAAGGGAAAATATTTATACCTGACTGGTAGGGTTTTCCTTATGAAACCAACCATCATCTCAATATATGTGTACTCTTTTTTTGTTTAAATGGCCAATTTCATTAATCAATAGCATCAATACATCTATTAAGAATATATTTTGGAGTGGCAGTACTATTGAAATGTGGTTGGAAACAGTTCCTTAGAATTATTATTGAATGTCACATGATGAGGGTGGTTTGGGCATCAAGAATCTATTGGGATTCAATGACTATTTGTAGGCCAGGATTATATGGAAGCTTATTTACATGAAATATGAGGATACTGGTGTTCTTTGGGACAAGTTTATTCACAGGCTTAAGATATGTAATTTTAATTATGTCAACTATGCTATGTGGTCAACATTCAAGAATATTTTTTCAAAAAATGATATTGACTCTCGGTGGCTCATTTCCAAGGATTCCTATCTTCATTTTGTTGAAATCTAGTAGGACTGGGGATCATATGATTATCCTATTCTTGGAGGTGGATTCAAACCTGTATTTTGATTTGTCAATCAAGGATAATCTTGGTAACATGGATAATATTCTAGATTATATCGATTTGATTGTGGATGAATATTGTTGGTTCCCTAGGGACGATTTTTGGGCCTAGGAGCCTATTGTCAATGAAATTGTCACATCTAAAAGATTTTATAATCACTCTATTGGTAGATTAATTTACTTGAAATGGATTGGGAACCTGTAGAGATAGTTTTTAAGGCCATCCCACTGTAGTCTTTCATGGTGGTTGGCTCACAAATAAATACCAACTGATGAAATTATGCAGACATGTGGTATTTCTATATGATCCGTTTTCGATTTTCGATTTTAGATTAAGAAGGATGTGGACCTCCTTTTCCTCAGTTGTGATGCAGAATCAAAAATTTAGTTGGTGGTTTATGATATGTTTAATGTTTCTATACCATTTTCAACTCAATTGCTAATTTCATAAAGTGATGGTGCTCTTTGCAGTTGTCACTACATCTCCGGAATCTTTTTCAGGCTGCTATAGTAGAGGTAGTTCATCTGATATGTACATAATAAAATATTTTAAGACATGAATTATTGTGTTTTTGATTCTATGATGCTCTTTCTGGGATTCATGCAGCTATCTGAGAGGTATAAGCATTGAAATTTGTGTTTTTCTCAAACACAATTCCTGATTTTTATGCACTTAATCGGTTTGTGGTGAAAGGTAACATTCGTCCTCCGCTTATTACAATGGATGTTATTGGGTAGGCCCCTTTTCATGGGTGGATTAAAGTCAACATTGATGGTGCTTCAAGGGGAAATCTGGGTCCCTCTGGCTTTATTGTTGTCCATAGGGACTATTAGGGAAATGTTCTTGCGTGAATCTATGGATCATGTAGTATTGCTTCAGCTCTTGAAGCAAACAATGTTTGGTGTTATAATTACGGTTGAGAAAGCTGGATGGAGGGGTTGGAATAAGCTTTGGATTCAATGTGAATATACTATTTTAGTCTCTTTTATTCGAACTAGGGATTTCCATCTTTCTTAGATGCTCAATAATCGCTGAAATATATGTCTAGAATATCTCTACTCAAGGAAAATAGTGTTACTCATGCTTATAATGTGGAAAATGTGTTGGTGGATGGGATTTCCAAAAAAGGCATTAATATTAATGATTTTAATTGTGTTTATCTTGTGCAAGCTGATCTCCTTCCTTTTTGCAGGAAGGATTTTTGTAACTTTTCTTCTTTCAGACTTGTGTATGTTTTTTTTCTAATAAAGGGATCTTTATTTTCTAGGAAAGGTCTCAGTTTGACATTAAAAATAACCACTTGAAATATTAATTAATTTATTAAACTCATAAATACTTTTTTAAATATATTTCACACACATTCATATATATATATATATAATCATACAAGAATTACATATGCTTTAATTTAATTAAATATATAAATATATAAATACCAATCATCATTGGAAATTACATGTTCAATTTGGTTCAACAAAATATCATGATATATAGACTTTTCATAACTAGACGGAAGATTAATTATCTTCCACATAATTATAATTTTATTTTTAACCCCATAAATTCCAATTTTGTAATGTTTCTTCAATGAACATGATTAAATGTATATACCTATATATTTATATATGTATTAATATATTAATTTAATTGTGTAATTAAATAAAATCATCAATTTATATACAATATCATGATCTATGTATGACTTTTATATAATAAAATTATGAAAGATTTTAATTATTAATTCATACATAGAGTTATATTTGGTTAATCCTAATTTATTTAAAATAGTTATATAATTGAAAATTAATAAGAGTATATTTATATCATAGAATAATAAAATAATTTCGGTTTAAAAAAATCGATAAAATGTAATAAAATTTAAACAAACATTTAGTTAAATATGATAATCTGAAATAAGTTGAATTATAATATTAATTTCTTAATTTCAAAAAAATTAAACACATTGTAAAAAAATCAAGAGAAATATTTCACTAAAAACATATATAAATTATCAAAACTAACAAACATGTTTTATTTTTGTTTAAACTAACCAACAATCAAATTCTTGCAAAAATGATTTTCCTCTAAGAACAAAAAAATTGAATTGCATAGAAATTATTTTGAAAATAAATAATCCAAAAAAAAATAATATATCAATATAAAATAATTACTTGAAACTAAATATTTCCCCATACAAAAAACAAAAAAAAGATATTAGAACATCAGATAAATAAATGATGATCCCTTAACAATTTTTCTAAATCGTCTTCTTATTTCTTAGAAAGACGCAATATCTTACACTCACTGTATCACATTCACTCAGAAGGTGAAAATAAAAACATGGCACTCCCCCTCACCAGAATATCACAGAAAAACTCACACATTACCAACAAAAGTATTACCAACGATGTGTTATGAGTCTGTATTTATAGACTATGTCACCGCTACATTAGATGGAGAAAGTAGAAGAAATAAAACTATCATGTAAATGGTGTTTCTCTGGTGAAAATCATCCAAATAAAGAAATATATTCAAAGAAATAATTTTTTTTTTGTATATTAAATCAGATTGGGATATTTATTTCTATGTTTCATTGATAAATAAAAATTTGAATAAATAGATAAATAGATTAAAATATCCATTGTGGGTCATATATTCTTATTCATGGAGCATCGATTATCAACCATTGACTACGATATACAAAAAATGATATAAATAGAGCTTACTCATTTGAAAAATCAATATCATGAAAAATGGATGTTGAGGAAATTAAAAATAGATGATATCAGCAGATGAATCAAGTGGAAGGAATAGGAAAACTGGTTAATTAATATATCAAAATAGGAATCTAGAAATGAGATTTGAATATAAAAAAACAGATAAAAAACACTTTCAAAAATAAGGAGATTTCAATACCAAATGTTGTATTACCTAGATCCCAATCTGAAACATCAACTCAATGTAGGTCCCAACCCTATAATATTACAATGGTGGTCAAAAAATATAATCAGACCACATATCTAACTAAACTAATTAGTTTATGACTCCATGATCAGTTTCAACCTTGCGCTACCACAACTATTCTTGACCCATCAAATCAGAATCTATCTGAGCTCAGACCTATTCCTTCGAGCTCACCCTTAATTACATGATGACTCTTTAGATGAATCCCTCATTTGAGATTATCCCCAGACTTTTAGGACCCATAGACAAATCCTAAATCATGTTTTATTTTAATATTTATTTTTCATTTATATTTTTAACAAAAAATCATTTTATCATTATATAAATATATATATTTCAATATTTAATTGTTTTTGGTATATTTTAATTTATGAATCTAATTTAAAAAAATCAATTTATTTATCTATTTTATAGTAAATGTATTAATATAAAATTTTAAATTTCACTGATATAAAAAAGTTAATCATAATTCATATGTTAATTTAATCATTCATTTTAGGTTTTATACATAATATTTTGACAAATCTTATCATTTATTTAGTTTCTCTAATAATCAAATAATATTATTTTCAATAAAAATCATAATGAATTTCAATATATATAATGATACATATATAAACCAAAACAACAATCATATTTAAATAATTAAATCCTTTTATAAACATTAGTTAATGATTATGTCATTGAATATCATAAATAAAGTAAACCATATATTTCATTTAATTTTTTTTCTTAAATTGTATTCCCTGAGAACTAAATATAAAATTATAATTCATTTATCGTCAATCATCTTGTATTTAAATTGTTACTTGATGAAAATTATTGTAATAAAATTTATTTTCATGAAATTATTAAATTTTATAAAAATATTTCATAACAATTTCTAAAAAAACTCATTTATTAATTACCTAAAATTTATGGAATCTTATATTCTACCCCCTAAGAGGAATTACGCACCACATTTCATTTCAATGGATTTGATAAAATTAAAATTTTCTATCCTTTGAATACAATAATTCTTAATGGGACATTAATATCTAGTGAAAACTATATTCCATAGATTTTTTTCCTCAAAATACAATATCAATACCACAAATTGTTCTAGATCGTTACTATGATACAAATTATATTGGCCCAAGCCTGCTTTTCGAGACTAAGTGAATGATAATTCCATTTAAATGTTTTTCAAGTATCTGGACAGTTACACATTACTAAACTAAAATGATGACATTTTATCTGTCTGGGTTTGAGATGATTAGGAAGCACTATATATTTATCTAAGTAAAATCAAAAACAAAATTCCTACTACACTTCCATGTGACGTAACTCAAAAATAGAAGATGTCTTAAAACAAAGGGTGAGCATTCAATTTCATAGTATGGAGTTTAGAAATTGATGAAATAATTTTAAAAAAATATTAATTCGAAAATAACTTTGAGTCATGATTGTGAATATTCTTTAAATAATAACATAATTATAATAAATTTTGTAATACTTATTGAAGATGTAATTGAAATTACCAACATTTTACAAAATTTATTTATTTTGAAATTTCTTATGTCCAAAAATTGAATTAAATATATAATAACACGTTTTTTAGAAATCATAACACATGATTTTGAAAACCGAACATTGTCGCCACTTAAAACATTGAAGGATATCTTTGGCCTACCCTCTTAATGAGGTATCATGTTTTCTCCCCAATCCCTTCCATATTTACAATATTTAAAATCCATATTTTCTAAAAAAAATTATTAAACTTACATTACTTTTATTTAAATTTCTCACCATGGCTTCCACTTTAAAATTCATGGAATCCTATTCATATACATATGTAAATATATTTATATACATATTTTATAGAATATGGTTTTCATTGGTTCTGAGAAACTGAATCCTTCCACTATTAAGCATTGCATAATACATAGAATATTAATAAAAGAATATTTAACCAACATGAAATATTATTTCATTTATTTAACTCATAAAACAAATTTTTTATTTATTTCACACACACACACACAGATATATATATAATCATACGTGAAAAACATATGCTTAATTTTAATAATATATAACAATATATAAATTCTAATATCCATTAAAAATTACATGTTTAACATTGTTCAACCAATTATCATGATACATGGACATTGAATAATTATATAGAATGTTATTTATCATCCCCATACTTATACATTCATTCATAATCTCATAAAAAAACTTTTTTAATGTTTATTTGATTCTCATGTGTATATGTATATACCTATATATGTATAAAATTATTCAAATATTAATGTATACATGTCATGAAAATTAAATTATCGATTTATGGATAATAACATGATCAATATATGACATCTATATGATAAAATTATGAAATTAATAATTTATTAATTCATTCCTAGAAAAATATTTGTTAATCATAATTTATTTAAAATACATATATAATTTAAAATTTATACATGTAAATATATATCTCATAAAAACATAATTAATTCATTTTTAAATAAATCATCGATAAAATGAAATAAAATTAAAACACAATTGTATTTATAAGAGATGATCGAAAATAAGTTGAATTATAATAATAAAATCCTAATATTAAAATAATTAAACATACGGTTGAGAGAAATAATTATTACGCCTCTCTAAAAATATTTCAAAATTTTCAATTCTACAAAAAATGATTCATTTTGATTTAATGAAACTAGAGAATCAAACACTAGCAAAAATAATTTTACTCCAACAAAAAATGGGATTGCATATAATTTATTTTGAAAATAAATAATCCCTTACAAACATAATATTCCAAACTAACCAATTACATGAAACAAAATCTTATTCCCATACACAAAACTACAAAAAATAGTGCTTATAACTGGAGATAAATAATCAAAATTCCCATTCTAATTTTGTATAATCTTATTATTGTTTCTTGTAAGGACTAAATCTCATACACTCACAGTCTCACTTTCTATTAGAAGGTGAAAACAGAAACCTGGGACTATCCCTCACTAGACTCACACACACACATACATGGTGCCAAAAAATAATTGTGTAGATGTAGTGTTAAGTATTGGTACATTTAAACAAATTCACTACTACCAAAAAATCAAGAATGATGGGGAAAAAATCATCGAGTATAAGGAATGGGTCTGATAAAATGCTTCCGAAGTATGGAATGATATTTAATGGAGAATAATTTTCTGTTTATTAAATTATATTGGGATAATTTTCTATATTTCATCGATAAAAAAATATTATTCAATAAATAATTAAATTCCGATATCTATTATAGTTTATATATTCTTATTCATGAAGCATCAATCAACAACTGTCGATAATTATATACCACTAATACTATCAATACAAATCACTCACTAGAAAAATCAATATAATGACAAATGGAAGTTGATGAAATTCAAAATAGATGATGTTGATAGATGTATCAAGTTGGTAGAGTATAAAAACACAAAAAATAATACATCAAAATTAAAATCTATAAATCAAATTCAGATATCAAAAAACTAGCTAAGCACTGCCTACATGACAAAATGAGGAGATTTCCAAACCGAATGTTATTTTCCATAGATTGTGTTCTGAAAAATCGACGTAATTTCAATCAATCCTTAATAAAGTTCATAGGAGTTCAAAACATAAAATAGAACCATATATCTAACTAAACCTATCGGTCCCCAACTCCATGATCATTTCTAACTTGCTCGGCAACAACTGTGCCTAACCCCTTGAATATTAACCCATCTAATCATTAACCTCTTCCTCTGAGCTCATCCAGCATCAGATCTCCACTCTAGTAGATAGATCACTCGGTTGAGCTTCTCTCATTTTTTTTCACAACCTGAAGAAGGATACTAAATCCCATTTTCTTTTAATATTTAATTTTCATTCATTTTTTTAGAAAAAATTTATTTCATCCTTATATATATATATATATATATATAATTTTCCTTTTAATATTTCATAATTCTTGATTCAAATTTTGTATTTTTTTAATATTATCTCTATTGTAATAAAATTACTTATATATTTTTTATTCTAAAATTTGAATAATATGAAAAAAATTAATCATCATTATTATATTAATTTAATTATTCATTTTAGATTGTATATATAATTTTAATATTTATTACCATTTATTTAGTTCCTTTAATATTCAAGAAATCTTATTTTCATATCAAATCATAATAAAATTGAATAATTATAATTCAACATATATACACCAAAATAATACTCAAATTCAAATAATTAAATCCTCTTAAGAACATTAATAATTTATAATGTTATTTAATAAAATTAATAATAAAAATAATATATTTCATTTAAATTTTTATTCTAAAATATTATTTTTTGAAAAATATATATATAATTATAAATAATATATAATTTGTCAAAATATATTTAATTAGTTACATGATGAAAATAAATTATAAAAATTTTCATTATTATGAAATAATATATTTTTCTAAAAATATTTCTTAATGTTATTTATTTAAAATCTTATTCATCTATTAATTACCAAAACTTTTTGGGTTTTTACAAATAAATTTCAACATCGAAATAATATTAACAATTATGAGACAATATAGTAATTGGAAAAAATACCCTTTAACTGTTAACAATAATTAATTTTGGATATATAAATATATATATATGGATATATTATTTAGTGGGTTATATAAATGATTTTTTATTTTTATAATGGATATAATATTTTGTAATTATTCATTTTGGGTAATTTTTTACTTGTAATATGTTTTATAGAGTGGTTTTAATTGTTTATCTAAATTGAAAAAAAGCACTAATTACAATATTTCTTTGTTAATGTATATTTTTCTCTATTATGACC
Organism: Viscum album; assembly: GCA_963277665.1. Classification (NCBI taxonomy): domain Eukaryota; kingdom Viridiplantae; phylum Streptophyta; class Magnoliopsida; order Santalales; family Viscaceae; genus Viscum; species Viscum album. The sequence goes on from CAUJRU010000203.1 coordinate 843,941, forward strand.
ATTTTGTTATATTTCCTCATCTAGGTGTGTATATTCATTATATAATTAATTTATTTTAATTCAAATTTTTTAGAATTTTTTTGTTTATAGTAATGTATTTCTGTCATTGATTGTTTTTTCAACCAATGTGGGTTTTAGCGATGTTTTAATAGTTTTAAAAATTCAAAATTCATTCTTATGATTTGATAGTTTCTATACATGTAAAAAGAATATGGTTTTAGATATATACCCTTTATGGTTATAATAAATCATAAATTAATGATAATCATTGTTTTTTATCACTATAGGAGTCCAATATGAATTGAATTGTTATTTTTTTAACATTAAATGAATATTTGAAAAAATATAATTTCATGACAATATTAATTTATTAGATTTATAAATAATTATACATTGGGGTATTAAAATTTGATTTCAAATCGGTCTATTGATTTTTTTATTATGAAAGGTTTTTTAGATATATGGTTATTTTGTAAATAGTTGATTTTTAGAATTTTGATTTATAATTATAATTTTTATTTGATTAAAAAATTATTATTTAAATTTGATTATATAAGGTTTTATTATATTTCGATTTTAATCATAAATTTTTTTAATAACTATAATATAATGTTGATCCATTGGTATTCTTTACAATTTGTTAATTTTTTTAATAAATTGGATGATTCTAAATTAGAATTTAAAGAAAATCATTGAGTTTTATTATATTATTTTAATTTATAAGGGACTTTTAGGGGTGGAATGTGGTATGGTTGGGAGAATAGGTATACCATAATGTAAATTTTATATATTCATTTTAATAAATTATTTATTTCAACATATCATATTTATTTTTGTTGAAAATTTTTAAAACAGTTATTATTTATCATGAATTCATGGTATATGAAATATTACAGCATAACCAATTATGGAGTGTATGATATATCGAAATGTTAATAAAAAAACTAAAGAGTTTTTAAAATAGTTCATTGTGGATGGTGTATAATTTTAGTCCTGGAAACATAGTTTTCCATAATGGTAATATGTCAATAAATAATGGTAAAACCTATTTTTTATATGTTTTTTTATGTTCATGTTTTATTATTTCTTTTTATTTATGGGAATTATCCTGGATCCTTGTTATTATATTTATTTAATAATTTATTACACATAGTGTGGATCTATATTTTCACACTTCTTATTTATTATATAGGTAAAATGATATAGTCATTTATATTTTCCTTATTCTATTTTCCCTCATTTCATCTTCATCATATCAAATCTCAAAACCCAAAACATACAGAAAGGAAACATTTTTTCGTTAAAGATAATTCGACATTGATGTTTTTATTCCAAGGGTGTCTATATCCTAACCCAATCACAAATATTCTTCTACTTTTTGAAGAGATGGATATTTTTTAGTCAGACACATGTTTTTATATCATTAGAATTATATTACAGGACACATAATTCATGGGATTTTTAAAGGATTATCATAAGATTTTGAATCATATTTATATTATCATGGACTATTCAATAAGGAATTTCTAATGACTTTTTATTTTGATGCATTATTTACTTTTTTTCTTCAATTATATTTATGTAATTTATCACTATAAAAAATCATCCCCTCAATGTTTTCAATATAATAAATTTCTCATAATTCATAAAATATGTTATCTAATTTCGTTTAATAAATTTAAATTTACATCATTATTTAAATGTTATTAATTCCCATTCATTTTTACTATGATGGTATATTTTGAATGTAATAATATTTTATTATCTTTATCATATTATTTATCAATATTTAGTTATATATGTATATTTTATTAATTTTATATTAATTGAAATTAAATTTATACTTTATTTTTTATATTTTATTTTCTTTTAAAAGAATGTATTATTGTTTTTAATTCAATTTTTTAATTAAAAATACTATTTGGAATAAGAAAAGTATGTTACATTTATATAGTATGCACCCTTTTTGTTATAACCACTTCGAATTGTCATTTATATGAGTATTGATGTTTCGTTATAAATACCAGCTATTAATGAATATCAATGTGTAAAGGAGGATTTTCTTTTAATGGATTTTGAGTTACTGTTGTAAATTTATTTAATATAAGTTTTCCATGTTTACATTGGGATATATAGAATTTCATTCTCATATATATTGATAAAACATAATATGATCCTTATGATACATAATGGGAATTTATTTTATTAATTCTATAATAATAAATTTAATTCCTCATCATCTATCACAATGTTTGTTTTTCTCTATTCCCAAGATGATTTTTATAATGAAATTATATGAGTAAAAAAGTTAGATATTATTTTTAAGATGTCATTATAGTTTAGAAAATGGTTTTACAAAATATAATATCATATTATGACATTAGGATCAAGTGAGTTTCCATAGAAATAAATTATATGTTGTTATTTATATAATATTTGTTTTAATCTAATGGATATTCTATAATATAACTATTATGTTTTTATTGTTGGCTAATCGTATGATATTTTTTGTTATTTCCAATATTAGTGGTTTATTTATGATGAATTCTTATTTTTATTTTATTTTCATGGAATCATTTATCATTTATTTAAATTAATAACATATTTCTCTTTTCATTTTTATGTGCTTATTATTTTCTTTGGTAATTTGAAATCAAACTTTTCATAAGAGAATAAATAAGGTGTTTTTTAATTTTTTTTTAAATTTTTTATATAATATTTTTATTATATATTCTTTAAATTATTTTTATGGTATTTTTAAGTAAATTTTTAGTTTTATTTTATTATATATAAACAAGTTTTTAATTGAAATCCATATTCCATTGAAATCTAAAAAATAATTTATAAAAATGGAAAATTTTATAATTTATATTTAAACAAGTATTTTTATCTATGTAAGATAATTATAGATGTAGATCTCTAATAGTATTTCAAAAGGAAGGTTTCTCAAACCCATCATTCTAGAAATCATTTGCGTATATATTTTTGTAACATCATGAATGTGATTGAGCAAGTTCTCTTTACATGATGATGTTTCATTTTCTATCATCAGAGTTGGGAAGTGCTAGGAAGTGGTGTTGATCATTGGTCACATTGACTTTTTTTCAAATCTATATTTATTTTTATACAGAGAAAAAACATATAAAAATATTATCATATTTTAAAAATAATATTATTCGTGTATGGTTGAATACTGAAAAATTAATTCTATTTGGTTAATAATCATTCACCTTCATTTTTGATAACATCTGAATCCTTCCATGTTTTATATTGATACTTATACACCATGTTGTAACATATTTTAATTCGGACTATGCACCATGTATATGGGATTGTTGTTTGGGAATGATAATTGTGGGAGCTCTTGTTCCAATGATCATAAAATCATTTTTATTATGATGTTAGTGAGTTTTATGTTTTATAACATCCATTTATGGAATAAAAAAGATATGATAAGATAGAAATGACTCATCGTTGATGTTTATTCATCACAAGTAATGAAACACCGTTTGGAAACGACTCGCCATTATGGTGAAAATATTTCTTATTATTGAATCCTTAACATCTATAAATGACCCATGGTATTCAAAAAATTTATCTATATCACATAACATAAAAGATAATGAAATTATAGGGGAAAATTGTTTTAAAATATAGATTATACCTACTACCAAACAAGATTCATTATTGAATATGACATTCCATTAGAATTTCATGTTTACAAAATGATGATATGACATATTTCTGTGTTGGCTTGACACTCTGAAGAGTCTCCAATGGCCTAACTTATAGCCATCCTAACTCATTACAATACCAATACACCACCAGATATTGTCTCACCATTAAATATGAATCATAACCAATTTTTTTAATTTTTAATCTAATATATATAAATGATATATTATCTAATCGAATTCCTTGATTTATTTTAATGATTGTTTTTAATTTATTATATAAATTTTTTAATGTATTTATTAGTTATGTAGTATGAGGAGAAAAGTATGTAGATGATCAATCTATCATTATAGTGTGGAAATAAGCAGAATAATATCTTGTGTGACGTGATATATAGGGATGTGATATAAGTGATTGAGATATACATGTACATTAAAAGTAATCCAAATCCATATTTCATGAACATAAATAGTGTCACATGCTATGAGCTTACACATATAAAATTTTACGCACTCAACAATGGATATTGAAGCTCCTCGAACATTCGATTCCTTCACAAAATCTGAAATAAAGGTTAATGACACTATTTATCACTAGGATTTTTAGAGACAAAACTCAAAAATAATTTCAAGATACATTAACCCAGTCCCAAGCTACAGAGCATATTAGACAAAGAAAAACAATCATTCTATATATTTTTATATTCTCTTTCAGTTTATTATTTTTTACATTATAGGTAGTGTGTGTTCCTATATATGTTCGACCAACCAACCAAGTCATACACCCTAACATGAAGACATTAGATGTCTTCTCACAGTATCCATACAATTATTTTCCATTGTGTTGTGGAAGAGTTCACTATTTTGTACTATTATTTTTGTTCCCATAAGTATTGTGGAAGAGGATATATGTGGCATGGAATGTTTGTTTGTTGTTAACTCAATATAGGTTGTGAATTAATGATTATTTTATAAATGTTTTATCCCGCAATTGATTTCTTTATGGAGAGGATTAAGTCTCATCTTGATATTGATCTTGTAGAATTTATTCTTTTATTTGATTGGTTTTATTGTTTCATTTTAGAGAATTAATCTAATCATTTTATTAATTTATAATGAAAATTCAGTTCTTTGATAGTAAATTTTAATTATGATTTTTATATGGTTTTGATTATGTATGTTTATTTTAAAAGTGAAATTATTTTTTCATATTTTTTTATCAATGATTTAATCAATCATTGAGAAATATTTTAAAAGATCAAAACATATATTGATTTAAAATTTTATTTAAATAGAATTTTTTAAATATTTTTTGGATTTTATTTAATCATGTTTTAGATAGAAATATTTTTCGGTACTCAAATAACCCCCATGGGATACTCACTCGGACCAAAATTTGGTATAAGTGGTTTTTCAAATTCATTATAATTGTTCATTTTGTTTTGTTTTAATGATTGTAAATATATATAAATTTGAAATTTAATTATGTAAATGGATAATTGGAAATAATTTTATGATACCAAAAGAACTCTGTTCATTAACTGTAACAACTATTCTTATGGGAAAATAAAAATGAAAATTCATTTAGAAATCTTGGGTATTAAAGTCTGGTATACTATATAGGTCATGTATGAATTACATAAGATAGCCAGAAATGTTTTTGATTATTCCACTAAACATGCTTAATGTCATAATAGAAAATCAAGGAATTCTTTTTGTTGTGCTTTATGAGATGAAGAGTATAATATATCAGCTATTAAAACTAAATTTGAAATTTGAGATAAATAATCTATTTCTCATGAAGGAATAACTAATGTTAATGAAATTATATTAAATACATATTCAATCATATATGAAACATTAAAATGAATTCTGAGGAGATAATTTATGATATGAATCTTATGTTCAATGAAATAGTTAATTCAAGGAGCTCATTAGGGAATCTTGTGTCAGATGAAGACAAAATCAGGAAACTACATAGATAGCATCCAGATAGATGGAGAGGTACATAAGTGTATATAAATAATTCATGTGAAATCATTAAACTTCTTTCAAGAAATTTAATGGGAAACAAATTATATATTAAGAATATATTATTTCAAATTGCGAATAGTATAATTAACTGAAGCGAAAATATGTAGAATTTATGACTTCAGCTTCAAAACAAAAATACTATGAAAAATTCCATGCTGAAAGCCTTAGTGATGATGGATCACCATATAATAGTTATGTGGAAATAGATTATTTTGAAAAAGGTATTTTAATCTCTAAATTAAGAACCATTTCTAAAGAATACGAGTTAAAAAGGAATCTATGAAATCATAAAAAAATTCTCAAACGTGATATAAAAGGGATGACAAATGAAACGATGTTTATTATTATGAATATCGAAAAAATTTCATTTTTTGGTAGACAATAGAATATTAAAATACATGAATAATTATAAAGAAAAAATAAATATTATAATAAATCTATGAAACTAACAGTTATTTCATCTGAATAAATCTCTAGTGACTCAGATTCTACTAATTAAGAGATGATGAATATAGCTAACATGTCATTAATTAGAAACATATCTTAGGTACTTATTTTATCTCATGTATATAATTATAATCACTATTGAAATTAAATTATAATGATATATCTAGATAAGAAATATTTGAGTACTGTAATATTCAAGAAGATATGTTTAATGAAATAAAAGTCAAATAAAATATTCTGAAGAAACAAATTGATTTACGTGATTATATTATGTATGATCATACAACAGATAATGAAAATAATTCTGAAATTTTGAGGAAAAAAATAATAAACATGTTACTGACGCGTTTTCCGGGGCACGCACATTCTTCTGTGAGGATGTGAAGTTGTTGCCCTGCATTCCCGCTTTCCATAGGCTGGCGGAATCTGCTCTGTATTCAAGGATGTTTGCACCTTGATCGAAATGGGATGATGGGATGTCAGTTCTTCCTTCTGTGGATTCCTCCTCGGAACTCGTCACCTAGTTCGGGTCTCCCTCATAGACTTAAGATGCTGTTTGTGAAACTATTCCTAGTTCCATACCTTTATGGACACCATTTAATTACAGTGCTTCTATCAGGGCATGCGTAGGGGTCCGGTCAGGGAAACAACCTTCAGATAGGATAGTAGCCACGTTGGGCATCACTCGCATTTCTCGACGCTAGGGAATTGGCATGTCTGTCTTCAATCCCTTATTATGGGGATTCTAGAGGGTGTAGAAGCCCGAGTCATCCCACATTGAATGCAGAGAATCATATGCTCTAGTCATGTTTCTGAGGTTTTCCTCAGCTTCCCATGTTTAACATAGGGTAATCCGCAAGTTTAACGTCCATTAGAGATAGATCGAGATGATCAAAACACTGACTAGAGTGGATCAGATGGAGGAAACCCCTAGAGGGAACACCGATATTAGGGCCATCATGTGCGTGGCTTCCCGAATGCTGTTATATGAAATGAGGAATGAAGTGGCATGATCTCACCGGGATGTGGCGGCCAGGGTAAGGATCAGGATGGATGATGGAAGGTTTCTTGATGGGGATGATGAATGGGATGGTGAATGGTATGGCACCGTCATGAGGATGACGATGGTTTTGGGCTTGATCCTTGAAGAGGCTTCCTACGTATCCCCATGATAGGGAAACAAAGGCCATGTAGTTCGTCTGATGATGCCTTACTGCCGATTGGGGTTCAACGGATTACCGTTGTATAAGGTTACAACGGCTTACTGTAGGATGGGGTCACAACAGCTTACCGCTGGATGGGGTCCATAGTCTAACACCATGTAGGATGGGGGTAGACTGACGTGAAGGGGGTCGGAACTACTGGGTGTTGGGTATTGGTGAATCGATGTAAAGGGGTTTGGAACAACCAATGGTTGTGGGCTTGAGGCTCAGGGAGGATTCCTACGTACCTTGCCTTAGAAAAGATCAAAGACCTCATATTTTAGGATATGGGGGCATGAGTTTGCGAACAGACGTGAATAAGGACTTGGGGTCCAGGTGGGTGTTGGGATTGATCCTCAGGGAGGATTCCTATGTAACTCGCCTTAGCAATGATCAATGTCCACGTAGTTCATGGGGCGTCGGCGAACCGACGTGAAGGTGGACCTGGGGTCCAATGGTTGTTGGGATTAAACCTCAGGGAGGCTTCCTACGTACACTGCCTTAGAAAGGATCAAAGACCACATAGTTCAGGTGTTGGGGGATTCGGCTTACTCTCTAGGCTTCCCAGGGTGTTGTTGAACTAATGTGAAGATGGTCATAACAACCGGGTGTTGGTGGGTTTGAACTTAGGGAGGCTTCCTATGTACCCTACCTTAGCAAGGATCAAAGACCTCGTAGTTCACGGATTGAGCTTGGGGATTACACTCTAGGCTTCCCATTGTGGATGTCGTGTTTGGTGTTTTCTCTAAGCCCACGTGAGTCATGATCTGTGTGAGAAACAAGAGGTAGTAGAGACCCGACAATCACGTCGTGAAATGAGTGTCCATGGGAAGTGGAGTGGGGCTTACACGTGACTGTAGCCCAAAGAGGAAACAAAGGCTTTTGCGTGGCTAGAAGCCTGAGCAGGTTGGGAATTACTCTATGAGGGAGGCACTATGGTGACAGAGCACAACATTAGAAGGATTTGGGACCGAATAAAGGAGAAGCATTGTTCCCCATCACTCCCTTTTCTGGCCCTGGGGAAAGATGAACAAAGGAGAAGCATGGATATTGCCTCCCAAAAGATTGCTAATGGCTTACATCGAGATGGTTTTCATTTCCCCGCAGACAGATGCCACTCTCACAAGGAGGATATCATTCCATCTGGAGACTAGTGGGCGTGGAGAATGTTCAAGGTGGGGCTTCCCCACGTGCGAGGCACAAGGCGAGGTCACAATTTAACTTCGTGTGATGATGATGAAGTTGATTTGCAGTTTAACGTCTTGTATCTCGGATGAGGTGGGTTTTCTCCGCACCCCTAGAACTAACATAACCCGCACCCTCTTCTCCTTGGTGTAGAGAGGGGATAGTCAAAGTCGTGGCGAGGGGGTGTCATGGAGCGAACCGTCGAAGGGCCCATGTTAGAATAGCTATGTGAAGATGTAATATCCATTAGAGTGCCTATGTGATGAAGAATGAGGCAAAGAAACGCAACGAGTGGTATCATTCAGGGGACATTGAAGTTACATCATGCAAACCTGGAGGGTCGCGCGGGAAAATGAATTTCAATGTAGAGGGGTTCATAGGTAGGGGCCTTGTGAAGCTATGTTGCTCCACATGGATGAGGGAACTTGCAAAGGGGTGTTCTTCGTAAAGTGGGTTTCCTCAGCCTATGCATAGGGCAGAGGTTCATATGGGAGGTTCTTCTAGAAGTGAAAAGTCATTCATGGAGGACTGCCTTGCATACCAAATGTGCCTCGTGAAGCAAGGTGTCGTGAAGCAATGTGCTTCTCGAATTATAGTAAACCTACCTTGGAATGTGGATCATGTGTACATGAAGGGTGTTTTGCAAAGCATAAAGGCTCCGCGATGACCCGGGTCCCCTTGGAGATCCCATTTTTTCGCAGAGGCCCTCAGGCTCCACAAAAAGCATCCCTCTCAGAAGAGGAGATCAAAACAAGGAAAAGGGGAGGCGTTTTGCAGAACATAAGTAACTCACAGAGCTCGTGGTTCCTAGAGCAGAAGGATACCTCATGATTCTACAGCAAAAAAGTTGAAAGGTTAGATTGTATGTCCATTAGGCTTAGGGGGATCCCGGTATTTATAGGCAAGAGGCGCCGCGAGGCTGCGCGCGCTCGGCGCAAAGAGGAATTTTTTTGATTCGCGGTGGGTCACGAACGTCGAAGGCGGTTGCGGAGTGTTACAGCCTCCTTGCTTCACGCATGGGTCGTGAAAATCAAGGGCGGTCGCAGAGCATTACCACCTCCTTTTTTTGCAGTGGGTTGTGAATGTCAAGGGCGGTGGAGGATCATTACCACCTGCTTGCTTCGTGGTGGTTCGCCAACCCCAAGGCCGGTCACAGAGCATTACCGCCTCCTTGCTTCGCAGCCGCCGTGTTGCTGGGGGGGCACCATGAAATAGCTTTGCAAGGCCATAAACGGTGCCGTATTTTTGGCTTCTTCTCCATCTCGAATTTTGGCACTTACAAATTCCCCCCTCAGAATTGGAGTCTCAAATATATCAAGGGTCGAAGTCTGAGGATAATCGCCAAAATCCTTGGCCGTTTACGATTCTGGCTCGTGAATAGTTCTTGTGAGGTGGATAGAGGACATGCGGGCCGAGCGTACCGCGATGTTCGGCATGAAATGGAATCTCCCCGGAGCTCCGAAGGACATCGCCTATAAATAAGGGAGCTGACCAATATTTTGTATCTTTTCTTCTCCGTGATTTATGAATTTAGCGCTCTCGATTCTTGAAACTATGCGTACTTCGTGACTGCTATCCGGGATTCGGGACATCGCTTCGCGGCGCACAACGAGTTTTTGACTCTGCAATAGTGCTTTGTGATCTTGTGCTTGAAGGTGTGGGAAGGAATATGCAAACAGGCTTTGGGAACTCTCTCCATGAACCGGCTTGGCGAACGCTCTCTGTGAATGCTCTTCGCGAACTATATTCGAGATCTGACCTGAAAATCGTCCAAGTTCAAGAACCGAATGGCCACCAAGAGGCTGCCAAGGGGATTCTTGTGGATACTGCCCAAAGGTAAGAGATAGCGAATAGTCTGGGTCTGGGGGAGTTCGTTTATAGCCACTTGGACCATAGTTCATTGGTGGAGCTGCTATTAGAGGGCCAGAACAACTACTCGTTGTGTATAAGTATTCCCTTTAATGGATTCGGGCTGAGGGATGACATCTTCATCCCTAAACCAAGCAGGGACGAACAAGCTTACTGGTTTAGCAGCACGTCGTGCTAGCTCCGATGCTTCAGGGTGGCTGATGGCCATCCCCGGGAGGATTTTACACCCTTATTTTCCTACTGCTTATACAACAACATGAATAAAATTGATGGAAAGGTGTTTTAGCCGGAGATGTCTTCTCATCTGTACCACACGATAATAAATGCATCTTTGAGGAACCCGAGGAAAGGGTGGTCCGAGGAATGGGACATGTGCTAAGGCGGAAACTTCACAGATGATTGGGCCTAATCCTACTGGGTAGGCGCCTCATATGAATAGTTTGGGGCTTATCTGATTAGAGTGAGTTTTTATGAGGTGCCATGGGCCTCTTAATTCCACATATATCAACTGAAATAGCTGATGCAGGAGCTATTAAGAATATGGTCGTCAAGGAACAATACCTTCAACTTACACCATGTGGAGGTCGGTATCAGCTTGTGGGATGTCCACCAGATCTCAGGGGTCCTGATTATGGGGGCGATGTACAACGAATTCCTCACCGTCATGAGTGTGTGGGAGGATCCAGATCAAATCCCACGGCTGTCTATGGCACTGATGGAGCTTGTGCCCGAGGGGGGACAAGGAGGAAGTAAGGGATGTCCACTTCAGGCGGTGGTTCAAACAAATCATGAGCTTCCCAGAAAATAGGCCATTTCCATCGAGGCCTCAGACCTATCCATAGGGGGCTCAACGGGGAAAGGAATAATCATACATGCGGCTTTTGGAGGATAGCTAGTGAATGACATGGGGATTCAGTGTCAGCATCGAGAAACAACCAATATTTAGGCTGGCGACATTCATAACAGCTCTGATCTGTGGTTAGATCCTGCCAGTGAGGGATACCAACATGGTAGTATGCCCAAGAACATTCATCATGGCATCCACATTGGCGACCTTAGGGTGGGTCAGCCTAGGAATCCTGATGCTCGCCATGATGTATAAGGTGTTGTGGCACATCAGCAAGGGAAAAAGGCCACAGAGGGTATGTGGGCCATTCCACCTCCTCTATGGGTGGATAACATCACATATCAGAGGGGTTTAAGAATACCCAAACCCTATCTCTTCTCTAGGCTCGAACGTCCGCCCATCAATCCTGAATGCTATAGGCATCTTTTCAGCCATGCTGACCGCACCGTCGGTTCTGGACCAGGTGAGGAGGGTGGAGGAATTCAATTTCCATCTGTTTACTTTTTTGTAGTGTGTATTTACTGATGATTTCCATGGAATGTAAGAGCATCGGGCTTATCTCTTGGCCTTTCAAGGTAGAGTCCTGGTGGCGAGGGTGGACTGAGAGCCCCTCTGAGAGCCGTACACCCCACACCAGTTTTCAATGCAATTATAGTGTATGTAGTGGCTGACCCCATAAGACTATCTGGAGGTGCACTATGATGAACTCCCATGCGTGATGAGTTAGATGTTTCTCATGTTCACGTGGAAATATGGGAAAATGAAGAACGAGTTTCCTCCGTCGACCGCCATCCTCGGGCTGGTAATGGAATATTTCTAGAGCTGGGAGGCGGCCTACATGGGGGAGATGCTGAAGCATCCAACTATTTGGGACGGTGATGGTGAGCTTTCCTAATCAGCATCTGCACTATGTAGGAGGATCTTGTTTATAGACCTCATTCTCTCCCCTCAGTTGGTGCCAACATAGGACCTTCGGGATCCACACCCGTGGCTGCATCAACTTCCATGTCTGGAGGTGCTAGGACACCTGAGGCGGCTCCCCCAGAGTCTCTAGACCTTACATCAATATACGGGGGGCCACGTTTCGGGGTCCCAACAATGTTAACTGAGAAACGAGACCCAAAATTTGATCTATGAAAGTATCCTTTTTTGAATTTATGACTGTCATCCCCTGACCTCGTTTACTAACATTCACGTCCCCATTTATTCTGGGTACAGTCCTTCAACTGGCATGGGCCACTACGGCGAGGTTGGTCGGGACTTCTGGTAGTTCCCTTCCCAGAAGTATGCCAATGGTCGTGGAGGTGGACATCCAATCTGACCGAATTGCAGCGCTCCCGATCACTTGCGGGGACACCAGTAGGACTGTGCCTGAGTTTATTGATGTGGGATCCCATGATGAGGATCAACCGGACAGTTCAGGTCCCACCATGCCTGATCCAATGCTAGATGTGGACCTGGACAAGGAGTTCCTTGTGGCATTCCTTGCATATGAGCCTGCCAACAGCGCCGACTGGGATGAGACTGCCTCTGACGTGGAGGATATCAAAAAAGTCTATCGCCGATCGTGGAAGCTGATAACGTGCTTCTTCAACTAAAACCTCCAATAATTATGGTTGGATGAGATGGATAGGCTTCACTTGTGGCTATGTGAACTGTGTGATGGGTGAGTGGATGCCCAACACCCTCACATGCTCAGCCGAGATCTTATGGCAGAAATGATTCAGGAGTATGACCATGGCCTCACTTTGGGCTGGTAGCGGAGGAAGGTGGTGTGTAATGACCCAACACTTTGGAAAAGGTATATATCTTTAGTTTTCTTTAGAATGTCTCCTTTAATATTTTTTAATTTGTTTAATGTCCTAAAGAAGGGTGGGTAGTGTTCGAGGTTTGTTCGGAGCCCGGGAGTTTGAGAAATGGACTTGCAGACAGAGGCACACGGCCTGCGCATAGCTGGCACATGGGTTGGGTAAACCATGCGGCCTTTGGTCTGGAGGTAGGGCGGTGTGCACGGTTTTCTAAACCGTGCGCCTAGACCGTGTGACCCAGATCTGCAAAAATTATCATTTTCCCCTTAATTAATTTATAAGTCTTATAAGCCTTTCCTTCTACCTCCAGTGGACAGAACCATATGAGAAATCCTCTTTGAGTTCCAAAACCCTCTCCTATCTCTTTTCCTTGCTGTTTCTTCGTTCGGTTTCCAAATCTCGATCCTTAAGAAGCATTCGAAGGGAAAAGTTCAGGCTATCCTCACGCACCCTTCCTTCATATACAAATCTTGCCTCTCGTCTTGTTATTTTGATGTAGGCTTATATGCCCCATTTTCAGGGAATTGGACTAGAACATAGATCTCTTACAATCTACTGTGAATCTGAGGTTTATATCAAGAGAGCCTACGCCTATTGTTCTAGGGTAGGTGGTCACGTGGTTTCCATTTTGGTATTTCACCTTTTTGAGTTATTGTTGTCATTTCGTGGATTTTCTTTCACTAGACCCTGTATTTATAATGAATTCTTCATATCTAAATGTATCGTGTGGTATAAGAGTGATAAATCCATCCTTTTTAGGGTGTTTGGATTTGGTATGGACAGGGAGTGGTCAACCATAGGTGTTATGCCTTGAGAATTGGCCCTTTTCACCTTTGAACCTTAATGAAATGTCTTGAAAGGGAATTTTCCATGTCAGGAAAATGAGATGACTTGGTTAGAGGTTGGCTAGGATTAGAGAGCCCGAACCCCTTTAATTAATTGAAATGTATATATACCATGATTTTCATATGTGATATTATAAGATGGATATGCCATTATTTTCTTATGTGATATTATAAGATGGATATGCCTTTCATTGTTAATGTGATATGATATAAGATGGGTTGACTCATATAATGTGATGTGAATGGTTATCCTTTGATGTGTTAACTTTCTTGTGATAACCCATGTGTGGGTGGGAGGCATTCTTACCCTGTTCCAGATGAATCTCCGTGTGCTGGGTGGGAGGAATTCTTACCCCGTTCCAGATAATTCTTAGTGCTTGAGGATGAGAGGAATTTATACATCGTTCCCATATAACCTTTTCACATGGGAGGCATTTCTACCCCATGCTGACTAAATTGATTGATAACGAGAGTCATTAATACCTTGTGCCCATATATGCTTTATAGGTGGGAGGCATTTCTACCCCACGCCAGTTACAGTGCTTGTGGACGAGAGGCATTCATACCTCAAGCCAGAGATGATTATTACAGATGTGATAAGTATGGACGAGCGACATGTTTTCCTCATGCTAGTGATAACCTATATATATGTACTTATACCTCTATTGATCGTTTAGTTTACCAGCAATGATCTGAAGCAGGTATACCCACCAGGTGTCCTTCCAGAACCTGAGCAAGAGGGTTGTTTATTTACTTTGTTGTACTTGATGTCTATTAATCACTTTGTTTGAAAAGACCTCATTGTATTTCATGTAGACATCTTTGGTGGTGTCCTAATGAGACTTGTCTCACACCCTACTCGGGCGGCCTCTTGGGCACCCGTGTAGACATCACTACTACATGTACAAGTAGGGGCAAAGACCCAGCTTCATGTTGTTTATACATGTATGTTCTAGCTGCAGATCTAGATAAAAGGATCAAGCTTGGATAGATATTATCATGGACTACTTTTCTTTCTTTTTGTATTAATTTATAGCATGCTTTCCATATACATCTATTATATCAGTATGCCATGCATTCATTTTGTATCAGACACTACCTGTGTGGATTTTGTATATCTATCAGTTTTTTTCCATACTTCTGTTGTTTGGTTGTATGTTTCCCCTTTTGTCTTGTTTATCCTTCGGTTGTGCTTCTGCTATTTCTATTACTTTTCTACTATTCCGTTGTGTACTCTGGAATGGGGGTACAATCTCACCACTGACTTACCATTACGCCGCCACTACTAGTCGGTAGCCCCTGGCCTATGGGGAGAAGAACCAGGGGTCATGTGGCCAACTATGCTCGGGGCTTGGGTTGAGGTGTAGCCAGGTCTGGGACGTCACAAAGTGGTATCAAAGGATTCTTTCTATCTTGCATCACTTTTTGGCGATGATAGACTTGGAGACTGGGAATGCTTTGGGACTTAGCCATGAGCCGTTCCTGGGAGTCGCAAACCCATGTACAAGGAATGTGCCATGATTCCTATCTTTTGTTGTTGTTGATTCTGGTATTTACTATTGATACCATTTCACCATTGGGTGCTTCACATGTTTTGTGATTTTATTGAGATTTTCAAAGTTGGAATTTTTATTTCATGGTTGGACCCGATGAAATGAAAGTTATGCAAGAGAACATGCATCACAATAGTAACAATATGATTAGGCCATGCATATTGCCATACCACGTTTAAATTTTCAGTGAGCATTGTCTGTTGTTTATTTCCACAACTTGTTAATATGTGTGCCTTTGTGTTTTCCATTCATGCTTGTTGTGGATTGAGGAATGATGTGGTTTTAGTGGGTGTCACTCTATGGTTCATAAGGTGTATGGGCCCTTATGGATCAGAAAATGAAATTCCAACTGAACTAATCTTTTGCTTTAAAGGAAATTCAAATACATGAATAGAAAAAGTAAATAAGACCTGACATCCAAGTGTGTGTCATCTTTCCGTTCATGAGGTGTATGGGCCCTTATGGGCGAGGAAATGCCATATCACCAATCTGAGTTAAATTGAAAAAGGTGCAGGCCATACCATGAAATACTACGGGTGTGATAGGTGATCTTAGGGGTAGTAAGTCTTAGTACCTATCCTAGATTCTAGAGTTCAGCCTTTAATTTTGTTGGTTATTTCTTTTGAGATGTTAGTTTGGAATTGTAGCATTATGCTTCAGAGACGTCCTCAAGTAGCGTGTGCGGAAGGCAGCAACGATCACATTCCTGAGTTGATGGGCCCTGAGCTGACCGTTGATATTCCTGTTTAGCCACCTGTGGCTCCTTTTTCTATTCCTGATATGGGCGCTGATGCCCAGTTTCGTGAAAGATTCTTGTGTATGATTCAAAGTGTTCAAGGTGAAGTGTGACCTGCATTGAGAATGGAAGAGTTGACCCGCGATTTTCAGTAGCAGCATCCTCCTACATTTATGGGAGATGGAAGACCACTTACTGTGGAGTCCTGGTTGGAAGCTATCCAGACCATATTTGATCACCTTGAGACGCATCCAGAGCGTAGGTTCAATCTCGCAACTTATATGCTATGTGGTTCAGCCTGAAGGTGGTGGTATGTCATCACCTAGTCGGGATAGTAGAGAGATATGATCTGGACTGATTTCCAGACCGTCTTCTATGATTGTTTCTTTCCCCATACTTTGAGGGCTGACAGAGCTAGGGAGTTTATGAATCTGCAAAAAAGGACCATGACAGTCATGGAATATTCGTCCTGTTTCACTGAGTTACAGTGTTTTTCTCTTACACTAGTTTTTGATGATCTCACGGCCGCTAGGTGTTTTGAGGATGGGATGTGTTACGCCATCTGGTCGCAGGTTAACGTGTTCAAGTTGACGAACATTTCAGAGATCGTCAATCATGCTATGATCATAGAGTGGAACTTGAGAGAAGCGGACAGTGTGAACCAGGGTGATTCGACACTGAATGGTTATAGCAGATCTACTTCTGGGAAGAAGTGGCATTTTGAGGAATCTTGCGGTGTTGATGGTGGTCAGAAACTTTTCTCAGGTGGTACTCCTATCTATCACCAATGTGGGGTGCCAGGACATATGAAGAGTTTGTGCATGCGAAACCCAGTGGAGTGTAGAGGTTGTGGTAGGTTGGGTCATCTCCACCACTTTTGTAGGACTATTACATCAGGGTCCAGTGAGTAGGGATCTTTACCTACTCTACGATCTAACACTAGATCGACAGAATCACGTCAGTCTGGTGACTGGAATTCCATCCGTCGATCAGGCCGTGCCGGAAATCGAGGAAGAGGTAATCAGGCGTATGACTCTCAGCACCAGTAGGGCGGGTCTTCTCAAGATATCCAGGCTGTGACTCAGGGCCATGGTGCCGGCCAGTTGTATGCAGTCGAGCCTACGCCACATGAGCAATGTGCCGGACCATCTACTGTACGAGGTACAATTATAGTCGCCTCTACATTAGTATCTGCATTGTTTGACATAAGAACTTCTCAGTATTTTATATCAGAGGCGATTATCATATGTTTGGGCCTCGACGTTGAGTCATATCATGGTATGATCATGTTAGACACCCTATTGGGTATCCGTTCAGAGGGTGTTTGTCATTTTCAGAATTGTACCCTCGAGGTGGGTGGTTAACTTTTTCATGTGGAACCTGTATATTCTGGATATGACAAGTTTTGATGTAATAACCCGGATGGACTAGTTAGTTCCCTATAGAGCTCGGAATAACTGCTATCATTAGAGGTTGGTGTTTACGTCACCAGAGGGCAACACTTACATGCATAAAGGAGAATGGGATCTTAGTGCGACACAAGAAGGGCCAGAACACTAGAGTTTAGGTGGTGTCAAGACACATGTTTCTAGTCTTTATCTTGATGACCAAGGGTTACAACCCTATGTTTATCCTCCGGTTGTGGATCAATTCAGTGATGTATTTCTTGATGATTTCTCTGGTCTACCTCTAGTTCGAGAGGTGGAGTTTACTATTGAGCTTATACCAGGGGCAACACCAGTGGACATTCCTCTTTATAGGATGGCACCTATGGAACTACTGGAGCTTAAGAGTCTGCTGGAGGACCTAGAAGCCAAAGGCTTTATATGTCTCTGTACTTCTCCTTGGGGATTACCAGGTATTTTTTCCAGGAAGGCATATGGTACTCTTCGTCTTTGTGTGGATTATCGTAAGTTGAATCATCTGACTATTAGGAATTAGTACCCTTTACCTTGATTGATGACCTCTTCGATAAGCTCCGAGGAGAGAAGGTTTTTTCAAATATATATTTGAGGTTGAGTTATCACCAGATGCGTGTTAGGACATCAGACATACCTCTCACGGCGTTCAGGGGAAGGTATGGTCTCTATGAGTACCTAGTCATACCTTTATTGCTTACGAATACACCTGCAGTGTTTATGGCTCTTATGAATCAGATCATTCACCCTTACCTTGATTATTTTGTACTTGTATTTGTGGGTGATATCTTAGTCTATTCATGCTCAAGACATGACCGTGAAACCCATCTTGAGACCGTGCTGAATACACTATGAGAGCATCAACTTTATTCTAATCTCAGTGAATGCCACTTTTGGATAAATAAGGTTCACTTCCTGGGTCACATTATTTCTGAGTATGGAGTTCAGTTGACCCTGAGAAGGTGAGTGCTGTAATTTCATCGGAGCAGCACAAAAACATCTTTGATATAAGGAGTTTCTTGGGGATTGCTGGATATTATAGTCGTTTTATTCATGACATTTTAGGCCTAGAAGCACGGCTTATATCTTGGACCAACAATGGGGTGAGATTCGATTAATCAGGACCTTGTGAAGTGGCTTTTTAGTAACTAAAGGGTGGGATAACTTCAGCACCGATACTGATCATGCCGGAGCCAAGAAAATCTTATAAGGTCTTTTGTGACGCGTCAAGTATTGTTCTTGGAGCTGTCTTGATGCAGGACGAGCGAGTCGTTGTGTATTATTCTTGTCAGTTAAAGCCTGATGAACGAAATTATCCGACGCATGACCTCGAGATCGCAACGGTGGTACATGCCTGACACTATTGGAGACACTATTTGTTGGGAGAGCATTTTGGGCTATTTACTGACCACAAAAGCCTCATATATATATTCACTTAGCGGGATCTAAATCTCAGGCAACGTCGGTGGGTCAAGAACATCCAATCCTTTGATTTTGAACTAGACTACACTCCTGGGAAAAGAATGTCAGTAGCCGGTGCGCTGATTCAAAAAACATAGTCACAAGTGATTCGGGAATCTAATGAGGAGTGGAAGCTGATGGGCCTATTTTCAGATATGCACGTTGAGGTTCGGGAAGGTCAAGGTAACGTTGTTCTCTCAGCCTTAGCGGTGACGTCTACTATTTTAGAACGGGTCAGGGTGAGACAGTTATCAGATCTGGAAGGCCTTTTTCTACGAGTAAGTGTCGCTGATGATGCCTCTACATATTGGACCGTGGATGAAGGTGTTACTTTTTTGTTCCATGGGCGTGTATGGGTCCCATCAAACATCAGAGAGGAGATGATGAGGGTTTCCACGCCTCAGCATGGACAATTAACACTAGCATCACCAAAATGTATCATGATTTGCGACGATAGTACAGGTGGCCTAGCATGAAAAGGGAGATAGACGGTTTCATCACGTGTTGTTCCACCTGTCAGTAGGTGAAGGCGGAACAACAGCCTCTGACAGGGTTTTTGCAGCTGTTGTCCATTCTGTAGTAGAAATGGGACGATGTTTCTAAGGACTTTGTAACTGGTTTACCCAGGTCACCTCGTGGCAATGATTCAGTATGGGTTATCATAGACCATCTAAAGAAGGTCGCACATTTCTTACCTATGCGGGAGACCTTCACGATTGACGACTTGGGAAGACTATATGTCAAGGAAATAGTGCACCTTCATGGGGAACCTCGTTCTATTGTCTCGGACAGAGAACCTTGTTTTACATCTCGGTTCTGGCAGGGTTTAAAGAAGGTCTTGGGTACGCAGGTAATTTTGAGCATGGCCTATCACCCACAGACTGACGGACAGACCATGCAGACTATACAAGTACTAGAGTATAAGTTACGTGCATGTGTTCTCGATTTTGGAGGTTCATGGGAGAAACACATTCCCCTTGTCGAGTTCAGTTATAACAATAGCTTCCAGGATACCATTGATATGGATCCCTATGAAGCCTTATATGGTAGGCCTTGTCGCTCGCCTTTGTGTTGGCCTAAATTAGGGGTGGAAACTTTTCGAGGACCACATCTTGTGCAGGATTCTACGGAGTAGATACATTTTATTAGGAAGCATATGCAGATAGATCAGTCTACATAGCAGTCCTATGCTAACAAGAACCGGTGACCTCTTGAGTTCGAGGTTGGGAACCGGGTTTTCCGGAAGGTCTCACCCATGTTGGGGCAAAGACGTATATGGAAGCAGGTTAAGCAATCACTGAGGTTCGTAGGACCCTATGAGGAGGTGAAGCAGATTAGATCAGTTTCTTACCAACTTTTACTTTCACAGAGATACCAGGCCATGCACAATGTTTTTCATGTATCTTAGCTATGCCAGTACTTTTTAGATCCGACTCTTGTTTTTCATCCGGATGAGGTTGAACTGGATACGAATGATTCCTTCGAGGAGTATCTGATGGGAATCGTTGACCGGAGTATGAATACACTCGGTGGCAGGTCTGTTCCTTTTGTACGGGTGCTCTAGCAGCACGGTCAGGTACAGGACGTGACCTGGGAGCTAGAGGCTGATATACATTCTCAATGGCCGGAGCTTTTCCTTGTTGACACCTCAGTACCATCGAAAGGCCAACTCGGGGATGAGTTGCTTCAAGAAGGGGAGGTTGTAACGACCCGACTATTTTGAAAATGTACAGATCACAAGTTTTCATTCAATTCTATCTTTTAAGCTTGTTTCATGTTTTTAATGTCGTCTTGAAGGTCCGGATAGTGTTCGGGGTTTTTTGGAGTCCGGGAGTTTATGAAATGGACATGCAGACAGGGGCATATTTCCTACGCACAGCATTCACATGGGTTGGGTAAACTGTGCGGCATTTGGTCTGGAGGCAGGGAGGTGTGCACGGTTTGCGTACGGTTAGGGTAAAACATGAACCTAAGCTGTGCGAACCTTTATCTTAAGTCAGTGAGATGCGCACGATTTGCGCACTTATTGGTAAACTGTAATCCTAAACCGTGCGACCCAGATCTGGGAAAATTTACCTTTTTACCTTAATTAATTTATATGGCTTATAATCCTTTCCTTCTTCCTCTAGTGGACATAACCATAGGATAACTCCTCTATGAGTTCCAAAACCCTCTCCTCTCTCTCTATTCATTTCTGTTTCTTCGTCCGGTGTCATAATCTTGATCCGTCAGAATCATTGGAAGGGACAACGTAAGGCTAACCTCACACACCCTTCCATCATTAGCAAATCTTGCCTCCCGTCTTGTTATTTTGATGCAGGCTCATATGCCCTATTTTTAGGTCATTGGACTGTAACTTAGATATCTTCCTATATACTATGAATCTGATGATGATATCAAGAGAGTCTATGCCTACATCTCTAAGGTAGGTGGACACATGGTTTCCATTTTGGATTTTCACCTTTTTGAGTTTTTGTTGTCGTGTCGTGGTTTGTATTTCACCAAAACCTCGTATTTATAATGGCTAGTTCATATCTAAATGACACGTGTTGTATAAGAGTGATAAATCCAACATTGTTAGGGTGTTTGGATTTGGTATGGACCGAGAGTGGTCATCCATAGGTGTTATGCATTGAGAATTGTCCCTTTTCACATTTAGACCACAATGAAATGTCTTGAAAGGGAATTTTCCATGTTAGGAAATTAGATGACTTGGTTAGAGGTTTTCTAGGATGAGAGATAATGAACACCTTTAATGAATTTAATTGTATGTATTCCATGCTTGGTTTATGTGATATTATAAGATGGATATTCCATGCATTGATTATGTGATATTATAAGATGGATATGCCTTGCATTGCTAATGTGATATGATATAAGATAGTTTGCCTTATATAATGTGACGTGAATGGTTATCCTTTGCTGTGTTGACATGCTTATGATAACCCGTGTGTGGGCGGGAGGAATTCTCACCCTGTGCCGGATGAATCTCTGTGTGTCGGGCGGGAGGCATTCTTACCCCATGCCACATAAATCTCAGTGCCTAAGGATGATAAGAATTTATACCTTGTGCCAATATAACCTTTTCAGTTGGGAGGCATTTCTACCCCACTCCAGCTATAGTTATTGAGGACCAGAGGCATTTATACCCCGTGCCCATATATCCTTTATGGGTGGGAGGCATTTGTACCCCACACTAGTTACAGTGCTTGTGGACGAGAGGCATTCATACCTCGGGCCAAATATGATTATTACATATGTGAGAGGTATGGACTTGAGGCATTTTTACCTCATGCCAGTGATAACCTATATCTATGTACCTATACCTCTGGTGATCGTTCAGTTTACTAGCCATGAGCTGAAGTAGGTAGACCCACCAGGTGTCCTTCTGGAACCAGAGCAAGAGGTTTGTTTATTTATTTTGTTTTAATTACTTGCAGTATATTACTCACTTTTCTTGGTAACACTTATTTGGATTACACGTAGACATCGTTTGTGGTTCCCTACTGAGACTTGTCTCACACCCTACCCGGGAGGCCTCTTGGGAACCCGTGTAGACTTCACTACTGCAGGTACTAGTAGGGGAAAAGGCCCATCTTCAGGTTGTTGATACATGTATGTTCTAGCTAGAGATCCATAGTAGAGAATCAAGCTTGGCTAGAGATTCTCATGGACTACTTTGGATTCTATTTTCATTAATTTATTTCATGATTTCCATCTACTTCCATTGTATCAGCATGCCATTCATTGTTTTTGTATAAGATAATGCATGTGTGGCTTTTGTATATCTATCATAATTTTCATTACATCTGATGTTTAGTTGTATGTTTCTCCTTTTTTATCATGTTTATCCTTTGGTTGTGATTCCTCTATTTCTTTTACTTTGATACTATTCCGATGTGTACTATGACATGGGGGTATAGTCTCCCCACTAACTTACCATTACACCCCCGTTGCTAGTCGGTTTCCCCTAGCCTATGGGGAGACGATCTAGGGGTCATGTGGCCAACCGGGCTCAGGGATCAGGTTGATGGTCATCCGGGTCCGGGACTTCACACGGTGAACATCAAGAGGCTCTAAGAGGCCAAAGATGTGGTTGAACAGTTGCAGGCCCATGAAGATGAGAAATCACCTTCTCTTGATGTGAAATTATATCTCTTCTCGCGACTGAATGCCCAGCTGGAGGAGGTCAAAGAGGGCATGAAGTGAGCCTCTGAATAGATGACAGTTATCCGGACCGGTGTAGAGCGGGCTCTAGTCGTGGATAGCTAACTTCTCCCCATCACTGTAGAGGAGGAGTAAGAGTTAAACAGGCGGTGGAAAATCCTAAACGCCACAAGCCAGAGGGTGGCGGAGTTGTAACGTTCCATTGATGTGTTCAATCTGTCCATGGATGGAATAGACCCTCTGGTACTGTAATGATTACAAACCATGAAAATTACTTTCATGATTTGATTGTTGGATTCCATAGAATGCATGATTTTCGATGTTTTTATTTGTTTATTTCGTTCTTATGACATTCATGAAGTGTCCCGTGATCATTCCATAAACTCATGTGGGACATGCCTGATGTAGGAAAAAAGGGATGACAACCTTATCACCCCAATTCAAATGTAGGAGTGCAAGCCATGCTTCAGACATCTAGGGTTTGAACAACCGGCCCATATTTCTGAGAGGAAATGTGAGAGACCTGACTGCAGAATGAAGCTTTTTGAATAGCCGAACTACCGTTTTCCCAGTCTGGTTTTGTGCAAGAATGGGATAATGACAAGGGCACTAGAATCAATTCGGACAGATGGGAATGGAAGGTGTAAATCACGATACCTCGGATTCGGAACACTGTTGGGGTGGCGTGAAAATAAAGAAATTTTTTTTACCACATTTGAAAAATATTATCCTTACTGTGTCAGCTTGGAATGTGGATACTGAGGGCCTACCACTGACCATGTTCGAAACATGGTGCCTGACTCAAAATGTCATCCATTAGCCTTCCAGAACATTGTCCTGGGATAATATACAGGCCATAGTCCGAGCATCCATTCTGTTAGGGGATTCCCTTAGATGTGAAATATGATGAGGGTCCGAATAAGGGGACCACATAGCATGGAATGTGGAGTGATGATTGTTCGAACAGAATCCAAAACACTTGAAATTATGCCGCCGCGGTAGAAGTGCATTAGAGAGGTGCCCCAGTCTGATCATGGATCATTTCTTCTTTTAGGTAGGACCTCTAGGGTGAGGGATCTGTCGCTTCCCAATATCATTGTGGGGCATCCTGAACTTTTTCAGGGTGCAGCTCTAGTTACATGGATCCCCACAAGGGGTCAGGAAAATGGTTCGGGAATGAGGAGGAATAGGTTTTACGATTCCTAGGGCTGGACCCTATTCAAAATATCTGGGTTTCTCTATGTTTCCCATGAGGATGGGAATCAAGCCATACAAATTTCTTGGAGGTTTCATTCATATTAATGTCTCGCAATAAGGACGTAGAGTGGTCATATTCTGTGGTCACAGAGCTCGAACCATGGATTATAGGAAATGTGGGAGACACATGGTGGTTCAATTATAAAACCCGATGTGAATGGGAACATGGGGTTCTGACCACCACATGTTCACTACAAAGGTTTGAGGTCTAGGGACCGAAAATGAGAGTTATGTTGGGCCCAAGGAAAAGTGCATGGTGGTGTAATTAGGATGGGGTCATGATATACATAGTTCTGGAGGTGGCATGGTAAGTTACTAGTTCCAGGGATAAAAGGGGTGTGTGGGTGTGTCCCTCGAACCAAAAGAAGCAGTATTTGATAAATATTGTTTTTCAAGGTGAATTGTTTTTTTTGTGAAGTGACATACCTAGGATATCATGTCCCAGCATCGCCACAAGAATCAAGACATATGCAGGTGTTCAAAAATGGTATGGCATGTGACCAATACCAAACATGGTGTCCCCTTGACTTAGGACATAATGATGTACTGCCATTTTTCGTCGTGCTTCCAGGACGATAATGTCAAAGTTTAGGGTCATGTGATAGGACCAGGTGTTCATTTTAATGTCATGTGGCAAAGACTTAACACCGTATGTGAGTCTGTGAAAGAAACATTAATTCAAGGTTCCAAAATAGTGGTAATAGGGTAAGGGCCAGGAGATACTAGCTCCCAATTGAGCTAAACCTGAAAAAAAATGACCGGGTGTTCCTACGTATCCCATGATGATGGGAATCAAGCTATATGTAGTTATCACAAAAGGTGTAATATGATAAGACCATAGTTTAATGTCATAGAACTCGAACCAGGAAAAATCATGATTATCCCATGTAAAGTCAGACCTTAACCCAATCCCTAAACATACTTTAGTTGAACTAGTTATAGGAAAGAAGGGTGGATAAATATTCTCAACATGTGAAATACCTTCAAAAAAGGGGGAACAGGTGAAGCCCTGAATGATTGCCTTATTGCGGATTTTTTTCTCTCCAAATGTGAAAATGCGCATTAAGGGATAGTACAAAAAGTTTTGAACATCTACTTAGACATGATGAGGTGGAGATGGATGTGAATCATGTAACCAACATTTTGGGCTTAATACGGTTGGCGTGACGATCGAGGATGACTTTTGACCGTGTTCAAAACACAACATCCATATCATGTTATCCTGAAATGGGGACAATCAAATGAGTGTCGACCGCTGACCATATTCAATATGCGGGATTTGTATCGATTTGTTGTCTGCTACCCTTGAGTATGTTTTCCCATAATGGTAGGAGATCCCATAGGCCTGTCATCCATGACACTTGGGGGTCCCTTTGGGTGTGAAAGGTGATGGAAGCCCTAATTAAGGGGAACACAAATCCTGAGAAATGGTTGAAAGCATGTCTGAGTAGAGTCCGAAATTCCATATACTAAACCAGAGCACCCTTAGGCACATTTCTGAATCACAGAAGAGGGTCAGAGTGGGTTCTCAACATGAGAGGAACCGATTCGAATGGATGAGTAAAGAATATAGGTATAGAGAACTCCTAGAAGGAAGAGTTACATGGCATGGTCATTACAATTCTGATTTGAATGAGGAAATAATCCCATACCACACCATATACTCCCCTCCCAGGAAAGGGTAGTCCACGGGGACAAGGTGAAAAGGATATTTCTGAGAGATGGGGATGGACCCAAAGTCTAGTTATTCATTCGGTCTTATGTATCCCATGAGGATGGGAATCAAGCCACACATAGTTCTTGATGGACAATAGGGGTAAGATACCCTAAAGAGGGGTGTGTATTGCATGGAGAATAACTCGAAGTGAATGAGAACATAATCCCATACCACACCATACAACCATAAATAGAAACATGGGTCGGGGCCCAAAAAGGCCAAGGGGCCTGAGGCTGGGCATTGGTCGGAAATGCCCGACCAGTTTGCAGTTTATCATCTTGCAGCATGGAAGAAGAGAGGAGTAAGATACCCCAAACAAGGTAGGTGTACATCATAGTGAATAAACTTATGTGAATGGGACATAATCCCATTCCACACCATACACTCTAAGTAAGAACATGGGACGGGGCCTGAGAAGGCCGAGGAGCCTGAGGCTAGGCCTTGGTCAGAAAAGCTGGACCAATTTACAGTTTATCATCTTTCAGTTAGTATGAAGAAAGGATAAGGTATCTCATCTGGGGATGTGTACGACATTGCATGTATCCCTGCGTGAATGATGACATAGTCCCATACCACAGCGTACAACCCTAAATGGGATCTTGGGGTGAGGGATCGAAGAGGCCAAGGGTCCTAGGCTGGGCCTCGGATGGGAAGGTCATATGTCCCATTGTTCTCTTACCACCTCATCACAGCTCCTAAGACCACGTGAGCAGTGCTCGGTGTGGGAAACTCGGAGCCGGTGTTGGATCTCCCCATCATATGGGGTCTAATCACTGGCATTGACCGATGGGAGTTCATCGCTTGAAGATACAACGGGGCATAATGTACCACTACAGTCATTGTATGGGACTTCTTGGGATGGTTCTAATGACACATGCTATCTGTTGACCCAGTTCAAAACACAACATCTCCATAGTGACCAAAAAATGGGAACAACAAATGAGCATCGTCCTTAGACCATATTCACAACACGAGATTTGTATCGGCCTGTTGATCAACATAATCGAGGGAGTTGGACCGAAGAAGTAGGAGAGCCCTTAGGCCTAGCATCCATGCCATTCGGGAGCCCCTCTGGACAGGAAAGATGATGGAGTCCCAATCAAAGGAGTGGGTGAAGCCTAGCAATACCCATACATTTTAAGGTCAAGACGGGCGGTGAAAGAGGCAGACACATATGGTGGAACTGAGATGATATCTATGTATATTGGGGCAAAAGCCTACACCTCACCTTATATCTTGTATGGAGGGGAAGATTCTGGTATTTGTTCTGGGACAACAGACAAAATTTCTAGGTGTTCCTATATATCCCTATAGGAGGGGAATTAAGCAATACTCAGTTCTTGAAGTCCATGCAGTTTAACATCATGCAGTGAAGACATGGGAGGATAGATGAACGAGGAGTGGGCACATAGTGCGACCATTATAATCCTGGTATGACTGGGGCTAAGGAATCCAACACCATATCATGTATGGATCCTTTGAGAGAACAATACTCAGAGGGATAGTCAATGAGAAGAGTTCGGGGGCTGGGATCATGATGAGGCGTCTGAGCATTCCTATGTATCCCTTGAGGATGGGAATGAAGCCATACGTAGATCTAGAGATGCAATTTAATGTCATGAGGGATGATATGTAGTTTAAAGTCATGTAGTAATGGATAGTTTAAGGTCATGATGGACCAGAATACAGTTTAGGGTCATGCAAGACCATCTAGTTTAAGGTCCTGCAGGACCGATGTGTAGTTTAGGGTCATGCAGGACCATCCGGTTTAAGGTCATGTAGGACCAGCGAGCAGTTTAGGGTCATGAGAGACCATAAAGATTAAGGTCTTTCAGAACCAACATGAAATTTAGTGTCATGTGGGACCATCCAATTTAAGGTCATCCAGGACCACCGTGTAGTTTAGGGTCATGTAGGACTATCTAGTATAAGTTCATGAAGGACAATCTTACAATTTAGGGTCATGAAGGACCATCCAGTTTAAGGTCTTCCAGGACCATCGTGTAGTTCAGGGTCAAGTGGGACCATCAAATTTAAGGATGTGCAGGACAAGTTTGTAGTTTAGGGTCATGCGGGACCATCTAGTTTAAATTTGTGTAGGACCAGCAAGCAGTTTAGGGTCATGAGGGACCATCCAGTTTAAGTTCATGCAGGACCCGCAAGTAGTTTAGGGTCATGCAGGACCATCTAATTGAAGGTTGTGTAAGACCAGCATGCTATTTAGGGTCATGAGGCACCATCCATTTTATGGTCGTGCAGAACTGGCATGCAGTTTAGGGTCATACGGGACCATCAAGTTTAAGTTCGTGCCAGACTAGTGTGCAGTTTTAGGGTCATTCTGATCCATCCAATTTAAGGTCTTTCAAGACCCGCGTGCAAATTAGGGTCATGCGCGACCATCAAAGTTAAGGTCGTGGAGGACCAGCGTGCATTTTAGGGTCATGTGGGACCATCCAGTTTAAGGTCGTGTAGGACCAGCGTGCAGTTTAATGTCATGTGGGACCATCCAGTTTAAGGTTGTGTAGGACCATCATGTAGCTTAGGGTCATGCGGGACCATCCACTTTAAGGTCATGCAGAACCATCTATGGCTCAGGCCAAGTACTGATTAAGGAACTTGGCATTGGTGGCAGGAGTTATACGCTCACCATCCATGGTCATCAGGAAGTGTGCTTCATTGGGTTAAACCCTTTGAATTATATAAGGTCTTTCCCATTTGGGCTCCAACATTGTTGGTTTCCTACCAGGGATCACTTCCACCCTTAGGGCCAATACCAAGCCCCCTTATAGGAAAGAGAAGAGGTGAACCTTTTTTTTGAAGGCCCTAACTATCTTATTTTGTTGCCTTTCTAGATTGTTCATGGAATTAAGCCTATTCTCTTCAAGGGCTTCCAATTCTGCCAGTCCAATTTCGGCTACCTTATCTAGAGCCTGCTTGTCATATACCGTTCTTCTTAACAAAGGTAGGGATCTCGATGGGAAGGACGACCTCAGCTCCGTACCCCAAGGAATATGAGGTCACCGGGGTGGAATTATGTGTCATCATCCGATAAGCCCAGTGGGCGTTATGGAGATTTTCCGACCAAATTATCTTGTTCTAACCAACCATTTTTTTCAAAATTTTATAGAGGGATTTTTTGAACACCTCGATATTCCCATTTGACTGTGCGTGATAGCAGTAGGTATGATTCAAACAGATGTGGTACTTGGCGTACAATTTCATCTGCTCAGCTTCTCGTAAGTTGGTTCTGTTATCAGTGAGGACAACATGAGGGAATCCAAATCGGTGGATGGTGTTGGATATCATGAAGTCAACGATAGAATGAACCTTGACCACCTTGAGTAGAAATACATCTACCCACTTAGAAAAGAAATATTTGGCGGTTAGGATGAACATGCACTGGCATGTTTTCAGCAGTGGGTATGGTCCGACGGCATCGAGTCCCCACACTGCAAACGGCCAAGAGTACATGGTGGAGTGGAGAGGTTTTGGTGGCCAATTTATGATGTTATCATGAATATGTCATGCATGAAATTACTTGGAGAACTCGATACAATCATGGATCATGGAGGGCTAGAAGTACCCCAGTCTCCGGATCTGATGGGACAGCTTCGGCCCAGCCTGGTGAGCCCCACAGAAACCGGCATGAACCTCATTCATAACCTGAGAAATCTCAACTCCATGGATGTAACATAGGATTAAACCATCACACCCACACCTTTAGAGGATCTTCTCATGATTAGGACCACTCTAGAGGGTAAACTGTAGCGCACGACATCAGATTCACTCGTTCTTGGCATGATTAGCTGGGAGGGAACCATTTTAGAGATACTCAACAAAAGGGGCTCTCCTATCGGGAGTCACTTCAAATAATGCATCTGAGGAACCTGGGGGTCCTGACGTGTAGGCTCCAGTGATAAGATGTCTTACCCTCAGGCCGTCGTAATTGTCTCGCATGACGGAGGAAATGACTCTCTGGTGTGCCACGTGTATAATCAGATTATCCTACTTAGGTTCTGTAAGTGATGAAGTCGGGCCGTCCAAGGGATCAGATCACTGTTCTGAGATCGAGGGACATGAGTAACATCCAGTCGAGATCGAAACTGGGGCATTAGCTGGAGGGTGTGCTCTAAAAATGGTATGAGCCCTAACTTTTTTACGAAGTAGTCACTGTTGACTTGTTTGATGACTAGTTCAGAATCCCCTTTCACATGTAGATGTGGTAAATCAATCTCTAGGGCCAGCTCGAGATAGTGATAATAGCCTGATACTCTGCCTCATTGTAGGGGCATTCCTCTGACAACAAGAATTAATCGGACATAATGTCTTGCGACAATGTAAAAATGGCAATACCCTAATTTACTCTTTTGAGTCTAGTGTCATTGAGACTCCTTCCGGTGGGGCTCAGGGAGGCACCATCAATATGCATCTGCCAACATGGGAGAGCATGATCTACTGAGAGGATTACCTCCTCGGGAATGTCAATATCCAGGGACTGGTCAGCAGGGGTTGGATGGGTATCTCGAAAATCTGTCAATGCTTGTCCCTTGATAGCATTATGAAGCACGAACCAGATGTCAAACTACTATAGGATTACCGCCCACCGTGCTAGAGGCTGGTCAACATATGGTGGTTCAGGATGTACATCAGCGGGTCTACGTGAGACACTTGTTGTACCTCATGGGGCTGTAGGTAATGTCACAACTTATGTACTGTGAATACAAGCACAAGTTATCTCTTCTCAATGGGGGATTATCTGGTCTCTGTATAGAGGAGCATGTGTCTGAATTAATAGAGGATATTTTCTATCCCCTCATTGTTCTCATGGGCGAGAAGGGCACCGAGAGATCGTTCCAGGACAGCCATATATTGGATTAGCGGTTTTCCAGAGACGGGTGGCATCATGACCAAAGGCTAGAGCAGATACTGATTTATTCATTAGAACATGGTCTTTCACTCTTCTTCCCATTCGTAGGTAGAGCCTTTCATCATGAGCTAGGAAAAGGGATTACACATGCCCGAAATATTTGCAATGAATCGGCGTATATAGGCTATGTGCCCTTGGAAACCTCAATGCTCCCAAATATTGCTCGAGGGTGGCATCTGATTGATGGATTGGATCTTCTCTGGGTCGATCTCGATGTCTCGGTACCTAAAAAAAATCCATGAAACTTCCCAGAGGTGACCCCGAAGTCACATTTCAGTGGGTTCATCTTCAGATGGCGAGAACGAAGGAAGCCGAACATTTCCTCAATGTCTTTGAGATGGTCCTGGTGCTAAAATATTTGACCACCAGATCGTCTACATAACATTCCACCAGTGTCTTGAGGATTTTCTAGAATATGCAGTGCATGGACCGCTAATAGTTGGCACCTGCATTCTTCATGATGAAGGTCATAACCTGGTAAACGAAAGTACCTTGGGGCGCCCTGATGGAGGTGGAATCTTCATCATAGGGGGCCATCCGGATCTGATTATATCCTGAGTAACGATCAATTAATGAAAGGGCATGGAATCTATCAGTAGTGTCGATCAACAATTTTTTCACTGGGAGTGGAAAATCATCCTTCAGACAGTGACAGTTGTGATCCC
Source organism: Viscum album (assembly GCA_963277665.1). Lineage (NCBI taxonomy): Eukaryota > Viridiplantae > Streptophyta > Magnoliopsida > Santalales > Viscaceae > Viscum > Viscum album. Next base: position 875,753 of record CAUJRU010000203.1, read on the forward strand.
GGAAGTCGATGAAGACTCTGATCTATCTATTCTTCTTCCTGAATGGCATAATGTTGGCTAGCCACATGGAGTACTAGACCTCCTTGATGAATTTATCTCTGATGAGATTATTATCTTTGGCCTCAACCATGGCACAGTGAGAAGTTTGCATCTTCCTGGGAGGTTGCTTGAACCCGCGGTGAATTGTTGGGAGACCAAGGGGGTGGATGGCTACACGAGGATCAGGTCTTGGCATCACGTCATAACTCTAGGAAAATACATCTCGGTGCTTCTTCAGGAAATCTATGTACTGCTAATACTCTTCCAGGGACATGGTGTCACTGATAAATGTGGGTCTCAAATCCGCCTCACTACCAAGGTTCACCTGTAACAATTCATCGACCATGGTGGAGACTCCTTCTTCAAAGGTTGGGGGAGCATCCTCCAAATCCTCTTCATCAATTTTTGAGGGATCCACAACCGGATGAGCTTCCTCTAGGTTGGAAAATCCTGATGGGAGGCTACTAGCAGGCTGGACAACAATGGGTAGCATATAAGGGGATTCACGTACTGCTGAGACCATAACAATGAATCCAGTTGATGTGATCCCATCTGGTATACAGACTAAGGTTCCACACTTGATCATATCAAAGCAATAGTGATGCATCACCTGGAGCCGGTTAATTCCACCCCGGAGGAACAAACACATATGAGGTACAATCATTGCCATGTGGCGGACATCCCGATATCGTAAGGGGGTAGGAAGCTTCGAGAATACATAAGACTGGTTTGTGTAGGAGTACGAGGTGATTTTACACTGTCTCTTGGAATTCGGAATATTATTTCCTCTTGTATGAGAGAAAACAAAGAATTGCCCCATATCTGGGGTTTTGGCCTCAAATCGATGTATTGGGAAGACATAGGCATCGTCCAGACCTGGCTAGGGGTCAGTTGCCACCGTGACAGGCTCAACCTCACTGGCCTGAATCTGTTCATTCTTTCTCTTCTAATAGTTACCATCCAGATAACAGGCTTCACAAGAGGTGAAAGGATATGCATCACCATGGAGTATGCCGACTCTACCATTTAGGGAGTACTTAAGGAACTGGTGATACGATGAGGGGACCACCGTATGTAGGTGGAGGCTTGGTCTTCCCATAAATGCATTTTACGCGGTGTCCTAGGAGATAACCATAAACTCGGTACTAGAAACTAGGCCACCGAATAGGGTCTTCAAATGGATATTTCCGACTGGGGTCTGATCGGTCCTGTCATATCCTTGGATTCTTAAATCAGAGGGAGTCAGGTCAACGTAGGATAAACCCAACATCTGTTGTGTCTGCGTCGGGATAAGGTTAATATCGGAGCTGGTGTCAACAAGACAGCGGCGAACCTCCAAGCCGTTGAATTGGTTGGTGATGTATAGTTGGTGGATGTGCCCCTATATGGGAGAGCCTTCATATTATATTGATAATGAAATGACGGTCTACAATTCAACATTCTCAAACACATCAGCATGGAAAGGCACTGTAGCTGCTACCTCTGTCTCAAACTGGAGGAGGCTTTATAAAGCCTAAGCGAGAACATTTCATGTATCTAGTAACTGGAGAAAGGCTTAAAGGATATAAATCCTCGCTAGTATGCTAGCAAGGTGCTTGAGAGCATCATACTTCCATTCCAGGTGTGATCTTCTGCTTGCATTGGGCCACTCCATGAGTGGAGGCATGGAGGGCCCGGCCGGCTGGGCCGACGGCTGGCTGGTGCTGGGCATATCCCGCTGCTCACTAGTCGAATCAGAGAGTGTAGCTATCATATGAGGATAGAACAACTGAGATCATCCTAAAATAGGGATAGACTGGTCGCAGCATGGTTGAGGTATCTAATCCTGATCCAATAGAACAAATGGAGGTGGAGGAGGGCCAACCGACACCGGATGAAGAGGCCGCGCACACTGAGCTCTGCGCTGAGCCTGATGTCTGGTCTCAGTGGAATGCACGGCCAGGATGGAAGTGCCAACTGATGTTCCCCAATGACCCATACCGACATTGGTGTCGGCAGGGGATGTTAGGGAGATTCTCTGGGCACTCCCCATCGTCGGGAGTCATATAGGGGTTTACCAACTCAACGATATTAACCGAAGCGTACCCTTGACTATCACTTGAAGAGTCATCCACTACTAGTAAAATTCAGAGAGGAATTCCCATCTCAAAGGGAAATATTTCTCTGAGAGTGCGGGATGACAATGATATTGGTGGGGCGCGTTGCGTTCCCTTGCACCACCGATGCTTACTCTTTTGGGAAGAGGTTGGATGAGATAATGATGCAGAAGTTATGGTCCCAACTTCCGACGACACTGGTTGTTTTAAGTATTCTTGAATGATTCCATGGGTGCGAGCAAGAGTTTTACAAGCCATACAGTCATCATACTTCATGGAACCTTGGTTAGAAACTAGATGCCACTCGACTTCATCATCAGTACTACTGTCTGGCCTTACAAAGACACCTGCCACTTATGACAGGGCCGGGCCCAACCTGACTTTGTTGTTTTTGACCTGGTCGTGGATCCAATCATTAAATACATAGCACTGCTTGAGGGTGTTCACCAGAATCCATTGATAGGGGACGTAGTATGGGAGATCAGTGAGATTCACCTCTTCTGGCCTTCTGCACTCAGGAAAATGCACAATCCCTTGTTCCAAGGCACTTCTGAAATAGTCAGGAACCTCATTCTCATTGAACAAGTAGGTCCGGTTTCTTCTATCTGGGAAGGGGGCCCTTGGAGCCTGGACCTGGTGAGGAGCTAGAGGGGCTTATCGAAAAGGCGAACCCTGATTGTCCCACCTGGGCGGTGGAGGCGCATTCCGCGGACACACTTGTCGATTATGAGGCAAATGATGCTGAGCCGGATGTTGTACCTGGGGTGGAGGGCCTCTGTGAGGTTGTAGGGATGGTGCCACTTGTAGCAATTATAGTTGTCTGGGGGCCTCGGTTTGGGCCACCGCTATGGGCTCACCTCTGGAAGCCCTCCAGACTGGGGTTACAGGGGGCAACAGATTTTCCTAGATGGCTTGTTGCATGGATTCCATCAGGTGCTGGGCCTTATCAGAGAAGTCTCGGAATCCTACAGGGTAGTTCTGGGTGATCAAATAAAGGACCAGTTATGTCTTGACATTCTCTACACACATCGTCAATAGTTTGTCAGGAGTCAGTGGCATGTCAAGGGAGTATGTGATCCCCTTCCACCAGGTGATAATGACTGTTAATCTCTCATCATGCCTTTGTTTTCACTTGAATATGTCTGAAATTCTTTTTTTATGGGTGGTGGAACTGAACTTGTAGAGGAATTTCTTTCGAAGGTCCTCCTAGATGGTCACTGATCTGAGGGGGAGATGGTTGTACGGGACGAATGTCGGCCCCTCTAGTGTCTGAACAGAAAAGATGATCTTGGAAGCCTCCTACTGCACATGAGTCCCTAATAAGGGCCCACACCTTGAGTTGAAGTGGCCCAGGTGCTGTGGCGTGTCCCTCATCCCGTTAAATGGGGAGAAGGTGGGATTCTCGAAACCCGGATGTGCCGACATATCATCCACACATGCCGAGTATGACTTTCCATACGGTGGTATTGCCACCTATCGCGTTTCCAATGCATCAAGGCTGGAAATGAGTGCCTCCATAGCATCATATGGGTGTGGGTCCGTATCTTGATGGGGATCCCTAACCACGAGTGTGTTCCTAGGTTCTTTAACATAGTAGACAGGCACAATAGCTCGTAGAGAGGCTTGCGGCGCGACCCATGGGGATGCATGGGGATCCCTATCAAGGATCCTTGGATTGTCGCGTCGTTTAGGAGAGTTTGGAAAGACATACTGCACCCTATTATTGTGAGCTCCGGCTGTAGCGCTGTCCGCAGGAGCGGCATGATCATGGTTGCCTGGGGATAGCTCACCGAAGGATAGTTGTTCCTGCCCCTGCAACCCTGGCCTAGGATCACCGTAGTCGGGTTGTCGCTCTATAGAAAGTTCATCTAGGAGTTCGTCAACCAATGTTTTCTGCTTAGTAAGATGATGGCACAACGTGGCCTTCTCGGGGTCCTCCTTTGTCTTCTACACTGAAGTGGACAGGTTGGAGTGTTTGAAAGCTCCGATGTGCTCTTTGCCCATACCTGAATTCTAGCTGAGTACTAATGCCTTAGTGGGTGCATGGAGACCAAGTAGGTTCCTCTGCTGATGAGTAATCCTCCCTTATAGGGCCAACAGTGGTGGAACACCCATAAAGGGTAAGTCTCAATCGAGAAGCTCTAGATCGTCCTTCTTGTCCACTATGTCAGACATGTTGACCGTGACCCTTCCTGTGGGCATGTCCTCAATATCGCATAGCGAGTCGGGCATCTGCCAGATAGGATTGAAGAGAAGGGCATCATAATACCCCTAGCCATAGACATGCATGTGGGGGGGGGGGAATCCTCCTTGAAGATCATGTGGAGTACCTTGAAACTATGAATGCATTGATTCTAATGGTCCTCACAGCGACCTGGTGACTTGGGGCGCTCGGCCACAGGGAAGGAAACCAGATCAACCAGACCACACTTCTCGCTGATGTCTTCAAGGTGCACATGGATCCTAGGATAAGACAGTAACATTTGACGAAGATGGATGTGAGTCACCCAGAGGTTCTGGCAGAAACATTCAAACTCCCTTGGGGAGAGATATTATAGTGCGTGAAAGTTTAGTGCTTCCACGAGACAGAAATTCTCCGGGATGTAGTCCGCTACGGGAATGATCTATATGATCCTCAGCACGAATTCAGGGTCTGACCCTTGTTTTCCCCATTCGTCAACTAGTGGTGTCTGAGGAACTGGTAGGGGTACTGAGGAAAACTGCTGGGACAGAAGGTTGTCCAGTGAAGAGTACGGAGAACAGGCAGACTGGCCACCGAATCTCGAGCTGTCCTCTGAAGAGTGTAGCGACCTGGCGATTATGTTGCAATAAGATGGGATAACGGGAACAATTCCCAACACATGGGCTAGGGCTACTGGTGACATGCCGCAATGCTGCTCGCCTACCATTGGTCCCCAGAATAGTTCTTTATGATCTCTTGTCAAGGTAGAGAGCGCTTCCGGTGATGATGGAGGTGATTGCAAGACCGTAACCTGTGGGGTCTCCAGATTTTCATCCTTTTGGATATACCTGCGGAGGGAGGTGATAATCCTATGGACCACACATTCTAGGATTACTAGGCTGATTCTCCTTGTTTATGCCCCGACCCTTGACTCAGATGAGTGAGGGGAGGTTTCTTGAGATGAGTCATACTCCCCTTCATAGTCTAAGAAGCGGACCAGTTTGATCTTTGTCAGGACTATCTCATAATTCTTCTTATGGCTGCGACAACCTGCCTTCCTACCCCCGGGTGGTTCCTCGGGACAAGGTGGATTTTTGACACGGGGTCATTCGGCCGCACTGGTGCTGGGGCGGAGAGGGTTTTTACCTGAGAAAGATGGTGTGTGAGGAGTACCGAGAAAAATGTCGAAGGGTACATGGGGAGGACCTCCATGGATAGCGCTAGAGTGGGAAAAACCACCGCTAGAACTTGTAGGAGAATGGGGTGGACCTCTATACTTGGTTCTAGTGGAGCGATGCTGGTCTTCACCCCTCTGGTTTCCAGGGCAACGTAGACCTTCACTGGCCACTGAGAGGACGTAGGGAGGATCCCCACATTGGAGAGAGGCCAGACTGGCAACGTCCCTGCACTGGAGGATGGGAGTAGGAGGAATGACTCCATATCTAGTGTAATGGGCACAAGAGAGGCTTCCATGCTGAGTATCACTACCATGGGGTAGACCTTCATTCATGTTTGGGATGGAATGGGGCATACCTCCATGCCGAGCCTCGAAGCATGGGAGGCCTGCATCCCCCACAGTGGTGGTATGGGGAGGACCTTCGTACTGGGTGGCATCGCTGCGGGTTGGTTCGCAGAAGACACTGCTTCTTCTAGAGGCCAAGAGAGGTAACCCAGCATGCCCATGGGGTGGTAGGGGCATCAATCCTGGCTGGTCGTAGAGGTGCCCCTACTCAGTGTATGCAGGGACCTGATGGTATGCGTCAGCGGTGGCTCAGGCCACAGGAGACGTCGACATTGACGCCCCTTGGTGGGCATCCTCCTCAGCGTGTGCCCAATGCTGGTATCGGGTAAGACAAAACAGGGCTGGTGGTGTTGGTGCATAGCTTCCCTACTCCTCATCCAGCAAGACGAGGTGGCGGTGCTGACATGGCCAGGTGGGAGCCCTCACTGGGAGCCCCTCGATTGGTACTCTGACCAGGCTGGGCCGGATGTCACCTACCTCATCAGCGGGAGGTGGGGAGCCATCAATGCGCTACGGAGACAAGCTCCCGAAGTGGTTTTATGTTTGGGTGGGGAAAAATGGCTCCCTGTGCGGCAGTTAGGGGCAGTGTTGGCGAAGAGGAACATAATCCTCCAGGTCCATGCGGGCTATATCCTGGGTTAGGATTATTCCATCCAACTCGTAATGATGCATGAGGTCGTTAATTACCCTTCGTTGGATAACTTCTATTGGGGAGATGGGGAATGGGAGCCCCAAGGTCATAGATGTAGAGGCCATCGTGGAAGTGGTTATGCCAAGCAGGACAGCAGTGTTTGTGATGCCCCTATCCCTACGTCGATTGGCAGGTGGTGATCACATTCATGGTGCAACAACCTGATTCTTGAATGCCAGGGAGATGAACTCGTCAGTGCTGAAAGAAAAAGGAATTGACAACCAATGCCTCAGTGCCATCCCATATTCCATGATCGGTAAGAGGGATCCATGCTAACAACTTCACATAACGGGATGTCCAACGTTCTACTTCCCCAACTTCTGGTGAGTTTGATGCCAGGCCTGATATTTTCTTGGTGGGACCCGGTTGTGGATACCTAGATCTGGTGACACATCAATCTATTGATTCCTTGAGCGCTACTAATCTACATATTGAGGAGAAGTACATCAGTTCAGGTTCACCATTTCTGTTTCTGATGCTTTCTCCGGGGTGTGCGCATCCGTCTGTGAGGGTGCGCAGCTGTTTCCCCGCATTCCCACTTTCCCAATGTGGGTGTCATTTCTCCTTATTTAGGGACGTTTGCTCCATGGTCGAAACAGGATGATGGGATGTCGGTTCTTCCTTCCATGGATTCCTCCTCGGAACTCGTCACCTAGTATGGGTCTCCCTCATAGACATAATACGTTGTTTGTGAAACTTTTCATGGCCCCATATCTTCATGGACATCAGTTAATTACACCGCTTCTATCAGGACATTCTGAGGGGTCCGATCAGGGCAGCAACCTTCAGTTAGGAGAGTAGTCATATTTAGCATCACTGGAATGTCTGGACGCTGGAGAATTGGAATTCTTATCTTTTATCACTTATTATAGGTCTTCTCGAGGGTGCGGAATCCTGAGGCATCACACATCGAATGCGGGGAATCTTATGCCATGGGCATGTATTTGAGGTTTTCATCAACTTCTCATGTTTACCACAGGGTATTCCACAAGTTTAACGTCTAGTGGAGACAGATCGGGCTGATCAGTACACAAACTAGAGTGGATCAGATGGAGGAAACCCCTAGAAGGATCATTGATATTTGGGTCATCGTGTGGGTGGCTTCCTGAATGCTGTTAGATGGAATGGGGAATGGGGTGGCATGATCCCACCGGGATGTGGTAGCCTGCGTAAGGATTAGGATAGATGATGGAAGGTTCTGTGTTGGGGATGATGAATGGGATGGTTAATGGGATAGAAACATCCTGAGGATGATGATGGTTTTGGGCTTGAGACTTGAAGAGTCTTCCTACGCATCCCCGTTGCAGGGAATCAAAGTCCACCTAGATCATCTGATGACGGCTTATCACTGATTGGGGTTCAATGGAAGAACATTGGATAAGGTGACAATGGATTACCCTAGGATGGGGTCACAACGACTTACCTCTAGATGGGGTCCGAAGTTTAAACTCATGTGGACGGGGGTAGACTGACGTGAAGGGGGTCAGAACTGCTGGGTGTTGTGTATTAGCGAACTGACGTACAGGGGGTCGGAACAACCAATGGGTGGTGGGATTGAACCTCAGAGAGGCATCCTACGTACCTTGCCTTAGAAAGGATCAAAGACATCATAGTTCATGATATGGGGCATGATTCGGTGAACCAATGTGAATAAGGACCAGGGGTCCAAGTGGGTGTTGGGCTTGAACCTCAGGGCGGCTTCCTATGTACCTCGCCTTAGCAATGATGAAAGTCCATGTAGTTCAGGGGGCGTCAGCGAACCGATGTGAAGTTGGGCCTGGGGTCCAATGGTTGTTGGGATTGAACCTCAGGGAGGCTTCCTATGTACCATGACTTAGCAAGGATCAAATACCACATAGATTAGGTGGTGGGGCATTGGGCTTACAGTCTAGGTTTCCTTGGGATTTGGTGAACCGATGTGAAGATGGTCAGAACGACCGGGTGTTGGTGGGCTTGAACCTTAGGGAGGATTCCTACGTACCCTAACTTGGTAAGGATCAACGACCTCATAGTTCATGGATTGGGAATGGGGATTACACTGTATGTTCCCCAGGGTGGATGTCATGGCCGATGTTTGCTCTAAGCCCACGTGAGTCAGGCTCGGTGTGTGAAACAAGAAGTAGCAGAGACCCGACTATCACGTCGCAAAATGTGCGCCCGTGTGAAGTTGAGTGGGGATTACGTGTGATTGTAACACGAAGAAGAAACATGTGATTATGTGTTGTTATAATCCTGAAGAGGTTTGGAATTACTCCATGAGGGAGGCCCAATGGTGATAGAACGCAGTGGGAGAGTGATTTGGGACCGAAGAAAAGAGATGCATTGATCCCCGTCACGCCCTTTGCTGGACCTGGGGACCGAAGAAGAAAGGTGGAGCAGGGATTCTTCCTCCCACAAGAAAGCTAGGGTCTTACACTAAGATGGTTTCCATTTCCACTCAGACAAATGCCACTCCCATCAGGAGGATAACACCCCCTCTGGAGACCATTGGGCGTGGAGAATGTCCTAGGTGTGGGGGGGGGGGGGGTCCCCACATGTGAGGCATGGGGTAAGGTCAGAGTTTAAAGTCGGGTGCTGAGGACGAAGGTTCTGGGTAGTTTAAATTCCTACAACTTGGATGATGTGTGTTTTCTCTGCACCTCTAAGACTTACATAACTGGTACCCTCTGCTCCTTGGTCTAGAGAGGGGACATGCAAACCTGTGGTAAGGGAGTTTCATGGAGTGAACTATCGAGGGGAACACGTTAGCGTGGCTATGCGAAGAAGTAATACCCATTAGCGTTCCTATGCTAAGAAGCACGAGGAAAAGAAATGCAATTGGCGGAATCCTCTAGGAGACTTTGATGTTACTTCGTGCAAACCTGGAGGGTCGCATATGAAATGTAATTGCTAAGTAGAGGGGATCATAGGCAGGGGCCTTGTGAAGATCTGTTGTTCTGCATAGAGAAGGTCACTTTCGAAGGGGTGTGCTTCCCAAAGTGGGGTCCCTCAGCATAATCATAGGGATGATTTGCATATGGGAGGTGCTTCACGAAGTTGAAAGGCTTTCGCGGAGCACTGCCTCGTGAAGAAAAGCATCCTCCTAAAGCAAGGTGTCACGAAGCAATGTGCTTCGTGATGTACAGTGACCTTGCCTTTGCATGTGGATCATGTTACATGAAGGATGTTTCACGAAGTATAAATGGTTCGTGATGACCCGAGTCCACTTGGGATCCCCTTCATTTTCAGAGGTCTTTAGGATCTGTGAAAGGAATCCCTCTCAGAAGAGGGGATCAGAACTAGACAACGGGGAGGCACATCGAAGAGTAGAAGTACCTCGCACAGCTCATGGTTCTCCGAGCAGAAGGGTGCCTTGCGATTCTCGATCTAGGAAGTCGACGGGTTGGATTTTCCATCCATTAGGCTCAGGGGGAGGCTGGTATTTATTGGCAAATGGCGCCGTGAAGCACCTTACGCTCGGCATGACGAGGAACTCGTTTTCTTCGTTGCGGGTCGTGAACGTCAAGGGTGGTCGCAGAGCATTATCGCCTCCTTGCTTCGCGGGGGGGTCGCGAACATCAAGGGTGGTCAGGGAGTGTTACCTCCTCCTTGCTTTGCAGTGGCCATGATGCTAAAAGGACTCCACACAATAGCTTCGTGAGGCAGTCAACAATGCCTTCTTTTTGGATTCTTTTCTATCCCGAATTTTGGCACTTACAAAACTGAAATTATCAAATTAGAAATCAAGGAATGATTTATAATGATATAAAAATGGAATATAAACACTTTCTCAATATAAAGGAAACACATTTCTCCGATGTACATTACCGGTCTAGGCTATAGAAGTGGACCGAGAAGAGTTGTAAATACAACAATTATTCATAAGTATAAATAATAAAATTATGCTACAAGTTTTTGTTCAATAGGAAAAATTATATATTTTTTTGATTTCAGCATGTCTATAGTATTTTAAATGGAAACCTATCATGTAAATAAGGTTTCTGAGAGCCCTAATTAAAAAAATATATGGATCAAAGAATATCTAGGTATAAAAATAATTTCTTGTATATATTTTTCTTCTACTAAATATTATTGACGATATCATATTAAAATACAGGGTACTTAGAAAGTGTCTATTCTAGGAATATGATAGGAGATTAATAGATATTAAATAAACTCATAATGGTTGATGGTGGTCATGTCGCATTTGGTGAAAATGGAAAAATAATGATAATAAGCCTTTTCAAAATCAACAACAATGACTAGGTATTAATTTGTAAATTACATTATTATACATTTTTAAATATAATCTACTTTTAATATAAAAATTATTTGATAATGATTTTCTTGTGAATTTTGAATGAAATTATTCATATGTTTTAAATTATAAAAATGTTATGTTGGTTTAAAATTTATAAAATGAGAATGTGTCTTGTAATACTAATTTTTTTTATTAATAAAAATGATTCATGTTAATGTTCCAATCATAGAGAATCATTTATATAGAATAGAAGATTAGTCTAATATAACATTGTCACATAATAATTATTATAAAATAGTTAGTCCGGGAATTACCCTAACATGAATTCCCAAATTATGAACTTTGTAACCCCATTAAAAATGGAAATTATTGAAATATATATTTAAATTTAAATAAATACGATTGAAATTATAAAAATACTATGTTGGTTTATATGAACTTGTTTGGTCCATCAATAGTTTCTAGATATATTGTGAATGATTGAGTGTCTATACTTGAAGATAACTTTTCTAGATATTCATTTGTTTTATTTTTAGAACAAAAAAGTTAATCTTGTTTATATTTAACCATATATTGTAAATCTATAGAAATCATAGAGAACATTTAATTTATACCTCATGAAGTGACCATGGTTGTGAGTTTGAAAATCATGACATTGAATCATTTTTCTCAAAAAAATTATTATATTCATAACTTCAATTGTCCTATATCTCCATAGAAGAATTGAGACATGGAATGATGAAATATAAAAACTAATGAGATATCATATTAAATGAATAATTAATATGACTTACCTGTTTACTTTTCGGAAGACGCTGTGAATAAAGGATGATATATAATTAATAGTGTTTTAATTAGACTTATCTCGAATTGAACCTCTTATTATCATTGGAATAGAAGAAAGCCTAAAAATAATTATATTATAGTTTTTGTCTGTAATTTTTTAAATAATACCATTATGGATAATATAGAAATTTCTTCCTCTAATAGAGATAATAGAATTTTCTGGGGTTTTCACCTTCTAGTAAATTCAATATTGTTAATAACAAAATAACCAAGACTATGGAGGAATCTATACATATATTGTTTGATGAGATTGATCTTAACGAAACTAAAAAACCATTATAACATATTGAGGATAATTTTTTCACATTGAAATTAAATTCCAACCCATTTTTATTCTTTTATAAACAATGCAGAAAAAACAACATGTACTAAAGAACATCAAGTGCCTGAACCGAAAACTGTAGATGAACCTGTTGTAAAAAAACAATAATTTTTTTATATATTGTATTACTATTAAATACCATCCTTTAGATGATATTTTTTTATACATAGATATGGGTACAAAAACTACTGATCCTCTAAAAAATCAGCTTAATAATCGAGTACTCTTGACATATCTTGAACCTAATAACATCAATGATGCAATACTTGGTGAATTATAGGAAATGGCGATGAAAGATGAACATAATAAAATAGTAATAAATAAAGTTTGGGAACATTTTATTGACCCAAATACACATTTACTATACCCACTAAATGGATTTTTAGAAAAAATTTGATGAATATGATACAATAGTAAGGAATAATGCTAGACTAGTTGGATAAGGGAATAAATATGAAGAGGGTATCGACAATGAAGAGAACATTTCACATGTACCAAAACATAAATGTATTAAAATAGTTATTTCTGTTGAATAAAATGATTATTTCAATATATATCAATTGTGTAACACCTCAAGCTACCACGATATGCTTCCATTTATGTAATTCAATAGCTTGTGTTCTACACAACAAAGAGTTCTACTGCACCATGATATATGAAACTAGAAATTTAAAAAGATATTATGAATATTATTTTAAAAATTAATAAATGTATACACTATATAATTAATAGAAAAATTGATAGCCTTTCACATGGTATTATATTCATATGTGATGAATTAATCCAATTTTATACATTAAAATACCATTTTTTCTAAAAGCAATTTTAATCCCTTTTAATGGTTAGTCCATTTAAAGGAAAATAGTTGACATTTTAATGTATTGAATTTAAAAAAATATTTATTCATAGTTTAATATCAAATTTTACTTTGGTTCGATTTTTTGTATTTTTCTGAAAGGATTTTTGTTCTGATAAAAATTGAAAAATTCTAACATTTAATTTAAAACAACTTTTTCAATGAAATAATTTATAATGTTAAATGATAAATTTGATTGGTTTTAATGTGTAATTAGATAATATTTTTATCTATTAATCAAATTTTGGACATTTAATATATTTACACATTAAAATTTGATATAAACACATGACAATCCTTTGATGTTCTTTACATATAAAACTTCATTTATTTGTTCCATCAACAATATTAATCATCATTTAATTACTGAAAAACAAATATGTGTTTTCTAAATGGATTCCATATTTTGAATTAGTGAGATCAAAATATGTAAAATGGTTTAATTAATTTTTTGACACTATGAAAAGTAACTTTAGTTTATTTTTTGTCATGGTTAAGGGTAAATCTGGTAATTAAATGTAAAAATTAAATAATAAAATAACCCTAAAACCTGTAAAAATACTATTGGATGAATAATATAGAAAATTATCATCTACTATTCGAAATGGAATAATTTAAATGTTAATTGTCCCTGAACTTGAAATAGATATTATTAAAATCATTGAATGTGATTAAATATAAAAATCTAATTACTTATAAGAAAAATAATTTTAATATAAATATATATATAAGATAACATTGATTGAATGAATTTTATGGAAATATAACTGAATTAAATTGATAATTATAATTTAAATATAATTTTTTGTCCATAAATAATTACCATTTTTGATAACACAATAGTGAATCGTATATTATATTATTAATAGAGAAAAATAAAATAAATATTTTTCAAAATAGTAAAATAAATATAAACTGAACTAATAAAGGCGCTCCATGATATTTTCTCGTAGAATATGACATGTTATGTGTAAATTCAATGGTTTGTTTCTAAATTGTGCGTCTATTGGGATTTTAATTCATGTCAATGGAAGTAATTGTATCAAAATTAAAAATATTGATATTTTATAAAAATATAATATTATTTATTTATCTAAAAATAATGAAAATCCTTAAAAACTGAAATTTGATAATTATAAGGTCTAAAATTTCATAAATTGTCCATTTATGGGCAATTTACACATTATCTGTAAATAATTATTACATTTTCATATTAATAATATTATTACACAATTAAAAGTTAATAGATTAATTAAGGAAATATCAAAATGATAAGCTTCAAAAGGAAAACAAACCAAGCATGTATAAGTTATATTGGTTGATATGATTTCAACTTATCCTAATTTTACCATCTAAATAACTCACATTGGAACAATTTTAAATCTAAAATCTATTTATATAAAGTTATCTTTCTAGGAGTTTCCAAAAGTGTCCCTCCCCTATATTATAAAAGAAAACCTCTCCATATTATTTATTAAAACATCTAAATCCCTTAATATTAGCAAACCCATACCCTCTTCTACTCCTATCACCCCTCACGTCATCCAGCAGTCCATACGTTTGGTTAAATTTCAACTAATAAAGTCCTTTTGTGGAAATTAAAAGGAGATACTTGAAGAAGAGGTAATTGTTTTACCATTTCAATTCCATTTATTTTCTTCTTCTAATTTTTATTCATATCTTCATTTCATACTAAAGAATAAAATAAATTATCATGTACATTTAATTAGGTTATTATGTACAACGGACATCCATTTTACTCCTCTTATGTATCCTACAAATAATACCATCACCATGCATGAATATATATGACATATTATCTCCACACAATGGTATAATTTTTTATTAAATAATAATATATATTGAGGAGTAATATTATATGTATAATGGATATAAATAATAAATATTACTTGATAACTATTCTTTATAATTAATATACCATTAAAATTCATACCAATTAACCATCAAGGGAATATTATTGTCACAGGTGCGTATGTACAGATTACCATCTCCACAAAATGATGAGATTCATCCTCCATTAAGAAGTTTTAAAAATGAATATTAAAATATATATATCGAATTATATAATATTTATTATCATAATTCCATTATGAATATGAATAAGTTAAATCTAATTCATAAGAAACCATACTTACGCAACAAAAAAACATACGGAAAAAAGAACAGTATGCCCGAAACATTGATAATAATAAATATTATGAGGAAAATTAAATGATAAGATCATATATGATATCAGAAATCCCAGATATATTTTTGGAATACTTTAATAACATAATTTTACCATTATAAAGTAGGTGAAACCACCCTCAACTAATGCTGATTATGAATTAAGGGTTAAATTCAAAATCTATTAATTATCCAGGATTTGTTTTATAATAGAATATATTGTCACATTTTTTCATCAATGTACATGTCTCTTAATAACATATTTTAAAATATTATTACTACTACTTTAAACTTTTTTAAAGACATTTCTTTCAATGACTGATTTTATAAAAGGAATATTTTTTTTTGATTTTCTTTAGGAGGTACATTGTTTAACATTTTGAACAAATTACAAGAATAATATATTTTAACATATATGGAATGATAAATAATTTCCACCAACATGAATCCTTAACATTTTGAAGCTTACATTACAATATTATAACATTATTTTAAATTAAGATATACTATTTTTAAATGTATATAATTTTTAATAACTATTTTCAATAAAAAAGGAATTTCACTAAAGAAGTTTATAATGATTTTATTAATAATAGTTTCAACTTGTAAAAATATTTTTGGGATCTTATGTTTTATTTAGGTTTTGTTCTTATGATACATCCGATCAAATTATATAAAGTTTTTATGATTCATTTGACTTTGGATGTTCTATTTGATGCTATTAATAGTTTTTGGTTAAATTATTATATTTTTTTAGTACTGTTAATATGAATATCTGTGTTGGTTATGTTTTACCCCATTCATATGTGGAATACATTAGACATAGTAAGTCATTGGAGGGGGTCCATATAGCCCCTAAATGCATCAGTAGGTATCCTGAGACAAACTAGTTTGGGGTTTTAACTGTTATGTATGATCTTGTAACAAGGCCTTGATGATGTGGTTATAATGTCTTACATTATGCATTCCCTCACTATGAAATAAATTATTGATATTACATGTTATAATTTGAATATTATAATATTTTGGTGAATATTTATATTGAATGATATGATTTATAGTTTTTTATAATATCATCATGATTCTGTTTTATTGGAATCTGTTTTAGTCATATACCATTCCATAAAGGTTAATGCTTATAGATTTCGCTGGATTATTTTACCATACTGAGCATCTAAGCTAACCCATTTCTAATGTTTAAATTTTCCCCAAGATGCAATGATGTATTTTATGACTAACCTATTAGGATAATATAAAGGATATGATTATTTTAATTGAGATACTATTTTTCATTTAATGATTTAATGTAAATATAATGTTAGAATCTTGTTTTTTGAAAGGCTACAAAACTGATTATTCATTCATGATTTTATATATTTTTATCTTGCCTGTGTAATAAAAAAAATGCACATTCTTCATGTTTATGTGGTTGAGTCATTATAGTTGGTATCCTATGAAGTTTAGTACTAACATTGGAAATTATATTTAGAAAACTCATTAACTAGGGACACTACCCAATGATAGAATTTGATGATAATTATAGAAGAATAACATAAAATTTTGTTAATATAGAGATTATGTGGGTATTACAAAAACATAAATCAATGTCTATAAACTACAAGAGGGTGTGGTTTTGGCACAAATTTACCATGGAGTGATATCTCCGAAAATATGTCCCATGCATGACTCAGGGTATCCTGGTACATGATAATGGGTATTACTATGCACCTGGTTTGACACTGTCAAGTGTTATTCTTATGAAAATTCACATCTTATTTGTGAACAATTATCAAGGATTTAAAATTAAATATTTCTATATGGAAACCATGTTAATGATTACAGGATTATATATGCATAAAATTTTAATTTTATATTTTGTATTTTTAAATCATGTGTTCGGATTTATAACACAATCTAGTGAATTCCATTGTTTATAAATGGAGTATGTTTGAAGAAATGAAAATCATATCAATGCTTGAAATCTACGTAGGTATTTTCCTACGATGAAATATAAAGATATTGGAGTTGGAGAGGTAACTATTGTTGGACAACTTATAACTATAATGGGATAGTTGAATTAGGTTATGAATAATAACATTACCCATATGATGTATCCTAATCCAAAACAAGATGATTAATGTAGTAACTCTTCATGAGACAGCATACACAAACATCCACTGGGACTAGAAATACATTTTAGCTGATATATCACCAATTTCCTTTGAGAAAGAAACTCTTTTTGGGAGTTACGAAAGGGAAAAGTTTGTCATGAACATTTATCATCAGTCGGTAGATGTAGAAGAATAGTTGTAATTAATTCAAATCACGAATTAGGATGAATAATTATAAAATATACAATGGATGTAATTTTTTGAACTCTACATAGAAAAATACATTCCCCATGGGTAGCATGTGAATATGGTGTGGAATGTTAATAGACTGTGGTTGAATGAGAATGATAATGTTATAAATTATGGTGCTAATATCATAAGGATACCAGGTCATGTTGTAGAATAAATGTGTAACATAGGATGTAATATTGATCGATTCATTGATGGATTAAAACCACTCCTCCGATGGTAATTCAACTTAAAATATTTCTCATTGTAGGAATACATAGTATCATGTGCAATAAAGACAAAAACCGAATTATCTAAGTCTCGTGACATTGAAGTAATGTCAGAGAAGAAGAGGTATTATAAACACCATGTTAAATTATATAATGAGAATAAGGGAAATGTTGACTTTCCATACTGTGGAAATATTTGGAAAAAACACCCCATACATGTCTAATGGGGGTGGTAGTTTGGTACATGTGGGGAAAAAGGCCACCAAGCTCATGTTGGGGAGGTAATGAAATAAGCTTCAAATTTTCAATGTTAAAATTGTAAATAAAAAGGTCATTATGAAAATTATTGTCCTATGAATCAAGGAAACATGCCCCTAAAAGGCCAAGAGAGCGAGGCCAAGCTTTTCTGATCACACCAATGAGGATGAAGTTCAAAATGATGTGGTGTCCTGCCCATTCATCATTTCCTAGAATTTATCCAAAGAATTATTTGATAATACATACTCACCTTCATTTATATTATCCTATTTTTCTTCAAAAATTATATATTTCCATTTATCATTAATAATGGAGTGTTCATTCGTAACCCCTAAGGGATGTCACATTGCAACAATGTTGTTTTCAAGCAGTTCCAATAATAAAATATATACATTCTTTATCTACAGAATTTATTATCATACATATGGATTACGTTGATATTATACTTCACACGGAATGGATATTAAAATATAATGTTCCAATTTATTGAAATAATAATGAATTTATTATTTCTGAAGAAGATGTAGAATCTATTATCATTATAGCACAAACATAATAATTTTATTCTTATCTAGAACCACATCAGGTTGCTCTTCTAAATGAATTTCCTTAGGATTTAGATAAGATAAAACGTACAAATATTCAAATTGAAGAAATATCTATTGTAAAATAATACATTGTTATATTTCCAAAGTCCTTAATTGGACATCATTTAGAATGAGATTTTGAGTTTTCTATTGACTTAATCTCAAATGTCGCACCAATATCATTGACTCGTTATAGAATGGACACTATGGAATTATTATAGTTGAAGAATCCACTAGAGGTGTTATGTAAGAAGGGATTTATTCTCCATAGTGTTTCACCATGGGGATCTCTACATCTTTTTGTTAAGAATAATGATGGATCAGTGAAATTGTACATTTACTATTTGGAAATTAATGCTATTTCAATTATGAAAAAATATCTTATACATAGTATTGATGATTTTATTGATCAAATGTATGGAGATCAACATTTTTTGAAGAATTATATTCATTATGGATTTCATTAATTGTGTGTAACGAAGGAATTTATTTGAAAGATATCTTTCTAAAGAAGGTATAGACATTTCGAGTATACAGTAAGGTCATTTGGGTTTTATAATGATCCCTCAATCTTTATAGATCTAATTAACATAGTTATAAATGAATATCATGATGATAATTTCATATTATTTATTAATGTTATCATTATATACTTAAAAATATATGAATACCAAAAGATCAACATTTTAAATGTTCATACGACACTTAAATAAGATGAGCTATATAGGAAATTAGCATGTGTGACTTTTGGCTTCAACAAATTTCTTATCATTTCCATATTATCTCAAATGATGGAATCTATTTTGATCCTGAAAAGACAAAAACAATCCATTAATATCCAACACATATGATAATAATTGAGGTACATAGTTTTTTTATTTTAACAGGTTACTATCAGTATTTCATATTGAATTTTCCCTGATTGGCTATCCCATTAACCAAGATCACAAGTTATGGGGTTAATTTTTATTGGACTTAAGAGTTTCAAATTTTGAATAATTCAATAGAATATTATTTAATGCTCTTATCATAACATTTTCATCATTAAATTATGTGTCTATAATTTATAGTTATGCATAAAGGAAGGGGCAATTTTTGTTTATATGAAAATAGATAAAGTTATTTCTTATGCATTAAGGAAATTAAAAATTAATGAAAAAAACTAAAAAACTCATGATCTTGAGTAATATATAGAAATATTTTCTCTAAATATATGGAGACACTATATCTTCTGTGAAATATGTTATATATTAACAGATCACATGATTTTGAAATATATTTTCTCACCAAAAACTCAACATGATACAAAGGATATTTATTAAGAAATTGATGGACTATAATTGCACAATACACTACCATAGAGGGAAAGAAAATAATATGGAATAGTCTTTGAGTAGAAAATACAATAGAGTTTTGAACAAAGTTACATTTGAAATGGATCATATGTTTCTAGATCTAATAGAAAGGGACATGAGTGTTACCATTGAAGGTGAAACATCAGTAATTTTTAAATGGATGTGAAACCATATTTACTATAAAAGATTATAAGTTATCAGTTCGAGGATGAGGATCTTCCAAAGAAAATTAAATTTGTGAATGATGGTACTCTGATTGATTTTGAATATCAAGATCTTATTTTGAAATTTGGGAAGGGCCTTTATGTTCCCTCTATATATGAGTAAAATTAGTATTTATTTGAGGTTGTCCATAGCTCTAATTTCTCTATACACCCTGGTAATACTAAGATAGATAGTGATTTTATGGAACATTTTTGGTGGTAGATCTTGAAGATTGATATTACTGATTATGTGTAAAGATGATTGGATTTCCAATAGGTAAAGTCTTGATGAAAACATCCTATCGCATTTTTGAAACCTCTTATAGTACCATTTTAGAAATGGGATGATATTATGATGGGATTTTTCATGGGGATAACAAAGACTCCTATAAGAAATGATGCGTTATGGGTTATTGTTGATCATCATACAAAATATACACCTTTACATGATTTGAAGAAATATTTACTACTTGAATGCTTAGACATACATTATAGTAATGAGTTTGTAGACATAATAGTATACCCCTATTGATTTTTTCTGACTATGATCCCCATTTTACATGATGATTCTAGAAAAATCATTAGAAGGCCTTATATATTGATCCTTATTTGAGCACTACATATCACACTCGAACTAATTGACTAACATAAATTACTATTCAATCTTTAGAAGGCATGTTGACATATTTCTCAATTGACATTCATGATATGTGGGATCATTATTTACCTATAATGGAATTTTAATTTTACCATGGCTTCTCTTCAAGTATTCATATGGAACCATATGAAGCTTTATTTGGAAGGGGATTCCATACAAAAACTAATTGGGATGATGTTAGTGAAATAAAACTCGAAGGCCCATAACATTTTGATAAACTAACATAAACAGTTATGATAATTCGAACCCATATCAAAGGAACTCAAATTAGGTAAATGATTTATTCTAATAACCGAAGAAGGAATTTGGAATTTCAAGTGGGATAACATGTTTTATCAATGGTATATCCATGGAATAGTTTTTAAGATTCTCTAATAAGTGTATTTTATGTTCGAGGTATATTGGGATTTTTGAAATTATGGAATAAAATAGAGTTGTAGATTACCACTTAGAAATCCTACAAGTATCTCCAAAGATCATGATTTTTTCATCGTATCCCTATTAAGGAAACATAGGACATACCAGATGCATGTACTCACCAATGAAAAAGTAAAATTAAAACCTGTTATGTTTTATATCGAATATCCTATCGATATTATTGACACTAGATGACAAGGGTTGAGGAATCGAAAGACACAACTCTTAATGGTTATATAGAGAAATAATATAATGGAAGAGACAACTTGGGAACCTTAAGAACATATGACAAAGCACCACCATAATATTTTTATAAAGTAATATTAAATAAACATTTAGTATGAAATTATTTTAAGGAGGGAATAATGTACCACATAAAGATTCCATGAAATGCTTTTTTTTAAATAATTCAATAGCTTGCATTGTACGCAACCTCGTGTTTGAGCACACCATGGTCTATCAAAATAGTGTTTTAAAATGAGGTTATGAATAGAATTAAACAAATAAAAAAATTATACACTATAAAATAATAAAATGTTTTAACATTTATAAATATTATTTTAATGGAATTAGATTATAAGTAATCAAATATTACACATTAAAAGGATATTTTATTCTAAAAGTAAATATACCACCTTTTAATGGTGTTCAAATTTTAAATCTAATTATTTAAATTTTATATATTAAAATTTTAAAAATATAATTATTATTGGAAATAATAATAATATTTTTTTTCTTAGTTTGGTAAATTTATGAAAAATTTTATGGCTAGATGAATAGTGAATAATACTAAAATTTAATTAAATATAAATGTTTTCACTAAAATAATATATATTGTTAAATTATAATTTTGATTGGTTTTGATGTATTATTAGATTATATTTTTATCAGTTAATCTAATTTATGTTATTGTAATTATTTCGAAATTAAAATTTCGTTGAAAAACATATTAGTCTTTTGATGAGTTTTACATTCAAAACCCAATTCTCTCATTCCATAAACATGATTAATTTATATTTAATTAATGAACCAACTGTGATTCGAATTTTTTAAAATGGATTACATAATTTTAATTATTGGGACTAAATTATGTAATTTTTTTTAAATTTTTTTGACATTATAAATAGTAACAGTAGTAATTTTTTAATGTTTCTGTTATGGGTAAATCAGGTAAATAATGGTAAAAATAAATTAAAAATTTACACTAAATCCTGTAAAAATTCTATTAGATGAATAAATTCAACCACTATAATCTATAGTTTTAAATTTAATCATTTAATAGAAAATTTTTTAGGAATATGACAGGGATATTATTAATGTCAATGAATGTGACAAAATTTCACTCAAATTTATTCTATGTAAAATAATATTAATATAGTGATAAACCTGAGATAACAGTAATTATAAATAGTATCTGGAAATAAAATATAATTAAATATATCATTGTAATTTATTTAAAATTTTTAGATATTAATTATTTACAATTAATTATGACACAATAGTGATGTAGAAATTATTTTATTAATAGATATTTCAAGTAAATGGTATTAAAATATAAAAGAAATATAATTTGAACTAATTAAGGTGATTGACATATTTAAAATCTGACGATGAAATGTTAAGAGTGTGTTAAATGGTTTGTTTCAATATAATGATTCTTTTTGGATATTAATATAATTCAATGAAATGAATAGGGTCTAAATTGACACTATTGATATTTTATAAAGATAAAATTTTGTAAAATTATTTAAAAAATAATCCCTATAAAAATTAAAAACGTGATAATTCTATGGTCTAAAATATCATATTGTTTCCATTTATGGAAAATGTATGCTATATAAGTAAATATGTATAACCTTATATTATTAAAAATATTATTATCAAAATTACAATTTAATATATTAATAAATGTCAAATCAAAATTATAATGTTCAAAAAAAATCCATGAATGCCTAATTTTTACTATTTTAAAAGAAATCAACATATCCTCTTAATAGCTCTCATTAAAGATATTTGAAATTTTAAATCAGTATATATTATATTAATAGGTTTGGCTTTTCCTAAAGTTCCCATCCCAGCTCTTATAAAAAGGAACTTATCCTTATCTTGTATTTAAACATATATAGCACTTTGGCTCAACCAATCCCTAACCACTTATAATGAAAAACTCAATCACATTATTATAGATTTCATACATTGGGATGAAATCCATCCTATTATGTCATTTTGTGAAAATCAAAAGGATATACCTGAAGATAAGGTGATTAAATTACTATTTCAATTGTACATATTTTCTTCCTCTACTTTCACATACTATGTTGTTTCAATAATAAATTAGTAACATTAGAATCGTATAAATTATGAAATGTAATTATGAATATGTTATAACAATATTCCTATTTTTATCCATCACACAAAAAAAATATTTTGATTCATGCACACGTACAGTTTACCATCTCCACTCCCTGGTGTAAATTTTTATTCAACACTACTTATTTTTGATGGGTATAATAAAATTATAATTTATATAAATAGTTAAAATTACATTATAATGATTATTTCTAATTTATATTCCATCTAATTCCACACCATTTAACCTTAAGGCAATGATATTGTCGCTTCTGTGTACGTTTAGATGACCGTCTCCAAGACGTGATGACATTCAACCCCCATTACAACCATTTAATAACGAGTATGAAAATGTTAATAAATAATTAAGATAATATTTATTAACACAATAACGTTATGTATATGAAGGAGATATATATTATATATAATAAACAAGACACATGTGACAAAATAAAAATAATAAAATAAAAAAGTTCATGCCCAAAATAATCATAATAATGAAATATTATTAAAAAACTAAATAAGATTATCATATATGATATCTTAAATCATGGAAATAGTTTTGGTATAGCAAAATAATATTATTTAACCATTATAAAAAAGGTAACTCACCTTCAACTAAAGGATATTATGAGGTAATGGTAAATTTTACTATATCTTTATTATCCCAGATTGCTTTTACGTAAAAATTTACTGGTACATATTTATAATCCATATCCTTGATTTTTAATAATTTATTCAAAAAATTATTACTACAATTTTAAAATTTTTTAGAGACATATTTTATCATTTTTGATTATAGAAAATGAATAATTTGGTAATTTTTTATACTAGGTACTTTATTTGAATTATTCAACAAAGTACGAGAAGAATATTTTTATTAACTTATAAAAAAGAAAGAAAATTATTAAACCATCACGACACTGTAACATTTTGAAGGTTATTATGAAATATTAAAAGATTATTTTAATTGAAAATATTTTATTTTCAAATTTTATGTGACTTTAAATAACTATTTTCAATAAAATTTTTATTTCTCTAAATAAGTTTCTAATGATTTTATTAAAAACATTTCTATATTTGTAAACATCCCTTATTAGATATATTTTGTAAAATTTTTGTTAAGTTATTATGATTCATCCGATCATATTGTATTTAAGGTTTTATGATTAGTTAGACTATGGATGTTCTATGTGATACCATTCATGGTTTATTTTTAATTTTTAATCAATTTATATGGTACTTTTAATATGAATGTTTGTATTGGTGATGTTTAACACATTTCATAATAGGAATGCATTGGAATTATTATGTAATGTTCGGGGCCTACAATTTCCCCTCGATGCATCATTATTCCTCATGGGACATAATAAATTGGGTTTTAACCTATTTAGGTATGGTCTTGGCACAAGTCCTTGATGTTGTGGTTATGATATCAAGAATTATGAATTCCCTCACAATGAAACTTGTTATTCATATTTAATGTGATTATTTGACTAATAAAATATCATTGTGAATGTTTATATGAATTTATTTGATTTATAGATTCCATATTATGATCGTGATTATATTTTTATGGATTTTTTAGTTATATACCTTCCATTAAAAGTTAATGCTTATATTTTATACAGTAATATTTACCCATAATGAACATATAAGGTCACCCCTTTATTATGTTTCATTTTCTCATCAGATGTAGAGAGGTATATTATGACAGACATGTAGGGGTAGTATAAGGTAGTTGATTATTTTAATGTAGAAACTATGTCATTTTTCATATCATGTGGTTATATAATACTTATGTTTGTATCTAGCTTATCGAAGGCCACTAAAGATATCGGTCCTTCAGAATTTGATTTCTTATCATAATTCCAATGGAATAAAAAATTCACAGTGTATGGGCTTCTGATGTAGGGGCATTAAAAAATGAATTAAAATACTGTAGTTTTATATTGGTATATAATTTCAAATTATTTTTTAATAACCTCCCAGATTTCATAACTTTCATATCGAAAATTTTGTTTTCATGTTAACAAAATATTTATATGATTTTAAAGATGAACATAGAGATTGGTATGATAGGTATAATATATTTCACATTTCAAATAGATTTTCAAATTTTATAGATAATAATAAACTTTCTCAAGAAGGAATTTAAAATATTGTGTATTTTTTTAAAGTTTTAGTACATGATACTATTATTCGATATTCTAAAAAAATGATGTAATGATTTTTCAAAAATGATGAAAAATGAATTTGCAATGGTTTTTATGGGTAAAATCAAATTCATTCATTATTTTTATATATTTTATAATTTACAAGGAATTAGTATAAATAAAAGCAAATATATTAACTATTTTTTAATTTTTTTTGAATTGGATAACACTAAGAGTAGTGATACTTCGATGAGTACAATATGTAAAATAGATCTTGATGAAGTGGGGAAATTAGTCGATCAAATGAGTTATAGAGGTATGATTGGAAGTCTACTATACTTAACTGCTGGCCATCCTCACATTATGTTTTTTTGTGTATCTATATTCATTTAAAAAATATAAAATATTTTCACACAATTTCATAAAGAATAAAAACATTTATACCTCAATTATATTGTAAATTCGGACTACTTTTTCAATATATGAAATTAATTTCACATATTAGTTATTCATATTATGATTTTGGTGGTCGTAAGGTAGATAAAAAAGCACCTCTTTGACATTTCAACATTTGGGAAGTGTTTTTTTTCTTGGTGTAGAAAGGAATAGAAATTTTTTCACATTCAACTACTAATGTTTAATACATAGCACCAGGTAGATGTTGTGAAAAATTAATCTGTATGAAACACGCATTACTAGACTATGGATATTAATTAAAAAATATCCCT
Source organism: Viscum album (assembly GCA_963277665.1). Lineage (NCBI taxonomy): Eukaryota > Viridiplantae > Streptophyta > Magnoliopsida > Santalales > Viscaceae > Viscum > Viscum album. Next base: position 902,014 of record CAUJRU010000203.1, read on the forward strand.
ATAAATTGTGACAAATTATGTTCTATAAACATTTTTTTGAAAATTTTATCTCACTCTAAAACAAAACATATTGATGTAATACTTCAATTTTTGAGATTCCATTATTAAATGCATGATATAAATTTTGAATACATCGGAACAGTTCATGAGCTTGCCGATATTTTCATTAAGCCCTTAAATTATAAGAGAATAAACTAGATGAAACATGAATTATGTGAGATTAATTTTTATTAATCATAGTTTTCATGGATTCAATGCCACATTTTACCATCCATTGATTTTCACACACCATATAGTTTTAACCACCATTAGAATTTCTCACCATTGGAATTATTCACCATTTGAGTTACATAACATTGGAAAATCTCATTCCTTTGTTAATTTTTCTTTTTGATAGTTTTTATGATTTAATATTAATTTTAGTTTTGTATTATTTATTCATTTAAATTTTCATTCAATTTAAATATAATTTTTATTTGTGATTAACAATTCCCTAAAAATATTAATTGATATAAACAAAAAATTTGTCTAATTTGAATGTTTTCACTTATTCGTGACTTTATCTCAATTATTTCAATGAAATTTTATCTACTAAATATAAGAAATTATATTACTTCATTCAATACTTAGCTGATTAGTATGGCTAGAGTGAAGGGGTATACATTTTCTTCTACAAATGAGCCATGTACTTCAATGAAATTGAATAGGGATTCCAGCCCTTCAGTATCTATCATGATAATAAACCCAGATCTTGTCGAGAGTGTTTTGGTTCCTGAAAAAGAAGTGCATATTTAATTTATAATGTTAATTAAGTCTTTGGATCATAGTTATATACAATACCAAGGATGATTGGAAATGATTTATTCCAATGAGATACCCTTATGTCCTAGGTTAGTGCAGCAACTATTCTATTTTCTCATGTTTAATTTCAAGGAGGATGAAGTGTCATGACCGAAATCATTGGGTCCCCTATGACGACTCCCCAAACATACCACCAATAGGATAGGGGTTTCCGACTAGTAACCAGTGGGAATATAACAGACATGGGAAGCCATGTCATATGTACCTATATACACACACACACACACACATCAAAAAGCCTATAAAATGATGAAATGTAAAAATACATCTAAAAATCCATGCATGCATACAAAAAAATCCCATAACAAGAGTACGATGGGATGTAATGGAAAGAAAATAGGGACAAATAAATTCCACTAAAATGAGTCTAAAAACATAAGTGTAACATGAAATGTAAGTATAGGGGAATGCTTTTAATTTCCATATAATCACGCCTCAGTATCTCTTTTCTCACAATGAATTATCTGGTCCTGGGAAGTCTAAGAATTTATCAAAAGGCAATAGACTTCCCAAGATATGACACCTAAAGGTGATGATCCTGCATGGGTGTGTTTAAAAATACACAATAGGATACAATAAAATGAAAAATAATTATATAATAGAAATACAGTGAACTCTACATAGGTATATGTATAAAAAAAATATAACAAGAATATCTAGATATACCCAACAAATACACATAGTCTAGCGGTATGCCACACCTGTAGTATACAAACCTAGGATTATAACATAATGATTACACAAGTCAATCATTTGGGAGAACACACTACTGATTCTTATATAATTAATGATGTTTATCCTAGTGGTAGTGATCACTGGGTATCATCATTATATTTATATGCCATGGGTCTCAAAATAATATTATAAATATATGAGGATCAGTACCATGTTTTTTGGTAGATACCCAAAAATCAATAGGGATTAATCCACTAAGTATAGGATTGGTGACCGCGTAGAGTTGGCCACAGTGATTGAAAAAATTCAAAGTAGGACATGAAGATGAATAGAATATATCACTCCATGTCTATGGGATTCCAATGACTCTATCAAAGATTTCATACTCACGGGATAATATTCCTATGATTATGAGACAATTCCAAAAAACCTTCAGGGGAAATGATAATGGGAACACCTCCTGATGAATCTTTTCCAGGATATGTCTGTTAAAGACTCCATGGAATGTAGAGAAAAGTACCTTGCATATAATAAGGATCACACACTGGGACCCTTGACCTTGGGTTCTACTATTTCAAACATCCTACGTACTCTACCCATGTAACAGTACACGACATTAGCCCATGTACCTATGACCATTTACTAGTACACAACATAGCTCCGGAAACTAGTCATTTCCATGTCTATATAGGGGAGTATACGACATGTTGGATGCCTATGTAGTCCACTTTGTGTGCATGTACCTTTGATGTACATGTTGGGTTGAGCCAGGGAGAGACCACATGACATGTGATAGGGTTCATAATCCATGTGATTTATAAATATCTCCAAAACCCAAGCCACATATATGTGGGACCCACATGCTCGATAATTTGAGATCACATACAGTGCGGATTAGAATATTGTGTAATCCTAAACCCATGATTCGTGCATCTTCTACACTATTTCAGCCTTCGATCCGGCCACACCTCTCCTTAAAAGTCATTTCTATGGAATCAGTGAACCTATCCATCATCGATCGACATATTTGGCCATCGACCTACTAAAAAATTAGACTGTTTTACATTATAATTTTCACGATGATGTATATGAAATTTAGGTTTCTGTGTCATCTGATTTGTTGTTATATCCATTACCACATAACTATTTGGTCACACCGATCCTTGATCTATGTTTGTCGATTGTTTTGTCAAGGAAATGGTCTTCAATTATTGATTTTTATGAAATTTCAAACACCAGGAAAAAAAAAGATGATACGCTAGTGAACAATGACCTTGGGGATAAAATCTAGAGAACAAAAGAGAGGAATGATCCTCGATCGATTTTTGATTTGATATAAATTTGTTGACATGATAATAATAATTAATAAATAAACAATTCAATCTAATTATCCCCATATAACCCCATAATAAACCAATCACACAAATTCTAATGATGTACAGAACATTTCATTGTTCGATTGATATATTTTCATCATTGGAATGAAAAATGCTAAAGTAATCAAATCAAATAACCTCCATAAATTTATTTTGATCGATTGCTGATGAATAATGAGGATATGTTGAATTTATCATTGAGATCCTTTGATTCTGTCTTTTATCATTCAAAAATCTCTAGACCATTCATCGTTCACCAACATGATCTCCTCTAGAATCTCCAATGGATCTTGTCAATTCAAATGGTTATGTGGATAAACAAGATAATTTACTATAAGAAAATAGTTAATAAGGGACGAGTTATGTCACTGTGGCATTGTCTCAACAGGAAAAGTAAAATAATTTGAATTATTATTTTATTCATTTTACAGCCACGATAGATGTTTCACTTATGACATGTGACGACTATGGTTATGTGATTCCATGGGTTAAACTACTATTCAGAACTAAACTGTTACCTTTAATAACATATCTGGTCACCCTTTTAAAAGTTATTCCACATATTCGTGAATACTATACATACATGTTGTTTAAAAAAATTAATATATTTCAAATATTTACTCCGGAAAAAACAGGCATCAGAACCACATGTCATCTTAACTTCTGGTCTCAAATAATCTATATAATATTCAAAAATAAAAATGGAAAATCCAAGACATTACATTCTCTCCATGTTCGGTGTTACATACTATAAAAAGACCCCCATGGGCTTCCCAAAAGAATATGGGTACTGAGAATTAATCTAGGACTCCAGCCCTTCTGTGCTCTCCTAAATATTCTCATATTTCCACTAGACACAGAATAATGGAATTGGTCACCCACATTGGAACATCACTTGAAAATCCTCAATCTGTACCAAGTACTCACCTGTGTTCAATCAATCTTTGATACCAATCCCTCCTCAGTCGATAATGTGTGATGGGTTATGCATGTACCACCTCATCTACATCATGTTGAAGACAACATGTACCTGGTATAGATTTGGAGGTATAGATAATTGTCACACCATCTAGCTAACATTACATTGTATCTAGAATGGGATGATGAATCTCGGAGATAGTTTTACACTCCATACAAATCTTTGTGAACAACATATAGGTGAAACTTGGAGGAACACGTGGTCTCCTTCCTCAATCTCCAACGACCTCTATTGTGTGTGAAATCAATACTTTTGATGGATCTGTGAAGTATTCTTCCACTCCAAGACAACAACTACCCCCTCAATAGTTTCTCCCACCATCTCTGGCCCCATGAGTGCAATCTCACTTGGGTCAGTTTAGAAATGTGTCAAACCTATATGTTCACCCATACATAGCCTCAAATAGTTCCATACTTGTTATGGAATGGTAACTATTTTTATTGGAATCTCCACCAGTTGTATGTGATCCTTCGAAAAATGGAAAACGTATAACAAGAAAGCTCAGATCAAGTCCAATAAAATCGGAATGGCATGCTCAATCTGGTTGTCCGTTAGGGGCTCAAACACTATTCTAAAACATTATTGAGTTCCAAACACCTCTTTAAATCCCTCCAATACAAGTATGTGAAGTGAGCATCAAATTCAGATCTTATCATTAATGAAACTCCATGGATTTGAACTTTCCAATAAATTTATAGTAGTAAAAATCCCTCTACATAATGATACTATCAGATATCTATGAAGATGGATGACATGGTGAGACAGACTATAGTCTCCCAAATTGAATTATGTCCCCTGAAAATGTGTGGTAAACCTGCCATGATTATTTTGGATATCGCATCCCGTTTCCCCTCTGGATCCGCTATGGGTTGATCTAAACCCATTGGAACATGGTCCCCTACCTTCACATACTAGCATGTATGGAATCATGTGACAATTTATGAAATTCATTCATTTATTACTAGCCTTGAAAACTGACGTCTGAGGACCTAGTATATCTTTTACACCCATTAATGTACCACAAATGCATACATATTAAAATATATCATAACCTCATCCATCAACATAATTTTTTCCATCTTCTATACTTTTTCAAATACATGTTGTCTCCAAATATATATAATTCATCAAGAGCATGTATAATGGATATCTGGGTATGTAGTGCCACATAGATAGTATCCACAATATATGCCTCTCTGACTTGCTTCAGGATATGAGGGGTGGAAACCATTGATTGAAGGCAATATTCTCCATCTCCATACAACATAGATAACTAAAATGAGTCTAAGTACTCTGAAAACTAAATCAAATAACCTGAAAAAGATCTCATTATGAGAGAATCTTCTACCATGTTTTACTTTCAAAGTGTATATTAAATTTTAATTTTAGAATCTTGTAATAACTTTATCCATAACCTTTCAGTCTTGTTATGATCTTTATGTGAGACTTTTAATTTAATATTCTTGTGATCACAGTAGATGATAATTATATTTCCAATCAGGTAGTGTCGCCATATAATTAGCGCAAAGAATACCATAGGTAACACCAGATACGGGGGTACATATTTCACCTCATATGGTCACAATTGAGGTAAACCATTAGAAATAAAAACATCCCTCTACATAAGAAGAAACTATGTCTGGGTCCTTATGCATCAAAGTACATTATGTAATCAACACCCTCCTATATAAATATCATGATGGGAGTGTGTTTCGGTGCGGATGTGCGTCGGGTTACGATGTTCCGCCAGGACGCGTTCGCGCGTGCACCCGTCAACCCGAGGGGATGGGCGCACGGCTTGTGGTCCCGCAGTCCCGCTTTCCAAGGGCGGGCGGCATCCGTCCCTTATTCAGGGGCGTCTGCTCCTTGATCGAAACCGGGATGATGGGATGTCGGCTCCTCCTTCCTTGGACGTCTCCTCGGAACTCATCACCTAATCCGGGTCTCCCTCATAGACTTAAGAATGTTCGTGAATCTCGTTCCCGGCGCCATATCTTCATGGACACCGGTTAATTACGCTGCTTCCGCCCGGACGTTCCAAGGAGTCTGGGCGGGGCAGCAACCTGCGGTGAGAAGGCCGGGTGGCTCTGGGTGCTGGGGGCGTGTCGTAACACTGCGGCTCTGCACGTCTGTCTTCCGTCCCTAATAGGGCTTCTCGAAGGCATGATGGCCTGAGGCATCCCGTACTGGGTGCGGGGAACTGTGTCACCTGAGGTTTTCCTCAGCTTCCCATGTTTAACACGGGGTATGCCGCGAGTTTAACGTCCAGCGGGGACGGCATCGGACCGATCAACACGAAAAGTGGATCAGATGACAGAACCCCTTGCGGGGAACCTCCGACGCTGGGGCCAGCACATGGGCGGCTTCCCAAGTAACGTGGAGTGGAGTGAAGTGGCATGACCCCACCGGGATGTGGCGGCCCAGGTAAGGGTCAAGATGGATGATGGAGTGAAGAGCTTGGACCCCGGAGGGGCTTCCTACGTACCGCGCGTTAACACGGATCAAAGTCAACGTAGTTCGGGTATACAGTTTAACGTCATGCTGGACGTCGGCAAGCCGACTCACGAAGAGATCGAGGCCGCCGGGCGGAGGATTGAACCGAACCACCTCGCACAGAGGGGGATGGAACGGCCGGGTGGATCATAGTTTCACGTCATGCTAGATGATAAAAGGAGAAATGGAAAAAGGGGGGCTGTGGGGAGGCACCGTGGAGATACACACGGGCAGTCTCCCACAGGGGCAGATTCATAGGTGAATCGACGCATGCGTGAACCCTGGAGGGGTCCACTGATGGACGAACCGACGTAAATACGACCGGGACGACCAGGTGGCGGGCTTGGACCTCAGGGAGGCTTCCTACGTACCCTGTATAGAAGACATGGATCAAAGTCCACGTAGTTCATTCTGTCAGGACTTACGCACTTGAGGCAGCCCGGATGCGGCAAAACTCAGTTGGAAGGGACTTGGACCGAAAGCAGAAGACACCTCGATCCCAGTCATACCCTCTACTGGCTTCGGCAGTGGGGAGGTGCAATGGAGATACACATGTGCAGCCTCCCACGAGAAACTAGGGGTTTGTAATACCCTGCCCACGTAGGGAAAAGCCGCTCCCATTAAATCGTCCCAAATGGGGGACAATCCCGACATCCCTGCAGAGACGAGCGGGTGGGGGCCACATCCAAACCGGGGGAGACCCTGCGTGTGAGGCACGAGATCGAATGATGCGGACGGTTTGGCGTCTTGCCAGACGAAGTACAGTTTAACGTCATGTGTTGAGGACGAGGCGGACGGTTTAACGTCTTGCCGGACGAAGTACAGTTTAACGTCGTGTGTTGAGGACGAAACACTTGGCAGTTTAACATCTTGCAGCGCGGACGATGGGGGCTAGGCAGTTTAGCGTCGTGCAGCTTGGACGCATGCTGAACAGTTTAACGTCTTGTAGCTCGGACGAGGTACAGTTTAACGTCGTGCAGGACGTATATGCAGTTTAACGTCATGCTGGACGAATATGCAGTTTAACGTCATGCTGGACGTACGTGCGTGTCACTTCGCGCAAGCCTGGAGGGCCGCACGGGAAGACAACGCACGGTGCGGGCACCCAGGATGAGGATCATCGGGCGCCACGCAGGCGGGTACCCTCGGGGGGTCAAGGGAGGCGACCCTGGCGGATTGCGCGCAAAAGAGGAGCTTTGCGCGCAAAACTGCGGGTCGGCGCGCAAAATGGCGGGCTGGCGCGCAATTGGGCCAGCGCTTCGCGCGCGGATGGTTGGGATTGCGCGCACCAGGCTTCGGATAGCGCGCGGGGGCAACGGCTCATTCTCTAACGAATGGCCACTTTGAAAATGGGGGGTGCGCGCAATCGGGTCGGATTGCGCGCACCCGGGGGGCAATTGCGCGCAAGAGGCTTCTTTTGCGCGCAAAGGCCTTCGGGTTGAAATTTATTCAAAGGAAATGAGCCAAGGGGATTGCGCGCGAAGGCGGACCCCAAGGCTCTATTGCGCGAAAGAAAGGAGGTTACCTGAAGATCGGCATTGCACGCGGAAGGGGTTGGATTGCGCGAACGAGCGACGCTTCGGATTCTGGCCACCTTCAAAACGTCGGGGGTCGCCTTATATTTATAGGCAACCCCGGGCGCGGAATCCGGTCTCGGGCGCGCAATTCGGTTCGCGGGCGCGGAATCAGGACCCAGCGCGCAAAGGGCGCCGCGCAGGCCGCGGGCGCGCAAAATAGCGCGCCGGCCCAGCGCATTGCCCGCATCCCGGGAGGATTGCGCGCCGCGACTCAACTTTGCGCGCGAGCCTCTGAAATTTCACGCAAGTCCTCCGGGCCATCCGGAACGTGCCTCTGACTCCAAATATCACTTCGCTTTCCACATCCGGAGCTTCGTTTGGGAACAACGGACTTTTCTGGCGTCTACAAAAGCCCCCCCTCGGAATCTGATCGGCGAGAGGGCGCAACGATCGGGTTCCGAGGGAGACGCCGGAATGCCGAAATCCTGGGCTGCGCGGGACTTAGGCGCGCAAAAAGGGGCGCCGGGCGCGAAAATCGCCGCTACGGTCTCGCAAAGCGCTTTCCGCGCAGCGGGGACCCGGCCTCGCCTATAAATAGGGGCCCTGGGTCCCGCGTTCCGTACTCCGGCCTTCCGCGCGATAAGCTCCAAAGCTCTCGTGCGCGAAATTGCCTCTTCCGGTCGCGAAAGTCTCCTGATCGGCGCGCAAAACCATCCGGATTTCGCCTGTTTTTGCGCCAAAACCCGGAACTTTGCAAGACAGTCTTCCCAATTGCGCGCCGTCCACTTGGATTGCGCGCCAGCCTTCAAACTTCTCCACCAGCCTCGTCCGATCCCGCACGCTTCATCCCTTAACCCGCACGACTCCCGAAACTTCTGAGATGGCCGTGCACAGAGGAAATGAGGGGGATGCCGCCACTCGCAGGGCTGAGATGGCGACGAACGAGGAGGTTTACGGAGCCAAGGAGATTGTTTCCAACAATCAATCCTTGTTCGACTTACTAACGCCGGCCCAGAAGACATATCCCCTGTCGGACAACCTGCCGCTCTGGAATTTCGGCATCCTAGATGAGGTTCCGGTGCCAGGGTTCGAGATTGATGCGCCGCGGACCTGGGTGACCCGGGAGGACGAGCTTCTCCTCTATAACATCACCAACAATGGGCATCCTGCCAGGGAGACCAGACACTTGGATGTCTATGTCCTGAACCTGAGGACGCGGACCATTGATGGGGGTGAGCCTACTGCAGAGAATTCTCCAGCCCTCTACTCGAGCATATATCGCCAGAGCGTCACGGACGACACCAAGGGCTGGCTGAAGGACTGGGACTTGCGGTCTGGGGGCAATTTCACCAGTGAGTGGGCCTGGGCATTCTGGGTACGCCACACTTGCGATCACTTCGCAGAGGAGCTGCGGTACATCGGCCTGTTCGAGGCGGTGTGGACGTCGCAGTTCCACTTCTACCAGCAGTCCGAGCTCGGGCCGGAGCTGTTCACCCGATGGTCTCCGGATACCAACACCTTCCATCTTCACCATGGGGAGGTCGGCATCGGTCTCTGGGACATCCACTGCATCGGAGGTATCCCGCTGGAGGGCTACCAATACGATGAGTTCCTGCCACCGAAGAACACCTGGGAGGACAGGTCATGGACTCCCATCCTGACCTGGCATCTGCTTGACCTGGCTACGCAGCGGCTCGGGATCAAAGACTTCCAGAAGGACATAGCCTACAAGGAGTGGTTCGGCCAGTTCTTGGAGCATGACCCGGCGGTCAAGATGCCAGGCAGGGGGAAGCGGTGCCCGACCGCAGCTCAGAGGAGCCGGAACGGGTCGTACTGGCGGGTCCTGGAGACGGGTGACTACCGCTCATGGGGGTACCGCGTCATCGAAGCCCGGGACCCAAATGTCCGGTACGCGGCGTTCCTGGCCGCCTTTCTGAGTGGGTGGCTCCTGCCAGTGCGGGACGCGAGAATGGGCGTTCGCCCGGCGACACTGGCGATGGCAGGCGCTATGGCCGCCAACAAGAGATACAACCTCGGGGTCCCAGTGTTGGCGAGGCTGTATGCCATCCTGGGACGCATCTCACGAGGGGGGTCGCCACGAAGGATCTGTGGGCCCTTTCAGTTCTTCCACGGCTGGGTGGCTGCTCACCTCGGTGGGTACACGTTTCCGAACGCCATCATTCCTCCGGGCAACGGCCTGCGACCCTCCCTGCTGAACATCGTGGGGGTCGCTCCGATGACCCTAAGTGAGGAGGGCGTGCGGATCCGGATTGGCAATCATGCCAATTTCAACTTCAGCCCGTTCCCTACTCCCGTCGGCCAGATGATCGACAATGGGCAGGGTCCGCTGGAGCAGCACGAATACTTCCTGAACATGCGGGGCGGGGTGCTCGTGGCTCGGATCGACGGGAAGGTGATCTGCGAGCCTTATGTGCCGACCCGGTTCGCCAGGCAGTTCGGGTGCCTTCAACGGATGCCGAAGAGGGTATTCACTGCTGTCCGGGAGGAGACGAACCCTGGCGTCCTTCGTCAGATGTGGCTGATGTTTGCCGCTTTCGGCTCTGGCGACGTCATCACTCTCCCTCCTACCGGAGTTGACGCAGGCTTGGCAACCGAGTACGCCGAACACTGGGCCATCGCGTACCCCGAGGGGCTTTTGCGGAAGCTAGTTCGGCGGCTCGAGGTTACCCGTGCGGAGACCGGGCGTCAAGGAAGGAGGCAAGGCGCCGCCACACGGGGGAGAACGGAGGCGCGCCAAGCAGCGGAGCCGGCGCGAGCAGGGACTTCGGCGGCGGGCACATCGCGAGCTGCCGCCACGACCTCAGCGCCCAGAGAGGGGGCACGTGCGGTGGTCGACGAGCGGCCCGGGAAGCAGGTGAGACGTCTGCTCGAACCTTCCCATCATGCGGTCTTCCCGGCGCTGTGGTCGGCCTGGATGACTCTGCGACAGTCACTGGGGACCGACGCCATCTGGCGAAAGATACTCAGAGAAGGAATCTATCTGCCAGAGGTCGGGCGCCTCCAGATTGCCGACAGAGTGGACTTCAACCGGCAGTATGCGTATCTGACGGCCATGGACGAGTACGCGCGCCTACGTGGTCAGCGCGCGGAGCCATCCCTTCTGGTGAAGGTGATGCTCGGCCTCGAGCCCGCTCCGGAACAGATGCCGCCGGAAGAAGATGACAGTAACGACTCCGAGGAGGAGGAGGAGACGGGGGAGGATGAAGGCTCCGAGGGAAGGTCCCATCGGGGGAGCCCACGGGAGAGCGGCGAGGTGGCCGGCTCTGACAACGTTGATGTCACTGAGCTCCTCGAGGTCCGCTTCTATCCCTACTTAACCTGCTTCATCCATTCTCTTATGCAGCCTCTAAACCGTTTCTCCATCCTTCTCAGGAGCACACGGATGTCGGTCAGGCGTCCTCAACAGGAGTAGGAGAGGCGCCAGCAGGACAAGGCAGGGGCCAGGCACCCATTATCGAACTGACAAGCGCTAAGGGGTCCCCTGCTGCAACTGTTCCTGCGGCGACCGGGATAGCGGAAGATGACGCTCCGAACTCCCGTAAGTCTCCCTACTTTACTACTGGTGCTTGCCGTTGACGATCCGTGACTAACCATGGCATGCCCTGCGCAGTGATCTCTACACTGGAGGCTCATCGGGTTGCCGAACCCGGGCCATCTACGAGTGGACCAGTGGTGGACATGCCGCCTGCTCCGGAACAGGCTTCCCAAACCGAGCCGACCCCACCAACTGCTGATCAAGGGGCTGCGGACGTCGGCGGTGCTGCCACCGGAGAGAGGTTGGGGGCTGACGAGGGTGTCAACGCCGCTGGGGAGAGAGAAGAAGGTCGCCCGGATGGTGGGGAACCTATCCCTCGTGAGGACCTCCCAGGGGCGGACCCTGCAGCAGACCTGCTGGCTGCCTTCCCTGCCTACCGGCCTGCCGATCCCGAGGAGATGGACGACTCAGACACGGAGGCGGTCGAGGAGAGCCGGATAACGCGCCGTAGGGGGTGGAAGTGCATCCAGCACTTCCTCAAGCGAGACCCGTCGGAGTGGCTGGGGCGCATGGGATCACTTCAAACCTGGCTGCACTTTCTGTGTGCCGGGGGAGCTGATGCTCAACGCCTCCATCTAAAGGTCCGTCATTTCATGGCCGAAAAGATGCGCGAGAGCTGCCGGCGTGCCGACGTCACACAAAGTCGGGACATGTCGGAGAGCACGCGGGCGCTCCTCGCGGCGGAGCAGGAAGTCCGGCGCCTTGAAGGGCAGGCGGCAGAGAAGGAGGCCTTCGTCGCAACGTGTACCGAGCTTGTAGAGCAACTAGCAGCCCAGCTGGTTGACGCCCAGGTACAGCTGATGGAGGCGGGCCAACAGATGGTCACAATTCAGGTCGAGCGGGAGCGTGCACAGGCCAGAATCGACGAACTGCGCGCTGCGACCGCCGACGAAGAGAGGGCACGCAGAGAGCGAGAAGCAGCCCTGGAGGCCACCAGCCAAAGGGTAGCGGCATTAGAAAGACTCATCCAGCACGCTAATCCCTAAGGTTTTTGTTTTGCCATTCCCAAAACATTTGCTTCCGCTACTTTGATCCATCTGTATGAATCAATATATTTATCTGCATCTTTTGGTTTAACATGCTCAACCACAATTCGTTGTCTTGCGGGAGTGTTAACCAAGCATCAGACATCCATAATTGGGCCTGGATTTCTGGAGAAAAGAGGGAGGTCATTCCCAGGAAAGGAGACCTCAGACCTAATCAATGTACCATCCCCCCAACCTGTTCCAACACACGAGCGGGACAATGCTAGGGGCGTTGAGATTTTATCCGAACATAGGGAAATGAGAAAGGGTGAATCGCGCGTCCCGAATCCAGACATCCACAACGGTCGGCCTTCCAGGAAATGCCCAAGACGGTAGGCGGACAGTGGATCGACCATAACAACTGCAATAGACGGACCGAAAAAGGTCATCATTCATATTGCAGGAGGCGGACCACATGTCATCATGAATACCGCTTTGGGGTTCCTTCAGACACAAGGGTGGAAAATCCAGATCAACAGGGCATGCGAAGCGTGGGGCGAAGTGACGGTTTGTTCGGACAGAATCCAACGCTCTCAAAATTGCGTCACCGTGGGGAAAGCGTATTAGGCGGATGCACTAATCTGGCCGTGAGTCACCTCAATTCTCAGACAGCACCTCTCTGACGAGGAAACCGTCGCTTCCCATCCCTGCGATGGGGCATCCCGAGCTGAATCGAGGAGAATATCACAACTGCACCACTCTACCCGAAGTCAGGCCAGACGGCCGGCGACGAGGAGGGGCGGGACTTAACGATCCCTGAGGCTGGACCCGAGTCGGAATGCCCGGGCGTTCCTACGTACTCCATCAGGCTGGAGATCAATCCACACGTAGTTCTGAGAGTGCAGTTTAACGTCATGCAGGACGTAGGACCCCATTTGGGGAGATCTTAGTTTAGGGTCATAGAGCTCGGACCATAGGGGTAGATCTTAGTTTAAGGTCGTAGAGCTCGGACCATAAGGGCCAGATCTTAGTTTAAGGTCTTAGAGCTCGGACCATAAGGGGAGATCTTAGTTTAAGGTCTTAGAGCTCGGACCATAAGGGGAGATCTTAGTTTAAGGTCTTAGAGCTCGGACCATAAGGAGAGATCTTAGTTTAAGGTCTTAGAGCTCGGACCATAAGGAGAGATCTTAGTTTAAGGTCTTAGAGCTCAGACCATAAGGGGAGATCTTAGTTTAAGGTCTTAGAGCTCGAACCATGGGGGGAGATCTTAGTTTAAGGTCTTAGAGCTCGGACCATAAGGGGGGATCTTAGTTTAAGGTCTTAGAGCTCGGACCATAAAGGTAGATCTTAGTTTAAGGTCTTAGAGCTCGGACCATAAGGAGAGATCTTAGTTTAAGGTCTTAGAGCTCGGACCATAAGGAGAGATTTTAGTTTAAGGTCTTAGAGCTCGGACCATAAGAACCTCAAAGTACGCCGCATCGTGGTCCTATCCCCTGGGTATGCGAAGATGCACTGAGGGATAGTGTCAAGAGTGTCAAGGTTTCGCCTGGCCGGAATGGGAGGTGGAAAATGTGAATCATGCGGCCATTCATTCAAGGACTGGAGGCACCGGAGTAACGATATGGGAGTACTGCCGACCGTGGCGGAAAAGCAGCATCAATATCGCACTAACCGTTGGTGGAATGAGGCAGCAAACGAGCATCGACCGCTCAATCGCAGGATTCATATCGATTTGCTGCCCGAGGCCATTGGGGGTACCGGCCCGAGTCGGTGGGAGAGCACTGAGGCATTGTGTCCGAACCGTTCATGGGGGCTCCACCCAGGGCGTAGATGATGGGTCCGAATGAAAGGGAGCACGAAGCCTGAAAAGTGGAAGGAACCTGACCAAGCTGAACCTGACACTCCTGGCAATAAACCAGAGTACTCTTGACACCGGTGGACCACGGCAAGGGGTCGGGGGACACGCCTTGAGGGTGACCTGGAGGCGGCGGATTCCCCAGAGAAGGGGGAATCTCTAAGAGGTGGGGGGCTGGACCCGAAGTTTCAAACATCCGGGCATTCCTACATATCCCATAAGGATGGGAATCAAGCCGCACGTAGTTCTTGAAGCGCGGCGCAACACAATCGGGCACCAGCGCGGGGAAGAGTGCGGGTCTGACCCTCGCACACAGAAGGAGCGGCATTTGATATTTCTTGTTTGTCCTTAAAGATGAATAGTTTTTCTTTGTGCGGCGACATGCCTGTGATTGAGAAATCTCTGGCGTCGCCACAATAATCAAGCCATGGAAGGCATTGATGAATGGCGTGGTCATTAACCAGCGCCCAACATGAGTGTCCCCCGAGGAGGACATCACGATGCAGTGTCGTTTCTCGTCGGGCGGCCAAGACGATCACAGTTTACGGTCGTGTGGTAGGACCAGACAACACAGTTTAAGGTCGTGTGGTTCGGACCATGGAGGAATCCGCTTATCACGGTACGGTGGACACGGCGGAGGTGGGAACATACCCAGCCCTGTGGTCACGCACGATTCCAGGAGAAGAGTCTTGGGATAGGGGTCTGCGTATGTCCATCACCCGAGGGGCAGAGATGCTAGCCTCCAGATATACTGGGCCCAGAACTCAATTGTTCGGGCGACTCCCTCCTTATGGGGACGAGGGTCCAGCTACGCATGGCCCTTAGGGAGGATATCCGCATATATCCTTGGTGCTCAGATCATGGGAGCCTCGAACGACATCATTACCTTGGTTGGTCTGCCTAACGTGTAGAGGTGTACTGGAGGTCAGTATGAAGAGAGTGTCGAGATTCCACTACAACGCACAAAGGCGGAGTGTGATGAGGACTGCGCAACCAATGTTCAGAGCCTGAAAGAGTCGACATGGCGATCAAGGATGTTGCTGACGCATTCGCAACACAACATCCGATCGCGTCAGCCTAAGACGGGGCAAGCAAACGAGCATCAACCGCTCAATCGCAGGATTCATATCGATTTGCGGCCCAAGACCCGCCGGTAAATCGACCCGGAGCGGTGGGAGAGCACTGAGGCATCGTACCCAAACCGCTAACGAGGATCCCTTTGAGTGAAGGCTCGAACAAGAGGAAGCGCGGGGCCTGACAAGCAACACAGGACTTGTCGGGATTGAATCTGACACTACGAGTCATAGACCGAAGCACCCAAAACATGTTACCAGATCTCCGGAAAGGGTCGGAGGACTCACCCTGAGAGCAACCGAAGGGGGGCAGATCCCCGTGATCAACCAAGAGACGGGGCTGGACCTAAAACATAAGCGTCCAGGCGGTCCTACGTATCCCATAAGGATGGGAATCAAGCCACACGTAGTTCTTGAGAGGCAGTTTTACGTCATGCAGGACGATGAGGGGTGTGAGGTAGTCCCACACACGGGGGAGGCGTACGGCGCGGCCAGTAGACCAACGCGAATGGGGACATAATCCCCCGCTCATGCGATACGCCCCGCACAAAAGAAGGGGAACTTGGGCCAGAGGGCCGACGCGGGATAGAGATTCCCGGTAAATGGGGCTGGGCCTGAAACATGAATGTCCAGGCGGTCCTACGTATCCCATAAGGATGGGAATCAAGCCACACGTAGTTCTTGAAGTGCAGTTTAACGTCATGCAGGACGATGAGAGAGAAAAAAGGAAGGGGGGAGCAGAAGACATCCCCAAACGTGGGGGGGGGGGGCGTACAACGTGACGAGCAAACCGACGTGAATGAGAGCATAGCCCCGCGCTCACACCATACGCCGCACACCCGGGGGCAACTGGGCCAAGGGCCCGAGCTGGGATGGAAATTCCCAAAAGATGGGGCTGGGCCTGAAACATGAAGGTTCAGGCGGTCCTACGTATCCCATAAGGATGGGAATCAAGCCGCACGTAGTTCTTGAGGGGCAGTTTTACGTCATGCAGGACGAATGCTGAATAGTTTAACGTCTTGTAGCTCGGACGTAGTGCAGTTTAGCGTCATGCAGGACGAAGCACTTGGCAGTTTAACGTCTTGCAGCGCGGACGAATGCTGAACAGTTTAACGTCTTGTAGCCTGGACGAATGCAGTTTAACGTCGTGCAGGACGTAGGCACACTCAGACAAAGTACTGCTTGAGGAACCTAGCGTTGGTGGGAGGAGTGACACGCTCACCATCCATAGTCGCTAGGGAGTACGCGCCATTGGGATAGACCTTGTGGACAACAAAAGGTCCCTCCCACTTGGGCTCCAACATGGGCGGCTTCCTGCCGGGGATCATTGGCGCTCTTAGGGCTAGCACTAGATCACCCTGCAGGAAGGAGTAGAGGCGAACCTTCTTATTGAAAGCTCGAGCCATTCTGCTTTGATGCCTCTCCAAGTTGTGCAAAGCGCGAAGTCTATTCTCATCCAGTGCTTCCAACTCGACTAGACGGGCTTCAGAGACTCTGTCCGGCGCTTGCTGGTCGTAGACCGCAGTGCGCAAGGATGGCAACTGGATCTCGATGGGCAGGACGGCCTCAGCTCCATACACCAGGGAATAAGGGGTCATCTGGGTGGAATTGCGAGTCGTCGTCCGATAAGCCCAGAGGGCGTTGGGGAGCTTGTCCGGCCAACTCTTCTTGTTCTGACCAACCATATTTTGCAGAATGTTAGAGAGGGTTTTGTTAAACGCCTCGATCTGTCCATTCACCTGCGCATGATAGCGAGATGTATGGTTCGAGCGAATGTTATACTTGGCGTACAACTTCTTCAACTCGGCTGCTCGGAAATTGGTTCCGTTATCCGTGAGGATAGCGTGAGGCACTCCAAATTGATAGATGATGTTGGAGGTCACGAAGTCAGCGATCGAACATGATTTGACCTCTCTGAGCGGAATCGCTTCTGCCCATTTGGAGAAGAAGTCTGTGGCGGTCAGAATGAACCGGCACTGGCGAGCTGTCGCCGGCGGGTAAGGTCCCACAACGTCCAGACCCCAGACTGCAAAGGGCCAGGAATACCTTGTGGTATGGAGAGGCTCTGGCGGCCGATGCACAAAGTTCGCATGAACCTGGCACGCATGGCACCTCCTGGCATACTCGACGCAGTCATGGATCATAGAGGGCCAGAAGTATCCCAACCTCCGAATCGGGTGGGACAGCTTCGGCCCAGTCTGGTGGGCGCCACACGAACCAGAATGAACCTCTTGCATGACTCGCGGGATCTCAACTCCCTGAAGGCAACGGAGGAGAACACCATCAAACCCGCGTTTGTAGAGGATCTGCTCCAGGCCGGGACTGCTCTGGAGGACGAACTGCGATGCGCGGCGTCGAACTCGCTCGCGCTCGGCCCGATCTGATGGAAGAATGCCATGTTGGAGGTACTCAACCAAAGGCGTCCTCCAATCAGGGGCTGATCCGACTGTCATGTCTGGGGTACTCGGGGCTCCGGGTAGAGGGGCAACCGTGGTGAGATTACTTACCAACGGGCCGCGATCTTCTTCCGGGATAACAGGAGCGATGAGCCTGCGGCGCGTCACGTGGACGATCAGGTTGTCCTGTTCAGGTTCCGCAAGTGACGCAGCAAGGATGGCCAAAGCATCTGCTCGACCGTTCTGCGACCGGGGAACATGGACAATTTCCGGCCGAGAAGGGAACCGGGCCATCAGAAGGAGGGTGCACTCCAACAATGGCACAAGTTCCGGCTTCCTGACAACATAGTCGCCATTGATCTGCTTAACGACCAGCTCGGAGTCCCCTTTCACGCACAGACGGGGCACGTCGATCTCGAGAGCCAACTCGAGGCCGGTGATGAGGGCATGGTATTCCGCCTCATTGTTGGTACAGCCCTCTGACAACAGGAAAGAGTATGGCAGCACGGCTCGCTCCGGGGTAATGAAGACGATGCCCAAGCCCACTCTGTTGAGCTTAGGATTATCGAGTCTTCTACCGGTGGGGCTCCGGGAGGCACCGTCAAAGTGCATCTGCCAGCATGGATCGGCTCGATCAACCGAGAGAATGGTCTCATCAGGAAATCCTAGATCCAGCGGCTGATCCGCGGAGGTCGGGTGAGCGGCCAGAAAGTCTGCCAACGCTTGCCCTTTGATGGCCTTCTGAGACACATACCTGATGTCAAACTGCTGGAGAATCACAGCCCACCGCGCTAGGCGGCCAGTCAACATAGGCCGGCTCAGGATATATTTCAACGGGTCTACCCGAGAAACCAACTGTACCTCATGGTGCTGCAAGTAGTGCCGTAATTTCTGTACGGCAAATACGAGCGCCAGGCAGCTCTTCTCGATGGGGGAATACATAACTTCCGCATCGAGGAGCATGCGACTGAGGTAATAGAGGCTATTCTCTGTTCCCTCATTGTTCTTCTGGGCGAGAAGGGCGCCCAGGGACCGTTCCAGGGCGGTCACATAAAGGACCAGCGGCTTTCCGGATACGGGCGGCATCAGGACCGGAGGTTGAAGCAGGTACTGCTTGATTTCCTCGAAAGCGGTCTGACACTCTTTATCCCATACATAGGTGGCACCTTTCTTCATGAGCCGAGAAAAGGGCTTACACTTGCCGGCCAGATTCGCGATGAATCGGCGTATATAGGCTAAGTGGCCTTGGAACCCTTGCAGTTCCCGGACGGTACCCGGGGGAGGCATCTGGCTAATCGCC
Source organism: Viscum album (assembly GCA_963277665.1). Lineage (NCBI taxonomy): Eukaryota > Viridiplantae > Streptophyta > Magnoliopsida > Santalales > Viscaceae > Viscum > Viscum album. The sequence goes on from CAUJRU010000203.1 coordinate 921,060, forward strand.
CTGATTTTCTCTGGGTCGATCTCAATACCCCGGTATCTTACCACAAATCCAAGGAACTTTCCGGAGGTGACCCCAAAGGCACACTTCAACGGGTTCATCTTCAGGCAGCGAGACCGGAGGAAGCTGAACACTTTCTCAAGATCTTTGAGATGGTCCCGACGCTGGCGCGATTTGACAACCAAGTCGTCGACGTAGCATTCCACCAGTGTGCCGAGGATTGGCTTGAATATGCGGTGCATCGCCCGTTGATAGGTGGCACCTGCATTCTTCAGGCCGAAGGGCATGACCCGGTAGCAAAAGGTACCTTGGGGGGCCCTGAAGGCAGTGAACTCCTCATCCTCAGGGGCCATCCGAATTTGGTTGTATCCGGAGTATCCATCCATGAAGGAGAGGGCTTGGAACCCTGCCGTGGCATCAATCAACAGCTCTGTCACTGGAAGGGGAAAATCATCCTTCGGACAGTGGCGGTTGAGATCGCGGAAGTCGATGCAGACTCTAATATGCCCGTTCTTCTTCCTGACCGGCACAATGTTGGCCAGCCATTTGGGGTACTGAACTTCCCTCACGAAGTTGGCTTTGATAAGCTTGTCAACTTCGGCCTCAACCATGGCACCGTGGGATGGGTGCATCTTCCTGGGAGGCTGCTTGAACCCGCGATGGTTCGCCGGGAGACCAAGGCGGTGGACGACTACCTGAGGATCTAGCCCCGGCATCTCGTCATAGCCCCAAGCGAACACATCACGGTGCTGCCTGAGAAAGTCCACGTACTGCTGCCGCTCCTCAGAGGGCATGGCGGCACTAACCAATGTGGGTCTTGGATCGGCCTCAGTTCCAAGGTTCACCTGTATTAACTCATCGACCGTGGCAGGGACGCCCTCCTCAAAGGCTGGGGGTGCGTCTTCCATATCCTCTCCGCTCGGGGAGGGATTGTCCACGGGAGAGACTGCGTTGGAAACTGCATTGGGGCTACCAGATCCTACTGGGCCACTGGTGCTGGCGCGGGCGGTCGCGGCCATCTCATCAAAAGACTCGCGGACCGTCAAGACCATGGAGACGTCCAACCGGTGAATCGGGAGGACGTAAGCGTCATCCAGACTTGCCCAGGGATCGCTCGCAACAACGACAGGCTCAACCTCGCCTGCCAGGATCTGCTTATCCTTGCTCTTGTAATAGTCCGCGTCCAGATAGCGGGCTTCACACGAGGCAAAATGAGAGGCATCTCCTTGAAGCACACCTACTCGACCATTAAGGGAGTATTTGAGGCATTGGTGGTATGACGAGGGAAGCGCTGCGTGAAGGTGGAGCCATGGCCTGCCCATCAATGTGTTATACGCATTGTCCTGAGAGACTACCATGAATTCGGTGTTGGCAACCAAGTCACCGAACTGGGTCTTCAAACGTATCTTGCCGACCGGGGTTTGCTCGGTGCGGTCGTACCCCTGGATCCTGAGGTCGGAGGGAATCAAGTCATCCTCAGACAACCCCAATTTCCGGAGCGCCCGAGTTGGAATCAGGTTAATCCCGGACCCCGTGTCGACAAGACAGCGCCGGACTTCAAGGCCATTGAACCGGCCAGTGACATACAACGGACGAATGTGTCCCTGTATAGGAGGTTCCTCATCCTTACCTGAGAACGAGATAACTGCCTGACATTCGGCGTCCTCGATCGTTTCGGCGTGAAAGGCCTCTGCAGCCGCAACCTCTGTCTCAAACTGGAGGGGCCTTTTCAGGGCTTCAGCGAGTGCCTCGCGCATCTCAGATGACATGCGCAGAGCCTCAAGGATGGAGAGCCTTGCTGGGATGTCGGCCAAGTTCCTCAGGACATCATACTTTTTGGCCAAGCGCGAGCCCCTGGTTGCAGGAGGTTGCTCTGCGGTTGGTGGCATGACGGGCCTTGCCGGTTGGATCGGCGGCCGACTGGTACTTGGCGCATCTCGCTGTTCACTGGTCGCAGTCCGGGAAATGGTCACCGTACCGGAGTCAGGAGGCCGGGATGGACTCGTGGCAAGGCGGAGCTGGTCGCGATGCGGCTGAGGCGGTTCTGCCTGGTCCCATACCACAAACAGTGGCGGAGGCGAATCTGTCATCCCCGAATGGGGGGCCTGCGCACGCTGAGCTCGATCTTGAGCCTGCTGCCTAGTCTCAGTGGCATGCACGGCCTGGCTGGAGGTACCAACGGCTGTGCCCCGATGACTCCTGTTGCTGCGGTTCTTCCGACGGTGGCGAAGACCGGGGACACTAGGGAGGTCCACCCGGTGTTCTTCAACGTCGGGAACCGAAAAGGGATTTACCAGCTCGACGGTGTTAACCGAAGCGTACCCAATACCGTCATCGGACGAATCATCCATCACCAGGCGGATCCGAGGAGGGACCCCCATCTCCGGGGGCATGAAATCGCCGAGAGTACGGGATAGTGGCGTAACTGGCGGGGCGCGCTCTTCCTTCTTGCGCTGCCGCTGTTTGCTCCTTTTGGAAGAGGCAGACTGGGACGACGATGCCGAAGCAGCACCCGCAGGTTCTGGGGGCTCAGGCTGATTCAAGCGCGCACGGATGATTCCATGGGCGCGAATGGTCGTCTTGCGGGCCATCCAGTTATTGTACTTCTGGGGTCCGCGGTTGGAGACCAGCTGCCATTCGTCCTCGTTGCCACTATCGTCATCTGATCCCACGAATACGCCCGCCACTTGTGCCGGAGCTGGGCCCAACCTGATTACATTGTTGTTAATCTGGTCTTGGAGCCAGTCCTTAAACACATAGCACCGCTGGATGGTGTGCCCCAAGGCTCGATGGTAGGGGCAGTAGCGGGGGTTATTCGTAAGATGTGCCTCCTCTGGCTTCCAACACTCAGGCAGTCGCACAATCCTCTGCTCCAGGGCGCTCCGGAAGTAACCGGGGACCTGATCCTCATGAAATGAGTAAGTCAGGTGTCGCGGGCCCCGGGGAGCGTGGTCTTGACGAAGGGCTAGAGGGGCCGGCCGAGGAGGTGGACCCTGATTATCTCGCCTGGGTTGCGGCGGTACATTACGCGGAGGGGCCGGCCGGTTCTGGGGCTGCCGCTGCTGGGCCGGGAACTGAGCCCGTGGAGGCGGATTCCTGTGAGGCTGTGGAGCTGGCCTCGCCGGCAGCAGCTCCAACGGCCTGGGGGCCTCTATCTGGGCAACAGCACCGGGCTCAGCCCTACTGACTCTCCTTGCAGGAATCATAGGGGGCAGCGGGTGTGCCTGGCTGGCCTGTTGCAGGGCTTCCTCAAGACGTTGAGCTTTGTCTGAGAAGTCCCTGAACCCTTCGGGGTAATTTTGAGTGATCAGGGAAGGGACCAGCTTGGTCTTGACGTTCCCGACGCACATTGTCAGCAACTGCTCCTGAGTCAATGGCATGTCAAGGGAATACGTGAGACCCTTCCATCGGGCGACAAAGTCCGCGACTCGCTCATCAGGCCTCTGCTTGCACTTGAAGAGGTCTGCGATACTTGTCTTCCGGGTCGTGGAACTGAACTGGTAGAGGAACTGTCTACGGAGGTCCTCCCAGCTGGTTACCGACCCGACGGGGAGCTGGCTGTACCAGACAAATGCTGGCCCTTCCAGTGTCTGAACAAAGCAGCGAAGCTTAGCGGCCTCCTGCTGCGCCGGAGTCCCCAACATAGGCCCGCACCTCGAGTTGAAGTGGGCTAAATGCTGTGGCGGATCTCCAGTTCCGTTGAAGGGGGCGAAAGTGGGATTCCCGAATCCCGGAGGCGCCGGCATGTCATCCACCCATGCTGGGTAGGGCTTGCCGTCCGGTGGGATCGCCACCTGCCGAGTCTCCAAGGCTTCCAAGCGGGCAATGAGTGCCGCCATCGGATCGTCCGGACATGGGTTCCAGTCCTGGCGAGGATCTCTAACCACGAGCGCATTGCATGGCCCTTCAATCGGGTCGTCGACCGGGTCGTCGAACTCGACAGCTCGTGGGATGGCGGGCGGAGCGGCCCTTGGGGCAGCGGGAGGAATCCGAGCGGGATCACTCAGGTAGTCACGCCGCTCGGGAGGGTGTGGCGAAACATACCGCGCCCTCTTGCCGTAGGCAATGGCCTCTCTCCTGTCGGCGAACACGGCGTAATCACGGTTGCCCGGGAGAGTCTCATCGAGGAGCGGTTGTTCCGGTCCCTGCTGTTCGGGCCTGGGATCACCGTAGTCAGGCCGCCGTTCTGCAGCGCGCTCGGCGAGGAGCTGGTCAACCAGCTTCTTCTGTTCGGCGAGCTGCTGACGTAGCGTAGCCTTCTCGGGATCCTCCTCTGCCCTCTGCATGGAGGCAGATGGGTCGGCGGGCCTTATAGCCTCGCTGTGCTCTTTTCCTTTGCTGACGTTTCGGCTCAACGTCAGTGCTTCAGTGGGTGCGGGGAGCCCCAGGAGGTTTCTCTGACGACGAGTAACTCTCACCGATGGATCTGACGACGGCTTGTCTTCGGGGGGGAAGCCCCCGTCGAGAAGTTCCAAGTCGTTCCCCTCTCCCGACAGGTCAGCCATATTGACCGTTCCTGTCCCTGGGGATATACCCTCAGGGCCACCCAGCGAATCGGGCTGTCGGCGGATCACACTGAAGCGTAGGGCAGCGTACTGCCCCCATCCACGGATATACACGTGGGTAGTGGCTTCCTCGATAACTTTGCGGAGTACTTGAAAACACTCAACGCATCGTTGTTGGAGGGCCTCGTGGTGCCCAAATGACCCGGGGTGCCGAACCGCGGGGAGCATGGCCAGGTCAATTTGACGACACTGCTCACCAATATCCTCCAGGTGCGCTTGACTCCCGGGGTATGGCATTTGTAGGCGGTGAAGACAGGAGCGAGTCTCCCGGAGAGTTCGGCGGAAGCATTCGAACTCATCCGGGGTGAGCGATTCGGGTGCATCAAAGCCCGGTCCTGCGACTGCCCAAAACTTCTCAGGGAAGTGGCCCTCTGCAAGGACGGTCCAGAAGCTCCATGACTCAAACTCGGGACCCAGATCTCCTTGGTCCTCTTCAATGGCTGGGAACGGACGGGAAACTGGTAGTGGTGCCGAGGCGGGCCGCCGGGCTGACGGGCTGGCCGGCGGTGAATACGGCGAGCAGGCCGATTGGCCTCCATATCCCGGGCCGCCCTCTGAGGGTGGCGGTGCCCTGGCTACCACATCACGATAGGACGGGCCGGCGAGCGAACATCCTGCCGTAGCATCGGTGCTCGCCGAGGGCGCACCAGATCGTGGTTCGACCGTCGGTCCCCAGAAAAAGTCTTCGGCTTCTCCGATCGAGGCGGAAGGCACTTCCGGAGGGGCCGGTACCAACCGCAAGCTTGATCCTTGGGGGTATACCAGGCCCTCGTTACTCCGGATATACCTTCGGAGAGAAGCGGGGATCACATCGATCTCGCTCTCGGGGAGCACGAGGCTGACGTGCCGCATTCCTACCCCTGCCCTTGACTGGCGGGATTGGGGAAGGGGCTCTGTCGCCGAATCGTACTCCGCCTCTGAGTCAGAGAAGAAAACCGGTCGGATCTCTGTCCGGAATTCCGTAACATTCTTCCCTCGGCGTCGACGCCTTGCCTTCCTGCCCCTGGGTGATTCTTCGGGGCAGGGCTGATCTCTGTCCTGGCGTCCTCCGGCCGCACTGGTGATGGGGCCAAGAAGACTGGGAACCAAGGTGCGAGGGGCACCGGGACAGATATCAAAGGGGACGCGGGGAGAGATGATTCCGGGCAGGCCTCCGGGCCGGGATCGGAAGGTGGGATGACCCATGCCTCCTGGATCGGCCACACAGAGTAGATCCTGCCGGTGAACAGTGCTACCGCGAGATGGTCCGCGGTGGCTACTGCCAGTGCCAGCAACCGGGAGAGTCGACCCAACCTGCCTTTGGGGCGGTCGGGGCCTCGATCCAGGTCGGGCATAGGAGTTCCCCTGCTCAGGATGCACAGAGGCCTGGCGACTGGAGCCAGCAGTGGCTTGGGCCAATGCGGCCGCTGTTGCTAGAGCCCCAAGGTGGGCATCCTCTTTCGCTCGTGCCCGACGTTGGCGTCGAGACAGACGAGTCGGGATGAGCGGCGCGGGCAGGTGGAGAGCCCGCTCTTCGACCGGAGAGGCCTGGCGGCGGTGTCGCCGTGGCCTGGCGGGAGTCCTTACCGTAGATCCCTGGAGCGAACCCCGGATAGGGTGATCCCGGGCATCTTCCACCTCATCCGCATAGGGAAGGGAACTGTCAGAGCGCTCCGGGGATAAACTCCCGAAGCAATTGGACGTTGAGGTAGGCAGCGGTGCCTCCCTGCGCGGCCCACGAGGGCGGCGGTGGTGGCGAGGCGCAGCCTCCTCAAGGTCTAGGCGAGCCATTTCCCTAGTGGGGATGACTCCCTCTTCCTCGTATCTCCGCACCAGGGTGTTAATCACCCTTCTCTGGATGACCTCCGAGGGGGAGAGAGGGCGTGGTCGTCCCGCAATTACGGCTGCTGGGACGACTGTGGAGCGGGCAGGACCGCGCGGAGTAGCCGCGTCGGTGTTTCCCCTATCCCTGCGCCAGTGGGCGGGTGGCGATCGGGCACTGGATCGGGCGACCTGATTTCTGAAAGCAGGGAGAAGAACCCATTAACACTGACAGGAAAAAGGAATCGTCAACCAACCATTAGCGCCACGACGCCTTCCGTGGGGGGAACCCAGGCCCTCGACGTTGCGAGACGGAGTGCCCGATTTCACTTCCCCAGCCCCTGGCGGGTAAGACTGAATGCTTGGCCGGGCAACATGCTGGTCTTCCAACACCTCTGAAAGCCATCGGTCTTCCTATCGAGGAGAAGAGATTCACGTCGGGTTCACCATTTTTCTGTTTCGGTGCGGATGTGCATCGGGTTACGCTGTTCCGCCAGGACGCGTTCGCGCGTGCACCCGTCAACCCGAGGGGATGGGCGCGCGGCTTGTGGTCCCGCAGTCCCGCTTTCCAAGGGCGGGCGGCATCCGTCCCTTATTCAGGGGCGTCTGCTCCTTGATCGAAACCGGGATGATGGGATGTCGGCTCCTCCTTCCTTGGACGTCTCCTCGGAACTCGTCACCTAATCCGGGTCTCCCTCATAGACTTAAGAATGTTCGTGAATCTCGTTCCCGGCGCCATATCTTCATGGACACCGGTTAATTACGCTGCTTCCGCCCGGACGTTCCAAGGAGTCTGGGCGGGGCAGCAACCTGCGGTGAGAAGGTCGGGTGACTCTGGGTGCTGGGTGCGTGTCGTAACACTGCGGCTCTGCACGTCTGTCTTCCGTCCCTAATAGGGCTTCTCGAAGGCATGATGGCCTGAGGCATCCCGTACTGGGTGCGGGGAACTGTGTCACCTGAGGTTTTCCTCAGCTTCCCATGTTTAACACGGGGTATGCCGCGAGTTTAACGTCCAGCGGGGACGACATCGGACCGATCAACACGAAAAGTGGATCAGATGACAGAACCCCTTGCGGGGAACCTCCGACGCTGGGGCCAGCACATGGGCGGCTTCCCAAGTAACGTGGAGTGGAGTGAAGTGGCATGACCCCACCGGGATGTGGCGGCCCGGGTAAGGGTCAGGATGGATGATGGAGTGAAGAGCTTGGACCCCGGAGGGGCTTCCTACGTACCGCGCGTTAACACGGATCAAAGTCAACGTAGTTCGGGTATACAGTTTAACGTCATGTTGGACGTCGGCAAGCCGACTCACGAAGAGATCGAGGCCGCCGGGCGGAGGATTGAACCGAACCACCTCGCACAGAGGGGGATGGAACGGCCGGGTGGATCACAGTTTCACGTCATGCTGGACGATAAAAGGATAAATGGAAAAGGGGGGGCTGTGGGGAGGCACCGTGGAGATACACACGGGTAGTCTCCCACAGGGGCAGATTCATAGGTGAATCGACGCAAGCGTGAACCCTGGAGGGGTCCACTGATGGACGAACCGACGTAAATACGACCGGGACGACCAGGTGGCAGGCTTGGACCTCAGGGAGGCTTCCTACGTACCCTGTATAGAAGACATGGATCAAAGTCCACGTAGTTCATTCTGTCAGGACTTACGCACTTGAGGCAGCCCGGATGCGGCAAAACTCAGTTGGAAGGGACTTGGACCGAAAGAAGAAGACACCTCGATCCCAGTCATACCCTCTACTGGCTTCGGCAGTGGGGAGGTGCAATGGAGATACACATGTGCAGCCTCCCACGAGAAACTAGGGGTTTGTAATACCCTGCCCCCGTAGGGAAAAGCCGCTCCCATTAAATCGTCCCAAAAGGGGGACAATCACGACATCCCTGCAGAGACGAGCGGGTGTGGGCCACATCCAAACCTGGGGAGACCCTGCGTGCGAGGCACGAGATCGAATGATGCGGACGGTTTAGCGTCTTGCCAGACGAAGTACAGTTTAACGTCGTGTGTTGAGGATGAGGCGGACGGTTTAACGTCTTGCCGGACGAAGTACAGTTTAACGTCGTGTGTTGAGGACGAAACACTTGGCAGTTTAACGTCTTGCAGCGCGGACGATGGGGGCTAGGCAGTTTAGCGTCGTGCAGCTTGGACGCATGCTGAACAGTTTAACGTCTTGTATCTCGGACGATGTACAGTTTAACGTCGTGCAGGACGTATATGCAGTTTAACGTCATGCTGGACGAATATGCAGTTTAACGTCATGCTGGACGTACGTGCGTGTCACTTCGCGCAAGCCTGGAGGGCCGCACGGGAAGACAACGCACGGTGCGGGCACCCAGGATGAGGATCATCGGGCGCCACGCAGGCGGGTACCCTCGGGGGGTCAAGGGAGGCGACCCTGGCGGATTGCGCGCAAAAGAGGAGCTTTGCGCGCAAAACCGCGGGTCGGCGCGCAAAATGGCGGGCTGGCGCGCAATTGGGCCAGCGCTTCGCGCGCGGATGGTTGGGATTGCGCGCACCGGGCTTCGGATAGCGCGCGGGGGCAACGGCTCATTCTCTAACGAATGGCCACTTTGAAAATGGGGGGTGCGCGCAATCGGGTCGGATTGCGCGCACCCGGGGGGCAATTGCGCGCAAGAGGCTTCTTTTGCGCGCAAAGGCCTTCGGGTTGAAATTTATTCAAAGGAAATGAGCCAAGGGGATTGTGCGCGAAGGCGGACCCCAAGGCTCTATTGCGCGAAAGAAAGGAGGTTACCTGAAGATCGGCATTGCGCGCGGAAGGGGTTGGATTGCGCGAACGAGCGACGCTTCGGATTCTGGCCACCTTCAAAACGTCGGGGGTCGCCTTAAATTTATAGGAAACCCCGGGCGCGGAATCCGGTCTCGGGCGCGCAATTCGGTTCGCGGGCGCGGAATCATGACCCAGCGCGCAAAGGGCGCCGCGCAGGCCGCGTGCGCGCAAAATAGCGCGCCGGCCCAGCGCATTGCGCGCATCCCGGGAGGATTGCGCGCCGCGACTCAACTTTGCGCGCGAGCCTCTGAAATTTCGCGCAAGTCCTCCGGGCCCTCCGGAACGTGCCTCTGACTCCAAATATCACTTCGCTTTCCGCATCCGGAGCTTCGTTTGGGAACAACGGACTTTTCCGGCGTCTACAGAGTGCTAAGGAAACACTGCCTCAACCGTTGAAAAACCTATTTGAACCACTTTGTACACATGAATGGATTCCCCTTTTGAGTCGAAGCTATCATACATACTGATACTCTGGATAAATCATGCATGAAACTATGGTAAGTAGTTTCCAACTGAAGGAAGTTTTGAACCTCCATCATAATATTTTGTGGCTCCTAACCTATAACTTCCATGACCATAATCTGATCTATTAACACTTCTTCCTTTATGATAATGTGACATAAAAGGAGGATCATCTAAATCCTGAAATTGAAAATCAATAGATTTCTATAATGATGGTTCTCTCAGTGTACGTAAAGAACTATCATCAAGTGTCTTACATTTTCCTCACTTGATGTCGGGTATACTATGATATTGTCAATAAAACTGCCAAAAACATGTCTAAGAATGGATGAATGATCTTGTTCATGAATTGCATGTACACTTATAGAGTGTTCTCTAATCCAATGGGAAGCACTGAATACTCATAGTGATTGTAACAACACATGAATGTTGTATTAGGTATATCCTCATATTGTACTCACATATGGTTATATCCAGACATATGTTCAACATTTGAAAGCAATCATAACCATCTCAAAATAAGATATAGGTCATCAGTCCACTATATTAGGTACTTGTTCTTTATTTTCAGTTGGTTCTAAGATTAGTATTTCAAACACAACCCCATGTTCCCTTCTTCATTGCTATATATCAGAAAATGTGAATCTGAGGATTGAAGAAATGTGTATAACAATGCTCTTCCATTTTAATTCCTCTAAATTCACCATCATATCTACATGATATGTGGGAGCCATCGTATATGGTGGTGAAGATATCAGTGTCTACTCAAGGTGTATGTCATTGCAGTTTTTTTCTCCTGGAGAGGAGGTAAAATTAAAATGTCCTCACAGAATATTCCCTCATACTCAGCCACCAATTCCGTAAATTAGAAACTCATAAAATCCACAACACCAAGGGTTATGATATTTAAGTGATTAATAATTGGATGAACCCTCTGAATCAGGAGTATTTCACCTCTACCTAGGATACCACTTCACCAAAAAAGTAAAACATGGTTTCATCACTATGGACACACTGCACCATTTTTCTAAATAATTTAATCTATAAAATAACTATAAATGACTATTCTATACAAAAAATTATATTATAAGGCCTCAAAACTACTACCATGATATTCCAACAAAAAATACCACCTCCAAGAATGAAGTCTTAATTTCGGAACAAGTGTGTGATCATAGAGTCTTATCTAGTAGGTGTCTCCAAGCTTATGGTTCGAGAAAATGGATCAACCATATTCATTAAGTCTCATACATAGTATGTTCCATGAAGGTAATGAATATAACCTACACCAATCAGAACCAAAAAATGGTGGAGAAGTCAAAGATCGTACCTCAAATGTTTTCATTAGCCTTTGGGTTATATGTCTCGACTATCTACAACTATCTTTAACCCTATCCTCCATCACCAGGACCCTCTCATGGACCACCATGGGGTGGAGGGGGTAACAAGTAAAATCATCAAACACAACCTTTTTATATCCCATATCATCTTACATGTTCAATACATTGTGAAATTTTCAACACCTAGAACCACATCTACCTCAGTAGCCCATCTGCGGTTTATATGTCAACTATATGGCAAGTCAGAAAATATTGATAATGATTTACCCTATCATCACATGAGTAGAACTATATATCTCTATGATTATTGGACCTACCTTGTGAGACATGAACCATATATCATATCCCTCATGTCCGCCTCTAAAAATGTATCACACATTCAAGGCACTAAGAATGTTGTCATCTCCATACTCATGAATTCTAATAAGATATTTTCCCAATGCCAGCAACCCATGGCTCTATCTGCCAAATCAAGAAAATATAAAACACCAAATATCTCTCTAGAACTCCATCATAGGTTTAAATTAATAGTGGTATTACACTAGATTACATGTCTCTAAGAATACCCCACTCGAATATATGATCCCTGAAGAACTGATCACAAAATAAATCCATTTTGTACCTAAATTGGTTGGTAAACCTCAATGAATACTATGTTACTATCATACTACACAAATAGAGCTATAAAAGCGTCATGAATTTTATATCACATAGCATCGATGTGGAGATATACTCTATGAAAATCATCTCAAACTATTTCCCAGTATGTACTGCCTCTTCGTATGTATTGTTCACCAAAACCCACCATCTCCCTACCGAGCTATGAAAAAGGCTCACTTCTTCGACCGCCATATGATCTCATGATGTCCTGACCAGACAGGACACCCAGTTCACCAAATGATTCCAGTCCTTAGCTTTTTATATCTTGGGCTCACTACAGATCATGAGGGTTCTTTTTCACTGAAACCCATGAAGCACACCGAGGATACACACCTCATCTGCAGCTATTATTGGTACCACATGCTACTCTAGGGGTGGTGGTATATCTTGGTCACCATATGGAGGAAACTCCTAAAGAACGAGTTCCTATATCGACGCCCCATCACCAGGGGTTCATCCCCTTGATATTGTTAAATCCCATCTGGCATACTTCACAGAAGCATATTAAAATTATAAAAAAATTACTGTGGTAAATGAGTATATCTAGGGAGATGAATGATGACAGAAATGGAAACCATCACCAATTCCAATGTGATGAATGTACAATTGATTACCTCTAAACTAGTGTTCTCATGTGCTGAGTCAATGAACTGATGATTAGTTTGACGGTGTATTGTTATGTCAGGAATTACTCAAATATTGGAGTCCCTATACTAAAATACATACTCAAAACACATAAAATTGTTTCCAAAAACAAATAACATATACTCTAGTTATAAGGTATTACTGACTCCATTAATAAAACTCGATCACGACCCATACTAGAGGGCCCCATGTTGTGACTCCCAATTTAATCCTCCAATAGGTCAGGGGATACAAACTTACACCGAGTAGGCATATCACAATCATGGAATTCCTTAGCCTAATTACATTTAAACACAGAAATATCTAAGACTGTATAGATTTGAAATGGATAAAAAAAATAAACAAACATGCATGCATACATCTAAATCCCATGGTATGAAAAGATGTAATAGATTGTAAATATGTCCAAATACAACCCCACTACATAGATTCAAAAAATACATGTACAACAAGAATTTCATGTAGATGGAATGATATGAATGTCCATATGAAAAATACTTTGAATATATGGTTTCAATAAATCATATGGTCCGTGTCTGTCTAGGACTCTGTAAAAATGTAGATCATTTGTAGAATACAAGAAATGTGCAGGAAAATCCTGTGAAGTGGTGATTATAAAAAATTGATGCAGTATACCATGAAGCCACAAATCATAAAACAAAGATAATATATTCAACTCTATATAGGTATATTTCTACATCACATACGACATAAATATCCATATTTACTCAAAAATTGCACACAATCTATAGTTAGATCAAAATCATAGTATATCATCATGGGAATCCAACTCAATGATTCCACAAAGTAATCATTTGGGAGAACACAGTCCATTGACATATAGAACTGATTTTGTCCTTCCATGTGGTTGTTTTTATCAGGTCTCATCATTATATATATATTCCGAAGTTCTAAATATAATACGACACATATATGAGGATCACTGCCAAGGCATATGGGTTATATGAACAACACAATATAGATTAATATGCAATCTAGATGATTTTTTCCTGTATAGTGTTGGTTAGGATTATACCACAAACTCCACATAGGGAATGAAGATGAATATATCATCCTACTACCGGCCACTAAGTGGGATTCCAACAACTCTATCCATTACTTCCAACTGACGGTATCATAGTCATACTTGTAAGAGAGAATTCCATACACATCCACAAGGAAAAGAAAAGGGGATCACAACCTAATGAATCATGTCTATGATATTTAGGAAAAGCGATCCAAGCCATGTATAGAAAATAATATGACATGTGGGGTCACATGATTCATTAATTGAAATTGGGTTATGACTTTTGAAAATACCCATGTACTCTACAAGTGTGTCAATAGATGTATTAATTCAGAGTACCTCTTCCCATGTACTAGTGCTTTCTATATCCCATGAACTTGGTCTCAACTATGTATTTGAGGGGGAGTACACATTTTGTATGCTTCCGTTGTAGTCCACCACATGCCTATATATCTTGATGGTTAATGTTGAATTCACCAGGGGAATGAATTACTGTTCTTTCACGTGGTTCACAAATCCGATGATACAATTGTTTTTTCAAATCCTTAGAATCCTCTAGGAGGGAACTCTGTGCCATGTAATGTCAGATTACATGCCATGTGAATCATGATTTTCTAGAATATAAGATCCAATATCCATACATCTTTCATTCTAGTCCAGCCTCCGATCCAGCCACACCACATCTGGAAAAGCATGAATCTTTCCTTGATGAAACTACCCATAACTAGTCTAGAAAATTCGATTCATCGGTCCACATGGAAATGATATTATTCATCATTCATCATTGTGTGATAAAGAGCATAAAAATTATGTGTCAACGTCATTTTACTCACTATAGTATCCTTTTTCGCACCACTATATTATAATACTAATTCCAAATTTATAATTTATGATCATTACACCATGAAACGTGTGTGTAATGTTTTATTGATTAGGATTTGATGAACATCAGTCCAAACAAAGAATTCCCATGTATGATTGAAAACCTAGAGGAGAAAATAACAAGAACAATAGACAGGAATAATCCATGATTGATGATCATGTTGAACTGTATTCATTGAAATCAGAATAATAATGAATAAATCATCAAATAAAAGTAATTCTAAAAAATTAAACTTATAATAATCCCATTCCTAAAATACACGTGATCCAAGGATCAATATTTTTTCTGATTGATCCATGTTCATACATAAAAGCATGAATGGGGAAATGAAACCAAATCAAATGACCGCCCATCATCGATTTTGGTCAATCACTAATGAAGAATGAAGTTATGTCACATTAGTTGGAGAGATCCATCAATTTTTTCCAAGGCCATTCATCAATCTCTGATCCAACAATAATTATCTAATAGGATCACATCCAATGGATCTAATGGTTCTTTTCAATTCATATTATTGTTGGTATAAAGCTTAAATTTTTCCATAGGAACATATTAATTGAAGGAAGAGTTAGGGAACTAAAATGATGTGTCAAAAAAATTGTAATTAATTTATTAATTTAATTTCGGTGATGTGTTTCCAAAAAAAATCTACATAGTGTATGATTATTCCATGCATAAGGAAAAACTCACATTCTAAACTCAATGGTTCCCAAAAATTTCAGATCATATGACCCATTTAGAAGTTATTTTACTTTTTTTTTGGGAAAACAATGTGCATATTCTATTTTAAATATTAAATAAATTTCAAATATTTATTCAATGAACAACTGGTTGCAAACTATCCCTGCACCGAGTCTAAAAAATAATCCATATAATATCTAAAAAAATATATGGATAATTCGAGAAAATACATGATGAATGGGTATTAATTATAGAAAATGGATGCATAGTCACCTTTCCTTCAAGACAATGTGCTAGTTGATTCAGAGTTTTGTATAATGGAATTGTAAAATATATGAATAAAATATTCCAGACGATGACTATACCATTGTATATGAGAATTACTAGGTCAAAATAACTAAATATGGGTATGTCGAAAGACCCATTTCTAATGAGATAGATGGATAATTCTCATTTATTTAATGGTTCTCCAAAATATTTTCTTCCAAAAGAGTGTTATTTAACTACCACGAGGAATAAATATTTTTATCTTCCATTTCTTATAAAGATTAGTGAGATTATAAACCATTGTAGATATATAATTGTAGATATTATCGATATGTGAAAAACATCCTCTATATGAAATTCTATAATCTACCCCATGTTTATTTAGGAAAATCTAGAATCATTGGTATTCGTCGATGAAGGTGAGGAATATTGTGTAGAATTTGGAGGATTCTGTATTAAGACGTTTATTTGAAAAAATAATAAAATTATCTAGATTCCTTGTACGAAGTAGTGTTTTGATGATAGTGTAAGGAGTTTTGATGACATTAGTCCAATTGATTATCCAACATGACTTCAGAACATTGTGGATCCTCGATCAGAGCTGATGAAGTGATATATTACTCAATTGAGGATGAAGAGATCCCCGTCATTGGTGATGAGGAAAAGGAGTAACCACAATAGGATGAAAGTGACACTAATTTTTAATAATGCTCTATAGAAATTACATATAGTGATTCATGACATCCTAGGTGTCTCCTTATCAATGAATATATCTTGGAAGAAGGTATTAATGAGTAGGAAAATGATGTGTTTGGTAGATAGAAGATCAAAATACACACTTTTTCCTATGAAAAAATGTATGGAAAAAGATTTAGAAGAACATTTGGAAGATGAAAATGTCAATGATGTTAAAAATATTAGAGGATCATACCATGATGGTCATGATGATAATTTTAGAGATGAGGATGTTGAGATACCATAGGAAAATATTCCATCTCAATGATTTTTAGGTGTTTCAAGATCTGGAGAATGTTCATCATAGTTTAAGGTAAAAAATAAATATTTATTAAGAAATGGATGCATTTTTGGAGGGGGATAAATCCCCCCAACATAGATATTCGTCTATTTCATTCTTCTATTTATGGATATCATTTTTACCTGTAGCTGATAAGTAGATGTTTTTAGAATACAATATTGTTGAAATTTTCTAAGAAGTAAAATGTTAATACTATAATTGTTTAAAAAATAGTTGATGTATCAGGATATGTTGAGGCCTCTGAAATTGTACCTTATATGGTTGAGTCTTTTGTTATTTGTTCAAATGTAGTGAAATATCTGGTTATGAACTCTATCATTTTGGTGGACCAAATATTTGAGGAATTGGATAAGATTTTAGGTGCTGATAAAATACAACCAAAGCAATACGAGTCTTCTATTCCAGAATCAATGGGTCATAGGAGATCATCTATTGATTAAATTTAGGATGAAAGTGAGTTAAAACTTATTCCTTTTGAGAGTGTTTATGTATATACCATTGCAAAAGTGATAGTGGATGTTGTCACTATAGGTTATTTGGAATCCTTAAGAGAAAGGATACTTTATGATTTCAGTCTCTTTTAAATAAATCATGAACCTCATTTCACTATGTTAAGGAAAAATGAGGAATTTTTTTTATATGGTGATAGATCTTATTCAAAAAAAATGATTCATCACATTGAGGATGTATATATTGATAATATAAGACTCTCCAGTGAGTTGTAGTATATGAAATTTATGTTGGAAGTTATACATATTGGTTTTTCACTTTGTATAGATTCTACTCCTGAGAGGATGGATATTATTATTTCATCACCATTTATATATACTACTCCACCTCCCAATTTTGATGTTGACTTCATCATATATCATGTGATAGAAAAGTTTTGTGATGTTGCCGCTACTTCTTGTGATGTAGTAGTGATTCTGTATGAATGATTGAAAAAGTTATGCAATAACAACGAACACATTCAAATGATGGTTTTGATGATATTAAATACATGAAAGGTGGTAGGAAAACCATAAAAAATACATTAAGTATTATATTTCATTGATTTATACTAAGCATGATCTAAATAACCATTTAAAGTATATTCCTTTGAAATTGAGGATGCCTTCAGTGACTCAAAAATTGAATGAGGAAATAAATTTATTGAATTTAATCACCGCATTACATAATATCTTAATAGAGGAGGAAAAATATTTTGTTCATACTATCCAATGGTGAGGAAAATTATAAATCTATTTCCTAAATCTTATGATTCCCTTTATACATGTTTCTAGAACTATTTCCTTGTCTAGGTATTCCATTCTTGTTAAAGCTCATCTGACACCACCATCTTCTAAACCAGATTTTTATTAGGCATAGTGTTAGATGAGATCCTTATGAGCACTTTCTATATCATTTCCATCCTTTCTAACTATCTCCCAAAGAAGTAGTTTCTTATCTCAGACCAATAATTAACAAATATCCACCCTCTAACTAATTTTCTTACAACCATTCGAAGAGAACCCTTCGACTCTGGTTATAATCCTTATACCATTGAAAAAGTGAAGGGAAACACATCTATTGTTACATGACCTCATAAAAAAAGAGTTTATATTAGGATTTTTAACATTTTTTGTAATGTTTCTATCATATTTTTTTACCTCTTTATTGGTGTATTTAAATTAACTTTTTCAATAGAATTTATCGAATTATTCTTATTTTGTTTCTATGAATTCATTAATTTATTCTCATATTTTGACAATCCCAAATGTGTTATAATGGATGTATGGAATTTATTTTATCCATTTTAAGTAATATTCCTTTGTACCATTATTTTTCACTTTCTTTGATACAATTTCTCTTTTATGTTGCACCAATATGAAACCCCAGTTTATATTCATTGTCTAGTATACAATCCCATGTGTTGGGATCATCAAAGAAGGGGATATTGTTGAAACACTTGTTTTAATGATCATAAAATCTGATTTTGTACTCTATTAATGGGTTTTATGGGATTTGATTGGATTTTATAACATATGGATGAGTTTATAAATTGTGACTTGGTATGGAAATGCATCAACCACCATACATGAGTCACCAATGTGGTTGAGTCACTACTAGAGAAGACATAACTTTTGGGACGAATCACTATTAGGGTGAATTTTTTTATCTATGCTAAATATCAATCATTAGATAGGACCGATGGTTTTATGACAAAGTATAGAAAATACCTACCACCAAAGACATGTCACATCCAGGACGACAATTTGGATAGGTGACAAAAATCCCTACCTTGAGACCCAAGTTATCATTGACGATGTCCTTCCATCATAATGATTATTTTAAAATGTGTTAAGATTACCTATAACTGAGAAGCATCAATTCTTATAAGAGTTTTCTTTGGCCCGACTCACTACGATCCTGACTCACTACCATTCCAGGACACAACAAAAGATTTTCTAATTTTTCATGAATGCTCACCGCCACTAATTTTATAATAATTACATATTTCTTAATGATAAATTATCAAATTAATCACCCAGTTTTATTTTAATTTTAATTATTAAATTATTTTTTGGGATAAATTATAGATTTTTCAGTTATGTTATATGAGGAAGAGACGATCTATATGATTTATCATGCATGTTGTAATTTTCATATGTAGTTGACACCCTCAATAAATTTGACACATAGAGATGTGGTATAAGTTATATTTGAGATACATGTAAATCATATGTTAGGTAATGAAAAATTTGAAGAACCCAAAAAGAGACACTTTTTGATATATTATTAAAAGAAACTTTACTAAACTAAACTATGGAAGATTGAAGTTCATTAAACATTAATTCCTTCCAATAGTCTAAAAACATAGTTCATGAAACTCTATTTCAAATAGATTTTTAAATAAATGAAGCAAGATTCATTTCGATGAACACTGATGGTGTCATAATCTATACGGAATATCATACATAGAATCATAATATTTGTATGTATTTTTATTTTTATATTCTATTTTTTACCTTATACATTATGACTAGTATGTGTTCCTCTATTTTTTTAACACGAACACTAACTATTGCGTCTTATCTGGAAGCCATATGATATATTCTCAAAGTATATACCTATCACATCATAATATTTTAATTTTCATTCATGCCACATGGAAAAAATATCAATCTTGTACATACAACAACCCATGAAAAGTAATGGGTTTCACTTCATAAATCATACATTAATAAACATTGGGTTCACAAATTCAAGAGGGAATAACATACTTCAAACAAGCACTATCAACCTTGAGTTTTAAGTAGAAAGTGTGTTTTTTGAGAGAATAGTTATTTTCGAAAACATTGTGTCTGACATAAAATATAGTGGAAGAAAAGTATATCTATAAAATATAATATGATGATTATGAAATTATTTTTATGATATAAACATACTGAAAATGAAGGTAATTAGGGAAAAGCTGAAGAAGGAATGTTGGGTTTGGGAATTCCAATTACCTTTTATTCAAATAATTTCTTCACATTAATGAAATTAGATTCATTAATTAAAAATTATAGAACCTTTTATACATTAATATGCTTCATTATGGTTTCATTAAGTTATTTTATGGTTCTGTGTATGAGTTATCACTACTAGAAAAACGACCAATACCCACGGTTTTGGGAACCGTGGGATGGAATGATGTCAGTATAGAGGTCTCAACCTATAACAATAGTTATGGGGAACTATGGGTATAGGGGGGTCAAAGTGTGCACCACGGCTGTTCCAACATGGCACACAATGGTTTTCAAACATGGGGTATTTAAATTTAAAAAAATCCGTAGCAGACAGGATTCGAACTTGCACTCCTTCCATGCCTCACGTCTACGCACCACCAAGGGATCTACCGAGCTACATATTATTTCTATTATATAATTATACATCAATGTATATATATTCTTTTTATTCACATGGCGTACTAATAAATCCAAAAAATGCGCGGGCAAGGGGTTTCGAACCCACATCGCACACTTGGACTCACAGCCGCACAACAACAAACGACAAGCTACGATATTCTTTTTAACTGTGATTTATAAATACAAATACGTATATATATTAATATAATAAACATCAGATATTTAAATTCAAAAACCGTAGTCTGTGGGAATCGAGCGCAAGTCTCACGAACGCGCCGCCACTAATGACAAACCGAGCTACAGAAATTCAGATTATATAAATTTATATTTTTATAAATATATTAATCTAAACCGTCAAAAAATATCTTCCTGCCTAATTTTTTTCATGTCCTGCCTAATTTTCATTCCCCACCATAAGCTATACCCACGGTTATCTATAACCGTGGGTATATGAATTTAAACAAAAAAACCAATACCCACGGTTATCCAAAACCTTGGGTATAGGTCTTTGGTGAACCTATACCCATGATATTGGAGAAACATGGGTATAGGTCCACGTACAATTTCTATACCCACGGTTTTGAAAAACCATGGGTATATTGGTACCCTATACCCACAGTTTTTTGCAAAACTGTGGGTATAGACCTATTTTCCAATAGTGAATATTTACCTTTCATATCTCACATATTGTGTAAGAGAACCCTGTGTGTAAATCCCCATATTTTTTGTGATATATTTTTTCCCCAAATTAGATTAATCATTATGATATTTTCCATTTCACTTAACAATGAGTTATCTTGTGTTATATGAAATCACCAAGTTATTCTTTCCTGGTATTCTACACAACGCAAAAAAACCATTACATGATACCCCAAATATGATTTCTATATAGAAAACAATGAATTTGTTTTAATTGCATGAAAGACCAACCGGGATTGCACTATATGTAACAACATATTTTCTCACGCTACAAAAAACCCAAAATTTACATGCATTACACAAAAAATTCTATTTCTACGAAACAAATTTTTTTTGTTATAATTATTTAAACAAGATATTTATAACCTATCCTTTAAACATAGTATTATAATTTGAAAAAACAATATTTAATATAATTTTTTTATTATATTATATAAATAAAATATATTAATAATGAAAAATCTATATTTTTTGTTAATGTCTTTGTATGTTAAAAAATATTATTTTGACAAAAGAACTACTTTTCATATCCTTTTGTGAAAAATGATTACATTATTTTTAGGCAAATTTAAAAATTGAATTTGTTAAAATAATTTCTTTTTGTATTTGGAATATTGAAATTATCTTGTGTTATATTATTTTGGATTTTCTAGGAAACATCCTTTATTTATGAACAGTAAAAAATACTGAGTTCTATTTGTAATCTACTATTTTATTTTACATATTTATATACTTAAATTATATTTTATGTTGTCTGTAAAGTAAAATTACATCAATTATAAATCTATTAACATAATTTAGGTCACTCGAATATATTGATATGGAATTTAAATATAAAATCATAATAAATTTTGGAACATTCTATTATTGTAACCATCTTTTTCACCACAGATGTGAGATTTACATTAATCCTAAATTTGCAGCTTCTGTGAATTGAATTTAAAAAAAACAATAAGTACCAAATTTTAACTACTATGATATTTATTCCCTAATAAGTTAATTTTTTTTTCAAAAAAAATCATTAGTGAATTAATTAAGAATAATTACCGTGATTAAGGAAAAACTATACATAACAAGAGAATAAACCATAATCTAATGGGAAAAAATGACCTATAAACATGACAAAAACCAATTTTATGTACATATTCCTATAATAAACCATCAATTTTTGAGTTTGGTATATTTCTTATGACTTTGGTTTGGTAAAAACCAGAGACAACCAAACGTATTTTAATTAATTCTATGTGTGTTACCTCCATTCCCCCCAAAAGGCCACCACCAATCCCCCTTATTCATACCACTGAAACAACCTAGTTTATCAAATATTTTCCCATCACACTTCCCAAAATCCCTACCTTCCACCTTGAATCCTCCCTTTTCATATGGAAATGATCCAATGAATCCCATTTGTGAAAAGGAAAAATAGTTACCCAAAGAATATGTGAAGTCCATCCTCAAGCCCCATTCTTTAATTTTTTTTCTAAAAATCATTACAATTTATTAAATTCATACATAATATAATTAGTATAATTAATATAATTAGATTAGTTTTACAATTGGGGTTCGTCAATCAATTACAAACACTTCTATCTAAGGGGTAATGAAATTACAATTCTTCTGTACGGTGAACAACCATCTCGTGAAAGGTTTTTGTTTGTTTACATTAACCACATCTTATGGTAGGGTACTATGAAAAAATATATGTTTATATATATGATATTTTTGATTGTTATTATGTATTTATAAATCCTTATTTATTATATAATTCTTATCTTAATTCTTTAGATTTTTTATAAATATGATAACATCATTTGTGGACGTGTGGACTATCACCACATAAAAGATATGTATTTCTTTCCCACATTACATGGAATATATTAATGATTGGTTTAGTAAAATCATATGTTATATAAGATAAACTAATTTGACATTAATTATCTTATATATATATATATATTTTCATGACTCTTTTATTTTATTTCATTCAATACACCATTAAAATGAAACAATGTGAATTCGTATATCTTCTATTGTGTCTCCATGAATGGTTTGATCCATTTCTAATGTAAATATTTTATATATTATTAAAAATATTAATATACATAATATATAAGATATATATGTCATTTTTTACATTTTTTAAATAATTATATCACAGTTTCTATAAGGGGATCAACATTGAAAATCAAAATTTGTATGATAATCAAAGCAGTTATTACTCAAAAAGATACTTTAAATAAATGGATAATAGTAGGTCATAATAATATAAATATATATATTATTATAAATATTAGTATATTTTTTGACTAATTTATATTGAACTTATACTTGTTATACTTGATGCTTGTATGAGTATGATGAATGTCAAGACGTAAGGAATGTGAATTTCATTTCAAATTTTATATCCCTAAGATACATGACATTATCACCACAAGTTTAATTTACGTGGTGTATATAATACCATTGAAATTATTATATGAGTATTATAATTATATTTAGATTTATTTTCCAATCCATTTTATGATATATCTATTCTGGGTTTTATGGTTCAAATTTTACCCAATCGGTAATGTAATTTTGTCCCAAATTTTCATTATTTGAGACACATGTTTTTATGCAAGTATATACTTTTATGAGGTGTATATGCTTCTAATTGACCTTTTATATCCTGAATATCACATCGTTATTTACTTTTTTAGGCAAGAAGTAATTTAAATTTCTTACATGGGGGTATTATTTGATGTTTACAACTGATAAGAGTTTGTTGAAACAATTTCATCATTAGTATATATTATTTATTACTATGATTTCATTGATGAAATCATATGATACATCTCTCAAAAAGACTCATGTTTTACATTACCATATGTTTATTCACATTATACACAATTAATGGTCTCATTTTCCACTAGTTTTTTAAATGATGATCATGAATACCTTTTTCAAAAAAGTCATTATTTACCTCTCAATTCCATCAGAAATCAATGTTCATTCAAAACCGTGTTTTGTAATAGGATTAAAAAAAATACTAATATTTTCTTATGAATTGGAAAATGAATTTTTACCCATGATAAACCATTTAATAAAAATGGTTTTTAATAACAGAATATTTTCGTCATTTTAATGTTGATTCACTTTTTCTAACATTTTTATGGTGTAAAAAGAATGTTTAGCATGTATGGTTTTACACTCACTCATTATTGATATTCCAATGAAGATTCATTTACATGTTTAAAAAGATATTTTTTATATAAAATATTTTCCTAATAATATAGAAATTAATTTTTTTAAATTTAGTTTCAAATAAAAACATATTCTGAATTTTTTCAATGATTTTTATGGGTTTTCAGTTTTATTTCAAATGAATATAGTTTTTAAAAAATTAAATGTTTTCAAAATAATTTTTAATGAAGAAAAGTTATTTTCCTCTAGAATCAAAAAAATAATAATAAAAATTATTTCCCATCATAGATGACTTCTATTGGTGTTACTCATGTCATTTTATGAAATTATAAAATAGAGTTATTCATATTCTTTCACTGAAATAATTTATATAATGATGTTTAAATAATATAGTTCTATTTCATATGTAATATGTTTGTGGAAAATGTTTCTCTTTCAGGGGTTATTTTTTTATTAAATCTATTTATCTTTCATGGTTTATGTGTTTATGAAATATTTCTCCATTTATCTCTTTATATGCATATGAAATCCACATCATTGCATGGATTAAAATTTGATGATATGATTATAAAACCAATCTCATTTTCCAAGGTTATTATATTATTACCCATTTATGAAGTTCATTTGAATTAATGTGTTATGAAATTATTTTTTATGATATTAGGAAACATTTATGTGCAATTTCATTATGAGATGGGTGGAACCCATATATCACCCCAATGCATTAGGTAAATATTTTTATTACATGAGGCAAAGTATAATGGTCTTGGGAGAGAACCTTGACAACTAATATGGCCATGGATTTGAACCATAACTACAAAGATGGTATGGGGAGTAAAATAATTCTACTATGATGACCATGAGAGTGGATCATGACATCCAAGATAGCATGTGGAGTGAAATCATACAACTAATATGGACATTAGAGTGAACCATGACAACATAGATGGTATGTGGAGTGAAAATTTACTATAATGATGTCAATGGTAGGGATTCCTTGACTATGATGGAAGTCAATTTATATGTTTATGAGTATTATAAAATTTAATGTATTATTTATATATTAATATTTTACGTCTTATATAAATATTTTTTTTATGACTAATGTATTATGTACATCCAATAGTTCATCCATGATTCGTGTTCTTTATCACATGATACACAAGGTATGAATATCTAATGTTTTAATTATGTTATTATATCCCAATGATGTTGTTAATGGTTACATGCCTCCGTTGTTCACCTTACTGAGCATCTAATCTCTCTCCATTTATGTTTATGAAGAAATGTAAAATTGTTTCTCTGACTAAAAAGTATTCTGGTCAATAAAGACTTAGTGGAAGATAATGCAGCACATTTTTTCATGTTTCCAAAGGAAATTAAATAAAAATATCTTTGAATGTATATATTGGTAAAATAAATTTTTTTCCAAAAAATGATGAAGTGTTTATCTTTATAAAGATAATATCTCTATAGTTGGTATCATAGAAAAGGATTAGTCAATAATTAGAAACATGGATGAGGAAACACAAGTGATATCTCTAGGAATATTTCTTCAAATATGTCAACAGATATATCTTAAAATAAGATTAAGGATGAGGGAAATTTTAGGAAAATATCATAGAATATTGGTAATGTATAAAGCGGGTGGTTCCCTTGATATAAATCATTGTCTCGATACAGCATGTGGATGTAGGCATGGAACAAATTTACCGTGGAGTAACAATTCAGACCAGTTGTATCAACAGTAACTTAGTGTAACCTTGAACAGAAAAACTGGCCTTGCAGCACACATGTTTTGAAACTCCTAGGGGATATTCTTTATGAATACATTGACTATTACAAAACCAAAATGAATGATTTAAAAATAATTGTGTAATAAATAACCTATGATAAACCTAATGTGTTATAGATTAGGGTATGTGTCATGATTTAGGAATTATATAAGATATATTTCATGTTTATGTGATTCCTAAAAATCATTATAATTTCATTCTCCGGTTTTTATAGTTTTATCCAATGAATAGAAGCAAATGTTTTTGGGTTACCATTGAATGTGATGAGTTTTTTTGTTCTTTTGTTAAATCGTATATTATATAGAGGTAATCATGTTATGATCCTGCCTACAGAACAAGATCATCAATGGGTACCTTATCCAACTCTGGGACTTTCCATGGAAGATAAAGAAGGAGTTCAATGGTATTTCTGATAATTGAGACCATAAATGAAATTATATTTTTTTACCTTTGTGTCAATAATGTTGATGGACCCACCCAAGTGAATTTCATGGAAGATTAAGAAGATGTTTTGAATATTTAAAAGAATGAGAATACCAATGTATCAAATAGAGGAAAAACTAAAGGGATTGGTTAGTTAAATGGAAGGAAACATTGGCGTCTCTAAGATGTACTCAAAGATGAAATTCATTATGTGTGGAATGAATGGTCATTATGAAATTTGGATCCCTAATGGGAATGATCTCAAAGAGAATCAACAAGGTAGGATAAGTAATGGTTATATTTCTACTGTTGATGAAACTATAGATGAAATGTGACATGAAATATGTATTAAGAAAGAGGTTGAGGTAACATTTTTACTGTTTATCGTTCATGTAGAATAATATAAGTTTATATGTATATGTATTTAATAGTTATGTTATATGAATTGTGAAATATTGAAGAATTTTCTAGATTATTTTATTAACTACAGAATTACACTATTATGTTTAATTTTTCTAATCAATTGGAAAACATATTTAATGACCAGGTGATATTTTCAATATCGGAAGATAATCCATAATATGAAACTTGTGTTATGATAATATTTTTTTGATAATTATATGTTTGATATGAATAAGTAAATTGGATGGTTTGGATTACGTCGGAACTGATGAAATATTTTTCTATAGAGTATTCTATGGATGAGGATTACTACTTATTAGGATTACATAATATATCCAATAATCATTTGAATACGGAATCATGTAGGTTTTATAAATGAATATATGGTAATTCAGGTTATTTCCATGTTTCAACATATTATATCCTGATGGTAATTATATGGCTGGAATATGAAAACCCAAAGATACATTGTGATGTATGGTGGATTAACATTAAGCATATTTCATGTACTCATGTCTCAAGATTTGGATTGTCATCATTCAAAAACATTAAATGGTTATCCATTTATGGAATGGTCAAGTTAAAATTCATATGATGTGTATGAGATTAATGCATTATCACACCACATAAGGATTTATGCATATTGGATAACCTCCTATAGAAACCTTGTGATGATGATAACAGAAGGGAGATGGGATGAATTATCATAGATCTCATGGTCGGTAAGTTCTACAGGAATGAGAAATTTACATTAATTTTTTGAGGATGAGGTGAAGTGGAAATTTTACATGATACGAGCAAAGGGTGATATTTAAAAATTAAGGGGATTAAAATAATGTGTAACTTCTCATGAAAATTATTCATTTATATGGAAATGATCTTTAACAATGAAATTCTTATCTTAGTACCTTATTTTCTGAGGAATCAAATTGTCCATTACAAAATCAGTGAATTATTATTTTTGATTGTTAAATTTCTCTTGACCATGTTCTTTATCCCTCCCCTCTAGAACATGATAATTATATTTTACTACTATGTTCATTTTTTCACTTCCCACCTATATTATCCTATATGGAAACGTAGTTACGTGTTACATTAGGTAACCATTATTTTTCAAAATTTATTTTGTTATTGGATAAGTCATTATTAACATTTATGATTTTTGTTTCTATAAATGGGTCTTTCATGTATTACTTAGTTTTTAACCAAAGTAAATTTCGAGGGAGAAATTCCTTTTAATGGGTGTATACTGCAACACACTAGGTTTTTATGAAATATAAATTTTGGAATATATTTTAATCTTTTTAGTGTTTTTAATTTTATTGATCGTTGACTTAGATTATGTTATATAAAGTCACCCATTTATTCATTCCATCTATGGTACTCCATGATAAACATTCATTATAAGATATAATATGGTATGTTTGTACTACATGCAACACCAAAGATATTTCCACTACACACAAAAACAAAATTAACATTGTTACATTGAAAAATGACTTGTCTTGTGATACATGCAACACTGATTGGGATTTCGCCACGCAGAGCGCAGGCATGGCATGTGTTACACACAAAGCTCAGTTTTCTATGAAACATCATTTTATTTTTATAATTATTTTAAAAATACATTAATAAAATAACCATTAAATTAATTAATATGAATAGTAGTATTAACTTCTAAAATATTGTTTATAATTTCTTTATATAAAAAAAAATTTATAATTAAAATCATAATTTTTGATAAATTATTTAAATTTTTAAAAATAATATTATCTCAAATGAATTGTTTTCATGTACATCTATGGAAAAAGTAAATTTTATTTTTTAAAGAAATTATAAATTTAAATTTCTAAAATAAAATTTACTTTTAAGATTAGAATATCAAAATAATCTATGTGTAAATGTTTGAAATTTTTCTGAGAAATATCATTTTTGGATGAATTTTTGAAAAATACTTAATTTTAATTTTAAACATCTGTTCCATTTAATGTCTTTATATATTTTAATTATATTTTATGTTATTTTTATGTCAAAATATATAAACGATGATTCTATTAACCTAGTTTTGTTAATTTTAATCTTTTTATATTGAATTTATATATAAAACCATAATAAACTTTTGAACATTATCACTTTAAAACCCCCTCTTTCTCTCCACGTCTAGTAGATTAACATAAAACATAATATTTCCCCTTATATGAATTAAATTTATTAAAATGGAGATAAATATTTTTAAAACATATAATATTTATAGTATAATAATATCAACATAAATTCGAACACAAAATATCAGTGAAATTGATTAAGATTAATAATAGTGATTAATGTAAAATTAAAATTAACACGAGAAAAAAACTTCAATATAAGGGACCAAATGACCATTCCACTAATACTAAACCCATTATATACCCATATTTAGTCCATATACCTTTAATAATTTTGTTTTTTGGTAATTTATTACATTATTAATTTAAAATCATGGGAACAGTACCTCATTTTTAAAAATGGATAGTCTCCCACCTCCCCTCTGTATAAAGGAAACCACCTCTCACACTTTATCAAAACTCTAAAACAAATTATGTTCATAAAATATCTACCCATTATGCATCCCATAAGACGTCACATCCTGCATGATTATTCCTTTGGGATTAAATCCCACTAATGAAACCCTTTTCGGAAAACCAAATAAAGTTACCCAAAGAACATGTGACATCGTTCCTCATGCTCTTTTCTTTTATTTTAAATCTACACCACCAAAATAATTTTCTTTCCATGAAATGACAATAGTATCATTTCTAGAAGTGTCGAATCATGCCACCTTAATGTTTTGTTATTCATTCACAATTGTTTTGGAATGTGTTAATGAGGGGTTTAGAATAATTTTATGATATATATGAAAAATTAATTATTATTTAATGATATTATATTAATATATTATTATATCTCATTTACATTATTTCATTCAACACGCAAAGAAAATGGAAGAAACATTCCTACGTACATATGACCTACTGTCTACAAGAATTGTCTATTCTGTTTCAAATATATATATTATATAGATAAATATATATTTTAAGGTAATAAATATATATTATATATAGTTCATGTTTTACATTATTTAAATAAGTAAATCATTATTTAAGTAAGAGGATCAAGAATGACAAGTCAAACACGTATGATAAACAAAGAATTTATTAATCGAAACGTAACTATAACACAAATGTGTAATATTAGGTAATAAGAAAATCATATATATAGTATTACAAATGTCAATATGATTATTTTATAATATTATATTTTATGTGTTGTATATACTGAACTTAAATGTATTCATTTATTATTATACTTATGTTTATGGGTATTTTAATATCCATTTATGATCTTTATTTAAATGTTTCTTTGTTCAAATTTTACCAAATCGTTAATGCAATCTTGTTTCAATGTTCATTTTTTGACACATGTATTGTTATGCACCTATATTGTTTTAAAAGGTGTATAGTATTTTAATTGGAATGTTGTATCGCGCTTTTTCTTATTTATCAGGCTATTTTAGGCCTTATTTAATTTAATTTTCTTACTCGGGGAATTTAATTTGAAGCTACCATGTGAAAAGAATATTTTGAAATAATCTCATCATTTATCGAGATTATTTATGAATTCACTTTATTTGATGAAATATTATTATCCACATCTCAGTAACTCTCATGAGTATAATGAACTGCTAGTTATTTGTGTCACATCCATCTTATGGTAACATTCCCCTACTCATTGGTACATGATATTATCATGAAATTGGTTATATGAAAGTCCGAATTACATCTCTCTTATGTTAGAAATATGCGTTCCTTAAAAACCATGTTTTTAAAATAGTTTCAAAAATAATTATACAATTTTCCTATTATTTTTTCAATAAATTATTTCCCATGCTTTTAATTTTAAATAAAATGGTATTTTAAAAATTAATATTCATGTCAGTTTCTGGTCTACAAACTTTTCTAATCATTTTACAATGAAAAAGGAATGTTTAGTATGTACATATTTTCACAACAGCGTAACTATCATTCCATTTATACATACTATAGATGATAAAAAAGATTTTTTATTGATAATTTTATCCAACCAATTGGTAAATTTGTTTTAATAAATTTGTTTTCAATGAATTTTTTTTTTCAAAATTTTGTTAATTATCTTTTATATTATTTCATGTTTATTTTCAATGAGAATGATTTTTAAAAAAATTCAGGATATCAACGGTTTTTAGAAAATTGGATATTTTCATTAAGAAATATGAATTCAATATCATTGAAAACTATTTCCCATATAAAATAAAACTTGTTGGTGTTACTCATGTATTTCAGGGATATTAGCCAAAGGTTCAATTAACATTATTTATTTTAATGGATTACATTTTATAGAATTATGTTCATGATATCTATTTCTATTTCACAAGATATATATATTTATGAATTATATTTCTCATTCACATTAGATATGTCTTTGAAATATATTTAACATTCATGCATTATATATTTATTAAATCATTTTCAATTTCATGGGTTATAAGATTATGAAACCCAATTCTCTTCATGGGATATGCATTGATGAAATTATTGTTAATCCTATTTATTATCTACTGGTTTGAATATGAATAATGTTTTATGATGCACATTTCAATTATGGGTTATTATATTATTGTTTATGATCTTCGTTATCATTTATGTATGATTTCATTATGGGATGGGTGGGATATATATCTCATTTAAATTAATAGTATGAATATATATATCTCATTCGATTTAATACGATGGTCTTAAGAGTGTAACTTGACTACTAAAATGGCCATTATAGTGGACCATGACTACCAAGATAGTATGGGGAGTGACCCATAATATTAAGATGTCCATGGGAGTGAAGAATGACTATGAAAATGGTATGGGGAGTGAACATGAACTAATAAGATGATTGTGGAAGTGAACCATGACTACCAAGAAGGTAAGGTGAGTGACCAAAAACTACAAATAATGATATGGTAGTGATTCCTTGACTACTATTGAAATAGTTTTATTTTCTTCTATAATATCCAAAATACTATAAAGCATGTCACTACTTGTTAACATTCAGTTATGACTATACAAAGATGTTTTTATTAAATCCCAAAAATTAAATCAAAAGTTATTATAATGTATTTCATTGGTAAAATATCATTGAATTTAATCTCAAAAATATTTTAAAATAGTTATGAACGTAAAAACTTATGGATAACTATTTTAGGTACTTCTAAATGTTTTGATAGAATAATTCTATATGTTTGATCAAGAACATTCTATGAACAACATCATACAAATGAATTTTAGAATGTAAATATAACCCCATGAATATTATATCCTAGATAATATTTTTGAAATCTAGGATTTCTGAGAAAATTATGGATAACGTTTTTAGCAAAAAAATTTAATATATTTCATCCAATGGTAGTTGGGAATGATATTACTAAATATATAGGATATATTACACTATTTTATGTAGTCCACATTTTGATATTAAGTAATTTTTTCAATTAAAATGTTGATATAAATGTGATCGATATGATTGTTGTAAAGCTTTTGGAATGTTTTCTTATGATTATGGAGTAAAAGTATTTAAATATTAGATATGGCATAATTATCAGTGAATGATCTCAATGAGTTTTGATTTTCTTCTCAATGATAATGTCACATTTATTGACTAAAACATTGCCGAGAGAGCCGTTTAGACTGTATAATTTACTAATGAAGAGAATGATTATCTGCATATATTTTCTAAATGAAAATATATGTCATTTAGTTTAGTTTTTAGAATATAATATTCAAAAGTTATAGCATTTGATGATTGGGTAGAAAAGTTTTAAACATCTTATCTCTGTGGTATATGAGGAGATTATAGGGATTTACATTATAGTTATATAGAAAATATACTACCAATATTTTCTGTATTATAAATATCAAAATTGAATTTTTAGTAGTGGATATCATTCATGTCCATTAGTCCATTCATGAGGTTTTATCATAATATGATATTCAATCTTATAACTCATTCTACAGAACATTATAACTGGTACTATTTTTAAGTAGTCATTGATTATTATTAGTTAGAGTTTGTAATGATATAACATGTTACTTATATAGAATCTACTAAAACATGATATCAAGAGTAGTTGCAATATGGGGAATGGGAACATGATAAAACAGATCTTTAATTTGATGAACTATGATAATGGAGGGAAAATGTATAAGCCTTGGATGGTTGAAAATGGTTTTCAAAAAAATGAATTGGGTTCTCAAAGTTTTTTCTAAAAGTCTGTTAGGAATACATCCATTTTAATAGTTATATGAATGTAGTTTTAATGACGTTCAACATATTGAGTAGATTTAAATAACAATATCATACCATAGTGGAAACATAATTAATATTATTTTAATTAACAAACCTAATGGTTTCAAATAACACTAAATGAATATCAAATCTATTGTGTGAAACCATTCGAATATAGCATGAGGCTACTACCACAATAATTAAAGTAGATGATTTATTATATAATGAATCATGAAGCATTCATGTTGAACATTAATGACTAGTATTCCAACCAAAAGGCTTGGGACGAAATAAGCTACATCATTCATCTTCTATATAAGGATGACATGTAGCTTCATGGTTTTCTTATTTCATGGTTTTTAAAACTAAAGTGTTACTTGGTCTATTTTATTGTTGTGGATTATGTGTTAAATTAAATGAATATATTAGGAAGGATAATAAAAGTATATAGGTTGAATTGATCATTGGTACTATTTAAGAAGATAAACATTATAAAGATAACTAAGATATCTGGGATAACCATATGTGATTCATCCTAAAATCTATTATCCAAATACATCATATTGTCTTACAAGATGGCACCACTAATGAACATTGGGGTCTAGAATATGGTGGATGTTCAATTTTCATATTCTATAGAAATTTTAATCTATTATATTTACCATTAAAACATGTTATTTATATCAGAATGAGGTTGTGGAAAATTTCATATAAAATATGATAAAGGACGACTTAGACTCTCCAAAATGGATCATGTTGTACATTATGTGATTGGATGACATCAAACTATGCTATATAGAAGGTGAATCACTTTATATATTTTTTGTAGTTCACATTTCAAGAAATTCAAAAACTCATAAGGGCACATGATTTTTATATATATTGGGATTTCAATTACTAAGATGTATCCGTTGAAATAGAGGTCACATTACCTAAATCAAATGATAAACATATGAAAAATGATGATGTTAGAAACTAATTGATTTAAATAATATGATTACTAATGGAAGCAATATAGTTATAGATGAATGAGGTACTATAAATCAATTCTGATACTGTGATTCCCCAAGCATAGACATCAGTGTTTCATTACATGATGAAACAAATTGATATAAAACACTTATTCAATATGATTTATATAGAAGATTGTGGATTTTAGATTTAGAAGATTTCATGAAGATATAATTGATTGTATTTGTTTTCAAATATTCTATTCCAAGTGTTGATGATGCAATACTATACCTCAGTGGTACAATCATGAATGAAATAGAAGAAGGCACATCAAGCTAGGTAAGGATGGATTAATTATCATAATTTAATTTTATATTGGAGGAGTATTAATGCTTATATAATATAGTATTTATATGAAAAAATTGTAATATCACGACATACTTTTTATTTTTAATTAATCTCAATAGGTCATATTGTTCACAAAATTATATGCAAATCATTGAATGTTTTATTATTTGAATGGTAAAGTCCATGTAGTGCAAATAAGAAAGGAATTTGAAAAATTACATTATGGTGAAGATATGGGTAATTTTTTTTAAAAAAAATGTAGAAACTAAAATAAGTACTCAATCTATCCAACATTGTTGTTTGATAATGGGTTATTTGTAAGATTCATTACTAGAGGTGAGTATCAGAACATGGAAAGGAAAAACATATCTATAATGATTTTTAATTCACAAGTCTCACATATGGGTGATTATTTTCCATAGCCCATTCTAAGATGGTGATGGAAAATGTGCCGGTCCCTTACCTCCCCCTTTTGGGAGAGTGAACTCTGAAATCATTTAAAATATATGAGGACTATTTTCCACCCTCTTCATACCTCATATTCTTCCGTGTTCCCTTACATATTTTTGGGTCATAAGGTTCCAGATATATTTGATTGGTTCCCTAATTTACCATTTTTAATCAGGGGGTTCATCGATGCTTCAACCATCCTCAACATGAATATGATTGATAACTTCCCAAATATAAGGATTTTTCTTGGATATTTCGATAGGTTTTTCTTCAGATCCTAGGATTTACAAGATAGGGATATAGCGAGACTACTTGAAAAAAAACATGATATATTTTTATTTGGAGGAGGCTCTGGTCAGTGCTTGGTTCAATTCCCCTCATCACTTCAATGTGTTTTGATTATTCCTTTTCAGTTGGACCTATTAATTCTATATGAAGTTCCACATCCCTTCAGTAATTATTTTGGTTAGTCTCCCTAACCTACTTTTAGAGTTTTAAAACACCATGATTGTAAAGAGGCTTGGGAACATCAATGTAGGTACCTATGTTCTGATTGCTGATCCAAATCTTGTTGTCGTCCATTTAAACTTTGGAATTGTGAGGATGTTGATGCTGAAAGAATTCCTCCTAAAATTTGTTTCATTATAGTAGGTAAATATGTAATTGTTGACAACATTGTTTTTTAGAACCATCAGTATATTTTTTTAATAATGTAAGCACAAGGGTCACACATATTTGGCATATAAGAGTGGTTCTAGAAAACTTCATAGGAAAAATGACATAGGCATAGTGGAAAGGTTTTTGTGACAAAACTACTCGATGGATCATATGGCCGAGTCTAGTGGGTGTGGGGACCATGGAAAAGGCATTATATAGTGATCAATGGGAATAAAATCCCTTTTTGGTAGAAATATTTACCTGGATGCGTAAGTACATTGAGGATCCTCAGCCTGTAGTGAATGTCTATTTTGAGAAATAAAGTTTAGATGTGGGTATTGAGGCTAGTGATAAGCATCCATATGGTGGAAGTAAAAATTAATAAGAAATAGATTATCAAGTGGTGTATGATGGAGGAATCAGGACCGCCTTAGTTTCTTCATATTCTGAGGTGTTGTTCCCAATGAGTGGTAATCATGATTGTGTATAGGTAATAGATTGTAATCAATCCATGGGTAAAACTACTGGATTTTAAATGATCCCTAAAAGAAAAGTGGTAGTAATTGGCTTGGGAAATCATGTTCATTGACTAACTAATTATGATCCAGTATATGAATTCAAGAAAGATATGTTTGGGTCCTACTCAGATGGGAATAAGGTTCGTTGATATGAATCTATTGATTTCTTTTCAAGGCAGATTGCAGTCAAACCATTGGATGAGGATCCAAATGGTAGGCTCCTATATCATAGGAGAATTATAATCTGAAAGGGAATTTATATAGATAGAAATGATTAATACTATTTCCCACTTAAAATGTAAGCATTCTCATTAAAGATGTTGAAATCCATGTACATGGATAGTGATTCTCACTAATCCACCAAGGCCTCTAGCCAGCAACGGAATCTAGGTGTTGTTCATGATCAATGCTTGGAATCAGTTATGATATTAGAATAAGAAGGGTTTTAACTAGTTATTTCACTTAATTATTCTAAAGAGATAAGAACTAAAATTATGGGTATTTTATTAATGTATTATATCATTGAGGAGAAGTATACCTGGATATACAATTGAGATCTGATTTTAGTTGGGGTTCGATAATGGTACTATCAACCTTAAGGATAACATGCATTATTGGGAATATCTAGAATTTTAGTTTTATGATATTTTAATGAATGAACCAGACACCCTGGTAAAAAATATCTACTGGAAATTATATATATAGATTAATTATTGTAGACATAGATTGTCCTTTAATGGATTGGTAATTTCCTTTTGTAGTTTACCACATGGATTTGATATTTTCATTTATTTTTTTGGAATAATAAAAATATAATTTCCATTCAGTTATTTTTATTTCTATAGATAGATGTCTATTGAATTATGATGTCGATGTTACATAATAATTGGATGGGAACATCTGAAATTTTTAGGAATGGCCTCATGTAGATTTGTATATTTGACTTCAATTAAATTAGTCTAATATTGGAATTTATAAACTAATATTTTTTTTTAAATTTTGAAAACAATCCTTCTTTCCCCATTGATATATGATCAAATAAATTTCTCATGTATTCATTCTAGATTTCTTAATATTCCATGAATATTGGGTGAGGTCTTAGCGAAATTATGTGTGTTTAGTGTTCAACATATTATAGTGTGTGTGTATCTTTTTATTCATAACAACTTAATATGATATTTAATAGGAGAATCACAATATAGAGGACCATATTCTTCTATATATCATGTCTTCGAATGTCTTAAAATCCTTTAAATAAAATTCATTGTGGGGTTCTTCACGAAATCAAATACATAGAACTATATCATCGATTATATAAGATTTTATATATAATAAAACAATTAAATTGACATATATCCATTCAAAAAAATCATTCATAAAAATTTTATTTTCAAATCAAATATAATTCTCTTATCAAATTTGATATTATAGAGTAATACAACAGGTTTTAAGCTAAATTTTATAAAATAGTCAAATAGAAGAATAATATTAGGATTTGTTAAAAACAATTCCTATAAATATTGATTTATATATTCTATATTCAACCCTATTCACTTTCAAACTAATTTACATATCTATAACAACATTATAATATAAATTTAGATCAATAATAAATTGTTTAAAAATAGTATCACCCTATGATTTTCAAAACATTTTAAAAATTATCGGTTGAGTAATTTAAAATGGTGTCCATGGAAAATATTTCTAGATCAAATCCCCTCGATTACATATCTTCATTTAGAGAACCATCAATAAAAAATCTTATGCTTCTTGATGGAACATTTTGTGCTACTGATTCTAATAATCCCAATCTTAAGTGGAATTCTAAAATCATAGATACATTAGAGGAATTCCAAATCTATAGGAAAACAAACAACATATTATATAATAATATTTGAATCATAAAATAGAAAAACAAAATTGTAAGGGAATAGAGTATCCCAATATAGTGGACTTAGGTATATTTCCACCAAAACATTTATGATTATCAACAAATTTAAAATGATTATTATGATTTATATGTTTTTTTGGTTGGGTAATTCTCTCACTACCAAAACTTTTAAACAATTCCTTATTAACACTAACAAAATTTTTCATATAATTTTGAATCTCATGACTATGATATGGAGTTGGAGGGTATTTCAATTTAGCATCACATTGGATGTATTTTTTCTGTCATAATCTATTTAAGTTTTCCATGGATACCTTATGATTTTTATGAATTTATTTTGTATGTAATGTTGTAAAATGAATGCTTTCAACATGTTTTCTTATCAGTTCATGTGGACTGTGTTATGTTAACATTATCTTTTATATTATCTTACACAAACTAAACAAGTATACATATATGATGTATATAATTTGAAATGAATATATCCAATTGAATCTAAATAGGAAATTTTTGAGTGTCTTAAACACTTTTTCTAGTTCATAAGAGAGGATTTCATCTAACATCATGGTGATTTTATCTAATGATAAACACTCTTGTTCTAACCATTATAGTATTATTGAAGAGGATATAGAATGAAATAACTATATCAGGGGTATAAATATAGTGAATGAAATTAATGTAAAAAAGAATTGTGATTATACCGTATTGATTATTTTTTCACACCTCATGAAACAAATGGTATCAATCATTCATGATTCAACTATAATAAATTCCAAAAAATTATATTTTTTGAGGAAATTTTACGAGGTTAATACCTTTCCCATTAATATTTATTTCTGAGTGTTTCACCAATTGTAGATTATGGAAAATTGTGAATAATTTGTTGTGGAGGGACTCTATTAGTATACCTCTATAGTTATTACTTAGAAATATCAATAACATAACACCCATTATATGTTGTTATATAAAAATCTCATTCCTGAAAAACGATAATGATATTAATGTCATATAATAGGCATTGAAGTTTGTTCAAATTTTTAAGCCACTAAAAAATATTCAATCTAAACAAGATATAGGATTTAAATTGGCACATAAAGGCAGAATTATAAAGATGGAATTACATTTTTCATATGAATACAATGTGTAATTGATTTAATATGTTGAAATGAAATCTAAGTATATTGAATTAATACTAATTGAAAAAGTTGATAGTTTTCCAATCAATTCAATTTAAATTTCTAACTACTTATCAACCCGAAAATATGAAGTACTAGTGGTTATGGTTGATTAATTATAAATAACCAATAATGAAGTTGAAAATGATGGTTTCCAATAAGGAATTTATAAAATTTATATATATATTGATTGTAATAATAATTTGGATATGAATATCAGTATAACTGAGGAATAAATAAAATAAAATTAATTTTCAATTAATATGGCTAATGAATATGGTCTTGATAAATTAATAATCATTTTATACATGTTCTACCATGACATCAATATTTCTGAAGATATGATTATTGTGAGGGATTAATTATTCTATAATTAAATCCCACATGTTATTGACAGATATTTGATATATATTATTTAAAAAAGGGTTATAATTTCAATTTTAAATATTTCATTCTTGTAAGAATTGGAAACATGAATACTTGCGTAATTTGTTCAATAAAAAAGTTGTTGTTTATAAAGAATATTGGATTCTTTATAACAGCTAACCTATTGGGTTATTCATTGATATGATATCCAAAGATAACAAATTACTACCTTTGAATGAATCGTATTTAGAATAATAAATTCAATGATAGGAAGATTCCTATAATGATTATCATCAATATGAATTTTCCAAACAATTATTCGGAATTTCATTATTGTTGTCTTTAAGAAATATTAATATTCCACTTCAATTATCAACATTATTAAAAATACCCTTTTTTTTCAAGTATATTGTATTATATAATGTCACTAAGGGAATATTTTGGATTTTATAAAGGATTGAAAGAAGTATATCCTCTATCTATTATACTATTTTTAAATTATGATGACTAAATTAATAAATTATACCTTGATCATCTATATAATGGATTCTATAAAACAGTGATTGTTGGAAGTAACATGTATGTGCCTTTATATATTTTTTTATTTTGATGACAATCTAATTTTTGTGTAGTAATCAAGAAAAATATTATTTTAAATAAATTCTCAATGACTTTCATGAGTTTATAGGGATAAATATTTAATATATTAAATTATTAATTATGTATGTTTATGGAATCATCTTCCCTAAGGATAATAAACCTACCTAAATCCTTCAAGTGAAAAGGGAGTGACTTTCGTTTTATCAAATTGGTTTCCAATAATTTATATGGAATGTCTTATTTCAATATTTTAAAAAAATTTAATGCTAAATAATATCTCCAATTTCAATTTATAAATGAAAAATTATTTCCCTTATGGGAATAATAAGTTTACTCAATTTTGGGATTACATCGATATTTATGTATGAATTTTCATTGCATTGATGTCCACAAAACCCAATTTACATATCCCTAAAAATGATCAAAAATAGTATATGGTCATGTTCCATTCACTATTGTATGTTATTCACCTATTCAAGGACGTAATGTAGAAAACCATTATATATGTTTGACCTTGGTGTTATATATATTAAATAATCCAATGAAACAATTAATAGATATTTAATAAAAACCTACCCACTTGTGATGATGATTCACTCAAATTTCATAAATTTAGGATTATTTTAAAGATACATAGTGTGAATTTATACAATCTAATAATCAGTTGTTGTATATATAGTGACCCTATCATTTTACACATATCATTACTTGATTTTATGCATATTAAAAAAATAATATTACAATCATAGGATCATAATGTGTAGTGTATTGGAAGACTACGTACATATAAAATAAAATAGGGGACTAAATAAAACTTTTTTTAATTATTAAATATAAAGAGCTCCTAAATTCCATTTTGCTCACATATCATCATAGGGAAACCTGTGTATAACATGAATAAACGGATTATCTAAATTCCTAGTATGGGAAATGTGTTTTAATAAATAATTAACAAATGGGTTTTGAAGTATTGACATAATGATATAAAAAATCATAGAAAAAGTGAAATCATAACATATAAACATGGGGTTCATATAAACGTGGAGTCATAAAAAATTGGGAGTAATATAAAATGTGACTTCAGCTTGAGTCAAGGATTGTTTCTCATAGAGGAGCACAAGTCATGGATAACATCCGAGACCGTTTCATAAAACTTCTCTTGAGACTAATCATTAACCAATTCATTGGGGAAATATGTTGGAACACTTATTAACATTTTCATTAAAAAACTTCCACATTAATAATCTTAAATAAACATATGGTTACCCTTGGAATGAAATGGGTATCATAATCAGGTCATAAAGCATAATGAATGGGTGTATCATAAAAGTGTCCATGAAAGAGAGGAATTAAACCATACATTGACATTAATAAGGTAAAATAAGAATATATGATTGTATTTGAGGTCAATATAATTGAAAAAATGTATGATATGTATTTATGAAATTTTAGCATTAATATATTTTAGTGTCATTTTATGGAAATTACTAACGAGAATTTATAATAGAAATAGGAAAAATATTTTACATAAAACTAGAAGTGATCCAAAAATATTTTCATAGTAAGAAAATTTTTTTTATAAAAATAATGCTGTATTGAAACATATGTTTGAGTACACTTGAAATATGGTATGAATTTGGGAATTTCCCTTAAAACAAGTTTCCTTATCAGGAATTATTGAGAAGAGAATCAATTAAAAGCATATTTTTAACCAAAAGAGAATAGCTAATGGATCATTATACATGATTTTGGTCAAATAAAATTATTTTAGACGATCTATATAAATATAATATAGTATTTCATTATGGTAAAATGAGATTAAGAATAAAAAAGATGAATGTTGGAGGTTCGCGTAGAATCCCTTACGGAATATCTGCATGGTACCAGGTGTACATAGGAGGGATTAATGAGAAATAAATGGGTTTCATACCTTTTATACACCATGAGGTATGTTTGAGAGAGGTTTGAAATCATAAACCATCATTAGGAACTAAAAATAAAAGGACACAACATAGAGATGATTCTTGAATAAATTTGTGAAATAGAGGATCACACACCAAAAGTCTGATGGTGTTCTTCCCATGATGTTAATGACACGAATAATCAAATTAGGTTCATTAAATAATATTTATAGAACTTAAACTACATGTTATTGATTTATAATCACAATATTTTGTTAATACATTTACTTTTTGATGATTTGAGAGGTTTATGTTTATTTTTGGGAGTGTTTTTTGTCCTTGGTTTTTATTATCCATTCAGTTATATTCAGGTTTAGTTAAACATGTATGATGAGAATGGTTGTCCAGAATTGAATTTATATTAAATAACCGAACATATTAAATACTAAATGGTTACTATATTAATTTGGTTTTTTTGTATTGAAGGTCAATCATTATATAAAAAATTAACGATAAACTCTTGTATTTTTTGGCAATTTTTTCATTATTAACATTTTTGTATTATAATTTTACATCATGTGATAGAAATGATTATATAACATAAAATAATATAAAATACATATTTAATAGTCTTCTTCCACAAAAAGATGGTTTCATGAATAAAAATGAATATGGTAATATAAATTGATAACCTGTCAACCTTAAATGTGATAAATTAACACATTTTAGACAGTGTTATCATTTCTATCATATAAGTCATGATGAAAGGATAAGTGATAATGAATTAAACATTAGCATAAAAAATTATACAATATTTATGGTAATGTATTTTTCATACCATTTGGATGAGGACATGTTAGGAAATAAAAGTCATCAAAGGAACATGAAAAGAAAATGAAAGAAAAGAAATGAGGAATTTACCCCTTAATTTAATCTTCCTTGAGAG
This sequence comes from Viscum album, assembly GCA_963277665.1. Lineage (NCBI taxonomy): Eukaryota > Viridiplantae > Streptophyta > Magnoliopsida > Santalales > Viscaceae > Viscum > Viscum album. Next base: position 963,771 of record CAUJRU010000203.1, read on the forward strand.
TATCTTAAGGGAGAGCATTTGGTCTTTTGAGGAGACTAAGGCCTTATTGACATGGTGGAGGATATTGGATAGTGATTTATGTTGAATTTAGGTAATTAACATGTCTTGAACGGAGTACAGAGTATAGGGTTAATGTGGTTGATTTCTATAGTGGGTGGGAGAAGGGTTTTCTTAATATTTTAATAATTACATTATTATTTTTCCACAAGATAATAAATGGTGATGATTTATGTGACCAAAAATAGTAATATTTGCATTTAATTTCTAACCGATTATTCTTTTATTATCCATGACTCTACAAAAATGTATTTAACATATAATGTATTAATATTATTAATGACTATATTTTACTATTCATAATAAATAAAGTATTTCAAACAAATCCCAAAAATTCAACCTAACCATTTTTTGACATGTAGAATAAAAAAATGAATTCAATTTTTACGATTTTTTTGAATATGATTGATATTATTTTTAATTAAAATCATAAATTACATTAAAAATGATGATTTTGAAACTAAAAAATTTTGTGTAATGGATTAAAAAATTACAAAAGGTATTATAAAATTATGATAAAACCAGAAGACACCGAATTTTTAATTTATGAACATATTTTAGGGAAAGAAAGTTTATTTTAAATTAATTAATTAATGTAATTATTAATTTATGACATACAAAAATACCAATTCGTTTACTATGGCCATATTATCACTTATAAGATCCCTAAAGTTTATTTATACATTAAGGGGCGAAGTTACTATTATTTTAGATGATTTACTATTCATAAGGTTCATATTACACTTTATACTGGAAGGTTACTATTCATATATGTAGGTTACTATTAAAAAAATTATTTTCGTTGCATCATACACTAAAAATCACCCTAAACGCAATAGTGTGTGTCATATTTTCGAAATTCAAAACACATATATTGATATTTTAAGAGATTAATTAACATGATCAAAATAGGAATACATTTAAATATTATTATTTTCTTCAGAACATCTCCAAAGATGATTTTTTTTCTTTATAGCGTAGTACATTTCATCCTATATAATAAAACTCCTTAACATATATTACCAATTAATGAAAATTTTAAAAGAATACCTTTTTAGATGTTATGGATAATTAAAAATATCTAATTTTTTTATGAAATCATCACCATTATATATTATAAAAAGCATTTATTAAATGAGAATCAAATGTTAGAAATATTCCAAAGAGTATTCTATTACATGTACTATCAGTAAGCTAGTAACCATATTTTATATTATAATTATTTTTTGTAAGAGATCCATATTTAAAAAATAATTTCCAACTATTTAGATGCTCATTATTTTTTTAGCTATTTATGTATTCTATAAAATATAATACATGATCTATAATTTTTTGAAAGTAGAGAAGACAATATAGATCCCTAATTAATAATGTAAATTAATCCATTGCCACGGCACTAGGAACCTAGCCATTATGGTTACCTCGATAAGTGTATCTCATGAAATACATTTTTTATTGGTAGTTCACAATTAGGTTACCTATACTCTTCTTAAAAAACACATGAAAATCAATATGAATTTAAAAATCTCCGAACACATATGTATTGAATAGAAATTATAAAAAATAAATCATTTTGTAGAATTTTATTAATATTTTTATTAGAATTTACCATATTCTAATTCATTGTCATAATTGCAAATACAACACTTATATATTTTATCTATAAACCACAATATATGTGTATGCATTCTTCTATTTGATTTAATTTATACATCCCATGTTTATTATATAATGTAACCTTCTCTAATCATGTTAATCAGAATCTCATATAGTAATTAATGATTTATACCATGAATCCAAAGTAAATTATTCAACATAGTGTTCATCACAGATAAAAATGTGTCACATGAATGTAGTTTATATTTCTAATTAATGTGAAATATTAAATTCATTATAATTTGAATTAATTTTCATCACTGTATATATTCTAAATTGTTACAAACCGTATGATCCAATATATAATAACTATTCATAATCTAGTGACAATCCACCATAAATTAGAATTATTCATTAGATCAATTCTCATAAGTGATCTGTATTTTAAATATATTTTAACATAAAATATATAATAATATTTATCAAAAAATATTATATTATAATTATTAAATCAAAACAAAAATATTGGATGAAGGAAATAATCTATTATATTATACCAAAACATGATACTTCATATATGAATGAAACATTATTTTTTATTAAAATATTTTAATCCAAATAAAATTACTATGAATTGACATTATAAATGATATTTAACCATGAATATTTAAATAATTATTAAAATACAGAACTTTTATATTGTGACATGAGATATGTAGAATAACTCATCAAATATGAACATAAAAATATTTTATTTTATAATTTATTTGGATAATATATTGATTATAAAAATAATAATTTAACATTTTTTTTCAAGAATATAAACTCCTCTTATTTCTCATTTCAATTGTATATATATATGAACATTATTAAACTAGAATATAATATTTTGTAACATGTTATTTTCACACATTTGTAATCTATATCTATAATAAATATTTGTCATTTATATGATTCATATAATCTAATTACCATATTCATTAAATATATTTATACCATTGATCATAACAATAAATACTATTTGGAATTATTAAAATATTTTCTCAAAATATATCATTCAATACGAACACATTAAGTAATATTGTGAAATTTCATAATATAATTTAAAAATTATTATATAATTATTTATATTTTCATTTATAGTGAATTTAAATATTTTAAATAAAATATATGAAAACATTAAATTACAAATAATAATACATTTTAATTTTATTAAATGTTGTTTCGATCATTTAAATTTTTATACCCATAATAATAAGGATATAAATATATATATGTATAATTAATAAATAAGATGATTATTTTGTAATCCATTAGTGTTCAAATAAAAGTTATTAATAAAATAAAAAATTATGTTATAATCAATTAATTCATTTCATATTGAAAAAATTTAAACATTTAGAAAAGCATAAATATTGTTTTGAAGAGCTATAAATTAGGTCATTATTCATGTTATAGGTAAATACTATAACAATTATTAAGATAACAGATACCATTAGTGAACTATCTGATTCTTTTTTATCATTCCCACCGTTATATTAATTATTTAGTTATATATATATATTTCAATTTATGTTTCACTAGAAATCTATCATTGAACTATATCAAAGATAATTGGGTATAAATAGAATAAAATATATTTTGGAAAATAAGATGTCAAACTTCCACATATGTGGTTCATAACTATATAACCATCGCATATCATGGACAATAATATAGATAAATTTATACATTTGATCAACTTATTCTTATAAAAATTACAATTTATTCTAAACATCATTGTTATTCATCTATGAAAAGAAAATGAATTTTATTCACATCCCTATTACCAAAATATATGGGATCCCATATATAAATACTCATGTATCAGGTTCTATAATTAATAGTTGTAATAAACAAATGATATAATTAAATATATAATATTTTAGATAATTATGTATAAAAAAAATTCTAGTTTTTTTGTGGTTAATCCCATTCCTACAATAAATAATTCCTTTTAATAAATGTTTACCTCTAGAAGATTTCCTATAATATTTATATTCTTATTTTAAATTTATCTTTCAATTTGGGGAGTACTATAAGTTTTTATTAAAGAATAATGAGGATGGGAAAGAGCCACATCTATGACATCTATTAAAACTAAATTATAATTTACTTAACATAACTCATTGTATATAATTAAATATTTAAGCATTCAAAAGAAATTTGAATGGTCAAGTGGATACTTGTTATACATTACAATGTATATATACAAAATTATTTTTATTAAATTAAAATTCAGGAATTAATTATTAAAAAATTAAAAAGTCATATCCTTCCCATAAATATCATGAAATAATAATTGTTTAGTCGTTTCCTTTAATTGTGTGATGAATTGAATATAGAAATATATTATATTAGATATCCCAAATAAATCATAGATGATGATATTCATTTATCTCTCCAAAAAATATATTTCATGTAAAAATATACATGAAATAAAATATCCACCTAGATCAACCAAATAAATTTAAATTTTGTTGTCATTGTTATGTCATTTATAAAATAAAAATTTTAAAAAATTAATTTTTTCTTCATAGAAAATTATTTCAAGAACTATCATCGGTAATAATTTTAGTTAATTGAAATAATGTTTTTTATTATCTCTAAATAGTAATATGGAGACTCTAATAAATATGACATATTTAATCCATTTAAGAAAATTGTTCGTAATTCTAGACTTTTTTTTTAATTTTACATATTCATTATTTTCATATTTAAAATTTTGTAAAATTTTAAAGTCATAGTAACCTACATTATTGGATTAAATGATATGCGTTAATAGGATATTTCAAGAAATATTAAATTCCCTACCGCATATCTGGGAAAGGGTTGCATCAGATATTATCTCCATTGAATAGAAAGTGCTGATAAAAGAGGATCCATTATCAATGTTAGCTAAAAGTGCTGATAAATATACTAATAATCAGCACTACAAAGAGAACTGATAATGGTGTACCCATTATCACATTATTTTTTTCCCTGATAAATATAGGATTTATCTACAATATTATTAGTGTTGATGAAAGTTTTTATTGAAAAAATATTTTTAGTTTATATAAAATTATTATATTTATATTCAAAAATAATTTATATTTGAATGAATTATATAAAAACTGCATGTTTATAATTAATATATGTTTACAAATAATTCAAATATATATATAAATTTTCAGAAAATTATTTATAAGAATATAATTAAATAAATATATTTTTAAATAATTATTATATTATAATAAATTTCAATAAATAAAAAATATATTTACTAGATTTATTATATTTATAATTATATAAATAATTCTTAAATATATATTGTTATAGTTATATTAATAAATAAATAAATATTTGTTTCCCATGGATTTGATTGATACATATATTTGATGCATGAGTATAATTGACACAAAAATATGTTTTGTATTTATCATGAATGTTCATTTATACCGCGAAATCTCGTTCAGAGGAAAACCACTGACCCTTTATTAAAATAAAATAAAATTAATGAATGTAACGAACAAAAGTACATATAAATGGCTCAGTCACATCCAAATATCAGTTCCAACCATAAAGAAATGACTACATATCGTAGTAATCATAATCCTCAACACATCTATAATAAGGCACATCCTCCACAGTAGCCGACTCACATTCAACATTTGAATCGTATGTCGTCAATACCTTGGTATACTTCTTTCTGAGCTCCAGTTTCTCCCCAGAGCGTTTCTCTTTATTTGATTTCTTTCTCACAAGGCTCTTTTTAGGATCATGGTCATTTCCTTTTTCCTTCCTAGACGAGGACCGGGTGGATGATGGCTTTGCTAAGTAGGAGTAGTCCTATCCTAGTCTTCTCTTGGGTGGATCAGTCACAACTCCTTCACAGTCAAACAACTTATTCCAACCACCTTGAACAGTATCTCTGTAAGTGGGTCTTGCAACCCCTCTATCATTCTCTTTATCACTATCAGAGACATCCCCCCATTTACCAGTGAGATCCACAGGGTTGAAGTTATTACAGCCAACTTCATTCCTCACCATGACGCCATCAGAGGTTGTCAGATACTCATCTACCATTATCTGAGAGAGCCTATTGTGATCAATCAAAGAAATACATTGAGGATTCACCTCATTGTCATGATTTCCAAGAGTCCATGTCCTTGAAACATCCACAACAGCCTATCCCGGATTGATGGATCTAATTTGGAGATTCAAGACTGCATGTGCTAGCGGATCACCCAACACCGTGGGTGTATTCTCCAGCTCCAGGCCCGTGAACCATTTACCTAGGAGGACCTACCCACCCTGTATATTACACCCTTCTTATTATTCTTTTTTTCCATATTTGATTACTCAGTTTTTATTACCTATTCTTTACTTAGTATATGATTCATTCATGTTATACCTATGAATCTTTTATATTCTCAAAAATAATTATAATATTATAATAAATATATTTAAATAATGAATATATGTATTATAATTATAATTGTAAAATTTTAGTTATATATAAATACATTATAAATATATATATTCGTAATTACAATTATAACGAAATACGTATAATTCAATAATTATAAAACTATAACTAATAAATCTATTATAATATATTAACTAAATATATATAAATATATTTATAATTATTTAAAAATATTTATAAATATATTAATTTACATTTATAATTAAAACTATATATATATATATATATTTAAATATTTATAAACTTAGTGTACATATATTTATTATGCATATAATTTTTTAATTATATATAATTAAATATATAGATATATAAATCTACAATGATAGTCATAAATACATAAATATATTAGTAACAATAATTATAAACAAATATAGATATACTAATATAATTTTAAAATGATAATAAATATATATTACTTATAATGGACACCATTTATCATCAATGTGATTAAAATCTCATTTTTAGAGCTATTAAAATCTATTTTGTACTTTTTAAAGGGAATAAGTATATTAGTGAGTGTAGATATGTTTGACCTTAATATTTTTAAATATCAACCATAATAAACATAAAAATCCAAAATTTCATTTTAATTATAGCATCCCGTCTTTATATTACACATCTTTTCATTACCTTTAACAAACAATGGATCTTTAAAGTTTAGTGTCTTGGAAATCCGGAATATAAAACATGTAAAAAACATAAAACATTATTTTAATCCACTTGTAAGGCTACATAATTATTTCATACTAAGTAAAATTGCTTCATCTCATAACCTCGATTCATACATCGAATGAAAGGGTGAGCAGAAGTCCAAGTAAGGATATCAGGGGAATCAGTTTACTTATGATATCAATAAGAACATGATGAAAACCAAAAGACATGAACAACAGAAAAAAGGAATATCTTAATAAAATGACCAATAATAAAAAATTTAATATGTAGCTATAACATTTCATCTAGACATTCATGAATATATCACCATGGTTCATTCCCAATGTGTTATAAAAACATTACCAAGTTTATTCACCAATGTATCATGAAACGTGTCATCTATAGAGATTAATTAATTACCCAATGCATTGAAGTGCTTTCAGGGAAATGATTTAATATGTATTTATTTTCATGTGATCCACATAGAACATAATAAAAAATTTCATAAATTTACCAAATAGATTCAATAAAATGGGATTCATGTCAAAATCGTGACATTTAAAAAGTACTTAAAAAATCATTATGTCAATTATATTCCATGGAAAGGGAGTGGGGGTTGTATATATGTCAATTCCATAATCAAATAGATCTATATTAAGTGTTTATGAATACCCTAGAAATGAAAATATATTTCGGTATCCACATAAATAATAAAAGTGAATTTCTTGAGAAAAAGGGAGAGATTTTGAGACGAAAATTCTGCAGCATGACGACTACATAACATCATTTTAGAAATAATTAAAAAGAGAGGGGAAAAAGATCACCCACTCATAAATAATTAATAATATATATTTGGTAAATATTAAGATCACAGTATGGATATTTCAATGACATACCACATGAAAAAGGAATATAAAATTAAAGAGAATATGCTATTTATTTTAAGAAAACATTGGCAGCCTAACGACGTCGCTTAAAAATGAAAAATATAAATTGATGAGAGAGGAAATATTCTATCATAATTTAGAAATTAAATGTAAATTAATAAGAATATATAATAACATACCTCCATATATTAAGATGGAAACTAGAAGACGTATCATAAAGGAAATTATAACTACAAAGAGGAGGGTGAAAGGTTAATTTCCCTTAAAGAGTATCTTTGAAAGCTCGAAGGTTGGGATAATGGGGGCATTAAGGGAACTTTGGGAGTACTCCTTTGGGGTATAAAGACCATATTTTCGTTGAGAAAGATTTGTAAGTGAAATGAATGAGGTAATGACTTGGTATTTATAGGAAAAGTGATGAAGTATTTAATTACTCTCCAAGGGACACATCATCTGTGGTATTTGCAAAACCATGGGATTGCCCATGGTATTGGCCCATGGGAGTTCCCTATTGGGAAACCTCACAACATATTTTACTGTTCACAAGTCCACCAGATATATTACATCATCAATTATGTCATCAAACACCTGAAATTCAAAACATTATTTTTACTATTCACAAAAAATTCAACTCTTTCTGAAAAACCCCAAAAATTATCCCAAACCTAATTTCAATTCACTGAATTAAAAAATAAACTAAATTTTATTAAAATAATTTTCTAATTATTTTTAATTTAATTTTTAAATAAAATTATTATTTATTCAAAAAAACAACTCTAAAACAATAACTTATTTTTTAACACCTTGACAAAGTAATTATGGTCACCTAAAATTATCATATAACCATAAGAAAATAAAGTAAAAATTTATTATTATATTTTATGAAAATAGATTATTATTATATATTATTATACTAATTATAAAATTTTAATCAAAATATTTACGACATACCAAAATACAAATACCTATATTATGAATATTTTTTACTTTTAGGATTTATATATTATATTTATACATTCATGGGTGAATTTTCTATTTATTTGGATTATTTATTATTCATTAGTTTTCATTACTATTCATAAGTGTATATTACTCATCATACATTACTATTTTCCAAAAATTAAGTTGATCTTATCAGACTCAAAATTTTATACTGGTCATAAGTGTAAAAGACAATTTTCTAAAAACCATTTCACATTATTAATTATTTAATGTTTACAAAAATATTTTATAATACTAGTTTTTCCAAAATTCATCAATAATATTCATTGTATGTTTATCCAAACATTTGAAAATCACAAATTTTACCAAAATAAGAAATAAAAACGTTATTTATACTAAGGGATAACAAAAATGTATCTAAGGCCTCGTTATATTTTCTTATAATACATTTAGATGACATATGTTTAAGGTGTGATTGGGTGGTAAAATCATTGGGTGGCTCAAGAAACATTGCTCGAGTAGTGATTTTAATTAGTATGAACTTCTTGCTTATGTGATTCTGTTCAAGCATCACATGTTGAAGCTCTGACTGTGCTTGGTCTTTAGAAAAGCCAAGATATGCTACCTCTTTCCCCAACTCGGAAAAATGATCTCTTTACGACCCGAGTCTACTCAATGAGGTCATCGATTCATCAATCTGTATTAATTAATAATGATCAATTGTATTTATAAACAATAATTTTAATGATAAGAGTTTAGATTCCAATGGTCATATTGACCTACTTTCATATAACAGTCGAAACCCCACGTTATCACTTCATTAATTAAAGGATATTATTTTGTGGAGTATAAAATGAAATAATACAAAAAATTAAAAAAAATATTTTTAAAAATTTTCGGTCGTTACATTACTCCCCCTTAATAAATTTCATCCCAAAAATTTTAAATCGTTCCCTTTGAAGAGAAATGGTTTGGGTACTTCTCCCACATTGAATCCTCGGTTTCCCACGTGGCTTTTTCACACTTGTGGTTCCTCCACAATAGTATTGTTTCATTGAACCTTGTCCCTACGATACAAGATCTCCACTAGTTTTTCCTCACAAGAGAGGCCATGTTCCAGTTGTACCACCTCATTATTTTATATATTTGAAGGGTAATGTATGTACATCCTCAAGAGGCATACTTGGAATACATTAGGAACTTGTGATAGATTTGAAGGAAGTGCAAGCCGATATGCCGCTGCTCCTATGAGATCATGGATTTCATATGGGCCAATGTACCTAGGGTTGAGTTTCCCATTTTCCCAATCCTCATGACTATATTCCAATGAGAAATTAGAAGAAATACTTTTTCACCAACATCAAACTCTAAGTCCCATCGACGGTTGTCGACAAATCTCTTTTTACATCTCTGAGAAGCCTTAATGTGTTGTTGGATGGCATGGAATTTTTATGTCATCTCTTTCACAAGATCAGGACCATGAAGCTTTCTCTTTCCAGCTTCATGCCAACTAGTTGGAGTTCTACGTCGGTTACTATATAGATCTTCACAGGGTTCCATTTGAATGCTCGAGTGGAAGTTGTTGCGGTAAGAGAACTCAACTAATGGGAGATGTTGATCCAATCCACTGCTGAATTCCATCGAGCATGTTCTCAACATACCCACAAGTGTTTGAATAGTCATTTCATATTGGACATCAGTTTGGGGGGTGATAGGCCGTACTAAAATAAAATTCAGTGCTCAGAGCATGTTGAATACTTATACCGAATATTGATGTGAACCTTGGATCACGATCAGATACACTAGAATGTAGAACTCCATGCAGCCATACCAGTTTCATCATGTAAATCCTGGAATGTTGATCAAGAATGAAATCTACCCTTATAGAGATAAATTGTGAAATCCTTGTGAGATGATTCACAATAACCCATATCGCATTATTTCACATGGATTTTCTCAGGAGACTAGTGAAAAAGTCCATAGTGATATTATCCCACATCCATGATGGTAAGGATAGTGGTTGCAATACCCATTTAATATTTTTTCACTCTTCCTTTACTTGTTGACATAACATGCACCTTGAAGTGTAGTCAGAAATCTACCTTTTCATATTATCCCACTAATAATGAACACAAAGGTCCTTACAGAATTTGTGCTACATGGATATATAGGGAAAGTAGAACTATGAACTTAATCCATCAACTGCTTCTTTATTTATTGAATAGATTTAATATAGAGTTTTTACAAAATTCCAGTGCACCATCATGATCAATATTGATCTCAGGAAACTTCCCATCCTTCACAGCGTCAAACATCGTTTATTAAAAGGATATTATTTCTGAGCTATCTTGATCTTCTTTAGGTATGATGATTGAGAAATATTCTGGGATAGGGTTGATGATGTCCCTTCTATTATAATTCCCCTATCTTGCATTACTATGTCATTGATCAAAGGTTCTATTTGAATCCTCATCATGGAAAGAACAACTAGGTTTTTCCGGCTTAATGCATAAACGACATTGTTTGCTCTTTTGGGATGATAATTAATTTTACTATCATAGTCATTGATATGTTCCGAACCATTTCCTATGTCTCATGTTCAATTACTTTTGTGTGAAAATATACTTCAAACATTTACGGTATGTGTATATATCACATTTCTCCCCGTAAAGATTGTGCCTCCATATCATTAGAGAATAAATGACGGCATCCAGCTCCAGATCCTACGCAGTATATTTCTACTCATGAGGCTTCAATTGTCGAGAGGTATAAGCAATGACTTTGTCATATTGCATGAGGGAACACCCAAGCCATTTTATAGATTCATCGCTAAAAAAATGGATCCTTCTCCACTTGAGGGCATAGTTAACACGAGGGAAATACAGCTCTTGGAATCATTCCTCACACTCCGTTGTCCCGGTGAACATGACCCCTTTTCATGTTAACATGTTTAATGGTTTATAAACTCATGAAAAGATTTTCACAAACCTTTTATAATATCCCTCTAAACCAAGAAACTATGAATCTTTGTTAATTTTGTAGTTTCATGTCACTCCTCTACAACTTTTTTCTTTGCATGGTGAATTGTGATTCCTTCATTTCTAACAATGTGTCCTATGAAAAAAACATATTGCTACCAGAATCTACATTTTCTGAATATTCCAAAAACCTTTAATTCCATAGTTTTTCCAAAATACCTCTCAGATGATCCCCTTTCTCTTTTATAGTTTTGTTATATATCAGAATTAAATCAATAAAAACTACCACAAAATGATCAAGGAAGTCCATAAAGACTCTATTCATCAAATACATGAAATAGCAGGTTCACTGGTCTGTCTGAAGGGAATAACAAGAAACTCATAGTGCCCTTATCTAGTTTAGAAGTTAGTTTTAGGAATATCTTCTTTCTTCACCCTCAATTGATGATAACTAGATCAAAGATGAATCTTATAGAAGAAATGACCCCCATGAAGTAGGTAAAATAAGTCATCGATTGTTGGAAGAGGGTATTTGTTCTTCTTTGTGATCTTGTTCAGTTCTCTATTATCAATTCATCACTTCATTGATCCATCATTATTCTTCGTAAAGAGAACAGGTGCTCCCCAGAGAGACACACTAGGTCAGATAAACCTCGTATCCAATTGATCTTGGAATTCTTTCATTAATTAGGGTATCTCTACATTTTCCATCATGTATGGGGGTCATAAATATTAGATGATACCAAGATACAAGTTTAATGGATAACTCTACCTCCATTTATGGGGGAGGTTTGGGTGGCTCCTTAGGAAATACGTCAACGTATTCATGGATGATGGGGATGTTTTCAATATGGAAACTCACATTTCCTTTTTCTTATTCACCAATAACCTCCTTAAAAAAGATATTGGAGGTTCTTATAGACAAATATTACGGTGAGATATATCTCCATGGATGAGATCCATATGTTTTTCTTTCAAGACTACAAGGATTTCCTTACATATTCATTTGATATTTTCATTATACTTTCAGAGCCACTACATCCCTAGTATAATGTCGAGTTCTAGCAAGGGATTGACTACTATATTTGAAATAAGATAGTTTTCACTAATGTAAATACTATAGTTCCTTTACACTGACGATGCTTGGATAATACCACAAAGAGTCTGGACTGATAACACTAATTTTAGAAAATTAGGTGTTGATTTTAAATTCAGTTCAAACATGGAAGAAATAATGTATTTTTTTGAACCAGAATCAGACAATGTACATGCTAACATTGATAGAACAAGAAGAGTACATGCCATAAAATAATTTAGAGATCAAACTTCATACATTGTGATTATAAAACCACAACCTTTCTCTTATGGACTATGTTGAGGTTGATGGTGACTCCCCTTAACTGTCATCATATTTGGACAATGATTGGAAAAGTGCCCAAGTTTCTCCAAACTTATAACACTGGACATCAGGTAGGGACAACACCATCTTTTATTTGTCTTTAGTGTTGGGATGTTGTGGCTTCACCTCACTATGAAAATTTCATGCGATATGACCATCTATTTTACAATTTTATCATTTCCTGATCCCTAGAAGGCAATTCCCCAAATGATTTTTCACACATTTATTAAATGTGGGACATTGCACTTTCTTTGCTCCTCTTCCCCGATCAATGCTCTTCCATATTCATGGATCCATCGATCAATTTTTTTTTTCATTTGATTTATGATACCATTGTGTCTCAAAAAACTCTAGTTCGACTTTCATTGTACTTTTCATGATCTCGTCATAGATATCATAATCTCGGTTGGCCAGAATCGTCGGCAGATGAGGTCTTAGTCCAATGAATAATCTATCAACCATACCATTTGGATCCATGACAAAGCTAGAGGTGTAATTTGTGAGCCTTGTGAAGTTCATCTCATAGATTCCCATAGATACTTTCTCGTACTACTTCAGCTCTAGAAACTCATTCTCCATTTTTGTTCTCATCCATCAAGAGAAATTCTTGCGAAGGAAGATAACTTTGAAATCGTCCCACTCCATAACTTCATCTTACACTCTTGGTCTCATGTTTTTAATAAATTCTCCCCACTGATCAACTTCTCCAACTATGCGATAGAAAGTCATTGAGACCTTCTCTTTCTCTGAACAATATAGCACATAAAAGATCTTCTCGATAGATCAGATCCACTGTTCAGAAATCAATGGTCCGGTAGATCCACAGAATGTTGGTGGTCACTAAGGCATAAAGGATTCAATATCATTTATCCCTTCACTGTGAGATCAGACTCTCATCTTAATTCAAGTTATTTCCCATAAAATGAGTCAGTTGTTTCATTATTCACGTGAGAGTTTCCATTCTGTCTTCCATCGGTGGGTCGTCAGCACATCATCCATTACAGTCACTATTTTCATGGTTCTTCATATTGCATAAAATTTTATAATATAATAAACCCTTTGTTAAAAAATTATCTGATTTAAGAATATTTTAACCATAAAGGATTTTATGTCTTAAAAAATCTTGCTTTAACCAATTACATTTCCTTATAAATCCCTCATAATGAATCATAAAAAACTTATTATTAACCAAACATATTCCATGAGAGTGTGGTAACCAAGAGTGCATCAAGGCACATTGTCATGTACCAGGATACCCCGGGTCAAGCTTGACACTCCTTTTCATTTTTTTCACTCCTACGTACATTTGTTCCAGTGCAACCTCTACATGCTCGAATCCAGACAGGGATGTATTTTCATAATAAACCAAATACTCTGAACTCACCAAAATACCTAGAAGTATTCCTATATTTAAAAATTTCTATAGGGTTCTTCTTAATCTTATCAGAGCCTAATTTATATAATTAACTAAACATTCCTTTGATACCAATAATAACTTCCCACCTATATATTACATAACTTTTAATTACATTTTACATACGATATTTAAAGTCTAGAGTCTTGGAAATCATAAACCTAAAACACAAAAACAACATAAAACATTCTTCTAATCCACTTATAAGTATTCATAATATGTTATGACTAATTATAATTTAATCATCTCTTAAACTGGAGACCTACATCAAAGGAAAGGGTGAGAAAAAGGCCCAATATGTGAAGTTTCTATTTCATTTACGAAAAATTTGGCTGCCTAACAACGTCGCTTAAAAATTCAGAAAATAAATTAATGATAGCGGAGAAGGTATCATATAATTTAGAAATGATATGGAAATTAATATGAATATATAAGAACATACCCCCACCAAAGAAGATGGAAACTATAATACATAACATAAAATAAATCATGACTACAAAGAAGAGGGTGAAATATTCCAATACCTGGAACAGTATCATCGAAAGCTTGAAGGTTGAGACATTAGGGGGATTTATGGAACTTTGGGAGGAATCTATGGGAGGTATAATGACCAAATAATCATTGAGGAATAATTTGGAATGAAATTAATTAGGTAAAGTCTTTGTTTTTATAGGAAACAAGAGTGAATATTTAATTAATTTCTAAGCGACACCTCATCAGTGGTATTTGCAAAACCATGGGTTTTCCCATGGTATTTGCCCATGGTATTTTCCAATTGGGACTCCTCATAACATATCTTAATAATCAAAATTCGACCAAAATTGGTACATAATTATTACATCATCAATGACGTCATTAAACACCTGAAACTCAAAACTGTATTTTTACTATTCACCGAAAATTCTACTGTTTTAGGAAAATCTGAAAAATTTTCCCTAACCTAATATTGATGCTCTAAATTCAAAAATGAACTCCATTTTATAAAAATATTTTTATAAATATTTTTAATTAAAAATTTAAATAAAATAATTATTTATTTAAAAAACTCTAGAACTATAATTTATTTTGTAACACCTTGATAAAGTAATCAATGTCCCATAAAATTATCGTATAACCGTAAGAAAATAAAGTAACAATTTATGAATACATTTTACGAAAATAATTTTTTTATATTAAATTATTAAATTATTTATAATATTGTAATCAAAATATTTATGACATTCAAAAATACCAAATATTTATATTATGACCATTTTTTCACATTTTAGATGTTTAAATTATATTTATACATTCACAGGTGAAGTTTCTATTTTTTTGGACGATTTAGAATTCATTACTATTCATTTATATACATAAGGGTATATTAATATTCATAATTTACTATTCAATAGAAATTATGTTGATCTTATTAGACTATAAATTTCATATTTGTTACAATTGTAGAAGACCATTTTATGAAAATAATTTCACATTATTAATTATTTAATGATTTCAAAAATATTTTAAAATACCCATTTTCCCAAAAATCATCAACATTATTCATCCTATATTTATCCAAACATTTGAAAATCACAAATTTTACCATAATATGACATCACAATATTAATTATACTGTGGATTTAAAAATCTATCAAAGGCCTCATTGCATAGCCCCTTCTATGAACTACATATAACCTATGTGTGAGGTGTGTTATGGTGATACAATCTTGAGGCGGCTTAGACAACATTTCCCTAGTGGTAATTTCTATTAGCTTGAACATCTCCCTTAGGTGATTTCATTCATGTTTCACATGTAGTAGCTCACTATGGGCGTGGTCCCGAGAAAAGCCTAGAGATCCTACCTCATTTCCATGCTCTGACAGATGAGCTTCATACAACCCGAGTCTACTAGATGGGGCCATCGACTGTTATTTCTATATTAATTATCCATGATCACTAGTATTTATAAACAATAATTGTAACTTTATGAGTTTAGTTTCCAACAGTCTTATTAACCAATGGTCATATAGGCCAACAATAATATAACAGTCGAAACCCAACATTATCACTTTATTAGTTAACGGATATAGTATTGTGGAGTATAATATAAAATAACACAAAAATTTAGGAAGAAAATATAATTAAAATGTTCGGGTCGTTACCTGAATAATGGAAACATTTATATCATATTCAAAACATAACCAAATATATCAAAAACATATTTTTACCATTTAGGGGATTAGAATTATACTTCAAATGATATAATAATCTTTAGAACTATATGTTTCAAAATCCTTATATAAATAATTAGTATCTCTAATAATACTCGAAAGAGAGAGGGGGGAGATGCGGGAGTTGAAAGCAGTGTCTACAAGTGGAGGGAAGGGGAACATTACAGATTCATTTGATCTGAAGAAGGTATTCATTCTCCATTCGAAAGCGGTGTCTACAAGTGGAGGGAAGGGGAATATTGCAGATTCGTTGATGAACGATGTAGAAAACCCTAAGAAAAATCCTACTGGGTCAGCTTCCTGGAACCTGTTCTTCTGTGATTCTAGGTATGAATCTGATTCTTTCTGCAAAAGGATTACGAAAAAATGGGTCGATTGCATTTATCGAAGCAAACCCGAAGATTTTGGAAGATCAACTGGAAGAATGCCAATTTTATCTTCCTTCCAGACTATCTGGAACTTGAAATGATGCACCTGTCAGGGCTTAGGATGTGCGATTGCAACTCTCTCAGAGATGGGGATTTACGGAATGACGTCTAATTTCTATTGGAATAGGTACCTTTCAAATTGTTTTCCCTTCGAAAGAAATGCAGAATGTAGCCTAGAATTTAGGACTAGTGTCGATGAAACCTAGATATATCATGGTTCGACAATGGGATCCTCTATCAAGTCCTCTGGCAATCTGGAACTCTTGTACCCAGACATGGGTCTAGATCAGAGGCTTAAACTGGTTTTTTGGCATTGATCTGTTCTAGTGGAAGTTGCCTCTTCCATTGGCTGCTCGATCAAAGTAGAGAAAGAAACTGAACATATAAGGTATGGACATTTTGCTCGTGTCCTAGTTAAAATTTATTTGGAAAATGTGCTGATAGATACAGTATTTCTGGTTTCTGGTGAAATTTAGCTGGAACTCTCAATCCAGTATGAGTGGTTGCCTAGTTCTTGTAAGTCCTTCCTATGCGTTGGTCATGCTCGTACTCAATGCCATTGGAATTTAAAATGTTCCCTATGTAAATCACTGGGTCACTCCCATGATTAGTATAAGAGTAAAGGTGAAGATGGATGTAAACATGGCCCCAAAACAAAGGATCCTCTCAAGGAAACTCCAAATTTTTCTAAAGCTATTGAGCATGGTTTGCAAAAGGCTGATGAGCCACAACATTCTACTACTGTTGTTGCTATAGAGACTGCAAAATCTTTGGAGCAGGTGACATCTGGAATCTATGGTGAAATGGAAATTATGAATAAGTCATGGGCTGATGTTTCTGAGGATGAATAGCATCAATCAGAAGATGAAATTGAGGTTCAAGTGAAAGTTAACCAGGAGCTTGATCGTATTGAAATGCTCCCTATTTGTGGTAAGGGGAAGATGAAGATTATTGATAATGAAGGTTTCCAAATGGTGATGCACAAGACACCGAGGGCCTGCTCAATTTCTCATGAAAATCCGCAGGCAGATAATGTGGCGGAGGATGATACTTCATTGGATAAGCTGGAAATTCAGGCAGGTAGAACTGAGATTACTGTTGAATCCGCTAAATTGCATATTGCTCAAGGGGAGGACTGTCTGCATGGGATAGAGCCCCTTGATTATTTCAAGAAGGTTAGTAAAGGCAAACTAGAGCAACAAGGAAATCAAGAAATCTTAATTGCTACTGAAAATGTTAACTCACAAGGAGTTCGAGGGGAGGACTGTCTCCACAAGACAAATTCCTCCATAGTTAATGTGGAGTAGGATAATTTAAGAAATCTAGAGAGGAACCCTTCAGCAGTGGTGGAACAAAAGACAGTGGATTCAGTGGCTGCGCATAAACCAGCTTCCAATTTCTTCTCCATGTTAGAGAACATTAATAATACTGAATTTTATTTACTTAATTTAGATGGTTTGAAGAGTGCAGGATGCAATAATAGAAGGTGCACTGGGATATCTGATGCTGAGGATGGTGTAGGTGATGCATTGGCCAGGGATGTGTAGGTCACAAAAGGGGTGCAAGCCGGGCACCATGAATCGAAGGAGCAGCAATCCACTGTTCTTCAGGATGCAATACCTGAAGATACACTACATGGGGACTCCTCTTATAAGATTCCTGTGATGGGGAATCAAAGGGGGGGAGGATGTCATCCTAATGATCGGGGTGGAGCCAGGGGTCGTGGTAAGCCTTGAAAAATTTAACTTCTGGATGTGCACTTGTGTTTTGTTTAAGATGTGGTTTACTGTATGTAAACATCTCCTAAACTCTTGTGTACTGTTTCGATTTTCTTTTCAATAAAATTTGGAGCCATGGGTCCTGCACCCTTGGCTGAACCTTCTTGGTAATAATACATGAAAAAATCATTATTAACATACTTCATTGATATTAGGACAATTAAAACATATATATTCTTTCCTTATATAAATGAAAACACATGTAATACCATTGCAATTTTTAATGATTACAAATCCAAAAATATTTAAAAAGAATATATTTCAATATATGATAAAAATAGTTGGTTGTCATAAATTGTACTTCTATGCTAATTTCAATGATTACATTAATAATATAGATTTCTCAATCACCATATCACATATAAAATTATGAATACTAAAATTTAAAGTAATGGTATTTGAGTTTCAGATTATCTTTTGAATGATAATAAATAATATTCCTAAAATTTAAAAACAACAAAACTAACCTTGAACTAAAATCACTTACAAGTTAAAAATGAGTAATAAAAATCCTCAAATAGACAATATATTATTCTAACAGTTTATAAGATTATTATACTGTAGGAAATTTATTTTCTCATGATAAAGAGACCTTCAAATAAAAAATCATAGGGATTTTTTTATTCTCTTCATAAAAATTCATATAATTTTATCATTTTTATTAATAAATTAAATAACTTCAATGATGATATAAATAATTATATATTAATTTTCCATTATTTCATTGATATTTTTTATAAAATTCTAAACCAATCATATTAATAAGTTTCTTTTTACCCCCCAAAAAAATTTCAAAACACATTGATGGATAATATACTACTGATGGAAAGGGATGAAAAAATAATCACATTTATCATCAAATACATATTTTGCACATAAATAAACTATTTTTAAATTATTAATTGGGTGTAAATTTAAAATTGTTTGAAACTATATTTGATATATGATATAAAAATAGTGTGAAATTATTTTCACATCTTATAAATATGTATAATAATTGGAATTAACATTAAATTGATATTATATTTCCACCAATATTTTTTGGTTTATTCCTCAATTTTATTTCTAACAATAAATTCAATGTAAATATTTTTTTGTTACATTATTGGGAATCATCAAACTATTTTTAAAAATATTGATACGGTTCTATATTTATTTAGTAGACTATTGTGATATTAAATTATCAACCAAAGACATTAATATATATGATTATTGATAGGGATAAGTAAATAAAACCATACATTATCCCTTAAATTTATCAAACACAAAATTTATATTCAGAGCCTTATTTATAATAACCTATAATGAATCTAACTTAGCATGTAGATAATAATTTATATTAACTATATTAAAATGTTGAATAAAAAACAAATTAGAGAATCTAAAAATATTAATGATTTTTCATATATATGATAATTTATAAATAGATTTTATTCATCAAGGAAAAATAATCATCTATAAAAATAATTAAATTCCAAATTCATAAACTCTATTATTAATCCACTAATCCAAATAATTTTTATTCTTCTTAGATCAATATATATATATATCAATTTCATTGCAATGAATATTTTTATAAAGAATACTTTTATTTATATTTTATATGATGATGAAATTACGTTTAACACACCAAATGTAATTCCATATAATAACAATAAGAATTAAAAATAATATTTTATTATTAAAAATTAAAATTGTGTTGTGTTCCCAAATAAAAAAACAATCAGTTACAATTTCCTATTTTCATTAATTAAATTAATCAGTTCCCTAGAATAATAATGATATATATATTGACATTGGACTTTATCAAAATAATATTTACCAAATACTTAGTCTTGTGGATATAAAATATTATCTTTATATTTATATGAATTAATAAACAATTTAATTTATTCTAATTATATTTTAAAAATAAAAAAATTTAAAATAATTCTTAAATTTCATTACCATTAATTTTGGAAATATATAAGTTCTTTTAATGAGTGGAATTTTCATCAAATAAATTATATTAGATTAATTTTACTATTATTCATCTTTGAACACAAATTAGTATCTATCTTTTAAATATATCGTTAATTTAGAAAAAATATCTAACAAATATGGATTTTTTTATTACATTGTAATCAACATATCCCTTGTCTTCCATTATAACTTTCAATAAAAAAATCTATAGAAACAATATTAGAAAAAAAAAGTGAGGCCATTAAATTTTTTTTTACAAAAGTATTACTCTGTACAGTAGATTTTTCAATAACTACTTTAATCACATATCATGATGTTGAACAACTTATATTTTATTTAACAATGATAAATAAAAATTAGATCATATGTTTTAAAAATAATATTTTCCTCTAATAATGTTTCTATGTTAGTTATATCACTATAACATTCAAATTCGGTTCTATAAACTATTTCAAAAATCATCCATGTAATATTTATAGGATCATATTTATCAATAGTAGAGGAACCATAAACATGTTCTTCTATCATTATCAGAAAATCATTATAAATAGTTTAATATTAATTCGAATTACTATCATAGAATATACTAAGGAATACACTAGATGATAAAATTTTCATATGATGGGGCTAAATAGAATATTTCTCTATAAAGGTAACTTTTTAATTTTAAAAAGTATAGTTGAAATTTCATTTACATTGAAAATGAATTATTTTATTATTTATATTTTTATAATGTCACATCACTCTAATATTATTTATTTTATGATAAAATAAAATATAAAATGTGATCATATATATATATATATCATGTTATTTTATAAAAATAAATCTTTTTTATATTCAGTACCCCGTAAGTATAATTTAGTTTGTATAGATAAAAAATATTCGCATATATATTTTTAATAAATCATTTAAATTTAATATTATAATAATTATCAAACATAAAAAATATTATAAATTTGGCATCCCAATGGTCTCCAAAAATAAAAAAAACTTATTATAAAAAAATATTCCCTCAAAATATATTTATATTAAAATAATAGATTCAATGGTGAAAAATTAATTTTTATTACTATATATATATTAAATAAAATATTATTTTATTACACAACAAGAATTTAAAATTCATATAAAAATATTCATTTTTATTTTTATATTTTATATTTCATTCTTAAAAACATTCACAAACTTGTATTTTTTAAACTGTAATCATTTCTTTGAAAAATAAGTAATTTGATTCAAACAAAAAAATAAAATTTCATGATATAATTTTTTTTTGAAAATTAATTTACATAATATTTTATGAAAATTAATCCTGATAAGAAGAATCATACTAAATCCCCCATTATATATTTTTCATCAATGTGAAGGATTTGGAATTAGAGTTTCATAATGAAAATAAATATAAAAATATGATATATCATTTATTTGAATTTTTATTTTGTAACATAATATTTAATTTTTTAGTGTTATATTGACCCTTGTATTGATTTCATTTTAGTTTGGTCACATTCAAGGTCCACACTAAGAGAATTTGGAGAATTTGGGAAGTATTTTTTTCTATTCATGGTTAGTACATGGTTTGAAAAAATAGTGTTTTTTCCTAACAAATCATGAACCCTATTGAGGGAACTGGAAGGGGACATACATCTAGGGTGGGTGGTTTCACTAACCCTATGGCCACTCCACTACATCATTAACTCCATGTAAAGTGGGAAACATATAGATAGTGCATAGTTATCTTCACCATATGGTCAAACTGTGAACCCCTATAGAGAATACAGGTAAGGGAACATAGATAGGGTAAATAGTATTTATAACCATGTGGCCTTCTCTAGTAAATAATGTGGGTGGTATTTAATTCTCCCAATTTTTATTTTAAAAATTCCAAATCCCTCGTTTAATAAATTAATAATCCAAATTCAGTCCTAATATGAATTTTTATTCCATTGAGGCTCTTAATAGGTTGTTTTTACACTTCCGACCTCATCCTTTTGTGAATCAATTTTTTATTTGGAGATCTGATCCCTATTCAGGATGTGGATATCCATTTTTGCATCTCCTTCTGACCATAATTTCTGTCTTCATACGAAAATTTTAGATGATCATTTTCACGGGGTATATAAACTCTACATTGTTGGATTTAATAATTTTCATTATAAATCATTATTCTATTTTCAATTGAAATTTATTCAACACCTTAGATCACCATTTTCATTCACATTACTAATATTTATCACTTTATTCTAGGATTTAAATGTAGGTGGTAACATTTAATATTTTCCATGCAATTAAAATTTTGATTTTCTAGACATTATTCATATATTAGTATTATTATTTATAAAAACAATATTTTGATTAATTTAATTATTAAATTATAAATTGGGATGATTTGGATAAAATATCCAATTCAAATTGTATTGTATATTTCATGATAGATTTTTGAAATGATGGATGGATTTTTGAGGAAATTATTTAAAGGTGGAATCAATTAAAATAATTTATATTTTTAAAAAAAATTATTAATTTTATATGAATAAAACCCATCATTGGTTTTATATTTAAATTTTCTTATATACTGAAAACCATATATTTTGGTTTTAAAATTTAAATGGTATATTTAAACTAAAAAACATGTAACTAAATTTTATGATATGACTTACATTAAAAGAGAGTATTTCCCATTTAATTATTTTTTTTATAATAGGCATTATTAGGTAATATATAGGTTATTTAGGGAAAAAATGCTAGGATCATAATCCCATATAAACGGATTGATGAAACCAACTCTAAAAAACCTACTTCCACTTCATTATCCCCCACGATTATTTATGAATTATATTCATATTATAATGGGGGAGGTGTTCAAACATGTTTATGCTTGACCAATGATTTGATAAGTTAGTTGATCAAATAGCTAAAAAAGAACAAGCTTCATGGAAAATAATGACTTTTCTTATTTTGTGTGATTTTATTATATATTTCATTATTTATTGAATCGTTTTAAAAAATCTAAATTATTTATACATTTAAACTTATAAAAAGAGTTTCTTTAATCCATGTTTGAAATTATTTTTATATTTTAAAAAACATTGTTTTTCTTTCAAATTTGAAATTGTTATGTTATTCTATTCATTTTTATTTAAATTGAAATTATTATTGGGTTATTATTATATAATCTATTATCAAACACCTGTAGAGATCCTACTATGGTTTATATCTCACACATTATATTTTCCATTAACTAGTTGTGAATTGTCCTATTCTATTTCTGAGTAATAGAATAGATCCACGTGGAGGTGGTGGATGTTCTTGATACTAGAGATAATGTAGTTTGGATGGTGATTAGTTGACCTCACTTCCACTTATTACAAAGAGTTTTTATACTTTTTTGGATTTTTAATTACAATTTGGATGATGTTTTGTTTAGTTTTATAACTATATTATAGGTTACTATTTTAAATTTTTTACTTATTATAAATTATCCATTATTAGTGTGGATAT
This sequence comes from Viscum album, assembly GCA_963277665.1. Lineage (NCBI taxonomy): Eukaryota > Viridiplantae > Streptophyta > Magnoliopsida > Santalales > Viscaceae > Viscum > Viscum album. Next base: position 988,087 of record CAUJRU010000203.1, read on the forward strand.
ACCAACTTGTTCCATATTCATCATAAACTATTTATTTTCCAAAAAAAACTACTTTTTTATATATGATTCTGGGTGATAGTCACCACCCCATGGGGATTAAAAATTCGCATCAGGAAATATTAGTGTTGTCTTATGTATCCGGCCACCATGGTATTTGGGAATGTTTATGAAAAATTGTTATTATTGGTATGTTTAACACCATTCATTATATAAAACATGTGTTAGGGAAACACTAGGTAGATAGAAGGTAGGACAAATCGTATATTAGAGGTATTTTTGAGAAAGTGATTGGTCGTATCTATTCATGATGAGACATAAGTCTCCATGAATTGGAGTAATTGTCTTTGATGTATTTTTAATTGTTTCATGTTTTTAGATTATTTTATTTGAGTGGTATGAAATTTAAAAAAAAAATTAACTCTATTTAGTGTAATTTAATTCTTTGTACTCCAATTTTGGATATTTATTTGAGTTTCTATGGTAAAATATTTCTTATTTATATTGATGGTGCAATGTATCATTACATAGAGAAGATGTATGGAATAACCTAATAATGGATCCATTGATGATCCTTATCAAGAGAAACCCCCCAATTGACTAGAATCCCTATGATATATATATGCATGTTATCTATGCTCTGGGATTGGAAGTAGTTCATGTTTCAACACCAATAAGGGAACATGGAAGGGATGAATCAAGAGACCACAAACCAGAGTTTTTTTTCACACAAGAATCAATATTTCTAATAATTTAATGATGTATAGGATTCTTAGTATAACGTAAAAAGTAATTGATTGTCTTTTTGAGTTTTGTAAACAAATTTCTCTATTAATGTGATATTTGATACCTTCAAGTAGGAGGGGCTAGGAAGAATGTTATAGGAATCGATGGTGAACGAAAAGAAACTTGAAGTGTTGTAGTGTAAATACATCATCATCATTATAATCAACTTCTTATATAAAATAATATGTGGTTATAGAGAATTCAATGAGGTTTTTTAATCATTAGCAACCTTGAAGGACCGTCAGTCAATAAGAAAACTACTTTTCTACTCAAGTATATATTTCATATAATTGTTAAAAATTAGATCCTATAGTCATGTATATTTGAGATTGGTATTTTTTCCAATATTTGATACAATTTTTTCATGCTAATGAAGAATTCTTATGTAGTTGTACTGGATAGATGATTGATGGATGATCTTGATAAGACTAATAAGGCGGGATTGTTGGGGTTCCTTTATCTCCGAGTGGTAAATTATTGATATCCATTAAAAGATGGTTATTGTTTAATGAGAACTACGGGGTGCTAGATATAAGTGTTCTTCTATACCCCATAATTTTCATTTTTGAAGAAATTTTACTTTTTTCTAGTGGTCCATTACTGGTTATTAAAACGGGTTTTCATTATTTGGCATATTATATGATGTTCCTAAGTATTCTTATAAAACATGAAAATAATATGTTATATAATATCATCCTGACCTACTAGAATGTCCTATTGAGAACCCAAATGTGTTAAATTTTAATAATACAAATCATGAATAAAGGGTATCTATCCAAATGCATCTATAATGATGATTTTCATAGTGTAAATGTGTATCCAATGGAAGATGATACAAGTCTACTAATGGATATAGGTACCATTACTGTAGCCTAATCCACAATGACTATGTTATTAGATTCATGTCCATCTCACTCCTTCATGTAGATTCATATTATTTACATTCTACACCTTTCTATAGATATTTTAACTTATGCGATCGATATTAATACAACCCTAAGAATGAATAAATAAAATGTTATTTAGTGTCCTTTATGTGTTATATTATTTTTATTTAATAATCTTACCATGAATTTAATATTCCTACATATAGAACCAATAAACATAATTCGTTGGATTGAATATATGATTACTAATAAGATTAAAATTTACTTATACCATCAGTGGGTCTATATTACTTATAAGATAATGTGTGCCACTTTTCTCATAGATACTCCTATTGAAGTTCATTTTGAGTTATAAAATATGATACATAGATGGGTAAATTAACATCTATATTTTCCTTTGACATGGATCATGAATCATTGAGTGAAGACCTCCCTATAGTTGCTTCCATGATTCTTTCTGTGTTTATTTATGTTTTCAAGGGGTTCCACTAGCATGAGAGGTACAATTTTATATTACAGTTGAGCTTTAAAATAAATTGGTAAGTATTTTTTCTTATCATATAAGACCATGTAAACTATAATAGTTGATGAAATAGTTTGATTATTTTTTAGATAATGTCTTTATACATTGATTTTTTAACCATGGTCATTTCATATTGTATTTTATCTCAATGTTGACGGAAAACATCATCTATGTGTTCATTATCAGAAAATCCATCATGTTTTGATAATGAAATTTTATATTTTACCATGCAATGATGATAGTTTTTACCATTTTAATGAATATAGAAGATCTAAATGTATAATTTCTATATATTAATCGCAAGTTAATAAAACAATCTATCATTCAGAAGATGCCTTCCAGGGAAGGATTGACCATGAGGAGTATATTTTATTTATGTTTGGACTAACTAATTCTCAAGCGGTATTTATGAATTTGATGAGAAAAAGAATTGATTATTTTTCGTGATACAGTCATGGTGGTATTTTTGGATGACATTTTGGATTAATCTATGTATAAGGGGGATCATTATCATCATTTTAGTGTTGTTTTGGAATTATTTAGAATTAAATGACATTATACCATGTTATGAAAATTTTATTTATAGATTTGTGAGGTAATTTTCATAGGACGTGTGGTATTTAAAGATTGTATTTTAGTTAATCCAATTTTTTTAAATTTTTTATCACATTGGAGGATCCAAAACAATTATTTTATATTTGACGATTATTTGAATTATATGTCTAGTTTTATAGGTTTGTTAATGATTTCATGACGTTTCCATCGCTGATGAATACTATCACAATAGATGGGGTGATGTTCTATTTAAATGATAAATGTAAAAAAAAATCTTACAAGAAATGTCTTTTGACATATACACCTATGGGAACTTTTCCAGTGGTTAGGAAGGGTTGTTTGGTCCTATGCGATGAATTAGATTCAATTTTTAGTTTTGATATTATGAAGGATGATCATGTAATCTCATATGGTTATAGATAGTTATGCAACACTAAAGGAATTAGATAACACATGATCATGAACATGTAGATGTGATTCAATAAAATAAGAGTTGGAAACACTAAATTTTAAAATAAATTGTTACCATTTTATCTAATCACAAAATCCTATATTATATATTCTCAAAATAAATTAATATCAGTCGTAGGTTTTGGTTTGAGTAACTGTAGATGCTCAATTTGAATGTTGAATATTTGATGTGAAAGCGGAATACCATTATAAATGATTTGAGCTAGAAACATCTTACCTATGCCTTGAATGAATAATTAAAAGCATTAAATATAATGCCTATATTTTCACGGTTATATATAGGAGTGTAGGATAATATTTCGGAAGATATTTTAACCAGAGTTCATTTGACCTCCTCTCTTATTGATAATGTTATTTTAGATCAACAGTGGGATGAAGAGTTATGTAGTGATAGATACTCTATTCATTATGTAGAGATAGTCAGTGGCATTCCTTCTCCAAGGAGGGTATACTATGTTTTTTAAACTATTATTTATACCATATTATGTGGTGAAGGCTATGACAAAAATTAATTGGTTGTTCCATTGAGTAACAAAAAGGTGATAAATTTTAAGCAATTATGATTTTGGATTCGAAGTATGAGTTGAGAAATTGTTTAAATTTTTCCTCACTACTATACTTCTCAATAGGTTATTGTAGAGCTCAAAAATACTATGGTTTTTATACAGCCACATCTTTTTATGAAATGGTAGTGGAATGATATTTCTATGGACATGATTGTGGGTATACCTCATCTAGATTGTATAAAGAACAAAATAAAGGTTAAAATCAATCTAATGACCAAATCATCCAACATTGTATCCATCTATTATATACACAATGTTATGTAAATTGTAAGGATATATGTATAGGATGTTTTCATTTTTCATGGTGTTCCCTTAATGAAAGTATCTTATAGGGATCACTGTCTCACTTATCTTTTTTAAGTTGGAAACAAGGAAGAAAGGGTGTCTTAGGTGATATTGTAAACATAATATCATTTATAGATGGATTAGTAGAAAGAATGGGGTATACATATTTGTGACTAAATGCTGTTAACTTCGATACTTTTTTAGGTATTCTTGGATAGTCACATGGAAAAAGTTTTGTTTTATTAGGAAATAATTTAATTTTATTAAATTAGTATGTCTCTCTTTTATACATTGATGGTTTTTTGTGTAAATATATTTTTTTTAGTTAAGATATAAGTAATTCTTCATTGTTTGGACTATGATTAGTCCAACTGATGTTTAATAGGATTCCATAGGTTTTTTGTGATAATGGTGACAACATATATCATGTATAAATAATTTAATAATTTTCATAATCGTTGTGTGGAGTTTTGGGTGGGAGATTGAGTGTTCATGGGAATTTAAGCTCAGTTGGGTCACCATAATAATTGGAAATTAGAAATTATTTCACTATGGTTTTTGGGTACATTTGTTATGTTTTATTTGGTGTGTAATTTGGATAGATTTATTCAATTTGATGAAAATTGACTATGTTATATAATACGTTACATGTAACATACACTACTGGAAATTTATCTTATACTCATTGTTTGAAAACCTGAGGATAGTCCAAAAAACCATGTGTACAGTTTTTATCCATAGTTTACATGAACCAGGGGAAACTGAAGAGTTAGTATGACCATGATATAGAACCACTATATTAAATACTGATACCCATAGTTTCCAAATTGTGGGTATAGGTGAATTCCATCATGTTGTTGACTATATACCCATATTTTAAAAATAATTGGTATGGGTTTTAATAAATTGGTGTCTGTAGGTTTCGATCCCTATACATCCTCTATAAAATTCAGGAACATAACCACTACACCATCTTTAATTATTTATATATTAATATATATTTAAATATATATATTTATCGAAACCATTATTATAGGTGGAAACTGAGGATATATGTGTTCTCTTGAATTTTTTTTCCCCCCCTAGAAATTTTTTTTCCCCGCCAGAACTCTGGAAATATATAACCATGGTTTTCAAAAACTGTGGGTATATGTATTGTAAAAATCATATACCAATGGTTTTGAAACCATGTGGGTATAAGTCTCAAGATAAACATATACCCATAAATTCTGCAAAACCTTGGGTACAGGTCTTCAAAAAAGAAACGATATCAATGGTTTTTCCAAAAATGGGGGTATAGGTTCCCATACTTCCCCAATACATATGGTTTTGGAAAATTGAGGGAATAGGGCCATTTAACAGTAGTGATAGATTTGAATGTATCTTTCTGACCCATCTCATGTCCTGATATGGGAGGATCTTAAGGTTGATCCTGATTTATCTAGGATTGAGCAACCATTGAGGATAATCAATTTTGAGACAAATGTACATGATGGATGGAAGATGCATTTTGTTCTAATGAAATGGACGAATGTTGATGATTTACATGTGAAATGGGTGGTGTAATAGACTGGTGGGAGATCATTGGCCTCACATCCATGATATGCATACATATTGACATTCTTTCATAAGAAATATAGATTTTATAATGGGTATGTTGTAACATCCCATTATATATTTTTCGATTTTTTTTCCATTTTTGGACCTCTTAATTTTTTTTTTCATATTTTGGTGTTGTTCTAGGAGAATATGTACATTTTTGTACATCATATTGAATTTTCATGGTAGGAACATGGTTTGGGTAAACATTGTTTTTTGGCCCAACAACGGTGAACCATCATTAGAGCACATAGCGGGGGTACACAACTATGGAAAATGGTTTGGGTAAACCATGAGTCCACCCCCTAAAAATAGAGCATCCCATGGATTGTGGTTAACACATGATTAGAACACATATATTTTAGTAATGTGGAAACACATGAAACCTATAAAAAATACCCACTATGATCACAGGATTATGAAACATTGTATTATTAACCTTGCATCATACTCAAGGAAACCATGCACACAATTATTAATTCAACTGAATTGAATTAGGAAATTATTGAATTTCTGATTTAAGAGGAAAATCACCACTAGTTGGAAGTAATATTATTTTATCTTCATTTGTTATATTATCTTAATACATTTCCAAATTTAATTAAGGTGGATCAATGATGGGAATTTTTTTAATAATTATTTTTAGACGACATAGTGAGACCGTATTGGGATATACAGACCACAACCCAACATTCCCCATTGGTGGTTTTAGAATTTTTTTGTTGTGTATGAGAAAAAGAAAAGCACTACATGGAGGTGGTGGATCATTACGATCCATGGCACTTAGGAGTCATCAAAGGGGCCTGTGTAGTTTCTGACCACTTGATATACTAGTTTTTCATATTTTTTTGGTTTTATATGGATGTTTGGTTTGATATTATGTTGAGTTTTCTATAATCTTACTTGGGTACAATTTTACCAGTTTGAATTATAATACCTTACCCTTTCACAGTATTTATATAATAAATATCATCTTATTTAATATATTTTTTCTATGGAATATATGTTCCCTCATTACACTTGTATGATTCCTGATTCTAGTTTCCTACCGATGGAGATCAGGAACATACATCGATCTTTGTTTGTTCCAGCTCAAGTATTAGAAAATTATGTTATCCCTGATGGTTCATGATAGATTGAGTATCTAAATTTTGTGAAATATATTATATAATTTTCAAATATGGATTCATAGTAACCAAAAATATATGGAAAAAATAATCACATTAAATGAGAAAATGTATTAATATTTAAAAAATACATATAAAAGAACAAAGATTCATATAAATAATTTGACAAAAAATGAATCTTCCAACAATATACAGAATAATAGTAAATTTATTCAATGATACGAACATATGGAATATATAAAATAAGTAATAAAAATTATAAAAATTTGAACACATTTACTAGTTATGTGCAGTATACCTTTCATTTTAAATTAATATTTAATGAAAAAAAATTTACTAAAAAATTATTTTAACTAATATATGGTAGTTAGAAAAATGAAAACTACTTTTGTATTATTCAAAACAAATAAAATTTAAAACATAATTATGTTAAAAAAATAAACATCAAAAACCACATAACATATAAAGAATCTATATAAAATAACCTATCTTCCATCATTACTAATTATCTCTTAAAAATAAAATCTATCTTATGAAAGTATCGTTAGGAATATTTCTTATGAATGATGTTCACTATTAATAGAACAAAGATATATATCACTTTATTAGAATAATCCCTTTATAAATGATGTCTGATATATATGTACATAGTTCTCAAATTTATATTTGTATTTCATAGGTATTTAATATTACTAATATCTCAAATTTATGTAGATAATGACCAAATTTGAAATAATACCCAAGAAAAATAATTTTATTTTATGACCCTTGATCATAAAATCTACGAAAAAATAACCTTCTTATACTTATATAATTAAACCAAATATAAAATAATGATATGAGATGTCCCTGAGGAATTCTTCCAATATAGACCACAATAACAAAATTTAGTATCATTATATGACATAAATTAAAAACATTAAGTCATTGGATAATGAAATATATTATTTAAATTTCCCTTTTAAAATATAACTATCCTTTTTATAAAGAGTAATGAAATTATATTTTAATATTAATAAAAGTAAAAAATATAATACACTCCCCAAAAGAATAATTGTATAAGGAATGACAATTTATTTGTATACATTTATTTTTTTAAATAGTATTATCATCTTTAAATATGTGACAATTAATAGAATCCCTCATAAGAATGGAATATTATTTATTACATTGATTAAAAATACACTGCAATTATTTATTTTTATACACTCTTCGATTTAGAATAATTCCATTTTTTAAAATAGAAAATGAAGAATTTAATTTAAACCCACACAACAATATTCTTTTAAAATACATTTTTATATAAATAAAAACATCTATACAAAATAATTCATCTATGTAACCGAAAATTATATCATGAGCATAAATTTTGATATGTAAATAATCATTTTTATTTTTTTTACATCGTTGGTAATTATAGAAAAATGATTCCCTATATTTATTAACATTATTGAATTAGATAGTAATTTTACATTAAATTAAACTCTATTTATGATTTCATACCCAACATGAAACAACTAGTTAATCCAAAATATTATGTTTCATGCAAGACTGAGTTATACCAAAAATAATATATTATTAATTTTATTAATTTAAGTGGTAGTTATCACCTAGACTTTTTATCAATGAAAATTAATAGTATTGACCCTATTATGATTAAAATATATATTTAATATTTTTACTTAATCTAATATATTTTATTCATTTCATAAAATAATTAATCCAAATATATGTATAAAAACACTAAAATTTTTAAATGGTATTTTTACAATATTTCGATGAAAAAACCATTGTAAATATATTTATTGAAAATTTAATAATTATTATATGAAAAATAAAACTACATTTTCTAACTAAAATATAAAAATTTACATAGGGTGGTTTTATGTTTTTTCTGAGAACATTCCTATTTGGATGAATAGTGAATAATATAAATATAATTTTTAAACTAATTTTTTGTCCAATTTATTTATATAGTTAAATAACTTTTTAATTGGATTTAAAGTATAATTAATTAAAATATATACAACTTAATCTAATATAGGTAATTTTAATCAGTTTCACACAGATATAAGATATAAAATAATGCGATCTTTTGAATTTTTATACATTAATAACATGTTTTCTCGATCCATCAGTAGGATTAATTACAAATTAACATTATGTAATTCTGTTTGTTTTGAAATTTAAAAAATTAATCCCATATTTTCAAATCATTAGGTCCATATTTAAATAATATGTACATTTCATTATTTAACAATAAGAAAATTGACATTATTAAATATTTTTATTACCACTATTAAGGGTAAATCAGGAAATTAAGGTTTAAATAATAGTTTAATATGTTATACAAATAACCCAAAAATATTTAAAATACCATTGGGTGACTTCTATTTGGCCAAAATTATCATTGGGATAACATTGGGAGCTATTGAAGGCACTTGAATTTCATTAACTCATTTATAGAGTATTATTCAATGAAAAGTCAAATTTGTCATGATTTTGTTTTAAAAAAGAATAATATTTTTAATATGATGTTATTCATAAGATTAATTTTTCTATAATTATTCATTTTAAATATAATTTTTTTGTCATCCTTATATTTATTTTTAAAATTTTCATGAAGAAATATTGAAATAAAAGGCTTTCACAATGACAATACAATAATTGTATAATTAGATGAAATATATAATAAATTATATAAAATATATTTAAATAAATAATGTCATACACGAAATTTATAGTTTAAATTAACATGTTAGTGATATGTTAAAAGTGTTGGGATTAATATAACATGTTGTTATGATATTTTAAAAATGACATGAAATGAATATTGTGAAAATAAACACTAATGGGTTTTTAAAATATAATGCATTTAATTAAAAGTTTTGAAATTTCTAAAAATATATTATTTGGGATAAAAATTGATATATTATATCTAATATTATAGATAAATCATTTATTGGTCATTTGACATATTATATTAATTATATTAACACTCAAAATTTAATTGCATGACAACATGGAAATAGTCAAAATGGTAAAATAAGTGTTCAATAAAAATGATAAAGATTACGAAAATAATCAAAAACTATATAATTTTAATTATATTAAGGTATTTAGAAACATATCACCAACCTTATAATTAACTCAATTTTGAGGCCTCATGGAAATAAAATTTAATTTATAATTTTTTAATATACTAAAGAATTCCAGTAGTGTTTATCCCCTCCCTTATTATAAGGACCTACTTGTAATCATTTCATAACTCATAATAAATTTTTTTTCCAATATCTACTTAAATCACATCTTAGAATCCACCCCCACATTATAGTATCCTTTGATTATGAAAAAAACCCTATTTAGAGGTGTTATGCAGATAATCAAAGGAAACCACATGAAAATGAGGTATTATATATAATTTTGTGTTTTTAATTTATTTATTCTTTAACATAATGAAAAAACTATTCAAGAATTATAAAAAAAATACATCATCCTAAATATACAAATATGTTATTTTATTAATATCATTACCTAAATCCATCTCCACATCCTTTAAATAAGAAATTAATTAATCGTTTTGCGTACATGTGTAACATCACCTCCATGAAATGATATAATTTACTTTCCGTAATAATATCTCCAGATAGGGTATAATGAGGGAATTAATATTAATATACTATATTAATTAAATTTTTATCCTTATAAGTTAATATTATATCCTTTAAATTCTTAAATTCCATGCACATAAAAATGATAACGTAGTTTGTGCGTACACGTGAAGTCTCACCTCTACAATGTGATTTGATTTGTTTTTAATCACAAGATCACATGTATATTATATAAAATTTTATTTATATTATTAATATTATATTAATGATATTATTATCAATCTCTTTTGAATAATAAATATTTACCTTCTTTCTAAAATGATCATTAAAAAATGGAAAAATTACTCATGTGTGTGTATGGCTTTCTGTTTCCATGATTGTAATAAAATTCATTTATCCTATAAATATGTAATGTATTGATTTAAAAGAATAATTAATGTATAAATATTATTATTATATTGTTAATATTATTCTGGATATTATTTACTAATGAACACATTTGAATTTAGCCCTCAAACCATAGTCATTTCGAGCTCATGTGTTAAATATCATATGATTGTATAATGTGAATTAAACAATTACTTAATTATTATAACATGGTAATAAGTGATATAAAAATGAATAATAAACATTAAAAATTCTACCATGAAGTTAAATAAGTATCATATGTTTTGAATTCATAATGGTAAATAAATAATGTGATGAATTATAATTGAGGTAAGGGACATCGTCAAAATATCTATTAATTGAAGCATATTTTGATGTTATGCACCACCTTATTTTATAATATATGTATAAATTCCATTTTAATTTTCATTTAATTACATCATTTTATAAAATTAATCATTTCATGTTTTCAATAATATTCATTTTAATTTCATTACAAACAAAAAAATGAATGTTCTTTTTTTAAAGTATACAATGACAGTGAATTCTAAGCCATAATGAAAAGTATTTTCTATTTGGATTCCTATACAAGACTTCATGTTTTCCAAAATAAAATAAACCCCCTTTATCTTTTTTTTGGTATTTAATTATTGAAAATGGTTTTGAAAATAGATCGATTGTTTCAATATCTTCAAGTTATATATATTGATTGAAATTGTAATTTTAAGAGTGAAATACTAAAAAATGAAATCATTAGTTATGATTATATAAAGGTAATAGGACCATTGATTGGTCTTTACCTGCTAAACCAAAGATGGGTGGTTCTATGATAAAATATGTATGAGTGGTAACTTTATAACCTCAAATGTATTGGCTATGTAAGTTTACTCAATGTTTAATCATTTTGTAAGAGTGACATGTATGGATGACTACCACATGGTAATTATATTTATGTATAATTATGTCCATAATTCAAATTACATGTTATATTTTTTTATGGGTTTCATTGTAATGATTTTATTAAAAAGGGTATCTGTTGGTGTTGAAATATGTTCTTTAGTATTAGTGTATAATATCAAATAGTTTGGAATTGAATCCATCAAAAAATGGAGCCAGAAACCTATTTAAGGGTCGGACACATGATGTCATTTCATTGAGAACCCTCCAGAAAAATGAACATGTGGGACTGTGATAGAAATATCCATGACTCTGACGGACCTATAAGCCCATAATGAATGTGGATAGATGGCATCGTGAGTCTGATAGACACATGAACATTACATGATCCCACTTTTTCATTCCTTCTAGAATCACGAGATCCATATGCCTATAAATACCCATATCTTTTTACATTCAACATATGGCTACCCAACCTTTCAACTCCCAATCTCCTAATTCACAAAGCACATGAGCAATGATAACAATATTGAAAATTAAACATTCAACGCATTGTAGAATTTTTAAAACCCCATATCCTTGTTCCTAAAAAACCCCACCTAAAGTGGGGATTCCTTTTACGAAGTCCCATGAACATCATAGAGGAAGGGGGCCCTCTATGTTACATGAGGCTTCCTGAATCATTATCCCATTTTAAATCACTCTGTTAGAAACTACTGAAATCATTCTAGAGAATGGTCACAGGGTTTTTCAAATCTCATTCCTTTACATAACCCATATCCTTTTTGAAGCATGAATGCTTAAATAAGTGCTTATCTCTAAGGGACCCTACTTTTATAATCCCTTATCATTGGAATTATAATTTTTCCACCCTTTTACTGACACATCTTGTTGATGATTGAGTTCTTCAAACCTACATTCCCCTCCATGTTTGGTTTAGGTGCACATCAAGAAATTATATGACATGCACTATCCATTCCTGTGGACCATCCTACTTTAAGTGCGGCATTTTATACCATTATACCTCTTACTTTTCCAAATAAATATGCAAATACCACTTTATTTTCAGTATATGTATCATAACATGGACTTCATGAGTAATAATTCATCTGCATCATTCCATACTAGAATTGATTATTTTCCCCCTCCCATGGGTGTATGTGCGATCGTTATATAATCCCAATGGGTAACAAGTTATCCACCCATGTCTGTGTAGCATGATGTAAAACTACCTAGCACCAAAAGTCTTCAAATCATGATGTGAAACCATGGAGTCACCCTATGTCAAAAATGATTGATGTCTATTGTATGAAATATATGGGATGATATCATCTTGAAACAGAATGAGACACTCCTCACATTGATTGAAATCTTCCACACCCTCCTCATAGGGAATGATATCCTTCTATGAATACATCCATGAGTAAGATCCAAGATTTTTTTGGATGTGGTTTTATTTCTAATCACTTACCTATGCACCACTAGGTTATATAATGGATGTGTACCGAATCCCTCTCTTCATATCTATATTTCAGATTTTTCTTTATGGTCCAGTTTTAGGTTTAAACACCAACCTAATGAAATGAAAACCTCCCCAAATGGAATGATATCTACATTGGAAAGCTTCCATGTGTAATCCCTACACAATATTCATTCAATTATTATTTCATAATAAGAGTAGAAAGGTTATTAATACCTCTTGTTTCTCAAACCGATCATGACTCGTGTAGGAATATTGGTTATTTACAACCATTGCATCCATTCAATCACCACGAGAATCCTCTTTAGGTGTAATTCCCAACCATACTCATGTCCTATAGAAATATTACAAGAGTATGCCCCAACAATTTCATTCCGCCATCTAGGATTTCATATGTATAAAACTACATAACATGCTTCAACTGTATTGGACCACCTCCCTAGGTGTGACACCCAACTCCCCTTTTATAACTTTAAGGAATTTTATCCGCAACTAACTAAGATATGTAGGAATCCTCCATGAGTTTCAAACCCAACACCCCCAACAATCCTTCAATTTCATCCACTACACCAAACACTTCATCCACGTCCATAAGGAATTTATTCATGGCATCTCATCTCACTGAGATCATGCGATACAACTTGGTCATTCTTACACAAAATCCCCAACCACATCATTGCTCCAAACAATACCTAGGCATCTCACATGTCTAAGCTGCACACCATCCACCCAATCTAACATAGATAAAGTCTCTTGCAATGGGAATTTCTCATGAATATGTTGGACACAAACCATCAAACTACATGTTATTTGATCATTGATTTCTAAATAGGGTATGTATGATGCCTATTTGAGGTTATATCCTAACCAATAGTAACCATGGTACAACCTTCTAGGGAATAAACCATATCATCCACTTCCATGTGTGTTCTAATTTCCCTTCATATTGTGACATCTTCCCATCGTGATTCAATCCACCCCATGTTCTCTCTCATAGGGTGTTCTAACCCATCCATCTCTAATACCATGGTGTCCCCCACTTTGGGGGTGCACAACCATGATCTACCTCAAATGGAGTTTCAGATTAGAATTCATGGCATGATATATCACATTTATTGGACTCAGCTCCATTGGTATGTCATTACAGGAGCTATGATCCACCCAAACCTTTCAGGCGCTCAATTGTAGGGATGGACCTTCTTAATCCACCGCTATTGGGAATTCTAATAAGTCTGTCTTCAACTATGAAATATGATAAACTCATGACCTTTGAGAAAAATAATTCACATTAAATAAGGGATACCTAAGGAAAATTTTTGAAGATATGCCGTTGGGATCATATACCATATGATCGACATGTGTTGACTTTGAATCCATGTCCAATATGCCTCCATGAGATTCCATCTTATGAGGAAGAATACAAGTGACGAATGTTCAAATATTAAAAAATTCCAGTGATTCCGAAATAGAATACACCCATAACCAAAGGATGTAGCCCGGTGGAGACGCGTTGTATTTTCAAGATAGAAGCAACATAATTTATTTGTGTCCACAAAGTGATCTCACTGGGAATTGTTTTCACAAACACGTAATAATATATAAGGGAGATCCATGCAAAGTGATGAGTTACAAGGATAAATCCATTGACGGAGAAAATAATATCCCATAATCCCATTTTTATTAAGGAGAAGACATCACTAATAATGGGATGATTATTTACTATCATTGGAAAGATGTAATGTGTTGTTAAGATTCACCCGTAATATAAAATAACATGAAAGGTGGTGTGCCACAGGAAAACCATTGTAAATATAAATGGTGAAAAAAATGTAAATCTATTATCCTAAAAATATGGACTAGTAGAATTTGGGACACCAATATATAAGAATGTCACCAGAACCATATATCTGATTATATGTCATTTTAACTAATAGTGGAATGGGTGTGGAACTCACCAGAAAATAGGGATGTGTTTTTTTTGGGCATTCCAATCATAGAAATTTTCATTGTGGATCTCTGTCTATCAATGCAATATTGGAAGATGATGGGGAACATGGAAACACATTCCTTGTATCAGTAATAAAAGTTGAACAATTATGGTTTTTAGGCACAAGCTGCAGTAAATAGCCCACTTAATTTCCACAAACATAGGAATAAGAGAAATATTGTTTCAGAAATCATATATAACCCTACATACACCACGACATCCACTATGACATCATCTAATAGGAGTGAATTCGCAATGTCACCCTCTAAAATTATTCAATGGATAGTGACAAAAACCCCTGTATGATAATACGAGTAAGATGTGGTCATTCTCATAATGGATATGTATCACCATGACAAGTAATATTTTGATCCTCTCTAACATCACCATCCCCAAAGACCAGAGAGGTAGTGTCTTCTCCCCAATTTCACCAAAAATCACTTATGTAGCCTCACATTAGAGTAATACATTGACTCACTCAACTATCTCAAGGAGGTATGGGAATCTTGGGTCACCATAGTAGTGACTACTACCCATGATATGCTATGTAGGGTTTCTAGAAGACCTCATCAATGCAACAAATGACTGGTCCATCGAAGTGATGAATTGGTGGTCAACACTTCTGATCCACTTTCCCCAGTCCAGATGACCATATTCCAATGTTAAGAACAAGCTCATGAGGATTCCCATCATGGGGTATTGTCTAAAATAGTTCATGGTGATCCTACCTCCATTATTTCTCTCTTAAAGATCCCTTCTACTATAGATTACGGACCCATCAATTCATGGTTGGTGTTGAGACGTCATCCACCCCATAGACAGGATGTGATTACACTGTTTACCATTGGTACCACTGACAACCATCACGGGAAGACCCTTAATTATGTGATTATTTACATAGGTTCTCCCCATACCATTTCCAATAATATTTGATTCCCTCCCCTATCTCACACCCATCATAGATCTCCTCCCCATGTTTCATGTGTTGATCAAAGCGTAGGTCCTCCAGACCATATCAAAATCCAGGGTGGTTGTCATCCCTATGCTAATGGTTCCTGATATAGAGGACCTCCCAATCTCACCAACCATCCATTTGAAGGTTCTCCTTAATCAATCTATAGATCAAGAGTAGGCCCTCCCAACTAATGTATCGATACAAGTGTAATTTCTCCCACCTACATCAACAACCAGGACAGAGGACCTCTTTATGTAACCACAATACAACTCAAAGGTCCTCTGTATTCAATAGACACCCATCATGGAAGCCCTCCCCATGTTTACACTAGATCAATATAATTTTTTATCCACTATAGGACTGATCAAAGAAATTGTTCTAATCACTCCAGTGCAGACTAGCATGAATTTCCTCCTCCTGCCGAAATAGTTTCATTCCCTAAAGAATATCCCGAGGAGGAAAGAAAAATATCCACGAGCCAAAACAAAAATACCTGAATCATGAAGTCATTTTCAATTTTATTTTCTTCATATATTTAAGAGTGGAATGCAAATAAATGATGGGGACCTCCCTCGTGTTTTATACAACATATTTTAGGGTAGGATCCCAGTGGTTGATATTATCCATCTTAGAATGTGAGTTCCAATTGATTCATAATTCCCTTCATAGGTATATGAAGTTGAAGGAATATCCAGTTCTCTTTCAAGGTATTTCTTTTAAATCATCTTTTCCATCTCCAACATCATTATGAACATCTTCCAAAGAACATTGAGAGTAATTATTGGGCATTATATATAATGAGCCCCCAAGGGGCCCAAATATCACTACAGAATCGCTCACACATGATGTAATAATTAGTAGTCCATCATACAAGTAAATGATGTTGCGTTCTACACCACTATGGGGAGATGATATAATGTGCATAATTTGTTCTGCTCACACATCAACTTTTCTTCCAGCTAGTCTGCCTCCATGTCATACCATATCAGTGTCCTCACCAATATCTCAGATAACACTGATTGTTGCTATAGGTAACAAGGAGTCGGGTATTGCTTATAAAAATGGAATCTTCTAGAAATCGACTTCCATTGACCTGATGTATGAAGTTTTCTAGATGAATGTGGATCCCATCATTCACAACAACTGTCCCCAAGGAAGGAATAGGTAGTGTGCTTTTTCCGAACCATTTAAGAAATGTTTTTTGTCCAAGTGACCAAAATATATTCAGCCATATAATCCAAGATTGTTTATATGCCAACAAATATAGATTCATCACGGTTTAGATAAAAGAAGTAATGGTTGCGTATCATCTTTTATGATTCAGATATCATCAGACCCTTCAATATAGATGCATATAGAGCCTCACCATGCTTCTTATAGTCATTGAGGAACCATTCCCACACCTAATGACAGAGAAAATTTAAGTCATATTTTTAATAAAATAGTGATAATGTTTTTACTGTTTTTCAATTATAATACCCATTTATCTAATTGTTTTATAAAAATAATGTTCAATTTAAATTTTAGAATGAAAATTCCCTAAATTTTAGAAAATACATAATTTGGGATTTTGACATATTTTTAAATCATTTCTAGTTTGGTCATTTAATAAAAAAATATAATTCCAAATTTAGTGATGTCTAATTATTAAAATTTGTATTGAATTTCCTTCAACTTTTTCATCTGTACTAGTTGCTAATTAATGTATGTAGAGGCCAAAAAAAATCAATGAATTTGAGGATTTTTTTAGGAGAACATCATGTACCCCACCACAATAACAGGCTCACATATCGGCTAACACACTTTAAATGAAGTGTATTCCACCTTTAATGTTACAAGGACACATAAGAGAGTCTTGAATCCAAAATTGGGGGATTTTTGAAGTCATTAATGTAAGAATTGGATGTTATAATTTTTTAGGAAGCATCTTGAAACCTTCATCAAGAAAAAGAAACATGTAATAAAAAATTAATAACTCATACATCCAGTGGAAAAAAATCTGAAATTTGGAAGACATAAGACCAAAAAATTTATGAAAAACATTATATAAAAGGACTACACATTAACCGGAAAATAATTGGTCAAAACGTGACCAACTTTGGAAGAAAAATTCTACCTATAATGGAGGCCCTCACCTTCTTCCAAATCATCATCTTGAAGCTCAAAACCAAGGAGGGATCCCACTGGGGCATGGGGCACTGTTTATCCTCTCATCCATTCTAATTTCTTATATTTATATTATATTTTTTTATTTTTTTTCATAGTTTTCAATTTTATTTATAAATTTGGTTTTATTAATCCATGCATTTGTGATAGTCCGTCTAGTTTTCATCATTTCTATCACACTATATCACTCTCCTCTTCTACCACTCCACCATTTATTATCATACTCTCAGAAATGAAAGGATTATCCTAATACATGGACCATGGGGAGGTTATAGTGATCATGATATTTCATTAATGTTTAATTTTATGATTGTAGACAGAATTGAGTAGCATGTACATGTAAAGTGAATGTCCCCAATGTTGTGACTCCCACTAATGACAAACAATTCAACCTATATCTATGCTTATATCTAATAAATTTTTCCTCTCTTCATTGATTAGTTGTTCACACGTTGGAGTTGAGTTAATAAATGGTTGAAACGACTTCGATTGAACCATGTGCAGACAGATGACACATCATAGGAAAAAGTGTGTCATCCACATGGATTTAAGGGGGAGGTGGAATTGGGAGTGAACATATATTTAATAATATTCCTAATTTATATTTAAATAATAGTAATTCAAAATTGAGATTTCACATTTTTATTATCAAATTGGAATAAAATATATAATGGATAATACTAATTAGACATTCATCCTACCCCCAAAATAACGTTCTTTCCTATTTAAACTTTTTTATTGATTTGTAGGATAGTTTAAATTAACATTTTACTTGTCACTATTTTAAATAATACAAAAACCCAAAAATATTGTCATTCCCTTCCATAAAAAAAATAAAACCACCAAAATAGATAGAATATGTGATATATCGGATGTATGAAAACCTAAATGAAAGGATCCTAAATAGAGAAGTCACTACATAGAAGGTTTGTTTCACACGGAAAAGAATAATTTCTTCTTTCCTTGCCCCACGACAGGTGTGTGTCAAAACGTGCACCTTTCCAAGGGATCCAATTAATTGATCATTAAAATATTCAATTTCCTAATCTTAGGTATATTTCATTTCTTACAAAAAGTTCATGATGTATTAAAAATCAAACTATTATGAAATAAAAAATCACTCAATGGTGCATTAGTAACTACAAGAAGAAGAATGTTTTAGAAGGACTCAGGTGCCAAAACGTAGTGAAATCCTTGATTAACTAACAATAAAAGATTAAATATAGTTTGATTATGTTTGTGCATTAATTTAGCATCCCAACCTTGAGATAGAGAAAGAACTTGTGGTTGAAAATGAGGAGGACGTACCAACTAATATATAAGTGGGAGATCAAAAATGATTGGATGAATTATTGATTAATTTTGAGGAATTTTATAATCATCCTATAATATAAAAAGAAGAGGAGCTAGTATCAGAAAAGAAATATACCACCCTATTGGTGGAATTTTATGTCAAGGTGGAGGATCCCGACCACCTTCCCCCATAATTATATAGTCTATTACAAGAGGAACTTACCATGGAAGAAGATATTAAAGATAAACAGACTTTAGGGAGATGAACCGTTATTTGTCTCTATATATTATAATTTTATTCAATCTGAATTATACATCACTCTTTATGGTTTTGATTATACCAAATCAAAAAACAACAACTATGAATTTAATAAAAATGAAGAAGATGGATGTGTACCTACTAAGGAACATATGGAGCTCTCAAGACACATTGAATATTTGTTGATAAAATTTCATGATGAGATTCTAGTGTATTTTCTTCAAGAAATCATGACAAATGATACTTACTTTTATAGGGATTAATTTGACCTTTATACATCATGTTTTAATATTATTCTAATATAATTACACCATAAATCTCCCATTAACTATTATTTTGATGAAATATACCTTAAAGAACCACTATACAAGGAAGAAGTGGTTACACAAATAGAAACCAATACAGAGGATGATTTATACCTCATCCTTCCCCCACCATCCAAGCAATACCTCATTGTGAAGTGGATGGGGGTGTGGTGTAATCTATCAAACTGATAATCCCTTAAGAATAGGTATGAATCCCAATGTGGTGAAATTCACATGTGTGAGTTCAAATCAATGATGTTCCATCCTCCCTCTGAATTTGCGTAACATCTGGTACTTCCCACAGGAGGTAGTAAAAATTGAAGGTTCACATGGGGGATCATACTAATAATTATCTTTAATTTCATTATTGAAATTTAGATGTCAATGTATTTACAAAGAATTATTGTTGTATGTATCCCACTCCCTATATATTTTGTGATCATAAATTACCTGATCATTTTTAATAATTATGTTGTTTCTTTTTATAGGCTTCCAATTGTAAAGGTAATCACAATATAGTAAAGGTAAAAGACTATGTTACATGAAAAAAATGGTTTTCGAATTTAGTGTGTAATCTTCTAAACTCTATACATTTGTTTCCAAAACCAGTTTTTAGCATTAATGCTGAAATTGAATGCCCATAATATAATTATGATTTACTTGACTGATCCAGGCCACATGATTTTTGTAGGAACCTAGTGATTCCATGTATTAGATTTCAATGTTGATATTATTACATGATTGTAATGGAATATTTAATTTTTAAATATTACTCATAGGATATAGAAATAAATACCAATGACATGAACGAATTAATCAGATCATGTAAATGAAATTCCCCTACCATCATTCACGCTTTAAATTTTTGAAATTTATTTATATTGATTTATAAATTCTAATCATGTGTTTAATGATTTTCCAAAAACATATGTCTCATTAATAAGAGTATTTCTAGAACATGTTCTTCCTATTTATTCTTGATTATATTTCTGGAGTGATCTTGAGACACATCACTGACAAGAACTTGTATTGAAACATATCAAAGCTATGATTGTGCATAAACGAATATAAAATGATTGGGTAATCCATTGAAAATATACTTTTACATCCAACATAACCACTACATCAATCCTTCTATTATCCCATTTATACCAGGAATTAACATTACATGGATTTCCCATGTTTCCATCCATTTTTATCCATTCATTCCCTCCTCTTAATATTTCCATGATTTTTTAATGTTGAAGTGTGGGGGTAAAGGGAATCAAGGTGGATGGGATGATACACCTTATAAAAATGAAGTGTGGGGGTAATATTGTGGGAATTATAAATTTTTTGGAAATAACCATTATACTATCTTTTTTCCATTCTTGAATTATAATAAATAAATAAATGACACAAATATCCAAAATCAGAGAAAATGGGTTGTGATTTGGGAGAATAAAAAATAACCATCTTCTAAACTTACAATCATCTGATCATATGTGTTTAGGTGATGGATGTGAGGTATTATCTAATCATAACATTTGAAAAAAGTAAAAAAGTAAAAACGTAAAAAAAATATTTAGTTGGGTGCTAATATTATTCATTATGAACAATTTGATCATGAACATACATTGAATTTTGGGGATATGTGTGTTTCTATTTTAATGGGGAGAATTTCATTACAGTTTTTTATGTCATGCATTATACATATGTAACAAACCTCTTCCTTGAGCCATAATTTTTTATGAATAAAATCCTACCAACCATAAGCCTTATATTCATTTGAACATTTGTTTCAAGTCCTCCCGATTTTATGTGTCTTTTTTATTTACAATGTGGAGAAATTAGTTAATTTATAATCCTATTGATAAGAAGAATGATTTCATGATATGATCATTACACTACGTAAATTGTAACATGAGTGATGGGAAAAAATAATCAATAGTTAGGACAATAATGATGTGGAATGTTTAATAATAAGGATTCAAAGAGATTGAATTAATGAAAGAATAAGTTTCATCAATTTTCAAATGGGAAAATAAAAATATGTGTATTATTTGACTCTTTGGAAAATGGGAAATTAAATTGATATTTTATGCAGATTTTTTGAAGTTTGATTTCACATTTAAAATTGCTTGATTTTATTGAAATATAATTTGAATATTGGTAACAATTGTGTCTTGTGATTTCCATGTTATGATTTTATACATGAGGATAAGCATGGTTTTTAGTGTGGGGGTATTTGACAGGGAAAATTTATGTGAATATTTTTAATCAAGTATTGTAGATTTTTTACTTTTTTTCAAAGATAAACCCAATCTATTAACATTTTTTATAAAAATAATGGGTATTTTGAATTTTAGAATAAAAATGGTATAAATTTCAGAAAATTTCATATTTCTGGATTTTTTATAGATTTTTACATCATGGGTATTTTGGACATTTCATAAAAAAATATAATTTCAAATTGAGTGATTCATTGTTTTAATAATCCTTATTTTATTAGATTCATCTTTTTTCTTGCCCACAGGCTGATTCATGCATCTTATGGGCTTAAAAATCATTGAAGTTAAAGATTTTTCTATGCAGAAAGCAAGGACCCCACCATCGTAACAGAACCACATTTCATCGTGCAAACCTTAAATGATTATGATCCCACCTGGAATGGATCTAATATACATAGGTGAGTCTAAAAAACAAATTTATATTAGTTTTAAAGTAATTATGGTTTTCATTTGATGTTATACTTTTGGTGGATGTTTTCTATAATTGTCATCCAGAAAAAAAAACTATTAATAAAAAACACCTAACTCATACATCCAGTGGAAAACTCAGCTGGCCATTGGAGGGTGAATGGAAACCAAATTTAAGAAAAACATTCATGAAGGGGTCCATTCATGAATTAAAAAATTAATTTGTAAAAATGGGATAACTTGTTGAGGATATATTGTACTTACAATAGTAGGCCCTCACCTCCTTCCAAAATCATCATCTTTGAGCTCACAGCCATTGAGGGATCCCAATAGGGCATGGGCTACTACTGCTCCTCTCTTCAACCATAATTTATTCTTTTAATAATATTTTCATTTTATTTTTCCCTAGTTGTTAATTTTAATTAAAATTTATGTTTTATTAGTCGATTTATTTTTTTTCTCCATCCACATTTCTTCATTTCATTCCATATCTCTCTCTCCCCTTCTACCCACTCTACCAAGTAATATCTTACTCAAAAAAATGAGACTCTTACCCTGAGACATGTCAAGGTGTTGGTTAAGTTAATAATTAATTTCGAATAACGTGTAATTTTATGTTTGTAGATACAATTGAGTTGCATGCATGAGAAATGATAATTTCATTGATGTTTTGACTGCCTATGAATTCATGCAACTAAACCTATCTCTATTATTTTATTTAATCATTTTTCCTCTCTCCATTGGTTAGTTCTTCACACAATGGAGTTGAGATAATCAATGGATGAAACAAATTTGATTTAATTAGGTCTTGGAAGATGACACATCCTATACAAAGATGTGTCATCAACTTGGATTAAATGAGGATTTAGAATTTAGAGTGCTCAGACATTGAATGATATTTCAAAATTTATAAATAACTAATATTAGTCAAAAAATGAGATTTCATTATTGAATTGTCAAAAATTTATTAACATATAATGTAGAACAATGATTGAACACTAGACCTACCAAAAAAACCGTTTTCTATCTTTTTAAATCATTATGTTTAGATTTGTATGTTATTTTAAATCATCACATTACATAGAATTATTTTAAATAATAAAAAAACCAAAAATATTTTCATCAGATTCCTTTAAATGACAAAACCATAAAAAGTTATAGAATTGGTGATATAGAAGAAGTAATTGAACCACGCTAAAAGGATTCTCAATAGAGACAACCCTAGTTAACCACTGTGTGGCATTAAGAAAAATATAATTTCTTTTGACCATGCCCTACTACAGGTGTGTGTCACATACAGATCCATGATTAGGTACAACACACCACTCTCCCCTTTAATCTCATTAAGAGGATGACCGGTATGTCATTATACATTGAGAATACACACCTAGCTATTTTCAAAGTGAATATGTATAACCTCACATTGCCCAAGTATAGGGACACCGGCGTAAGATCTGAAGAGGAAGATATTCCTAAATGGGTACATTAGTATCAAGTGGACCCTCATAGTGTTGTCCTTAAACTTATAAAATGTTATAATCTCAACATTGGAGAATCCACTATATTTTTTCCCACCTACCAAAAACTTCACAAGGGTAAGGGACATATCAAGCCCATAGATCTGCTTAATGCTAAACATAATATCGATATTGATCTTGAATTTTCCTCCATGTGATAGTAGAATGAAAATCAGAATTCGATCATTAATGAGATCCTTAATAATTGATGTCAGGATTTTTGGTCCCCCATGACTGGATCATGCTCTTCCTATACCGAAGCAGTATGGAAGTCACAAGTGCATCTCGGTTAGTTTCCCCCAATCAAGCCTAGTGATCTCGCTTCTCATGAAATGTTAGAGATTGATTTTTATGGAATGTGACCAGATTAATTGTCACTGATCCTAACCTAATGGTTTGACAAGCTCCATCAGGTCCCTGATCGTGTGGATCCAGAATTCACTATACAGATCACTCCATGAGCCTTTGAGTATACCTTCTAGGTTAAAGATTCAATGAATTCCCTAGTGGTTAGTTTCCTTTTCCATTATAATAATCCCTCCTAGGTTAATATACTAGCTACTCGAACTACTTGACTTGAAGACATTGAAACATGATTAGTTAAATCCCACATGACAACAATATGTTTTCAGCAATGGTGGATGACCTGTGATCCCCTTAGGGTTTCATGAATTTAAACTTCAAACTATTCAATGTGATGGGTGACCGATACAACATATCTAAAACATCATAATCAAGTACAAACACGTGTTTAAAACCCACGAGTAGTAAGAAGCATCAAATATTTGATGTGTCATTCCAAACTTTGAAGGGTCAGTGTTAGTATACTACATATAGGTAACCATTTTTCCTTTTTTACCTTTGAGAAAACATCAACATATAGTTTATTGTCTAGTTTAGCTCCAAAACATAAGATATAATTATTTATGACCTCTTATGTTTCAAGAAACTACCTGATGAGCATGTCCTAGACATCATATCATGTTGTAAATTACTTATGTAGCAACTCAATTGTCCACTGACATAGGAGTAGTTGTTGATGATATGAATGGGAAATTCAATGAATGAATTTTCTCATACAATCGTCACTTAGAATTTACAATGTGGAGTATAGGAGTTCTCAAAAAAGGCTCACTACCTATAGGAATCCTAGATGCAAGATATGAATGAAAATCCCATGCATCATCTACATCCTCCAAGAAGAGCCTACATTGGAGAGAGTCCGGCTTTAGTATATGTTTGTGTCCAATTGATTATAGAGATGTTTCCCATAGAGCCTATCAAATAACAACCTAATTAAGGAATGAAACATTATAAAAATCCAAATCACCATGATAAGAATCAGGAGTAACCTATATGGTAGGCACCACCACCTAGATGGGGGGATTGTGGATCCATCCCCTCATCATCCTCCAAACCCTTTTTAGGGCCATGATCTCAAAGTCCAATTCATCGATAGGGGAAAACCATCTTACTACTTCTGAAAGGACAAGGTTCTTGTTTATTTATGAAGCTCCGTATAATACTGGATTCTGAAGGTTCCAAATGAGAAAAACACATGAGGTCAATATAACATATGTTCCTGACCACTTCCATTACCACACGATCCTTCTAAATATCATCAATCAATTATATGTTATCTTTGATTGGCTGAAAAAACAATGTGGATAATGTTGTGGTCATATTGGGTTTTGTTCCGACACTGGCATCACACTGATCTCCTGGTATCGGTAGTTATATAAATGGTTTGTATTAGTGGCATGAGATTTCCCACTACGAGAATCAGATCTGTGATAATTGGATGGCTACCAGATATGTTTCCCATATCCATGGTGGAATTAAAGAACGTTTAGGGTAGCTCGAACTTCCTAACATCTTTCTGCCATCACTAACTGTTGATTCTACATTCAACTTATAAATATCAATGTCTGGTTTGACTAGGAACCTACAATTAAAGGGAATGAAAATTCCTATGATAATGATGAATTCACCTTTTACTCTCAACAACATTATGCCTCTAGATATGGGAATTGCTCCCGGTGTCAGTTCAGTAGTCGAATAATCCTCTGATGATGACCAGAATTTTGAATCAATATATACCATCAACAAGGTAGACCACACATGGTTCCAGGTGATGATGAATATTTGGAAGTCCTTCCAAATTTATCTGGTCAACGCCATTGAAGAAGGGCTAAAGAAATTCAATCCGCTAATATGCTAAGACCATTGCATTAATTCGTCACGTGCATATTATTGAGACCAAGAAACATGTGTTGGGTAGGTCTCATAAATAAATGTACTTCTAGCTTGCAATGCACGATCTTCTTCCAGTACTAAGAATGATAATAGGTCATGTATAAAATCAATTGTCATGTCATGATTAGATATATTCATAAAATCCTCAGTTTTCCAACAATCATCTAGTGATAGTTCTATGTAGTTTTTCTGATGGTAAAAATGAAATTTTCATCACCATCAAGAATATAGTGGTTAAAAATTAGTTCCCTACATCCTCCACACTAAAGAACGAACACCTACTACGAGACATGTGCACCGAGAACAAATATACAATTTGATGAGGACCCTCAAAAGAGTTATTACTTATATTGTATTCGATGATGATCCTTTTCTGTCAAAATTGATTCGAGAATCCCCCTTATAATACAAGTAAAGTCCCCTAATATTTAAAATAGTGTTTGTGGACACATAGTCATTCTATAATGTGGAGATTGAGAAGTAATAATTCTAAACCACTATTTCTTTCTCAGGGGAAGATGTGATCTCTCAATGCAGGGGAGTATCTTTACATTATACATCACCAACTTGTTCAATGGAATGGAGGTCCGGAACATTCTAGTTGAAATAAGATCTGAAAACAATATCATCCCGACATGGATTCAACGTAGGTTCGGACTTACTGAAACATACATGATCCCATTTTACCTATGGATTCATGGGTACAACAATACCAAATAGAGACCATGTGGTAGGATCCATTTTAAGGAACGGTTTGTCAGCATCGTAGAAAACACTAGATTCATGGTTTTCTCATAGAACATGACATTCAAGGAATTGATTGTTTGTCCATAGATTCATTTTCATGCATTTTTTACCCTATAGTATCAAAATTTCCTCATTTACTCCCAAAATGGATGATCAAGAATACTAAAAGGCGATACATCTCCCATCAACTCTTCTGAGACTCATTATACATACATAGTGTATTATGAGAGAAAAAAAGTTAGGTTCATACCAACAAGGTAGAACACACCTCTATTAGAACCATCCAATGGATATATCTAGATTGTATATTCAACCTCCTAATTCTCTAATTAGAGGCTATAATTCTAGAAATGGGGAGGCACTTTTTTATTTCTAGGAGGAATGTGTGTTGCATCCCTAAGTACAATGAAATCTAGAAGATGTCATCATACCCTTAAATAAGGTAGTGTTGGGTGATAAAAAACTCCCTACTCCTTTCAAGTACCGAGATTATTGTCACATGGCTATAACAATTCACAATACCTAATTATTTCACTGATCATGTTTGAACCATAAACACCTGACCCATCAATATTGCTTTAACATCAAGAGTATACCTCCTTGTCAAATTCATGATGGAATCAGTACAATAGCTTGTATCCCCATTGTTTCCGCAGAGATAGAGTATCATAATGAAGATTCCTATACTTTCTAGGCAGTCACCATTGATCTATTTGGATTACTCAGTTTGGATGAACATCACCCTCCACCTTATCCCATTTCCTCATATTATGATGATGATCTGGAAGATGCCACACCCATATTTGAAGAGGTCATATATATAACAACCATGCTATTTATTACACAAATAAACATGCACATAAGACAACTCTAAGGGTCAATATGTATAGTGTCTTCGGAAAATTAAGAACCTTACAATCAAATTAGAACATAAAACACAAAATCATTTTGAAAACGTGTTTTGAAGGACCACAACATTCTTTCATACATAACAGTACACGAGATCATACGAGGAGATGCATAAGAAAAGGGTTATCTATAAAGACTATAAATGGATCAAGAAAGGAATAAAATGAATAATATAGAACATGTTATGATAGAGTCATATCAATTGAGTTCTAGTGAAACATGAACTTAAATTTATGATATAGCATTATTCTCATAACATAGAAATCTATCATCAACCTTTAACATGATATTAGCATGAGCCAAGGCACATTGCACATGGAGTATGCGTAAACCCTCATTGAACTTGAATTTGTATGATTAAACCCTCGATTCACTTGACATTGCAGGATACCTATATTACCCAATGCATTGGACCTCAATCAAGGAACTCCCTTCATAATCATCTAATTTCATCAATAAGTGCGCCACATAGATCATACAACATGAATTAAATAAATGTCATTGTTTATTCCATAATAATGGAATGTTGAATTAATAAATGATATACTTTAATCCATTAGTAACTTTTCATGAAGGTGAATACCCTTGAGATATTAATGGTCATGGTATTTACTACAAAATTAAATTGTATGGAAAAACATGGTGTGATTTCCACAAACTAATGGGCGTGACCTAAGAATTCATAAAAATGTTTGAAGTGAGAAAAAGGGGTCTAATAATATGTAATTAAAATGGAATGTAAGGGGGTCATATATATATGTTTCTGAAATTTTTTAAAGTAATTTAGAATCGTAGTAATAAATAATTTCATAAATGTTAATGAGATAAGAGAAATCCTTATAGAATATTGGCATGGTAACATGTGTACAAGGGAGACATTAATGAGATAGAAGAAGGTATATAAAATTTAATATATTAGTATGGAGATATTTGGGAGGGGAAAAATCATACACCAACATTTATAATTGAATACCAAATGGTATAACAATATAATATATTTTGGACAAAAATGAGAATGGAAGAAATCGCTTACATGTAAGTGTGATCCCAAAGGCTTGGTAGGGGCATGAGAGAGGATTAATGAGAGCATGGGGAGAATTTGGAGGATTTTAGAAAGTGAATGGATTGGTAGGGATGTGTTAAAAGGGGTTTTATCTAATATTAGTGGGATATTTGTTGGGATTATATAGGAAAAGAGAGGAGATCTTTATTATTATTGTTTTGGACACCACACAATAACCTAATCAAAACAACAAACCAAGAAAATTGCTTCATCCCATGGTTTATAACAAATGGGAGTGGGAAAAATTATTTTATAAGTCCATAGGATGATCTTATTAAAATATTAAGCTGGATTATGTGGATGTGAGTCACACTCTCAAGAAAATCATTTTACAAGATAAAATTATTATTAAGTCTGGATGGGTCCACTAACGAACCATAAAATTTATCAAAAAATTATAAAATAAAATCATATTAAATGGAAAACATATATTGGCCAAAAAAGAATTTTATTGAAAATTATTACACCGCAATTATGTCATTATGATGTCCTAAAAAATTATATATTTAAATGATATTTAATTTTTACCCAAAAATTTGACTGTCTCAGAAAATTATGAAAAATTCACTGTCGCACAATTCAGATATCCTGATTCGAAAAATATTATTCAATTTATCTAAATAATTTTTTAAATATGTTCATTTTGAATTTAAAAAAAAACTGTCATTTTTTGAAAATCATTGGTTTGGACAAAAATAGTTATCAAACCTTAATAAAAATTACAATTGTATTGATAAAAATTATAAAATAATTTAATTTAAAAAATGTATTTCTGTTATAATAATATTTTATTAAAATATTATTTAACTCTAATAATTCCATTAACTTATCCAAATTTATTTCTTAATTTAAAAGTAACTAAAAACACAATTTGTGCTTTACAGCCCATTTAGAATGTAGAAACAATGAAATAAATGTATTTTATTTATACAAATAAATAAAGCACATAAACGAAGTGCTAGGGTATTGTTACATAACCCATTATAACACATGTTGTACCCCACACTCTTTGATTTTCATGATCACAATCACTTTCATTTTTGTCTAACATTGTGTTTTAAGTGTTGTGGATGATAGGCAATTGATTGCCAAAAGTTTGGCCCAAGAAAGGACAAGGAGTGGACTGAAACTCAGTCCACCGGCCAACCGGTGTGATATCACCGGCCAGCCGGTGGACCTGGCAGAGGCATTGCCCACTGCCAGGCTCCACCTGTCAGTCGGTGGCTTGACCACCGGCCAGCCGGTGGCACCTGCACTCAAAGGGAAGCTACTGCCTCCCCACCGGCCGACCGGTGGCCTCAGCACCGGCCAGCCGGTGGCTTCCAGCCCCAACAGTGAGACCTACTGTCTCACCACCGGCCAGCCGGTGGCCTCAGCACCGGGCAGCCGGTGGCTCCTGGGCAGAACAAGTTTCCATTCTCCAAGGCACCGGCCAGCCGGTGGCCCTGCACCGGCCAGCCGGTGGCCCAGTCAAACTAGCCGTTGGCTTTGACCAGTCAACTCCTTTTTGGCCTCCAACGGCTCCGAGGCCTTTTCCAACGGCTCCAAAGCCCTCCAACGGATACTTGAAGGTTCCTAGCCTATAAATAAAGGCCTAGGAAGCCCCGGAACGTCACCCAAGCCACCGGACACATTGTTGATCATTTTGGCGAAGCTCCGGCGGATTGTTCCAAGAGAACCCCAAGTGCTCCATCCATTTCCACATCCAAGAGCACCGCTCAAGAAGCTTGGGAGAGCACGCTACATCAACTCCATCATCCAATTGGCGCCCAAGTCTTCCCAAATACGGTTTTTCTTGTATTTATTATTTTGAGCTTAAAATTGGGTTTGTGCCTACAAACCCCAACCCTTTTCTCATCCCCCTTTCTTTTGGGTCTCACACCACCATTAAGGTGTGAAGAGGTTTCTTCAAGCCTTTCCTTTTAAAAGGCTTGAGTTGTCGGTGAGCTAGCATTCACCCGTTAAAAAGGCTAGTGGGTTCTTGCTAAACCATCAAAAGCAAGTGGGTTCTTGCTAAACCACAAAAGCAAGATGTAATAGGTCCTAGTGCTACCTCAAAGCCTAGTGGGTTTCTTGCTAAAACCATTGAAAAGCAAGCAGTAGGAATCTCTCAACGGTTGAGTTGGGAGCGGAGACGTAGGCCGGGTTTTGGCCGAACTCCGTTATCAATTTCTTGTGTCTTGCCTTCTTTTATTTCCGCTGCATTTTCAACTTTGATTTTTAAATTGTTAATCTTTTTTTTAAAAGGCAATTCACCCCCCCTCTTGCCATCTTCTCACCGTTTGTTCCGACCCAACAATTGGTATCAGAGGAGAATTTGAATAAATCCTTAACCGGTTTCAAATTAAAGATCCTATTTTTTTTGATGGCTTCTACCGCTTCTTCCTCTCAATCCCCCGAAGGTCATTCTTTGGATCGTGCTCCATTCTTTGATGGAGCCGATTATTCTTTTTGGAAAACCCGCATGTCAACTTTTCTTAAAAGCATTAGCTATCCAATTTTTAGAATTGTTATGCATGGTTTTACGCTCTCTTCTCCCGATGAGTCTAGATGGACCGCCGCCGACATTGCAAATTTCGAGCTTGATGGCAAAGCCATGAATGCTCTTCATTGTGGCTTAGACCGAAATGTTTTTGATCATATTTCTTCTTGCTCTACTTCACATGATATTTGGAAATGTTTAGAGCTAACCCATGAAGGTACTAAGAAGGCTCAAAAGCAAGAACCCGACATCAAGCAAGAACCCGATGAAAAATCCGTGCCCGCTTTCCCAACTCATAAGAAAAGGGCCAAGAAGAAAAAGAAGAAGGCTTCAAAGGCATCATGGAGTGATAGCTCCACCTCTTCATTCTCCTCCTTCTCCTCGAGCGACCAAGGTAAAAAATGCCTAATGGCAAAACATGAGGTATCTTCCTCCTCTTCCTCCTCTTCCTCCTCTTCCTCCTCTTGCTCTTCAAATTCCAATTCTTTAAATCATTTGTCATATGAAGAACTCTCACATGCTAGAGATCAATTAGAAAAAGGTTTTCATGAGCTTTCTTCAAAATTTGTTTCTTTGAAAAAGTCTTTCAAAAATCTCTCTTCCTAAAAAGAACAACTTCTCAAAGAGAAGGAGGAACTCTCCCTCAAAATCCAAAATTTTCCAAATGTTGATTCTATGGAATCAACCATCAAGGACCTTAGGGAGACCTTAGCCAAGTTCACCCAAGGTTAACAAAATTTGAACAATCTCCTAGGTTCCCAACGAATATCAAGAACCACCCAAGGGCTA
Source organism: Viscum album (assembly GCA_963277665.1). Taxonomy (NCBI): domain Eukaryota; kingdom Viridiplantae; phylum Streptophyta; class Magnoliopsida; order Santalales; family Viscaceae; genus Viscum; species Viscum album. The sequence continues at coordinate 1,020,664 of CAUJRU010000203.1, forward strand.
GGATACACCAACCGAGTCTCCTCCTCCCATGCTCCAACTGTTTTTGTAAGGGGGAGCTCCGAATTTAAATTTTGTAACTATTGCAAAAAACCCGGGCACCTCATTTTTGAGTGTGATTGCAAAAATGCCCGGTACGGCCAACCCAAGTCTATTTTCTTTTCCGATGAGTTTTATAGGAGAAGACCCGCTATGAGACAAGTTTGGATTGAAAAATCCCTTCTTGCGAGTCTCTCCGGGCCAAAATTTATTTCCTCTCCCCGGTGATTTATTGTTTTTATTTAGGGGGAGTTAGGTTTGTTTAAGTTTTTTTTTATTCAAAACCTTCTATTCAAACTTTCAATTCCAACACTTGGTATCATTTTTTTTAATTCAAAATTTTCGATTCCAACTTTCAATTTCAACACTTGGTTTCAAATTTTCGATTCTTTTTTCAATTTAAATTTTCAATTCATTTTTGATTCAAAACTCTCAATTTCAAAAATTTCATTTGGTTTCAAATTTCAAATCTCAATTGGTTTTTGATTCAAAACTTTCAATTCAAACTGTTATTCAAATTTTCATTTCAATTTCAAAAAATCTCAATTGATCTTTCAATTCTCATTTCTATTTTTTCAAACCCTTTCCCTCAATCAAGTTTTATGCCCCATTCTATTTTGATAATCACAAAGGGGGAGAAATTTCTTGATTGATTGGGGGGGAATCTTTTCTGTCATGCATTGCTTATTTTCAATTTACTCATTTAAAGCATGCCTTCATTTAAGTTTTTACATTTCTTAGATAAGTGATTGTGATCATCAAAATAGGGGGAGATTGTTGTACCCCACACTCTTTGATTTTCATGATCACAATCACTTTTATTTTTGTCTAACATTGTGTTTTAAGTGTTGTGGATGATAGGCAATTGATTGCCAAAAGTTTGGCCCAAGAAAGGACAAGGAGTGGACTGAAAGTCAGTCCACCGGCCAACCGGTGTGATATCACCGGCCAGCCGGTGGACCTGGCAGAGGCATTGCCCACTGCCAGGCTCCACCGGTCAGCCGGTGGCTTGACCACCGGCCAGCCGGTGGCACCTGCACTCAAAGGGAAGCTACTGCCTCCCCACCGGCCGACCGGTGGCCTCAGCACCGGCCAGCCGGTGGCTTCCAGCCCCAACAGTGAGACCTACTGTCTCACCACCGGCCAGCCGGTGGCCTCAGCACCGGCCAGCCGGTGGCTCCTGGGCAGAACAAGTTTCCATTCTCCAAGGCACTGGCCAGCCGGTGGCCCTGCACCGGCCAGCCGGTGGCCCAGTCAAACTAGTCGTTGGCTTTGACCAGTCAACTCCTTTTTGGCCTCCAACGGCTCCGAGGCCTTTTCCAACGTCTCCAAATCCCTCCAACGGATACTTGAAGGTTCCTAGCCTATAAATAAAGGCCTAGGAAGCCCCGGAACGTCACCCAAGCCACCGAACACATTGTTGATCATTTTGGCGAAGCTCCGGCGGATTGTTCCAAGAGAACCCCAAGTGCTCCATCCATTTCCACATCCAAGAGCACCACTCAAGAAGCTTGGGAGAGCACGCTACATCAACTCCATCATCCAATTGGCGCCCAAGTCTTCCCAAATACGGTTTTTCTTGTATTTATTATTTTGAGCTTAAAATTGGGTTTGTGCCTACAAACCCCAACCCTTTTCTCATCCCCCTTTCTTTTGGGTCTCACACCACCATTAAGGTGTGAAGAGGTTTCTTCAAGCCTTTACTTTTAAAAGGCTTGAGTTGTCAGTGAGCTAGCCTTCACCCGTTAAAAAGGCTAGTGGGTTCTTGCTAAACCATCAAAAGCAAGTGGGTTCTTGCTAAACCACAAAAGCAAGCTGTAATAGGTCCTAGTGCTACCTCAAAGCCTAGTGGGTTTCTTGCTAAAACCATTGAAAAGCAAGCGGTAGGAATCTCTCAACGGTTGAGTTGGGAGCGGAGACGTAGGCCGGGTTTTGGCCGAACTCCGTTATCAATTTCTTGTGTCTTGCCTTCTTTTATTTCCGCTGCATTTTCAACTTTGATTTTTAAATTGTTAATCTTTTTTTAAAAGGCAATTCACCCCCCCTCTTGCCATCTTCTCGCCGTTCGTTCCGACCCAACAACACACACATATGACCAAAGGGTATAGTGTGAGATAATGAATCACTCTTGGGGTAGATCTGATAACATCGCTCAGGAGGTAATCTCTATTGACTTCTTCTTCTCCCAAAGGTGGTTCCATTAAAGCTTAATGTGTTGATGCTCGGCTTGGGCTTTGTCAAGAGTGAATCCCAGTGATGGAACCTCCTTTCCAAACCTTATAAAAAATGTTATTCTTGTGGAGAAATTCTATTGGATGAGCAATCACTTCCTTTTTCCGAGTAACATTGATTTGTGAAAGCCCTATATTTAATATAATCATGTAGTTACTGTTCAAGAACTATATTTTCAACTATAGTAATTCATTACTGTATTTTAAACTCAAAAACCATAAAACCAACAAACCTAATATGTTATATAACCATTTTACGCAATAATATATTTAATTATATGAAGAGAAATTTTCATTAATAAAAGTTTGGAACATTACAATATTCCCCCATTAGGAAATTTCTCCCTCGAAATTTCAGTTTCTATCACTAAAACGGACGTGGGTAACATTTCTTCATCACATCTCACTACTACAAAAATGGCCTATATCAGCACTCAAAATGGGCACTCACAGCCATAAAAAAGCGATGTAATGATCAGTGCTAATATAGGGGGTCCCTTTTATCAGTGCTCCGAAAATCACTCATAAAGACCCCATTTATCAGCGCAAAAAAAGTGCTGATTAAAGACCCATTTATCAGTGATTTTTAGCATTGATAAAAGGGACCTTTATCATCACTTTTAAAAAGAGCTGATTATAGTAAAAAAATTTACAAAATAATAAAAAATAACTTAATAATGTGCAGAGAGAGCTTTTAATAGAGCTTGACTCGCCCCCTTTATCAGCGCTAAGAGGTCTCCCACGCACTGCCCTTCCCACGCATCCCCACACACATGCACCCCATTGCCTCTACCCAAACTCGAACCCGCAACCTCCCCAATTTCACGGCTGCACCTTTACCACTAATCCATTTTGTTTTTTTTCTATATTTAATGATATATCTATATATATAGCTATATTTATTCATATATTGATATAGAATCGTATTAATATAAATATATTTATTCATATATTAGTATATATATATTCATTCTTATATGAATACATATTTATATTTATTTATTTATATATATGTTTTTAGTTATAATTTTTTATCCGTTTTATTATTTTTCTATTAATATATTATTATAAGATTTTTTTTAAATACATTTTTGATTTGTTTTGTTTGTGTTTATAATTAAATAAATAAATACATACATACATGTATACAACACACAGACAAACAAACAGACACACACATACACATACATATTTACGAATAAATACATATATATATGTGTAGTTGAAAAGTCATAGAATGTTAAAATGATCATAATGTATAATCCATAAACCCGTTTTAACTCCACTACTAGTAAAACTGAAGAAAATGAAACAATCTTCGATATGAAATATTGTACAGGGCTAACAGACATCCTGATCTAAATTAATAACTTTTTTAATGATAACAAATTGGTGTATCCCGACTAAAAACTTAGACCCTCGAGAAATGTGAAAGAATCTTTGCATTAGTCACTAGCGCGTAGATCTCGTCGCGGGCTTCGATTTGATTTGATGTAGAGCTCAAATGGACACATCGATCAAAAGTTGAGGTAGTTTTACGTTTGAGTTACATTTTCAACTTATTTTAGATCATTTATTAATTGTTTTGATTATGTGTGTCTTCAAATTGTTATTAAATTATTTTTAATTTATAATAATTAGAAAATTATTAATTAATTATATTTTTTTAAATATTTTAAAGCCATTTTTACTAAATTTCTTATATATTAAATTTAATATTATATTTATACGTATTTAAAACATATTTAAAATATATATATTATATTTATATCAATATATATATACTTATATAAAAAGATTTTGTTTTTCAATTTTTTGTAAACATAAAATTTATCACCGGTAGGAAAAAGCGCTGATAAATCCCTCTTTATCAGCACTACTAAAAAACTGACAAAGGGGTCCCCTTTATAGCACTAAAAAAAGCACTGATAAAGGGGGAATTTATCTGTGCTAAAAAAGTGCTCATAAAGGGGGCCTTTATTAGAACTTTTTTAGCGCTGATAAACGTGCCCCTTTATCAGCACTTTTTTTAGTGTTGATAAAATGGTACCGCTTCCCTTGCCTGTTTTTTGTAGTAGTGTCTTCTAATTCCCACGTTGCCTCTTCGAACATGTGGTTTTTCCACAACACCTTGATGAGGGGAATTGTCTTATTTTTTAGATCTTTTTTCCTCATATCTATGATCATCACTGGATTATCTTCATAGGAGATATTATTTTCCAATGGTACCAAATCTAGATCGAGTACATGTGATGGTTCACGTTTTTTACTTCCTCAATATTGATACATGGAATACATAATGTACTTGAGATAGGTTTGGTGGAAGTGATAGGTGGTAGCCCAATTATCCAATACAATCAAGGATATTAAACAGTCTATTGTACCTTGGACTAAACATTACATTCTTCCCAAATATAATAAATATCTTCCAATGTGATATGCGGAGGAATACCATGTATCCAAACTTCAAATTCTAGGTCTCATTGACGATTATTAGCATTACTCTTTTATTGACTCTGATCAAATTTAATGTTTTTCTGGATGGTCATAACCTTCTCCACCATTTCCTCGACCGATTGTAGACTTAGGAGTATCCACTCCCCAATGCCATCCCAACATGTCTGTGTTCTGCACCTCTTACCATAATAGGATTCATAAGGATCCTTTTGGATTCCTGAGTGGAAACATTATGGTAAGTGAAATCAACTAGAGTAGGATGTTGGTCCCATTCTCCTTTGAAGTATATTGAGCCTTCTATCAATGTGTCCTCAAATTTTTCGACAGTCCACTCAGACTGGCCATCAGATTGTGTGTAATAAGCCATAGTAATCGTCATCTCATTATTCTGATCATATTGATGACTCTTCCAAGTCATAGAGGTGAATCTTGGATCTCGTTTGGATACAATAGATAGTGCTTCATCTTACAGCCTTACCACTTCTCTGATATATATCTGGTTTAGTTGATCCAATGATATATCCTATCAATGCAATGAAGTGTGTAGTATTTTTAGGATGATCCTCACTAACCCAGAGAGCATTTTTTTCTTTGGATGTCTTTTGATGTGCGGTGACAATGTCTTTGGCGACATTTCCCATTTCAATGTTTGTATGGGTAATGGTTGAATCATCTCCAAATAATTCTTCCTCTCATCCTTCACTTTCAAACATAGTAGGAACATTGATGTATACTCAGTTATCTATTCCATCATGTAATCCCACCAGTAATTTTCTCAATGATCTCAGTACTTCTTTTTGTTTCTTAGGTGAATAGAGAAATTTATATTATGTAAATCATCCAAAAGTTCTATCTTTAACACTAAATTTAATGGAACACAAAGTCTTGAACCAAATGTCAAAATTCATTTTCATTGATACTGATATCAAAGTATATATCTTTTCTAATAGTTTCCACTTCCCAAAAAATTCCCAAATCAATCTTTAGAGCATCCTTTAGCCTTCCCAAAAGAGGCAGTTAATCAATCATTTGTGAAAGGATTGACGATGTTACCGTCTTTAGGATTCCCTTGTCTATCTTCAACAAATAGTAGAAGATTTGATCCTTTTAAATTCTAATCAACGATAGAATTTCTTAGTCCTTTATACATAGATCATTTGTTTCCTTGTTCTATTTACCATGGCTATAATTGATTTAGCATTCATAGTCTTTGATCATCTTTAACCATCTTCATTGCCACAAGTTCAACTCTTACTATCCTAATATATACTTGATGCTTTTGTCATCCGTATATATATCACACTTCTCCCCAAAGAGGTAATGTAAAAAAAATTAAAGAGAATATTACTACATGAAACTCCATATCATGTATTGTATATTTTTTCGCAAGAACATTCAATTTCCTTGAAGCGTAGTCAATGACTTTTTCATTTTACATCAACACAAATCCTATGAGCTTCTTTTCAGCACACTGAATACCAAAAAAATGATCTCCACTTATGGGTAGTGTGAGAACGGGTGGAATGATAATCCTTCTTTTCAACTCCATGAAGCTCTCTTTACATTAATCAATCCTAAAAAAACATGTCCCCATCCGAGATAGCTCAATAAGACTGTTTGAAATTCTTGATAAATTTCAGAAAAATTGGTGATCATATCCATCTTACCCTAGGATGCTATAGATATCCATCACCGATGTTGGCCTCATCCATCCCTCAATTTTATCCATTTAGGAGGGGTCCACAGATATTCTATGGCATGTGATTATATGACCAAGGAATGAGACTTTCTTCAACCATAACCCACACTTTCTATACATTGCATATAGCTTCTCCATTTGCAAGGTATCTAGTACTGTGATTAGATGCATAACATGATCCTACTTGGTTTTGGATTTTATTAAAATATTATCTATAAAGACTACCACAAATTTGTCATGGTAATTTCAAAAAACACTATTCATCAAGTCGATGAACATTTCTGGAGAATTAGTGTGTCCAAAAGGCATTACTATGTATTCAAAGTGCATATACCTTGTACGAAAAGAAGTTATAGTGATATCCTCATTCTTCAACCAAACTTGGTAATATCCCAACAAAAAATACAAATTGGAAAAGAATTGTGCTCCATGTAGATGATCGAGCAAATCATCAATTTAGGGTAGATGATACATGTTCTTTACCGTGATTTTGATGAGCTCACAATAGTCAATGAAAATTTGGATTGACCCATCCTTCTTCTTGACAATTAGTTTTGGTGCATTGAATGGTGAAGCACTTGGGCATATAAACCGTTTATACAGGTTCCCCTATAGTTGTTTCTTTAGCTCCTCAATCTCCACATCATCCATTATATACAGTGTCTTGGATATTGGAAACGCCTCAAGTATAATATCAATTTAGAATTCAACATATCTTTTAGGAGGAAGACCATGAAATTACTAGGGAAACACTTCAGTGAATTCCTTTATAGTAGGAACATTATCAATGACAGTTTCTTCATTAGAATCAATCATCTGAGCAAGATACGCAAGCTCATAGGGCAATAATATCCACAATAATGATGATAATACTAATAAATATTAATCCTCCTCCATGAACATATACAGAATCGAGGGTCAATTCACCATATGGAGAGTGATTTCCCTCTCATGGAAATTTATGTTTTCTCTATATAAATAAGCCCAATCCAAACCATGAATTGCATCAATGTATACCAGAGGGAGTATGATGAGGCTATCTAGCATGTACAAACCACCAATTCTGATAGGGGAGGAGGTATATTCATTGGTCACAATGATTTTACCATATCACGTTCTCATTGATATATTTACTTCCATGATTTGTTCGGCTGTTGGGATTGTTCTACTAAAATTTTTGGATAAAAAAGAATGTGTAGAACCAGAATAAAAAAATATGTTCTCTATTCTTGAATGAATAACTTGAATACATGTCACCGCACCCATTTCTTAGTTAATTTCAGCATTGGTGATGGAAAAGGCTCACCCTTTCTATCTTGGAGGTTGTTTGTAATCACTAAAAACCATTGGCTTATGGAACTAGTTTGAAATGTTCCATGGTTCTTTGTAGTTGAAGTAATGAACAATGGATTGAGGGTTGAACAAAGAATTCCTCTCCTCTGTTGCAGCCATAGGTTTTTCTTTTCGACTGGTAATGGGAATCTTCCCTTCTCTTCCACATATTAATCATTTCTGTATCCCCTTCAAGAAACTTCAGGGGTGCTTCTTTCTGTACCTTTGGATAGTAGGGTGATGGATTTTTTTATCACCGTTTCATTTATCCACCAGACCTCTATAATTAAAGTCCACCTTATGCTTCGTGTCACCATGATAACCACGAGATTCATCGATCTCTATTTTGAATTTTATGGAACATCATACAATTTCTTCATATCTATCTACGTCATGGATCACTATGACTTTTTGTAGGCTAGGTTTTAGACCACCAAAGAAGTGGTCAACTGTGTATTCGAGGGTAACGATAATGAGGGAGGAATATCGTGAATGACTTGTGATTTTTTCCACATACGCTCTGATGGATTTGTGATATTTTCTCTTGAGGCAATGGAAGTCCATTTCCATATTATGTCAGAGGGTGTGCGGAAAATATTTATCAAAAAACATTTCTTGAAATCCTTCAATTCCAATGACTCGATCTCTACCTTTGGCTTTATATTTTTAATTAATTTCCACCATTGATCATCTTCACCATCCATACAATAAGAAACCATAAGAACCTTCTCTCGGTCTGAAAATTTAAGGATATAGAACATATTTTCAATGGATTTGATCCATTATTTGGTAATTGAGGGATATGATGATCCATTAAAAGCATAAGGCCTTTGTTTCATGAAGCTCTCAATTGCAACCTGTTCTTTTTTGGGGAGTTGAACATTCCTCTTGACCCCTGTTTATACTAAAAACTAGAGTTAACTAAGGGACTATCTTGACAATATTGGTGATTATCGTTCCAATAAGATTGGGAATCTCATTAGAACAATTGTCACATTGATTTTTGCATCATTTGTTATCCCAAGTCATCCTATTACCAGATATTGGATGGAATACAAGAAATATTAGGGGTAACAAAGGAAGTGTAATCCAAAGTCAAAAAGTGATAACTTATAAATTACTCTTATCTCAATTACTTATGAATTTATATGCTTCAATATATGTAATCCATGATCTATTTTCCGACATATAATTATAGGGTAATTTTTCCCCTTAATAATGGTTCATACTAAGCTTATGAATTACTAATGCATGTACCCTAAGAGTGTCGTAGCCATGATTATAGCAAGGCTGGTTGTTGGGAACGAGTTTCAATTCAAGTCTAACTCAAAGTGGTGTTTTTTAGTTTTACCCATAGATATATATGTTCCCAAGTCACCTCTACATGCTTTTATACACATAGGGATGTATTTTCATGATAAAAAAATTACTCACTACTCACCAAAAATTAGTTATGATTTTAAAATATATAGTCTTATCACAAAGGATCTCACAATGGTTTCTTAATATTAATCCCAAAAATAACTATACCTATCTTCTGATAACAACTATAACAACCCTACTCATTATTACACACTTAAACAAGAATTATTATATAAACATGTACTTAAGAAAATGCTGAGGATCAGTAGGTCATGATTATTTTGAAAATTAGGAACATTAAAATCAACTTAGTACATAAAACACAACATCTTTATTGAAAACTTCTTTTACATGACCAGAACATTCCTTCATACTTAGCATTGCATAAGATAACCTGAGGACATGCACAAGAAAAGGGTGAGATATAAATCCTAGTATGGGAGTTAGAAAGTCAAAAAATGAATAATATACTAAATGTTAGGAAATATGGAAATCAGTGGTGTTTAAGAGTAATATTAACATAAAGGCATGATATACCATGATTATCAAAACTTGGAAATGTGGCACCATCATTTAACATGATATTAGCATGAGCCAAGGATAATTGCACATGGATAATGAGTAAACCCTTAGGATTAAACACTCAATACACTTGAAATATCATGATAATAATCTTTACCCAATGCATTGGAGCACTTTTCGGGCACACCCTTCTCACCCATTTCGTTTCATTCATAAGTGTGCCACATAGATCATACAAATGGATTCATTAAACATAATCAGTTATTCCATGATAAAGGAGGGTGTAATTAATTAATGAAACTCTATAATAAATAATTAAATGTTAATTAAGGTTAATACTCTTGATAGAGAATCGGGCATGGCATTCACTACACAATGACTTTGGCATGGAAAATCACGATGCAATTTCGATGGCAACACTGTGTGACTTTAAAATTCATAAAAATTGTCAATGAGAGAGAAAGGTGTGTCTCATAATATATAAATTAAATTAAATGTAAGGGGTACATATGGATACATGTACCGAAATATTTAATGGAATATATATTATTAATAAAAATGAACTGCTTGAATGTAAATGAGAAGAGATAAATATCTTACGAAATTTCACCATTGTAACGGGTGTACATGGGTGGAATTAATGAGGAAAAAAGTGGTATATAATCATTAAAAGAAAATGAGGTAAATATGGGGGAGATTATAAATCATAGACTACCTTATATAATTGTAAAAAAATTGTATAACGACATAATGAAATATTGACTAAAATTAGAATTTATGAAATCCCTTACTTGGAAGCATGATCCCTAAGGATTTGGAGGGTATTGAGAGAGGATTAATTGGAGCTTGTGAATCATAGGGAGGATTTTAGAGAAATAAGGATAGATTAGTGATGTGATATTATGGTTTTTAGTGAATAAAATTATGAACCTAGGCTGTTTTATATATTAAAATAGAGGTAATTGTTTATTATTTCTGTTTTGGACACTAGACATTAAGCTAATCGAAACTACAAAACAACCAACGGTTTTTTCACATGGTTTTTCCCAAAAGAGAGTGAAAAAAATTATTTTATAAGTATAATGGCCGAAAATTTTAAAATATTAGGCATGCTTATGTGGAGGGGAGTCACACTATAACGGAATCCATTTTAAAAATAAAAATGTTTTATAAGTCTTGGAGGGTCCACTAAGGAACAAAAAAATTAATCAAAAAATAATATAATCACATTTTTCTAAATTTAAAACATATTTTTATCAAAAAATTATTTTATTTTATTTTATTACATCACTATAATGTCATTATTATGTCATAAAACACATCATATATTTAAAATGTTATTAATTTTTACCCAAAAAATCAACTCTCAGAAAATTATGAAAAATTCACCGCTGGAAGATTTTGATGTCTTGATTCAAAAAATAATATTCATTTTATCTAACTAATTTTCTAAATATGTGAATTTCTTATTTTAAATTAAAAACCAATATTTATTGAAAATTAATGAGTTTTTAAAAAAAGTTTTTTCAAACCTTAATAAAAATTACAAATGTATACATAAAAATTATACTATAATTTATATTTAAAAAGTAATTTAGTATGTAGAGTCCCAAATATTGACGTATATGGTCATTACATTACTTTTACATTAATTTTGTGGAATAAATAATACATAACAAAAAACTGACATCTAAGGACCGTAATAGTTTAGTGTCTTTGGAAACATGGAACATAAACCTCTAATCATGTTGAAAGATATTCTACATATCCCATAAAGATGTTCTCCTTTTTTTCTTACCTAAAACATTTCTTTATATCCTGGGGAAAAGAAAACATTAAAAAGGTGAGATCAAATTCTCAGTAAGGGTAAACTTTGAGAACATATAAACAATCCATAAACATTTGTACGTAAAAACATTAACATAATACATCAGAATCTTGAGCAATGACATAAATCTTGGCAGTACATAAGGCATATATCATAATGGAACATAACTAATGATAAAATATCATGGGAATAAAACATGTAATTGTGGAAAACCATCAAGCACTTGATATTATTTCCATAGTAGTCAAAGCATTGTTTCCAAGACCATCATAGTGTACAAAATCCATTACTGAATCAGATATACTTGTCATTCCAGCCCTGTATTACTGCACCAGATTTTACATTCCGCTCCTGCCATGTCTATCTCACGAGATATAAATCATTACCCAATGCATTGTATGGATATATAGGTCCCACCCATCTCATAATGAAATCATTCTTACATGCTCCACACTATAAACATAATTCATTCATCATAACCCAAAGAATAAAATGGGTTTCATAAACATCATCCCATCATAACATAATCCATATAAAACAAATGGATATCATTTCATCATAAGAAATTTGAAACCATTTAAATCATAAAGATATTATACTTGAAACATACACATATGAAATAATGTCATCTTAGATGGAAAATGGTTTTGATAAAACATTTGAAATGAATTCTTGAGAAAAATATTCTTTTTTCTTCGAAATCATTTTATTTTCACAAAATGCCATGAAATTTTAAAAGAAAAGGATTTTGTTGAAAATAGTCATGAAATATTATAGAGTAAGATTCATTAAAATAAGGCGTTATGAAACCATAAAAATCTATTCATGACGTAAAAGTTGAAAAACATTCTCCTCGTACTTATAACGGAAAAGTCAAAAAAGCACATTATATGGTAAACAAAGGAAAGATTCCTTCCATAACACTAAGTAAAAGTCAATAAGGTGTTAAAATAACATTAAAATACATTGAATAATATTAAACACTTTATGAAAAACATTTTATGGACATGGATGAAAAATATAAGCCCAGTAAATACTTACATATAAGCAATCTTGGATAAAAACGAGATTGCAATATTATCCCTTACCTTAGATCTGATATGTTTCGAACGTATCCTAATGTCCTGTATAATGATTTATATAATCTTGTTGACTTATTATAGAGTCATATTCACTGTTATGATATCATATGTGGTTCAATTATGACATTATATTTCCTGTTCTTTTGTAAATTCCATGTTAAAGCAGCGTTTTTGGTAAAATCGTTTCATTTATTGTACGTGTTTCAACTTGTTGTTCTTAAATGTATCCTAATTTACTTAATTCCAGAATATAAAACATGATTTATATATAATATATATTCAGCATATAAATATATATGATATATCGATAAACGGAATGAAATACAGAGTTCAGGGAGACGGTAGGCCGTACGTACACATGAACGGTGTTTTTGTTTCTTTAATGGAATTATGTAAATGAAACATATATTTACATAAATCCAGTATCATTATTATGTAATATCATTCATGATTATTTATTATATATACTTTATAATCACACTGTAATGGTTAATCATGGAAAATGAATCACATCGCATTCGTGGATACGCTAGTCCGTACGTACGCACGAGCGATGATATCATTCTTTTGATATTAACATCATGTATAACTGGTTGGTATATCATATATAAAGAATCATAATAATGTTATATTTATCATTTATATAATTTTTACTCATTATTATACCCATCCAAATGATGAAATGTTTGAATAACAAACTACACCATGACGTGGAGACAGTAAACTGTACGTACACACATGTGGTGAATTTTTCATTCGTAGGATGGATAAAATAACTAATATGGTTGTAAAATTTTTATAATAACATCAAATTATATAGAATATACTTAATTTAGTATTTTAGAATGGAAAAACCAAATAATGAAGATGTGGAAGAAAAAATGAACTGGAAATAAGTGGTGAGATATTTACCGCTTCTTCGAGTTCTTCCTTTTGATGTGATCAAAATGGATCCTTAGGTTGGATTTCTTACTTACATAATACCTATATGATTATGGTAAGATCTTTTAGAGGGTATTTTGGTAGGTATTGTCTGATCCAAATTGCTTTGGAGGTGTGAATTAGAGGGAAGTGGGAGTTCCCTTTTATAAGATGGGTGAGGGGTATCTTAGGAAAAACATAAAATATTATTTTATAATAAATTCATATTCAGATTATAATGGTTCCAAAGTGACTTATTTCGAGGATATGGTGGGGATGGGTCGTAATCCTCTCAACCAATAGGTTTTAGACAAGTTTAGGTTTCCATTTTAAACTTATCATTTAGATTTAACGCTTAGTTAAATAATTTAACTTTTGATGTGTCTTCTTGTATTCTTACACTATATGGTTAATAAACATACTATAAAATTACAATCTAACCCCAATAGGTTCATTAATTTCATATATATTATTATATAATTCTTTTGACGGAACCATATATTTTTAGGACCATTATATCAATTAATAATATAAAATTTATTTTAAAAACTCTTTTATGTCAATTTTGACACTATTTGGTATTTTGTGTTCTCAAAAATCATTACAACATTATTACTTCTAAAATAATTAATCTAACCAACCCTAATATGTTATATTTACCTATAAAATTAGTGTAATTCATCAAAAGTCTCAAATAACATTTATTCGGGTATTTATAATATCATTTGTGTTAATATTTCATTAATAAGGTAATTACTGCATCATCATTGTGTCATAAATAAATTACATTATTTAATGTGTAAAAAATATAAATAAAATATCATTATTTACGAAATATTATTATATTTTTAATGAATATTTTTATTTGAATTTATCTTATGTATGACCCTATATTAAAAGTTTTTAGTTATTAAACATTGATTTTAACTCTTTTAACTCTTCTTTAAATAAAAAAATAATAAGTGTCCTAATCTAATCCAAGTGGACCAAAGAGGTTCATATATTATTCCTAAGTTTGTTTTCGGTCTAATTATACTTATACTATAAAATTAATACATGTGTAAGGTTAATAATAATATCATTTTTACCATTAATTACCCTATTTACTTTTAAACGTTGTAAATAGAAGTAAAAAGTTACTATTCACCAAAAATCATTTTATCAATAATGATAAAATATCATGGGAATAAAAGATGTAATTATGTAAAACCATCAATCACTTGATATGATTACCATAGTAGTAAAATAATTGTTTCCAAGACCATCATAGTGGGCAAATTCCATTACGAAATTGGGTTTACTTGCAGTTTCATCCCTGTATTACTGCACCAAATTTTACATGTTGTTCCATCCATGTATATCTCATGAGATATAAATCATTACCCAATTAATTTGAGGGAGATATAGGTACCACACATCTCATAATTAAATCATTCTTATATGTTCCACAATATAAACATAAATCATTCATCATAACCCAACGAAAAAAATGGGTTTCATAAACATAATCCCATCATAACATAATCCATATAAAATAGATGGGTATCATTTCATCATAAGAAAAGTGAAACATTGTAAATCATAGAGATATTATACTTGAAACATACACATATGAAATATTCTCATCTTAGATGGAAAATGGTTTTGATAAAACACTTGAAATGAATTTTTAAGGAAAATATCTTTTCTTCTCCAAAATCATTTTCTTTTCACATAATGCCATGAAATTTTAAAAGAAAAGGATTTTTTTAAAAATATTCTTGAAATATTATATAGTAATCTTAAAGAAAATAAGGCGTTATGAAACCGTAAAAATCTGTTCATATTGTATAAGTTAAAAAACATTCTCCTCATACTTTTAACGGAAAAGTCAAAAAAAAACACCACATATGGTAAACAAAAAAATATTCCTTCCATAAAACAAAGTAAAAGTCAAAGGGGGTTAAACATGAATTTAAAAATACATGGAAAAATATTAAACAATTTATGAAAAATTTTTTTATGGAAATGGATGATAAATATAACCCTTCTAAATAATTACGTATAAGCAATCTCAGATAAAAATGAGATTTCAATATTATCCTTTACGATAGATCTGATATGCTTCATAAGTATCTGATTTTCTAGTATAATGATTTAAATAATGTCATTGACTTATTAAAGAATCATATTCATTGTTATGATATCATATATGGTTCACTTATGACATTATATTACCCGTTATATTGTAAATACCATGTTAAAGCAGCGTTTTGGGTAAAATCGTTTCATTTATCGTACATGTTTAAGCTTGTTGTTCTTACATATATACTGATTTACTTAATTACAGAATGTGAAACATGATTTATATGGAATATTTATTCAGCATTTAATATATATATGATATATCGATAAATGAAATGAAATACACCGTTCGTGGAGACGGTAGGTCGTACGTACGCATGAACGATGTTTTCGTTTACTTAATGAAATTATGTAAATGAAACATATATTTACATAAATATAGTATCATTATTATGTAATATCATTCATAATTATTTATTATATATACTTTGTAATTATACTTTAATGGTTAATCATGGAAAATGAATCTCATCGCATTCATGGATACGGTAGTCCTTACGTACGCACGAGCGATGATATCATTATTTTGATATTAAAATAGTGTATAATTGGTTGGTATATGATATATATAGAATCATAATAATGATATATTAATCATTTATATCATTAATACTCATTATTATACCCATTTAGATGATTAAATGTTTGAATAACAACCTACACCACGACGTGGAGACGGTTAGCTATATGTACGCACGTGTGGTGACTTTTTCATTCATAGGATGGATAAAATTACTAATTTGGTTGTAAAATTTTCATAATAACATCACCGTATATAGAAGATACTGATGATATTATTTTATAATAGAAAAAAAACAAAGAAGGACGAAGTGGAAGAAGAAAGGAACTTGAAATAGGTGGTGAGGTATTTACCTCTTCTTCGGTTTCTTCCTTTTGATTTGAGAAAAAGGGATCATTATGTTGGCATTACGACATAAGGAAGGCCTCTAGGATTATGTTTGGATAGTTGATAGGGTATTTGGGCAGGGTTTGGCCGAGCCAAATAGATTTGGTGGTGTAAATTAGAGGGAAGTAGGAGTTCCCTTTTATAAGAGGGGTGAGGGGCATCTTAGGAAAAACTTAAAATATTATTTTATAATAAATTCATATTAGGTTTATAATGGATCTTAAGTGACTTATTTCAAGTCTTGTGTGCGGATGGGTCTAAATACAATCAAAAAATAGGTTTTAGATTAGTTTTGGTTACCATTTTAACATTATCATTTAGATTTAACCCTAAATTAAATAATTTAACTTTTACTGTGTCTTCTTGTATTCTTAGACTATATGGTTAATAAACATACTATAAACTAACAATCAAACCCCAATTGGTTGATTAATGTCATATGTATTGTTATATAAGTCTTTTGGACCAATCGTAGTTTTTTAAGACCATTATATCAGTTAATAATATAATATTTGTTTTAAAAACTCTTTTATGTGAATTTTGACACTATTTGGTATTTTGTTTTCTCTAAATTCATTAAAAAATTATTACATCAAAAATAATTCATCTAACCAACTCTAATAGGTTATATTAACCTAAAAAATTAGTGTATTTCATAAAAAGTTTCGAATTACATTTATTTTGATATTTATAATATCAATTATGTGAATATTTCATTAATAAGGAAAATATTGCATTATCATTATGCCGTAAATATATTAAATTATTAAATTTCTAAAACATATAAATAAAATTCCATTATGTATTAAATCGTTATATATTTCTAATGAATATTTATAGTTGAATTTATCTTATGTATAACCTTATATTAAAAAATTTTAGTTTTTAAACATTGATTTTTACTCTTTTAACTCTTCTTTAAATAAAATAATAATAAGTGTCCTAATCTAATACATGTGGACCAAAAAGGTTCATATTTTATTCCTAAGGGTTTTTTGGTCGAATTATTCTTATAAAATAAAATTAGGACAAGTGTTAGGGTAATAATAATATCATTTTTAGCCTTAATTACCCTATTTACTTTTTTTAACTGTGGTAAATAAAAGTAAAATGTTACAATTCACCAAAAATTATTTTTATCTTGTTGAAGCACCTTTTACTACTTGATATTAACTATGTCTCTCATATTTTTGAAATTCAACTCACTAATGTGGTAAAATTATGTTTTACGTAAAATTTCAAATTCTCCTAGGAGGTGGGTAAAAGAGAGTTTAAAGTTCTATAAAAAATTTATATAACTAAAATTATTATAAATTGACTCCAATGAATTATATTGAACATATATAGGTATTATGTATCTATTTTGACCTAAAATATATTTAAATAATATAAATAAATATTTAAATAAAGATTCGGTTTTAAACTATAACTTAGCGTTTTTCCCCATTCAACAAAAATTGAATGTTTTCAGAAAAATACAACAAATTCACCCAAGGCTAATTTCGATTTTCCGAATCCAAATATAAAGTCCATTTTTATAGATAAAATTCATAAAATATCAAAAAGTGGTTATTAATATTCATAATGTCTAGTTTATATAATATTTTAATAACATATCGTTGTTTAGTGAAACTCGATGTTGCGTACAAGACAAGCTATCGAGGAAGGTTGATCTTGCATGTAACGCAAGCCAAGAATAGTGTTGTATATAATACAAGCTAATACGGTGTTGCATATAGCGCAAGATATTCTTGGTGTAGTGTTCTACACAAGACATCACAGAAATTAAAATAAATATTTCTCTTAAAATTTCAGGGTGTTACACAGTAATATTAATATTTTATTAAAATATTATTTAATTCCAAAAGACTATTAATTAATAAAAATAGATTTATTAAATTAATATTACTTAAAAATAATATTTTCTCTTCAAAAACCATTTTCAAATTAATAATAATGAATTGAATTTATATTATTTATAAAAAAATAAATAACATAATCATAGTTCTAGGGTCTTTTTACATAACCCCTTATAAAGATCGTACAAGACATAAGGTTATGTTGTGTTATTGTGACAAACTATTGGGGTGACATGAATAACGTCGCTCGAGTGGTAATCCGTATTAACTTCCAATTCTCCCATAGGCCTTTCGGTTCTACCATAACGTGTTGAATCTCAGCTTGGGATTGGTCAAGAGGGAAACCTAATAAAAACACCTCCTTTACGAGCTCTAAAAAATGGACTTTGAATGGGGAAATTATACTGGATGAGTCCATCGATTCCTTTTTCATAGTAAATTGGATTTTTAATGCCCTATATTTATACTAATCATGTGGTCAAAATTAAACAGCTATATTAGCAATGGTAATAATTCAAAATGGGTATTTTTATTCCAAAAAAAACAAGGAAGTGCATATTTTATATAACCAATTTACAGAATATGACATTTAATTAGTTCAATAGAAATTTTCATTAATAAAAGTTTGGGTCAATACAATATCCACCACTATCGATGATATTGTTCAAGAGATCCTTGGTACCGAGGAAGATGTAAGGAAAATGATGATTGGTGGAACCATTCCTGTTGGGGAACAATAATTGTTCATGGATTTCATGGTGATTCATCATGGGTTGAAGAAGCACCTTTTAAAAATGAACCCATCAAATAATTCTATGGTAAAGGCCTACATTGTCAATATTATCAATGATAGGTTCATCAAGGAAGCGTAGTACCCCATGTCACCAGAAAACATTATCCAAGTCAGGAATAATAATGTGAAGATGAATGTGTGTATCGACATCATTTATCTCAATCATCACTATATGAAGGATTAATTTCCCGTTCTAGTGATGGAGTTGTTGATCGATGAAACAGCTGGATTTTGGGATCATTCCATCATGGATGGGTACATCAAGAGTAATCTTATGTGGATGGACCATAAAGACGAGGAGTATACTTCTTTCATAGCATGAAAATGTACATTCTTTAATCAGGTGATTCGTTTTGGTATGAATAATATTGTCACTACATGTGAATAAACCATGAAACATATATTCATACCGAACCTCAATAAACTAGTAGAATAATATGTGGATGCCTCGGTGGTCAAATCGGGATGACTTCAAGACGATATCAGATATCCAGAGATATTTGTTTCCTCATCCATTCTCATCAACTAAAGAGTAACCCATTTAAATGTTATTTGTGGTTACCTCCATAAATTATCATGTCATAATCATAAGATACATAAGCATCGATATTGTCTCATAGAATATAATTTCCACCAGTTAGATGCCTTCTCTGAGAAACGTCTGGGAGCTCTGAGGCCTCTAACGCCACCTTACATACATATGCCAATTCATCTTGAATATGGATAGAATGTTTAATACCTTTTCAAAGATCATGATTTATGGTACTTTCTACTAATGGGATGAAAAATTCTATAAAAGTTTTTGAGATATAAATCAATATTTGTTACAACCCCCAGTTCTGATGCAACCTGCATTAAAGAACTCGGTGGTCCTTTACATAACCACAATAGGTCAGTTACTCCACACCTTGGTTTCCCTAATTGATAATTTGGGGATATAAAATAGTTTGTAATATCTCAATTCAATTTTCATGTAATCAGAATATAGATATTCATATATCAAGAAGAGATAATAAATGTTTGTTTCCTGGTGTAGAATTTGTGACATTATCTGCAGCTTCATGAGGTACATCCAGTGCCTTATGTGGATCCATTAAATTATATCTTGAACAACCCAATACAGATATGAGGGATATAATGTTGGGAAGTGATCCTATAATATATATATATATATATAACTCTAAAAAAGGTCATCTAGTGTAATGGATTGGAATACATCATAAATACACATTCATCTCTTATAGAAGAGTCTCTGATGTTGATTTCCCAAATGAGGAAACCCTCTAAGTGGATCATGTCATGCCATACTTGTAACACCTCGAGATTTTATGAAAAATATTCTTCTTAATTTTATGGATGTCTTGTGTTGTACGCTACACCAAAAGGAGATTGCACTACACACATCCCTGACTTTTCTTGCTTTACACGCAATCACGACCTTCCACGATAGCATGTGTTGTATGCAATATCGAGTTTCACTAATCAACGATATATTATTAAATTATTATATAAACTAGCCGTTATGAATAGTAATACCCACTTTTTGAAAATTTATAAATTTTATTTTTCAAAATGGACTTCATTTTTGGATTCGGAATATCGAAATTAGCCTAGTGTGAATTTTTGGTATTTTTATGAAAACTATCAATTTTTGATGAATAGTTAAAACACTGGGTTACTATTTAAAAACCGCCTTTTTATTTAATGAATTATTTGTTTTATTTAAATTTATTTTAGGTAAAATTTGATACATAATACCTATATAAGTTCAATTTAATTAATTTGGATTCATTTTATAATAATTTAAAATATATAAAAATTGTATTGAACTTTTCGTCATCTTTTACCCACCTCCTAGGATAATTTGGAAATTCACATAAAATTTAATTTTACCGCTTCTGTGAGTGGAATTTCTAAAATCCGAGAGACATGGTTAATATGAAGTAATAAAATATGATTCAATGAGATGAAAATAATTTTTGGTGAATAGTATTTTTTACTTTTATTACCACAGTTAAAAGTAAGTTGGGTAATTAAGGGTAAAAATGATATTATTATTACCCTAACACATGTCCAAATTCTATTGGATAAGTTTAATTCGACCAAAAACAACCTTAGGAATAAAATATGACCATTTAGGTCCACTTGGATTAGATTAGGACATCTATTATTAATTTATTTAAAGAAGGGTTAAAATAGTTAAAATCAATGTTTAATAAATAAATCATTTTTAATATAGGGTTATACATAAGATAAATTCAACTATAAATATTCATTAGAAATCAAAAAATATTTCCTACCTAATGGTTATTTATTTATAATTTTTGGACAATATATAATTTATGTTATTTATGACACAACGGTGATGCAGTAATTACCTAAATAATAAAATATTAACACAATTGATGTAATAAATACCAAAAAAATGTAATTTGAGACTTTTTATGAATTTGACAAATTTTCTAAGTTAATATGACATGTTAGTATTGATGTAATTAACATTTTTTGAAGTAATCATGCTATTATTATTTTCACAAAAATCCATTACCAAATATTGTCAAAATTCACATAAAATAGTTTTTAAAACAACTATTATATTATTAATTGTTATTATATTCCTAAAAATCTACAGTTCATCCAAGATACTTATATCATGATAGTAGTATAATTAATGTACGACTTTGGGGTCGATTGGATTAATATGGTAAGATTATTAACTATATAGTATAAAAATACAAAGTGACATGGTAAATGTCAATTTAATTAACTAAGAGTTAAAACTAAGAGATAAGGTTAATATAATGACCCAAACCAGTCTAAAATCTATTTTTTGAGAGAATTTATACCAATCCCCACCTTATATTCTAAATAAATCAATTTGGAGCTATGAAATACAGAATATGATTTTATTATAAAATAATATTTTATGTTTTTTCCAAATGTGCCCCTCTACTCTGTTATAAAAAGGGCACTCATTCCCTCTTCTCTTCACAACCTTTTGAGCCTTGATGCTCGGCCAACCCCTGACCATTTCTCTTCTCCAATTCACTAGAAACATTCTGGAGGTTCTGATCTTCTCAATAGACCAACTCTACTTCCTTAAGAGGAAGCTTAAAGGAGGTGTGTCGAAGAAGAGGTAATCTCTTCTTCCGATTCTCTCATGTTTCTTTCTTCATCTACTTATTGTTCTTTAGTTGTCTCATTATAAAGTTATAACAGCATTATTAATTATATACTGATATGTTATTATAAATATGAAACAACCTTATTTCACCTTCTATCCATCCTACGGAAAACGAAATCAACACGCGTGCGTACGTACGGAATACCATCTCCACGCCGTGGTGTAATCTGTTTTCGACCACCACCTTACTTGGATTGGTATAATGGTGTAAATAAAAAACTATATTTCATTATTTTAAAGTGATATTGATTCTGAAATATTATACATACACTTCACAACAATTCCATGATCATGGGAATGATATCATCGCTTGTGTGTACGTACGGACTACCGTCTCCACGACGCGATATGATTCATTCTCCATGTTAACCATTCATGAATGATTATAAAGTGTATATAATGAATAATAATGAAATATATGACATAATAATGATACTAGATTTATGTATATATATATATATATATTTCATCTACTTAATTCCATTCAATTCAATAAGTAAACGAAAACAACGTTCATGCATACATATGGCCTACCGTCTCCATGAACGGTGTATTTCATTCCATTTATCGATCTATCATATAGATATTCATATGGTTAATATATATTATATATAAATCATGTTTTACATTTAGGAATTATGTAAATAAGTATATAAGTAATAATATCAAGAACACCAAGTCGAAACACGTACGATAAATTAAACTATTTTACCCAAAATGCTACTTTAACATGGAATTTACAAAAGAAAGGGTAATATAAAGTCATAAGTGAACCATATATAACATAATAACAATGAATACGATTCTATAATAAGTAAATTACATTATTTAAATCATTATATAGGAGGTTCGGACATGTACAAATCTTATCAGACCTAAGGTAAGGGAAAATTTCACAATATCAATTTTATCCGAGATTGTTTATACATCGATATTAACTGGGGCATATTTATCATCCAGATCCATGTTTCATCAATGTTTAATATTATTTCTATCCTAATACAAATTTTTAATTCCAATTTTACCTATTGGGTATTTTTTGGTAAATATATGAAAGGAATCTTCTATCGTTTTCAGTATGAGGTTCTTTTTGACTTCGACGGCAAAAGTACGAGAAGAATGTTTTTTTAACTTGTATGAAATGAAAGGATTTTTAAGGTTTTATAAAGCCTTATTTTCATGAAGAATCCTCCAAAAGATTTCATGACTAATTTTCAACAAAATATTTTTCTTTTAAAATTGCATGAAGTTTTGTGAAATGAAATTGATTTTGAAGAATAAAGCAAATTTTACTCAAAAATTCATCTCAAGTGTTTTATCAAAACCATTTTCCATCTAAGATGACATTATTTCATATGTGTATGTTTCAATTATAATGTCTCTATGATTTAAATTGTTTGACTTTTGTTATTATGAAATGATATCCATTTTTTATATGGATTATGTTATATTTGGATGATGTTTATGAAACCCAATTTATTCATTGGGTTATGATGAATGAATTAGTCTTATTTTGGGGCACAAGTAAGAATGATTTAATTATGAGATGGTTGGGACCTATATCTCCCTCAAATGCATTGGGTAATTATTTATATCTCATGATATAGACATGGCGGGAATGGTATGTTAATATGGTTAAGTAATATAGGTCTGGAACGAGGAGTGAAATCGATTCAGAGAGGGACTTTGTCCACTAAGATGTTCTTGGCTGTAATGCCTTGGCTACTATGGAAATAATATCATGTTCTTAAAGGTTTCCACAATCACATGTTTTATTCCCATGCTATTTTATGATGATTAATGTTTCTTTATGATCTATGCATTATGTACTACCATGTTTTATGTCATTGTCCAAGTTTTTGATGTTTAAAAATTATGTTCATGTTTTTAAGTTCAAATGTATATGATTTGCTTTATTTTATCCATGATTACCCTTACTGAGCATTTGATCTCACCCTTTATATGTTTACTTTTCCCCATGATTTAATGATAGGTTTTAGGTAAGAAAACCAAAAGGGGGAGATCTTTGTGGGAGATGTTGAAGATCTTTCACAATGATTAGAAGATTACGTTATGAGTTTCCAAAGACACTAAACAATTACGGTCCTTGTATGTCTATTTTTGTTATGTATTATGTATTCCACAAAAGTAATGTAATGTCCATGTACGTCAAAAGTCGGGTCTCTACATTTGGTATCAGATGGAAGGTTTAGTTAACCTATGGAAACTAGGATGCGAAAACTTTAGTGAGATCCCTAGACATATTTCTAAGGTATGTCTAGAGATGTCCATAAGGTTACGTATAAGTATAGGTTATAGTCCTAGAATTATGGTAATGATATTAGAATTAATCATAAGATGTTAGATATCTAAGGTACTCCCCCTTTATTATGTTGTTTTCCCTAGCATGATTTTTCCTCTCACACTATTCTTTTTGGGTTTTAGACGATGGCTGGAACCCGAAGGAATCGTGTTGATCAATGTAATGGACAATGAAATGATTGTCCTCATGAACAAACCAATTTTATGGGAGATGAAGTGAGGAATCTTATTGCTATACTTACACAAGCTATGAATCATTCTGGACTTCTGAATGATCAGAGAAGGGAACAATATTCTATTGAGTCCTTCATGAGGCAACATCCATCTTCTTTCAAAGGGCCTTCTGATCCACTTGTTGCTGAACAATGGATCAGTACCATTGAAAAGATATTTTACATACATTGCTGTTTGGAAAATGATAAAGTCATTCTAGCTGTTTACCGTTTAAAAGGTGAAACAGACCAATGGTAGACTCTAATTAAGATTATAAGGCCCCAAGATGAAATTGAACCCATGGAATAGGACGAGTTCAAGAACATGTTTTTTAGTAAGTACGTTACTCGTATTCTTCGAACAAATATGGAATGGTATTTCCTTGAGCTTAAGAAAATGAATGATAAATCTGTTGGTATATACGAAGAAAATTTTATAAGGCTTGCAATGTATGCATCTGGATTTATCATCCAACCTGAATGTAAAGTTGAACGATTCTTCAGTGGCTTAAAACCAAGCCTTCAAAGGGCATTAGCTATAAGAGACTTCAGTAGCTATGAAGAAATTATGGGTTGTTATATCAAGGTAGAAATGGTAGTTGGTGTTATGTATCCATCTCATTGTTTGGACAAGAAACGAATGATGGAGTTCTAGGAGAAATCTTAGAACAATGTTGAAAAGAAGATGAATGTTTCTTTATGCTCAATGTGTGGAATTAAGCATGGTGGAGATTGTCTTAATGGGACTACAAAATGTTTTATGTGTGGAAAGGAAGGTCATCGAGTAGCTGAGTGTCGATGTAATGGAAAAAGGGTTGTTAATGACGTGAATAAGGAAAAGTCTTCAGAGAAAGCATGACCAACACTTCAATGCTTCATGTGCAATGAAATAGGGAATTATGATATTCAATGCCCTAATCCAAGGGTTAATGATGATCAACATGAGAAAACACTTAAGAAAAAGGACAAAGGGAAGTCACATGCGATTACTATTAGTGATGTTGAATATGAGAACAAGGTCATGGAATGATTAAGTGTTTATGTAATGAGATTCCAAAATAATTTTGTATATAGTATCGTGGAATATTGGAATATTTATGTATTGTACTATTGTGGTTTTTAATAATTTTATGGTAATTGTATCCCTGGAAAGTGATTGAGATATTTTTGGAAAGAAGATGATATGCGCATAATGAAGGGATAAGGATAAAATGAAATGTTTGATAGTATTCATGAGCTCATGATGGATATAAGGACGAAGTTATATCATGGTTTGAGTATATAGAATTTTTGGATTTTGGTATGTGGAAGGAGTTAAATTTTGATAGTAATAATGTTTTCATTAAGGTTCAATGTGTATTAATTTTTAAAGAGAATACATGATTAAGGTATTCACATGACTGGAATGTGACTAGAAAGATATATGGGGGATAAATGATGGTATTCACATGCTTGTTATATGACCTTTTTAGTAATCGTTCTCTTTATACTATGACTTTGGAAAGAAGTATTTTGGATAAGCTTACAAATTTGAATGGATTATATTGAACATAAGTTAGTATTGTTTCAGGATAGAATTTTTTTTCGATATTATTGATATAATGTTATAATAGTATAGTTTTAGAAAAAGGACAACCTGTAGGACGGGAGACAACCTGTCGCGTCGGACAAGGATGCGGGAATCGAACCCACAACCAAAGTGCGACAAGCCTTAATCGCCTACCACTAGCCTACAGGAAGTACCTAGTTAGTATAAAATAGCTTTATATCATTAATCCCTATGATAGCTGATGTATAAGTCCATTTTAGCAAACATATACGATTAATCTCAGCATAGATGGACTTCTGTATATTAAATAAATTGTGCTAAACTTTTTGCGATAGAAATAGATGGAAGGACCTATCATTCTATCGCATAATCTGATAACACTTCACAGAAGACAAATTCAACTTCATTTCTTTAAGAGATGAAGTGGAAATTTTTCGAGGCATGAGAAACGGTGAGATGGTACCGAAATAAAGTATGTATTTCTCTTAATTCAAATTCCTCAACTTTAGGGAAATGATATTGAAATCAAAAAAAGTGTTGTCCTAGTGCTCTCATATCTGATGAATTGGATGATACCTTAGATCATCCCAAATTTATGGCTTTGTGATTGTTTTATCTTTCATAGCTAGGACATCTACCACTCTTCATCAGAAGTTGATGGTTATATTTCTCTTCCATATCTATATTTTCAGCTTTGTTCTCCTATGTGGAAACCCAGTGATTAGTTAATTTTGGTAATCGTTATGTTTCATAAATTAGTTTTTAAAGTCAAGTTTTGGAATTCCTTTTTACGATGTGGGTTTCTATGAAAGAAACTTTCAAGTAGTAAACAATTTATAACCCCGATGAATTTCGATGGCGAAATTCATTTTAAGGGGGGTAGAATATAACACCCCGAGATTTTATGAAAAAATATTCTTTTTTAATTTCATTGATTTCTTGTTTGTACGCTACACCAAAAAGAGCTTTCACTATACGCATCCCTGACTTGTCTTGCTTTACACGCAATCACGACCTTCCATGATAGCGTGTATTTTACGCAATATCGTGTTTCAGTAAAGAGAGATATGTTATTAAAATATTATATAAACTAGATGTTATTAATAGTAACACCCACTTGTTAAAATATTATAAATTTTAACTTTCAAAATGGACTTCATTTTTGGACTCGGAATATTGAAATTATCCTAGGGTGAATTTTTGATATTTTTCTTAAAACATTCAATTTTTGATGAACAGTGAAAAAACTGGGTTACTATTTAAAAACCAACTTTTTTTTAAATAATTATTTATTTTATTTCAATTTATTTTAGGTCAAAATTGATATATAAGTTCAATGTAATAAATTGGAGTCATTTTATAATAATTTTAGATATATTAAAATTTTATTGAACTTTTCACCGTCTTTTACCCACCTCTTAGGAGAATTTCGAAATTCACATAAAACATAATTTTACCGCTTTTATGCGTGGAATTTTGAAAATCGGAGACACATGGTTAATATCAAGGACTAAACTATGGTTCAATGAGATGAAAATAATTTTTGGTGAATAGTAACTTTTTTCATTTATTTACCACTGTTAAAAGTAAATAGGGTAATTAATGGTAAAAATGATATTATTATTACCCTAACACATGTCCTAATTCAATTGGATAAGCGTAATTCGACCAAAAACAACCTAGGAATAAAATATGACCATTTAGGTTCACAGGGATTAGATTAGGACATTTATTATTAATTTATTTAAAGAGGGGTTAAAATAGTTAAAATCAATGTTTAATAACTAAATCATTTTTAATAAAGGGTTATACATAAGATAAATTCGACTATAAATATTAATTAGAAATATAAAAAGATTTCCTACCTAATGGTATTTTATTTATAATTTTTAGATATTAAATAATTTATGTTATTTATAACACAATGGTGATGCAGTAATTACCTAAATAATGAAATATTAAAATAATTGATGTTATAAATAACCAAATAAATGTAATTTGAGACTTTTTATGAATTCAAAAAAAATTTCGAGGTTAATATTACATGTTACTATTGAATTAATTAACTTTTTTCTAACTAATCATGCTGTTATGATTTTCACAAAAATCCATTACCAAATACTGTAAAAATTGAAATAAAATAGTTTTTTAACAAATATTATATCATTAATTGTTATTATATTCTTAAATATCTAAGGATCGACCAAGATAATTATATCATGATAGGTGTATCATTAATGGACCACTTCGGGATCTCTTGGATGTATATGATATGTTTATTAACTATATAATATAAAAATACAAAGTGACATTATAAATGTCAATATAATTAACTAAGAGTTAAAACTAAAAGATA
Organism: Viscum album; assembly: GCA_963277665.1. NCBI lineage: Eukaryota > Viridiplantae > Streptophyta > Magnoliopsida > Santalales > Viscaceae > Viscum > Viscum album. The sequence goes on from CAUJRU010000203.1 coordinate 1,049,440, forward strand.
ATGTTAATATAATGACCTAGACCTGTCTAAACTCTATTGGCTGAGAGGATTTATACCCATCCCCACATTTTCTTCGAAATAAATCAATTTGGAGCTATTAATAACCGAATATGACTTTATTATAAAATAATATTTTACGTTTTTCGAAAGGTGCCCCTCTCCTCCCTTATAAAAAGGGCACCCATTCCCTCTTCTCTTCACACCATTTTGAGATTTGTAGCTCGGCCATCCCCTGCCCACTTCTCTTCTCCATTTCCCGAGAAACATTCTGGAGGTTCTGGTCTTCTTAAAAGACCAACTCTACTTCCTTAAGAGGAAGCTTAAAGGAGGTGCGTCGAAGAAGAGGTAATCTCTTCTTCCGATTCACTCAAGTTACATTCTTCTTTTACGTATTCTTATTTAGTTGTCTCATTATAAATTAATACCATAAGTATTAATTATATACTGATATTTTATTATAAATATGAAATAACCTTATTTCACCTTCTATCCATCCTAAGGAAAACGAAATCACCGCGCATGCATACGTATCGAATACCGTCTCCACGACGTGGTGTAATCTGTTTTCGACCACCACCGTACTTGGATGGGTATATTGGTGTAAAAAAATAACTATATTTGACTATTGTAAAGTGATATTTAATATGAAATATTATACGTACATTTCAAAACAATTCCACGATCATGGGAATGACATCATTGCTCGTGCGTACGTACGGACTGCCGTCTACACGACGCGATGGGATTCATTCCCCATGTTAACCATTCATGAATGATTATAAAGTATATATAATTAATAATAATGAAACATATGACATAATAATGATACTATATTTATATATATATATATGTAAGTCATATACTTAATTCCATTCAATTCAATATGGAAACGAAAACAGCGTTCTTGCATTCGTATGGTCTACCCTCTCCATGAATAGTGTATTTCATTCCATTTATCGATCTATCATATATATATGTTTATGGTGAATATATATTATATATAAATCTTTTTTTACATTATTTAATTATTTAAATAAGTATATAAGTAATAATATCAAGAACAACATGTCGAAACACGTACGATAAATGAAACTATTTTACCAAAAATGCTGATTTGACAAGGAATTTACAAAAGAATGGGTAATATAAAGTCATAAGTGAATGATATATGATATCATAACAATGGATATGATTCTATAATAAGTCAATGACATTATTTAAATCATTACACAGGAGGTTCAGACACGTACAAAGCTTATCGGAGCTAAGGTAATGGAAAATTTCAGAATCTCAATTTTTATCCGAGATTGTTTATACTTCGATATTCAATAGGGCATATTTATCATCCAAATACATGTTTCTTCAATGTTTAATATTATTCGTCTCCTAATACAATTTTTTAAGTCCAATTTTACCTATTTGGGAGTTTTGGTAAATATATGAAAGGAATCTTCTATCGTTTTCAGTACGAGGTTCTTTTTGACATTTTCGGAAAAAGTACGGGAAGAATGTTTTTTTAACTTATACAGCATGAAATGATTTTTACGGTTTTATAAAGCCTTATTTTCATGAAGCTTACTCCAAAATATTTCATGATTAATTTTCAACAAAATCTTTTTCTTTTAAAATTTCATGACGTTTCTTGAAAAGAAATAGATTTTGAAGAAGAAAGGAAATTTTCCTTAAGAATTCATCTCAAGTGTTTTATCAAAACCATTTTCCATCTAAGATGAAATTATTTCATATGTTAATATTTCCTGTATAATTTCTCAATGATTTACATGGTTTCACTTTTCTTATTATGAAATTATATCCATTTGTTTTATATGGATTATTTTATGATGGGATGATGTTTATGAAACCCAATTTATTCTTTGGGTTATGATGTATGAATTATGTTTATTTTGTGGAAAATGTATGAATGATTTCATTATTAGATGGGCGGGACCTATATCTCCCTCAAATACATTGGATATAGATTTATATCTCATTATATAGATATGGCTGGAATAGTAAGTTAATCTGGTTCAGTAATACAGGACTGGAATGAGGAGTGAACTAGATTCAGAAATGGACTTTGTCCACTAAGATGGTCATGGCAGCAATGCCTTTGCTACTATGGAAATCATATCATGTGCTTAATTGTTTCCATAGTCACATTTTTTATTCCCATTCTATTATATCAATATTAATGTTTATTTATGATCTATGCCATATGTACTTCCATGTTTTATGTCATTGCCAAATATTTTGATGTTTAAACATTATGTTCATGTTTTTAAGTTCAAATGTATATGATTTGTTTTATTTTATCCATTCTTACCCTTACTGAGAATTTGATATCACCATTTATGTGTTTACTTTTCTCTAGGATTTAAAGAAAGGTTTTAGGTAAGAAAACCATAAGGGGAAGATCGTTATGGGAGATGTTGAAGATCTTTCACAACTATTAAAAGGTTACGTTCCGAGTTTCCAAAAACACTAAACTATTACGGTCCTTGTGTGTCTGTTTTTGTTATGTATTAAGTATTCTGCAAAAGAAATGTAATGTCCATGTACATCAATATTTGGGTCTCTACAATTCTGGAATATGCATTTAGATGGTTACATCCAATTTCCCACAATTAGACGGATCACTGACCCCAAACTCAACCAGGTGGGTTAAAGTGTATTCCTCATCACCCCAAAACATTATTTCCTTCAATATTAATTCATGCAATAAAAATGAAACAGTGATAATGAGGTATTGTATTAGGATATCCTTAGTGGTCTCGATCTAGCCCTTACGATTGATGTTCCCTACTGAAATATAAAAGTATACCCTTAGTTAGTCATCAAGAAAATCAATGATTGTTATATATTTATGAAGTCGGGTCTCATGACCTATCTATAGAATGCTCACAATCTATTGTCTTCCATCCCTTCTCAAATTGTTATGAATATTGTTTTCCAGTCATCGAATGGTTGTGCCAAATCCATGGATAGTATAGTTTATTCTTTTGTAGAGAATGACTAGGATGGAATTTTCATTCATGTGACTCATTGAAGAGTCATCACACATGTCATTTCGGATAATGACGACAATCTGTAGGTAAACCACATGACTTCCAGGGCTCCCACATCCAAACCAACAGGAACCCCTATATCTAAAACACCTCTAATTAAAAAACTCCCTTTATTGAGTATACCCACTATAGATGTCTCCCATTTAAAAGAGTCAAACATGCTTGAGTCTGTCGATATGTAGTGAAATTCACCCTCCAAAGAGGGCCCAAATTTGGGAAAAATATTCAAAGACATGGGTGTGATGTATTCTTCCTCCCCTATATTCATGGAGATGATATTACCCTTGTTATCTTTTAAGTTCAGATCAGGTCATGGGGTGTTCCTTAAGCATTGTTGAATCTATCCCATGAGATTTCAATGTTGGGATACCTTTCACCCACTATGGTTCATGAATATATTGAGTTATCCAAGAGGTTCTACATGTTTCAAATCCATTTGAACATTATGCATCAACTGCGAGAGCCCCTCTATGATACACATTATTCTTTCCCATTCATCAATTTAGACTTGATGTCAAAGGACCATATCCACCAGTAACATATATACAGTTCATGTTCATTCTAATCATGGTAGATTTATTTTCCATTTGGATAAATTCAATTCCTCCAATGAAAACCAAAGACAGATCACTGGTCGTATTCATGTGATCCAATATTGTACGTTGACATAGATTCCCACATTATATTTCCACTAACAACGAAAAAAATTATAATGATGAGATAATTATTTTTTACACCATTAATAGAATCAATTCTAATTATACTTCCAACATCCATGTAGAGAAAAATGGATATACTGAGGCAATCTAAAACCCCTTCTACATTATTCTATAGAACAAGGTGGGACATAATAAAAAAATCTGTCTGTATAATCTCATGTATTCCCAATAGGCTTATCAATTGATGTTTCAAAATTCAACATAGGTAAACCCATATTCACTGGTGTATGAAATAGAAGAAGTCATTCCTGTTGATATTCATCTACCATAACTGCAAAAAATTTCAATAATCCACAAGAATTAGAAAAAGTAACATATTTCTATCTAGATGAATTATAATACATCTATGAGAAAAGGATCCAAGACATTTATAATAAGTAGAGGCACTAGAACAAAGATATCTAGAGCATTAAAGAAGAGGTTACAACTCTATTCCTTCCCCCAAGGTGATATATTAATGTCTCTCTAGGCACCAATGATACCAATCAAGAATCAAAAAACATTGGATCCCTATTTGGAAGGATAATACACCATTAAAAATTTCTATCCCTAGGATGCACACTCTTCAACCACTATAGATGTGGTGTGTGTCAATCCTCCAACCAAAAGAATGTTCCTCATGAAATACATCAAAATTATGTCCATCATCATTGTGGCATGATGTTAAACATCTTAATAAACAAAATCGTAGATGCACAAAATTAAACATCACAATATTGAAATGCCTTTTCAAATGACCATAAAATATGTATATCCAAAATTCCTGGAAAATTATGATAAAATAGAATCCCGAGTTAAAAAATCATGACTTTAAAATGTGTGTGAGTTTTTAATTTGAAATGTATCATGAAGAATGGGACTCCTATAGAATGCATTCACATGAAATTTCTCCAGCTATGTTACACAGATTCTGTTTCTCGGATACCCCTCCCTTATTGTCTGATTTGTTTGACACTAAACTACATGTTCATACTCCAATAAAACTGAAATTAAACTAATTTTCATTATATCAAATTAATGTGATTCATGATATTATCTCTTCTTCTCCATTATCTTCATCAGGTTATTCATGATGCTGAACAACATAATATCACCTTAAAATCATCCTCATTTGGTAATATATCTATGATCATAAAATAAGATCCCCTATAGTCTGTGTTACATGACATTAAACTACATAAAAACTAGAGTCCTAGAAACAAGATTTTAAATAGGGTAACAATAACCATCATTTTCATATAACGATAAAATATGTAGTGCCACAATGTTCTCTCCTAAGAGGACATTACCCTGTTATTGGTCATCAACCATGCCACATTCAATAACTACATGATTGTTAATTGATGTATATATATGATACGTATTGAATCCATGATTCTATATGATGGTCCGACCATTACAAACATAATAATCCCTCTTTTTGTCAGAATCATAACTAAATATAGAGATATCATGTGTTTAAATAACAACGCGTGGCATGATATTTATCCTAATGTGATACATAGTGATTCCCGAACATTAGATCCTCAAGACCGTCTACAAATTCATTTTTATTTTGTATCCTTGGACTCAATATAATATACATTACATAACATTGACCATTATATTAGATCCCCTCTTGCATCTATCATCAGGTGGAGGGCCTCCTTATTCCATGGTCACATCATGTTTTAGATTACATGCCATATGTGTTCTGCCCATGACATTTTTTGGTGTTGGGTCTCCTTTTCTCTCATTCACATCGGGTTTGTGAGGATGTCTTTAAATACAAACACATATGATATTTCCTCCTCACTGGTCCAAACTCTATGATGTTAAACTAGGATCCGACAACATCAAACCATGATGTTAAGCTATAAAAATACCTAAAAATAGATTAATATGCCCCATGATAATAATTGGATTTCTTATTTACCTCTCAAGAGTGTATTTCCCCCACCAGTGTTAGTATCCTACCGTGATGTTCTTCAGAACTACTTGTGTCTTGATTCCCATCATCATGGGATACATATATACTCCCATAGAATTCTTCTTTGATCCCAAAATATTGTTCATTAAACCATTTTTCTATTTTTCCTTTGATTATAGTCAAGACCATAAGACATTAAACTATGAAAAATAATTTCCAAGATCGTTTCATATGGTGTAGGGCCACTATGCTCATTCAAATTAGGTATATAACTATCAAACAATATAAACAGTCATGAAAAAACTGGTACCATTCCTTGATTCATTTACTCAGATAATCCCATTCCTCAATTCAATGATTTCTTGATTCATAATTCCATCAACTTTTGGAACCTAACATCCCACCTAAAGGTCTAGTCCCATACAATTTTTTCATACCGACTATCTTAGGCCAATATACAAATGTATTTTTGGTAACAAATATAGAATCATGTGTCTCAAAATTGGTCAATAGTTGATCATTAATTCTATATTTCCAATATTCATTATTATAGTAATAGTCTATATGTTCAAAACATGGTCAACATTTGACCCTTACATACATATCACACCATCATGCAGACCTTGAAATTCTTGACATAATGATATTCCATGTTCTGGTATCATGGTGGGATTCAACCCATTTAATTTTCTATAGTGAAAAAATCCAAAGACCGAGGAAATCATACTATGTTTCCCATACAGATAATCATTCATGTGAGAATAGGAATTACGGTTGGATGGGTACCGATGTAGTCATCCCCACAAGTTCCCTTCATTTTAAAAACTCAATGACCCTAAACTAGGATCCTCATTAGGAAATATGGTTTGGAACGATGCCTACTTGTTATTACTTCATGTCATTTTTATCTCATCTATGACATTAAAATATATTTTGAATATACATTTCCATAGTCTATGAGAAATAACTTTTAACTATTATGTAGGGTCTAAGAATTTATGACCTTAAACTATGAGAAATATCTTAGTGACATGACCATAAAATATGGGAAATGTTTTGATCTCATGATGCTAAACAGAACCACGCATCACCCCCACCATATGAGATTAACCTTCATTTTCATCATCCATATTTTCGTGATGTGATAATGCATTACATCCAATACTATCACTTGATAGGACATCTCCTTTAGTTAAGGTTATCTACAACACTTTTCACATCTCTTACTTTGACACGACATCCATTTTTCTTCTCCCAATGAATATAAGATTGACCTTTGTTCAGACCATTGTTATTACCACTACATTCACTGTGTCACAGTGGAATAATTCGGATTGTGTTAGTATTCATTCCAAAATCTTGTTACCCCATTCAACATTTCATTTTCCCCTAATATAGATTATCATCCTCATTAATTTCAATGGGTTCCCCATAATAGACTATTTATATTCCACCATTGTCTCATCTACCATCTGGGGATAATTTTTTCAAAGGCTTCTGGAAACAATTTGAGATATGTTCAATGTGTTAAACATGGTCAGTGGTCATCACACAATTGTTTTTCAAAATTTCAAGCTAGAGGTGTAAATTAAAATTAATGAACATGGTCAGTAGAACTATACCACCATTCCATCCGTATCAGGTTCTGGATTTTGGTAATTGTGATTTATACTATTCACTCAACATTGTTAGATTTATTCTTTCACTCCGGGTGTTATCTATCTAGTAAACTAGAAAAAGATATAAATTCATTTGTCTATCTTCAGAGCCATCTTCTCTAGTAATAGCCTCCCTCAAGATAATCAAAAATAATTTTCGACCAAAAAATTGCATAAATCTGCTGTTCGATGATTATCTGGAACCTTCATTCAAGGTGATCAATTTGTTTGTCGCCCCATGTTTATCAAACCAAGAGTTACCCATAAGAGGTAAGAGATCATTCATTAGTTTCCTCATAGACATGATTGACATTAAAGAATTAATATGAAAAAACAACATGTCCATGCACGTAGAATGTTCCAAAACATGTTAGTTATGAGTTTTGAAAAAACATTCCTTATATATATTCCCCTATGATCGAGCTCTTCATATAGGAAAAACTGTGGCATGTGGCTTCATGAGTCTTCTCCCTCCACATGATCTCTGTTTCATCATCCCAAAAAACAGGATGTAGCTTATTGGAATTGATCTATTCATGGACCCACTTATCTCATAGATTATCCATATTATGTGATTCCTATATAATTTTCTCCTTGCTATCCTCTAGTTAAAAATTCTATTTGACGAAGAGCCACAATTGACTATCAATAAAGGATCAATGCTTGTCATTTTGTTATATGATGTGTGGGATTTTATGATTGGACTTCTGGTGAAATGGATATTATCAGACTTGTCTATAAGCGAGGAGACTTACATATTATAGTTAACATACAAGATCATTTTAGCTAGGTATTCACGAACCTACAATTTGATTTTTCAAGTATCCTCCCATCGGGGGAACATGTTTCACTACTAGTGATAAATGGAACTTATTCAGATCACTCAAAGTGGTTCATGAGTTTGATAGATGAATCATTGAATGCAGTTTTGTGCCTCAGACTAGATGATTTGATTCCCTTATTCATCATAATGGACAAATTCATCAATCTCTTCAAGATATGTGGTCTCAAACTAATGTAAATTGTCAATATGTTCCATAAAAAGGTCATCCTTTGGCCTCTATTTAGATGGGATGAGATCTGTGTCAGGATGTTGATCATCCTAAATCAATCCCTCCTCGATGATGTTATCTCTGCCAACCCAATGTTCTGCCCTATTGGTTGAATGGCTCATTTCCACAACTGAATGTTCTCCAAGGACCATGACTCAGTAAAATAAAATTGTCGGCTCAATGTGGAATTATACCCCTGTCGGAAAAGGTCTATATGTTCATCAAACCATTTTTGATAGTAGATCACATGATATCCCCAACAATTTTCATGTACGGAACATGCCTGTAAACCTAATCAGGAAGAAAATGAATGTCACTCATTAAGGCATGGTAGTTATGGAAATTGAGCAGTGGAAAATCATTTTCATTGTGTTTTATCATTGGGATTTCAGGGCATGTCCCCTATAAATGATGGAGGGATTTGGGGATTTAAGGTTAGAGGCTCTAACTTCTCCCACATTGGTAATTTACACATGCAATTTTCCCCTAGGACGAGATAATGGATATTGGTCCTCTACACCTGTTGTTTCACCTCTATCCCCATAATTGGAGGTCTATTGAAGAAGCTACTCTTTCATAGAGCATATTTTAGTTGGAATGTCTAGATAAATAATGAGGGAACATACAACATGGGAAAGGTATTGAAACATAATCTGAAATATTCGGCGAATCCTATTTCGGAGGATTTGATTTCATATTAATTTAGAGGTATCCCTTCATTTTCATCTAATCCACTAGTTCCATTTTATTTATTGGGAAAGTGATAGTGCATCACCAGCTCAAAAATTGACAGTTGCGAAGGGGTGGTAAAATCCAACAACTCGTTCACGCAGTTTTTCATCAGGAACCCAGTGCATAAGAATGCACTAGATCCTCCAAATTCTCCACATACCACGCATCATCATCCATATATACAAGGGATATATCCTTGCAATAACCAATCCCTATGAGTTCCCTCTTATTCATGTTGAGGTGTCCATATAACCTGTTGGGGTAGAGAAACTTTTCATTGATATCACAAAGCAATTTGATTTGTTCACACATCAAACGAAATATATTAAGTATTTTTTATAAAACATATATAATATACAAGAAATATGAAAATATACTGTAATGATAATATATATATATACATGTTTAAATTCATTAAAATCACTTTAATTCATTATATATGACAAGAAAATAAAAATACCAGTGATATATATGTAGAGGATACCATCTCAATGAATTGTGTTTTTAATTTATCTTTAAAAATTATTATATATAATTACATATTTAATATATTAAAAATTTATATCATGTATTATATTTTGGGAAAAATTAAATCATGAGAATCATTAATAACATGTCAAAAAAGAATATGATTAACAAATAAAATATCACCAAAAACGTAACATAAAATTGGTGTTCACAATAAATGGTTAATATAAAGTCCAAATTAAAGCTTATATGGTATTATAAATAATAATATGGTGCCATGATAGATGAATAAAAAACATAAAATTAATATATAATAGGTTTGAACACATTTTTTCAATGTTGAAATTGAGGTTAGGGAACTTCATAGCCCAATTTAAATTATTTAGGTTAAACATCAAATTCATGATTATGTATTTATATGATAATGTGAGAAATGAATTTTTAATATATTATCTTTTATTTATACCTGTTTTATTCTGATTTATATTTAATATAAAATATACATCTATTTGATAAACTAAATGATCTATTTAAGGTATTTTGTATAAATCTCCTCTCCTTTAGTTATTTCTCTATGATATGCACCATTATTATTTTATAAAGATTGTAAATATACCTTTTTACATTTTGTATCAATAATTTATATATAAAAATATTATTTGAGGTTTTTCTAAATATTCTTCTTTCATATTGATTATAATTTAAATGACCAATCTTCTTTGGGATGCTTCTACTAAATAATGATTTGATTGTAATATCCTTTTTCCATGTCAATATTTTGGATATTATTTTATATATTTATTATATAGATATAAATATATTTTAAAGGAAATTATATCAATTTTATTAATTAATTTTAAACATTTTCAAAATTATTTTATTCACATGTTTTATACGTAATATTTTGACAAATGAAAATGTGATTTTTACCTTTTAAGCATCAACAAAAAAAATACATTCGATATAGATCTGACCATTATTTGATATTTGGAATACTATTGAATCTTTAATGTCTCTAAAATATTAATACATACCTTATTCCATTTTTTATGTATTTATGTATTGAAAATCGTTTTATAAATTGACTGATTATTTAAATATCATGAAATTATTTCTTATGATTTCAAACCAAAATTTGTGAGTGAAATGCTAAAAATTGTAATCATTTCTGTGTTTTAATTATATAATGGTACTTCGAAATTTTATCTATGGTTATGTGTTAAATTAACTATTTTTTAATTTGTGATAAACAATAGATATATGGTTTCATAAAATCCTCTTATGCATTGGGTAAGGAAGTCAGTTATATGGATAATCTATTTGTATGTGTGACATGTATGGATGTCGACAACATGGTTATTCCATTTAAGAATAAATATGTACAAAGATAACATTAATGGTGATATGTATTTCTATATGAAAATGTTTTCATGGTTTTTTATGTTTATTATTGTACAAATGGATTCCTTTTATGTATCCATTTCTGTGATTTTTTTATCATCACCTATTTTAAAAATGTCTTTCATACAATTTACAAAATATTTGGTTTAAGGATTTGATATTGCAATAATTGTAATTATCCATCATGAAAAGACACCATGATTTATTTTAAAATGATTTAATTTAATGGGAATGAGGTCACTGAGTACATGAGTTCACTTTTAAATGAAGAGTTTATTATATAACTGTTTTATTAATTCTCTAAAACTATTAACCGAATATCTCATAATGGAAATAATGTGACATATAGATATAAAATAACATAAATAAGTTTAGTTTTAAGTCCATGTCCTTATATATAACATATAAATTAAAATTTTGAGAATGAATTGAATTTACCACATTATGAAATTTACATTTTGAAATTCATCCAAATGAGTTTTATTCTAAAAATACAAGGATTCAACAAATTTTACCCATATAATGTCTATATTGTTCTGAATGTAATTTTATACCTATTAATTCTTCAATTTTTATAAAAAATTTTTTATAATGAAATAATGAAAAATATTCCCCAAGTGCATGATATTAGGGAAAACATGCTCAGCTATAATCCTAAAAGTGCGGAAGGTCCTGTCATTTTCCTGGTCTCACTCTATATATCTTCATGTGAGAAATTGAAGTATGATCATATTGTGTACATTCTAGATTTTTTTCGTGGAGGGATACTCCACTGAGATTAGACTACCACATCCATTATGTTCAATCCCATGCCTAAGAATCCCACCATTATCCTCTATTTACACGCAGTGATCATATGTAACATCCCCTACAAAATTTATTCTAGCACCATCAACTCATGGCTATCCAAAAGGCTTCCTCATTGGATCTCAATAGAGAAATACAGATTTGTGAAAGGTTACTCCATCTAGGGTATGATTTTTTAGGACTAGGAGATGGCCAGGGATATCATCATCAAGGCTTGTGACACCAACATAGCTATGAAACATGATATTATCATGACTTATAACTACAATTAATAGAGTCCAATAAAAAAATCACTCTTCTGTATGGGTCTCTCCCCTGTGAACATTGATATTATATTCCACTTTTTTAGTTCTTATTTGTTGGTGATCACTTTTATGGGTAACACCAATGGATTCCTCAACAAAACATGTGGTCTCTAGTATGTGACCCAATCTCCCTAAGTATCTTCATTATCAGCAAGGAAATTCTCAGCCACCTAATACATTGGACCCTGTGGAATGGTGACATTCTCCCGTATCATTGAAGTCTTAGCTCCCCATCGACATACCATATTTTTTGAGGATGACCTGATAATCTTCATGAATACCATAATAATATCGTTGCAGGGCCATAACCAAGTGATAGAAGATTGTTTCCATTGGAGTGACAATGTTATTAATAAAAGCAAGAGAAACTTTTATATTTCTATAAACTGTCCCTCAAGACAAGATTCTACTGTTTGTAGCCTTCTATAGAAGCATAAAGGGGTGTTCCCATGGACTATAATGATGCACCTATATCCTTATAAATATATTGGATACATGACTTCGACCACTCCATAATTATATCATGGACCGAATTCTTAAATGGAAAAAATAACTCTCTTTCAGGGGGATTTCATTGTATAATAGTGTGTTGTTGTCCACACCAGTTCATGCACTCTCATAGATAAATATTAACAACATAATGATAAACTATATTGTCAATGTTCCTAAACGCTTCATCAAGGATCTCATGTCTGAGGGAAAGCATCACTGGGTACATTAGAGTAGGATGGGGAGTCCTGATAACGAAGGATGGGTTAATGTGTGGAGCCTGGAAGATATTTTCCTATGCATTCATTCCATATTAGTAGGGGAGATCTTGTAACAATGCACCATGTGGTAGACATCCATGAATTGTCCACCTTCATAGCGATCATGCCATTATTGTTGGAATGGATTCACCCTATGGTCTATGATTGGCCGCCTTATTAGTTCCATCAATCCTTTCTCTTTTGGATCATCAGTAAAGTGGATGAATCCTTCTAGGATCAATATTTAGTACGAGAGATCATTAGTTACTCAATATGTCATGCTCCTACCAATAAATATTTGGATGCCAGCCAGTATCCATATTACATCAATGTCATTTAGAAGTAGGACCACCAAAAGATTTTGAATCTTATCGAGATAAGATCAGAATTGGATATATACATCTTTACCCAATACACATTTAGTTTATTCATGATGAAGACCTTCCACTAGCTGTGAACCATGCATGATATGGTGGAATCATGGACAACACTCTTTTGGGCCATGAGAATTCCTATGAAATACAATATTATAACCTGGAGATTACAAAATAATCCAGTACAGACTGATGAGAATATTAAACGATGAAAAATTCTCATGGCCTATAGGTATGAGTATTTCAATAGACACATGGAGGAATATTTGGGTCACATATACATTGAGGCTTAATGGTCGCATGAGGTTTGGACTTACATCAGGGATTTGACTTCATTCTCAAATACTGCTATGGCCGATCAACCCTTCCTTAAATGATTGGTCTACGGCTCAAGTGAGGGGGTGTGGAGATGATGTCACACACTTCACTGTTGGATGTGGATGTTGGTGTTTTTCTAGGTGAGGAATAAATGGGTTCATGAGGGGTTGGCCTCAACAGGTCGTTCTATCATTATCAGCACCAATGATATACTCATTGATCTTGTTAGGGTCCTGGGAAACTAAAAGGAGGCCCCATCATTGCAGCGGTTCAAACCTATGTCACCTATTCCTCATCCCCTAAATATCTCAGCTATGGTAAATTGGGTAATTTAGAACAATCCATATTCTGTCTTGAAGCTTATCTAAGATGGATCTTATGAATCAGTGGTTATGTATGGTTGAGGTGTTGTCTAATATGGTAATAGGTCAGTCATTCTCTCCTTCTCTATCTAGATGGTCCAAGGTTTGTCCCTCCAGGCAGAGGCAGTGACCATGTTAAAAGGACTCTGAGTAAGTATCAATAGAATATTATGCATCATGGATATAGAAACAGACTGAATGGTCTTGCACAATGCATTGTAGGGTCATGGTGTCACCTGGTAGCCGATTGAGTACATCATCAAAAAGTTCCATAACATACATTATACCGACACTAGAGTGATGCATCCATGGGTCGAGGGAAACAAAATTTCCGACTATTTTTCCTTGTTGGACACCACCGATTATAAAATTATTTTCCTGAATAATCTAGATTGTCTCATGCTGGCATGGGTCAACATCATCAAAGGGGATGCCCTCCACATCCACTAATTTATACCCCCTAATTATAGTGTTCCCATCCCCTACCATTGTATTTTTGATCCTCTTTATCTTTGAATAAATAATTGCATGATGATGATAAATATAATTTCATAAAATTATATATAATTTTTTTTTATTTTTTTAAGAAATATTCATCATCAAAACATTCCTCTTCTATATTTTGTTTTCAAAATTCAAAAATCTTCAATGAGGTTTCGATTCCCCACCTTCATGGATGATGATTTGTCATTATTATAATTAAACATTCAAGGATACTAAGAAAATCATTATAATGGTAAAACAATATTATATGTTTTATATTAAATATTATTTAGTTTTTTGGAACCAAAATATTAACATAATGTTAATTAATAAAACAAAACAATTTTGTGGTGATCGAAAAATGACAAAATAAAATATACATTTATCATTAATTTTTAATCCAATGAATCATCATTATATCTAGAAAAATAGAAATTTAAGGCCATTTAATAATATTGAAGTTCATTAATGTAATATAATTTCAATTCAGTATAACTATTTACATTTTAGATGACATTTAATACATATATATAAGTAAACCAATCATAAAATCCACAAAACCAAACATTACCAAATAAAAAAATTGCGTTTTCTAACTGATCTTAATTTCGATAAATTTATTTAATAATATTATAATAAATAAAATACATGTTTAATAAATTATCAATTAAAATATTCATGAATCTAATTTCATTAACAAGGTCATTATGTTAAAATGTAGAACACTTTCAGAAGAAACAAAAGGGGTTTCTTATCACACTTTTATTTCTATGATAATTCACTTATTCGTCGACTATTTATAGTTTGTGGTGTTTTAATATTTCTATTTTATAAATAATATCATGAATCTATTTATCTTCCTGGTATTTATGTTTAAATTTGATTATTATAATGAGTTTTTATGTGTATGATTCAATTGATTATAAAGTGGAAAGGGTTTCTTACTGAACAACCATTTTTTCAGATCAAGATGTGGTTTCTCTCTCTCTCTCTCATTACCCTAATGTAATTATTAATTTTTCCCAAGTTATCCCCTTGAATACTCTATGTATGTTCAAATGATATATATTTATCACACTAATTCTTCATTTTATGTGGATATATATGTCATATAAGGTTCCTTGATCAATTTATCCTAATAAGTAATTCCGATTATGTAACACCCCAAGCTTCCATGATACAATTCTCTTTGAATAATACAGAAGCGTGTGTTCTACGCAACTTCGAGATTCTAACACACCGCGACCCATCAAAGTAGTCGTTATGAATAGTAATACCAACGTTTTGAAATTTCATAAATTTTACCTCTCAAAATGGACAACATTTTTGGATTCGGAATATAGAAATTATCTTAGGGTAATATTTTCGTACTTTTCAGATATATTTTATATTTTGATGAATAGTGAAAATTACTAAATTTTAATTAAAAAAAAGATTTGTTAATAAAAAAATTAATAGTGAAAATTTATGAATTTTAGTGGTTTGAATTATATTTATAACATATTTTTACCATTTAATACAATGTTGGTCATTGGATATTATTTCACATTTAAACCGGAAATAAACAAGTGTCAATCTTTTGATAGTTATTATCTCTTAAAAAAACGCTTTTTTTTAACAATGGGAAGTAATTTTAAATTTATGTCTTCAACTTCTATGTCTTGAATTTAGAAAAATGGATTCAATATTTATAATCAGGAGGTCAAAATTGTGTAAATAGATAACTTTTATTTTTAGACATTTTGAATAATTACTTCGGTAAATATTTTATTTATCATGGTTAAAGGGTAATCCCTATAAATAAGGGTAAAAAATAATATTATAATAATTTTAAATTATACCAAAATGTGTCCAAACTTTATTGGTTGATACATGTCTGACTATTGGCATATTTGGGTCTATTTTGGGACCCCATGGAGCAACTTGTAGGTGATAAGGACACTTTATATTAATTAAGTTTAAGTAAATACAAAAATGACATAAGTATATATCTTTTAGAAAAATAGTTTTTACAAAGGGTTATATATGATATATTTTCGACTATAAATATCCATTATAAAGTGAAAAATATTTCCTACATAATGGTTTTTTATTTATAATTTTTAGACATTTAATAATTAAATTTATTTATAACACAATAATGATGCATTATTTTCCTTATTAATGAAAGAATCAAATAATTTGTATTATAGAAGTTAAAATAAAAATGATTTCAAAGTTTTGATGCCATACATGAATTTTATTGGTTAATATGAGATGTTAGGATTTCTTGATTGAATTTGGTTTGAATTAATAATGATGTTAAGACTTTAACAAAAAGCAATTTTTAAATATTGTCAAAATTGACATAAATGTGTTTTTTAAAAAAGTATTATATTATTAATTGATATTCTATTCCTAAAAATCTAAGGTTCAGACAAAGAACATATATAAAGATAGGTGTATCATTAATGGACCACTTTGGGGTCGCTTTTATGTATATAGTATGTTTATTAATTAAATAATATAAAAATACAATGTTACATGGTAAATGTCAAACTAATTAACTAAGAGTTAAAACTAAAAGACAAGGTTAATATAATGACCCAAACTTGACTAAAATCTATTGGATGAAAGGATTTCGACCAATACCCACCATAGGCTTTGAATAATTCACTTTTGAGCCATTATAAACCAAAAATGAATTTATTACAAATTAATAATTTAAATTTTTCCTAAAGAGCCCATCCCCCCCCTTATAAAAGGACACCACTTATAACCAATTATTCATACATTCAAAGCCTTTTGGCACAACCAAACTCTTCCAAAGTACCCTCTCAAATATCCTCCCAGCATCCTAGAGGCCTTCCTTTTTCTAGAAAGCCAACCAATGTAGCCCTTTTGATCAAATCAAAAGGAAGAACCCGAAGAAGCAGAAATGTTTTCACCACCCTTTTTCAAGTTCCTTTCTTCTTCAACTTCTTCTTATTTTGTTATTTCCTTTATAAAATAATAACTCCAGTATCTTCTATATACTGTGATGTGATTATAAATATGGTACAACCATATTCAGTATTCTATCCATCCTTTGAATGACATGTCACTATACGTTTGTACGTACGGCTTACCGTCTCCATGTCGTGGTGTAATTGTTATTTAAAACATTATAATTTTGTATGGGTTTAATAATGATGTCTAATTGATGTAAATAATAAATTTAACAATATAATGATTCTGTATATATGATATACCATCCAATTATATATTATTTTAATATCAGAAGAATGATATTGTCGCTCGTGCGTATGTACGGACTACCATCTCCAGGAACACGATGAGATTGATTCTCCATCTTATCCATGAAATTTTAATTCTCATTAGATGATTAAAAATCATTTTTAAGGAATTTATATCATTCTGGATATGAAAAAGATACAACCTATCGATAACAAACACGATTTATGTAACAAAATATATAAAAGAAAACGAGTAAGTTAACACCCAAAACAACGATAATACTAACAAAGCAAAGTTAAAAGATCATATATGATATCATATTAATGTATATGATTCTTCTATAATTTATTAACAAATTATTTCACCATTATATATGAGGTTAACCTACCCCCAACCAAGGAAAAGTACAAGGTAAAGGTTTATTTCACAATCTTTTCATTATTTGAGGTTATTTATACATAATTATCTACTGAGACCTCTTTATCATCCACATCCATGTTTCATAAAAATGTATTTCAAAACATTTTTACTATTTTATAGAATATGGGATAAAGTAATTTATACACTTTATTTACTTTTTATAATATGTTTGTAAAGGAATCTTTATGTCGTTTTCCAAACAAGTTCCTTTTTATTCTTTTCTACAAAATTAAGGTAAGATTGTCCCTTTTAACTTATACGGTGGGTGCGGCTATTTTATATCATTATGAACTCATCGATACTTCCCTTACATGCTTATAAGAATATTTTCAAAGTAAATGTTTTATTTTATAATTATTCGACTCTTAAATGATTTCAAAATAGAAAGAGATATTTCTCTAAAAATGGTTTTGATATCATCTATGTCAACACCATTTGATGGATTTTAAGTTTATTTGACGTTGATTTATTTTGATACAATACTTCCATATTGTATTGAAAGTTTTGTGAAATGTTTAACTATGGATGTACTATTTTTATACCATTCATGGTTTATGGTTAAAGTATTGAAATTTCATATGCTAGTTTTAATACGAATGTTTATGATATGTTTAAACATTTTTATATGAGGAATGTATTAGACTAATTAAGTGATGGGTGGAGCCCGCTATAGCTCCTCGATGCATCGGTAGGTCTTATGAGACAAATAGACGTGGAATTGGATGAGTAAATTTACCAATTTTATTTATGGTTTGGGTCGAGGCCTTAATCATTTTTAGACGTCTTGGTCGAGGCCTTGAAAAATGTTTCAGAATGTCTACCATTATACATTCCCTCATTATAGAAATAATATTGATAGTACCCATGATTTTGTTTTATCATGGAATTATTTACTCATCTCATATTCATTCCATAAAATTATTCATGTTTATTATTAGTAAAGTCATGTGGTTTCAATTATTTACCATGCTTAATATTTTTGTAATTTTCCGCTATATTGCATACCCTTAATGAGAATTTGAGCTCACCCCTTTTCTTATGTTTCATTTTCCCAGGATATGAAGAAGTTATTTATGAGTGACCTTCAGGCATAATCTAGGAGGCTTGGATGTTTCTTATGAAATATATTTGTTTTATATTTCTCTTCATGCATTATAGTTGAACTTATGTATGAATCTTGTTTCCAATAGTACTAAACTAATCTGTCTTTTGAGACATGATATCCTTGTGATCATGCCAATGTTATGTAACAATGCACCGACTATGGGTAACTAGGGTCGGTTCATTACAGTTGGTATCAGAGGAAGTTTAGTATAATCCTTGGAAACTAGATTTAGATAAACTCTGATTAGAGCACATAGCCCTAAGATAGGATTTAAGGATTAGTATAGAAGAACATCACCAAATTTTTGGTATTGTAGATATTTTGTGAGTTTTACAAGCAATACATCTCTATCTGGATACAAGTAGGTAGAGGCGGCTCTGGAAAAAATGTACCTAGGTGTAAAAACTGAAAACACCGCATTGAGCTAGACTCGAAAGGGAACTAGTGCACGACAATGGGCCATGCTGCACTCTTGGTTACGACACTCTCGGGGATATGCTTAGGATAATTATCATTTTGTTTATAAACCATTATGAAGGGTTTATGAGTATATACTTCCTCAATGAAAACATTTTTTTTATGATTATGGATTATATCCATAAATAGCTCAATTTATGTTTAGTGTTTTACAATTATGGAATTTTTTATTTTGATACATAAACTGACTGAGTTTATGCCATTGTTTAGAAATATTTCCTAGTGGAAAGAATGGAAATTGTATCAATGCATGAACTCCATGTATGGATTTACCTCCTTCTCAAGATAATTTATAGTGGAGCTGGTGATGCAACTGGTGCTGATCAGCTAATCCCCATTCTAGGAAAACTCATTCAGGTTATGAATAATAACCTTAACTGTATGGAGCACCCAGATCCACAGAATGGAGAATCGATGTTAGATCGCTTCACGAGGAAACAAACACCGACATTAAATGGTATCACAAATCTATTAGTGGTTGAGCAATGGATAAATTCCTTAGAGAGAATATTCCATGCATTATAGAGTAGTGAAAGGGAAAAAGTTATCATGGCAGTTTACCGCCTCACTAGAGATGCTGATCAATGGTGGTCATTGATTCAAAACACAAAGGAAGATGATGAAGTATAAAATATGGAATGGAGGGAGTTCAAATATATTTTTTGAGAAAAATACTTTTTCACATGACCATCAAGCGGATATGGAAAGACAATTTTTGATTCTGAGGAAAAAGGAGGATGGGAATGTCGCTAAGTATGAGGATAGCTTTACAAGGTTAGTGGGGCATGCTGCAGATTATATATGTAACCCATGATGTAAGATTGATCGTTTCTTTGATGGGTTAAAACTTTTTCTCCATCAAGCATTGGTCTCAAAATCCTTCTCATCATACAAAGATATTGTCTCGTGTGATATCAAAATAGAAAAGGAATTCTCTAAGTCTTATGAATTTAAATCAAAGCAAGAGAATAAGAGATATAGTGAAAACTCTGGGAATGGAAATTCGGAATCAGGGAAGAATGGAAGAATCGAATTTCCACCCTGTGATAATTACAGAAGGAAGCACCCTGGTGCCTGTCTAAAAGGAAAAGGAGTTTGCTACAAATGTGGATATAAAGGTTATCTAGATGGTGATTCTAAAGGAAAGAAAGATGCTACCAATGTTCAATGCTACAATTGAAGAGAGATGACACATTATAAAAATTAATGACCTATGAGTCATGGAAACATACCTTAGAATAGGCCATGGGATCAAGGCATGGCTTATGCTATCACTAATGCTGAGGTAGAAGCTCTGAAAGACATGGTGGCAGGTAATTTAGTGGTTTCCTCAAGTTTAGAAAATGCTTTATTTGATTATGGATCATCACATTGCTTCATATCTTCCCAGTTTTCTAAAAAAATTATATATTTCCAATTTTATTTAATAAGTTAGTTGTCATTCAATACTCTTAAGTGAAGTATCATTGCAACCATGTTTTGTGAATCAGTCCCCATTAGAGCACATACTTTTTCTTTATCTTCTGATCTCATCGTTATACCCATGGTTGAATTTGATATAATCCTCGATGTGGATTGTATTTCATACCATGATGCGAAAGTTTATTGTAAGAAGAAGGAGGTTATGATTTTTTATGATGATGATAAAGAACACCATATCATTATAGCAAGATCATCACCACCCGATTCTTATCTAGATCCACCCCCATTAGCTGAACTAAACTCAATTATCGGGGATAAAGAGAATGAAATAACATTGGGTGAGGAAAGGAATGTTCAAATAGAGGATGTACCTATCGTGATAGAATATGTTGATGTGTTTCTGGAATATTTACCTGGACAACCTCCAGAACGAGAAATTGAGTATTTCATTGATTTAATTAATGGTTCAAGGACCATATCGAAAAACCCTTATAGAATGGAAATTGTGGAATTAGTTGAACTAAAGAAACAATTGGAGGAATTCAGTAATAATGGATTTATTCTCCCTAGTGTTTCTCCATGGGGATCCCTTGTCCATTTTGTTAAGAAGATAGATGGATCTATGATGTTGGGCATTTACTACAGGGAGATCAATGCTATAAGAATAAAGAAAAAGTATCCCCTACTTCGCATTGATGATTTATTTGACCAATTTCATGGAGCTCAACACTTTTCAAAGATTGACCTTCAATCTGGATACCATCAGTTTTGTGTGAAGATGGAAGAAATTCTGGAAACATAATTTCCAACCAGGTACAATCATTATGAGTTTACAGTAATGCCTTTTGGGCTGATAATGCACCTTATGGTTTCATGGATCTAATGAATAGAGTTTTCAACTAATATCCTCATGAATTTGTAGTGGAATTTATTGATGATATCTTGGAATACTCCAAAAGCTACAATGATCATGAAAATCACTTGCGCATTATATTGAAGACTCTGAGAAGGCATAAATTATATGGGAATTTTATCATTTGCGAATTCTGGATTGAAGAGATTTTATTTCTTGGCCATAATATCTCTATGTATGGAATCTCTTTTGATCCTTCTAAGAAAAGAGAAATCCACGAATGGCCAGCACTGACAAGTATAACTGAGGTACGTAGTTTTATTGGTTTAGCAGGTTATTATCTATGTTTCTTCCAGAATTTTTCCTGATTGGCTAACCCATTAACGAAGCTCACATGTAAAGGGGTTAAATTTATTTGGACAAAAGTGTGTGAATAATGATTCGAGGAACTGAAGAGAAGATTAGTCCTTTATCTGATACTGTCTCTACCATTGGGGAATGACGGGTTTGTTATTTATAGTGATGCATCGATGAAAGGACTTGGTTGTGTCCTTATACAGAATGATAGAGTTATTTCCTATGCATCAGACAGCTAAATATTCATGAGAAAAACTTTCCTACTAATGATCTTGAGTTAGCAACTGTGATCTTTTCTTTGATGATATAGAGATACTATCCCTATGCTGAGAAATGTGAGATTTAACTGATCACAAGAGTTTGAAGTATATTTTCTCACAGAAATAACTCAACATAAGGAAAATGAGATGACTTGAGATACTAAAGGATTATGAATACACGATACACTACCACCCAGGGAAGGCAAATAAGGTGGCAGATGCTTTGAGTAGAAATGATCATGGTCTTTTGAACAAGATGAGAGTTTAAAAGAATCCTATTTTCATGAATCTAGTAAAGATGGATATGGGAATCACCATGGAAGGTGAAACATCAATAAATTTTCAAATTGTTGCAAAACCATACTAATAAGAAAGGATAAAGAGTTCTCAGAACGATGATGAAGAGTTTCAAAAGAATATTAAAGCTGTGAATGGTGGGAGATTGAGAGAATTTGTGTATGAAGATGGATTTTTGAAATTTGGGAAGAGACATTGTGTTCCTGATATACCTGATCTAAAAAGGGAATTGTTGGATGATGTTAATAGTTACAATTTCTCTATACACCCAGGGTGCACCAAAATGTATAGAGATTTTAAGGAACATTTTTGGTGGGACAACATGAAAAGGGAGATTGCTGATTTTGTGTGTAGATGTATTGTTTGTCAACAAGTGAAATATAGAAGGCAAAATCCTAGAGGATTCATGCAATCTCTTCCCATACGTGAGTGGAAATGGGATAACATCACGATGGAATTTGTCATGGGACTACCAAAGACTCTTAGAAGGAACAATGAAATATGTGTTATTGTTGATCGTCTTACCTAGTCAGCACATTTTCTTTCTACAAGGGAAGATTTACAACATGAAATTCTAGCAAGAATATATATTAATGAAGTTGTGAGACTTCATGGAGTACCCCTATCGATTGTTTCTAATCAAGATCCCCGTTTTACTTCAAGATTCTAAAAAAATCATCAGAAAGATTTGGATACTGAATTTTGTTTTAGCACTACCAACCACCCTAAAAAATATAGACAATCAGAATGGACTATTCAAACCTTAGAAGACATGTTGAGATCATCCTCACATGACTTCCAGGGTATGTGGGATCAATATTTACCTCTGGTGGAATTTCCCTATTACAATAGCTTCCATTCAAGTATTCAGATGGCACCATATGAAGCATTATATGGAAAGAGATGTCACACACCAACCTGTTGGGATGACGTTGGTTAATCAAAACTTGTAGGCCTGGAATAGGTGAGGAAACAATGGAAAAGGTAATGGTAACCCAAAACGACATCAATGCAGCTCAAAGTAGGCAGAAGAGCTATGCCGATAACCAAAGGATGGATTTGGAATTGCAGTTATGAGCTCATGTTTTGTGGAAGGTATCTCCATGGAATTGAGTTTTTCATTTTTGAAAGAAGGGAAAATTGAGACCCAGGTACATCAGACCTTTTGAATTTCTAGAATGAATTGGGGTTGTAGCTTACCATTTGGAAATGCCGCCAAATCTCTCCAAAGTTCACGATGTCTTCCTTGTATCACTATTAAGAAAATACATGCATGAACCAATGCATGTACTCACATATGAGAAATTAGAACTGGAAGATGATCTATATTATTCCGAAGAGCCCATTGGGATTCTTGATATGAGAGAACAAGTGCTGAGAAATCGGGCGACTCGTCTGGTAAAAGTTCTATGGAGGAACCATAAGATGGAAGAGGCAACGTGGGAACCTGAGGAACATATGATGAAGAACAACCTAAGTCTGTATATATAGTAATTTTCTAGAAATTTCGAGAAAAAAATTATTTTAATGAGGGGAGAATGTAACATGCCAAGCATCCACGATACGATTCTCATTGAATAATACAGTAGCGTGTGTTGTACGCAACATTGAGATTCTAACACATCACGACCAATAGACGTCGCCTTTATGAATAGTAATACCCACTTTTTGAAAATTTATAAATTTTATCTCTCAAAATAAACTTCATTTTTTGATTCGAAATATTGAAATTATCCTAGGGTACAATTTTTGTACTTTTCGGATAACTTTTATATTTTCATGAATAGTGAAAATTACTAAATTATAATTTAAACCATATTTTTTAATCAAAATAATTAATAGTAATAAATTATGAATTTGAGTGGTTTTAATGTATGTTTAGAATATATTTTTACCATTTAATACAATGTTGTTCAGTGTATATAATTTCACATTTAAACCGGACATAAACAATTGTCAATCTTTTGATAATTATTATCTCTTAAAAACACGCCTTTTGTTTTAACAATGGGAATTAATATTAAATTAATTTCTGCCACTTCTGTGTATTGAATTTAGAAAAATAGATTCCATATTTTGAATTATGATTTATATATTTTTTAAATAGATAACTTTTATTTCTGGGCATTTTGAATAATTACTTCGGTAAATATTTTATTTACCATGGTTAAAGGGTAAATCCGGTAAATAAGGGTAAAAAATAATATTATAATAATAATAAATTCCCCCAAAATGGGTCCTAACCTTATTTTTTGATACATTTACGACCACGGTAATCTTTGGGTTGATTTTGGGAACCCATGGAGCCACATGTAGGTGATAAGGACACTTTATATTAATTTAGTTAAAGTAAATACAAAAATGACATAAGCATATATCTTTTAGAAAAAAAATTTTACATACAATTATATATGATATATTTTCCACTATAAATATTTATTAGAAAGATAAAAATATTTCCTACTTAATGGTATATTATTTATAATTTTTAGACATTTAATTTTAAAATTTATTTAGGATACAATAATGATGCAGTATTTTCCTTATTAATGAAATGATCAAATAATTGGTATTATACATGTTAAAATAAATATGATTTGAAAGTTTTGTTGCCATACAAAAATTTAATTGGTTAATATGACATGTTAGCATTTCTTAAATGAATATTCTTAGAATTAATATAGATGTAAAGAATTTATAAAAAATCAATTATTAAATATTGTCAAAATTGACATAAATGGGTTTTTAAAACAAGTGTTATATTATTAATTGATATTATATTCCTAAAAATATATGGTTCGGACAAAGGACTTATATAATGATAGGTGTATCATTAATGGTCCACTTTGGGGTCGCTTGTATGTGTATAGTATTTTATTAACTATATAATATAAAAATTCAAAGTAATATGGTAAATGTCAAACTAATTAACTAAGAGTTAAAACATAAAGATAAGGTTAATAAAATGACCCAGACCTGTCTAAAATATATTGGTTGATAGGATTTAGACCTATCCCCACCATAGAATTTGAGTAATCCACTTTTTAGCCATTATAAACAGAATATGAATTTATTATAAATTAATAATTTAATTTTTTCATAAAGAGCCCCTCCTCCCCCCTTATAAACGGACACAACTTCTAACCAATTTTTCATAACATCAAATCCTTTTGGCATGGCCAAACTCTTCCAAAATACCCTCTCAATTATCCTCCCTGAATCTTATAGGACTTCTTTTATCCATAAATCCAACCAATGTAGCCCTTTTGATCAAATCAAAAGGAAGAACCTGAAGAAGAGGTAATGTTTTCACCACCCTTTTTCAAGTTCCTTTCTTCTTCAACTTCTTCTTCCATTTTTATTTACATTCTAAAATAATAACTCCAATATCTTCTAAATAATATGATGTTATTATAAATATGGTATAAACAAATTCAGTGTTCTATCCATTATTTTAATGACATGTCACCATACGTGCGTACATACGGATTACCGTCTCCACGTCGTGGTGTAATTGTTATTCAAAAAATTATTATTTTGGATGGGTATGATAATGATGTGTAATTGATGTAAATAATAAATATAACATGATAATTATTCTGTATATATGATATAACATCCAATTATATATTATTTTAATATCAAAAGAATTTTATTTTCGCTCGTGCATACGTACGGACTACCGTTTCGACGAACGCGATGACATTCATTCCCCATTGTATCCATGCAATTATAATTCTAATTTGATGATTTAAAATGTTGTTTATGGACTTGATATCATTCTGGATATTAATTTGATAAAAACTATCCATAACAAACACGTTTTATGTAAAAAAATATATAAAATAAAATAGGTAAGTTAACACCCGAAATGACGATAATACTAACAAAGCAATGTTAAAAGATCATATATGATATCATATTTATGTATATGATTCTTGTATAATTTAATGAAAATTATTTCCCCCTTATACTAGAGTTTAACCTACCCTATACCACGGAAAATTACAAGTTAAGGGTTTATTTCACAATCTCTTCCTTATTTGAGGTTGTTTATACATAATTATCTATTGGGACCTCTTTATCATCCACATCCATGTCTCATAAAAATGTATTTAAAAAAATTCTTACTATTTTATATACTATGTGTTAAAGTCATTTATACCCTTGTTTGGATTTTTATAAGATGTTTATAATGGAATATTTCCGTTGTTTTCCAAACAAGGTCCTTTTTATCCTTTTCTACAAAATTTAGGCAAGAATGTTGTTTTTCCCATATAAGGAGGGTGCATCTATTTTCTACCATTATGAAATCTTCGATGCTTCCCGTACAAGATTATAAGAATATTTTCAATATAAATGTTTTATTTTATAATTATGTGACTCTTAAATGATTTCAAAATAGAAAGAGATATTTATCTAAAAAGGGTTTTGATTTCATCTATATCAACATCCTTTGATGGATTTTATTTTTATTTGAAGTTGATTTGTTATGATATAAAACATTAATATTTTATTTATGTTTTTGTGATATGTTATACTATCGATGTGCTATTTTTATACAACTCATGGTTTATGGTAAAAGTATTGACATTTCGTATTCTTGTATAAATACAAATATTTATGAAATGTTTAAACCTTTCCATATGAGAAATGTATTGGACTTAGTAAGTGATGGGTGGAGCCCGCGATAGCTCCTCGATGCATCAGTAGGTATCCTGAGACAACTAGAAGTGGAATTGGACGAGGCCCTTTCCTAATTGGATTTATTGTTTTGGTCGAGGCCTTAATCATTTTTAGACGACTTTGCCAAGGCCTTGACAAAATGTTTCAGAATGTACGTCATTATACAATCCCCCAGTATGGAAATAATATTGATGGTTCATGTGGTAATTTGACTATTAGAATACCCATGATTATATTTTATTATGGAATTATTTACTCAGCTCATATTCTTGCCCTAAAATTATTCATTTTTATTATTGGCAAAGGAATGTGGTTTCAATTATTTTCCATGTTTAATATTTATTTCATTTTGTGCTGTATTACTTACCCTTACTGAGCTTTTGAGATCACCCCTTTTATTATGTTTAATTTTTCCAGGATATGAAGAAGTTAGTTATGAGTGACCTGCATGCATAATCTAGAAGGCTTGGATGTTTCTAATGAAATATATTTGTTTTGTATTTCTCTTCAAGTTGTAAAGTTGAACTTATGTATGAATCTTGTTTTTAATAATACAAAACTGATCGGTCTTTCGAGACATAATTTCCATGTCAAAAATCCAATATTATGTAATAATGCACCGACTCTGCGTAACTAGGGTCGGTGCATTATAGATTAATGGGAACTTCTTGATTTGAAACCCATTTTCATGTACTTTCCATAATTAATTTTTAAAAGACAGTATTTTTATCGAATCTATATTTTTATCTTGAATAACTATATTAGTTAATTAATATTTTTATGAAAACAATAATATATTGTTTTTATTAAAGGATCTTTTATATGTTCCCTTATGTTCCACCAAAGTGGCTCATTTATAAAGCATCATAAACACTCTTTTTTAAATGTTTTCAGTAATGTTTCAAAATTTCAGAATGAAATTTCAATTCATATTATTGAAATATAATGTCAATCCCTTTTCATTTAAAGGATATACATGTTTAAAATTTTATTTTCATGACATATAAAATTTATTTTTAGAAGAACTATTCCTTTCAAACTATAAGGGTATTTCTATTAAAAATTAAA
The DNA here is from genome assembly GCA_963277665.1 of Viscum album. Taxonomy (NCBI): domain Eukaryota; kingdom Viridiplantae; phylum Streptophyta; class Magnoliopsida; order Santalales; family Viscaceae; genus Viscum; species Viscum album. The sequence continues at coordinate 1,078,003 of CAUJRU010000203.1, forward strand.
ATGATATTATTAGTGTATTTTCAACTATTTAGATACCCTATTTTGAATATTATTGTTAATTTCAGATTTATTTATTATGAAACTATATACCATAATTTATTTAATGGTTTATTATTAAAGTGTTGATAAAATTATCCATATTAGTCAGAATATTTTAGGATTATGTTTACTGATTGGGGAAATTATTTACATTTCATATGCTAGTTTCAATATGAATGTATATGTTGATTATGTTTCAATTATTTCATACAAGCAATTAATTGTACTTATTATGTGATGGTAGGTGATTCTATATCCCCAATATGGATTGTTTGGTCTTATGAGACAAACTAGACTGGGGTTTACCAATTTATTTATGGTGTCCTGGTTTGATCATTGATGGTATGTTTATGATGTCTTCCATTATTCATTACATAATTATGATTTTCGTAATTTCTTATCTATAAAATTATTCTAATACTAAAATATCCTTTGTTATGTCTTATTCCCATATTATTATATATAATGAATTATCTTGTTCATATTTTATTCCATCTATAGTATTTTCATGATTATTCTTTAATGAATAATGTTTTTAGATAATCACATTTCCATATTATTTATGTTTTTAGATTAATATATATTGTTTAACCTCAATAAAAATCTTATCACAACCATTTCTTATGTTTTATTTTCAACTATGATGCATAGATGAATATTATGAATAACATGCATGGATAATATTGGTGTTTATCGATGTTTCCAATGGAGTTTCTATGTTGTTTATCCTTAAAAGTTGTATTATAAAAAATATGTTCATATATGGTTTTCGAATGCTAAAAAACTATTAGTTTCAATGGGATTTGAATTTCTTTTTTATTATCCAAGGTAATAAATTAAGCCACCTAATGTGGGAAACTATTGACTAGGTATTTATATTTGGAATCAGAGGAATTTTAGTAGTACCATGGAAAACTAGATTGAGGAAAACATATATTAGATAACATAACCCTGTGATAGTTGTTATGAATAACTATAGACGAAAATCTAAAACATAACATGTTTAATAGTTATTCTATTAATAAATTATTCAATTTATATTAATATTTTCACTAGTTTTAGATTAAATGTTTTTTATAATAATGGTATGATATAATATAACATATTTTATTATTTGGAAATGGTTCACAGTTGGAGTAATGGAAACAATACCAAAACATTAATTCCATGAGGGGATTTCCCTTCTATTGAAGATAATTGTGATCGACCAAGTGTTGTAAGTAGAGGTGAAAAATATATAACTATATTGGTGTAATTAACTCTATATATTTTCAATAACCTTACCCTTATTGAGAATCGTGGTCCACATTGTGGTTATAATAATTTCAGACCTCTTCAATGTGATAATAACTATAATTATTCAAATCGACTACGAACCCATTTGTAACAGAGAAGTGGATAAGTTCCATAGAGATTAAATTTATTTCATTAGTTAGTAAGATAAGATAGAAGGTTATAATGTATGTATATCATCTCTTAGGATATGTAGATCAATGGATTTCATTATTTCAAATCATAATAAAGGAGTAAGAAAATTCAAATAAAAATTATGACGAGTTCAAGGAAATTTTGTTTGGAAAATATTTCCTTTGAAAATAGTGAGTCAACATTTAGAGGTAATTATAGAGTCTTAGATTGAATGAGGATGAAAATATCTCCATGTTTGAAGCCAAAATTAAATTTATATCTGGGAATATTTTTGACTAAATGATTATTACAAGGAAAAATATTAACCATTTCAATAATGGTATTAATCCAATTCTACAAAGGACACTTTTCTCAAAAAATATTTAATCATATGAGGATATATTATCATGTGTCATAAATCTAGAGAATAAATTTTTGAATCCATATGAATATGAAAAGAATAATGAGTATATGATTATGAAAGATAAAAATATAGATAAATGGAATAAGATAAAAATATTTTACTAAATGTGATATTTGAGGAAAGAAACACCCGGGTGATTTCATGAAAGGATTAGATTTTTGTAACAAGAATATAGAAAAAATAATCCTTTCTCATGATTATAATGGAATGAAATAAGTTTAAATGTTTAAGGCTTCTGTTGTACGCAGATTTATAACTACACAAATGAGTTTATAAATAATCGAGGTAATAAACCATAGAATAAGAAAAGTGATCATCGAAAAGTATACTGTATTTCTATAATTGATGTGTAATAATTATAATAATAATGTTCATGAATTACATTATTTTATTTTGTTTTTGAGGAATATAGATGTATTTATGGATTGATATGTGATTATATTGTAAGTTGATCTTATTAAAAACATATTCCATTGAGATATAACCTTAATTATGTTCCTGATATTGAGATATTAATAAATAGATGTTTATGGGATAGTATTGGTGACCATGATATGGGTACTGATGTTATGGATTATTTTATATAGTTATTATTATATGGTTGGATTTAATGGAAAATATTAGACAAACATAGATTTTTTAACTATAATAATCCTAGTATTCAATAATTTTTAGTGTTTTTCAAGGTATTAAAGTAATATTTTTGTGATAATAAATGATTCAATCATTTTGGGAAAATTTGTTGTTATGAAACTTTTATTCTTCTTATTTTTTATATTTAATGAGGAAATTTTATTGGATGATTATTAAAATTAACTAATTGTGAAATGGATGATGTTAAAATTTCCAAATTATTGTCTGATGAAACCAATTTTTATCTTTTTTGGTTTTAGTGAACATTTAATGGTCGAAGGAATGACTTAAAGACTACCTGATTCATTAAAACTGTTTCTGGTATGGGGAAATCAACATTAATATTCATCTCTTTATGGAGGAAATGAAATTGAAATATATAAAACCACAACCAATGAATTATATTATTCCTATTATATAGACAGATATTTTTTTTTGTTTTTAAATCTCAATTTACATTATGTATAGTAAAATTATCCCTCAATTTTAGGAAAAATATGTTAAAACAAAAACATTATTTGTTTACTTTTCCTTCTGAGAAATCAATGGTCTTTTAAATGATCACATATTTACAATATTTTGAAACATAAATTTCTAATGACAATGTTTTATATCCCCCTCCATCAAAACAAGATGATTATTTTTTTCTTATTTTCCCATATTATTAATTCTTAGCAATGTTATACTAAATTAACAAATAATTTTCTTGTGACCTTCGCATTTCCCATTCCCTATTTTTATGAGGATGTTTTATTAATCCTTTTAATGATGCGGGATTTTCACAATGGTATTGTAAGATGAAAACACCAAGATTACAATCCTAAAGATTAAACTATGAGGACATAATTTATTGAAGGAGGGAATAACTTAAATCCCCATGATTTTCTGGCATGTCTAATTTAAATTTATCATCATTAATAGATTGTGTTTTACAAAACAACTAGTTTAAAACCATGATAAACTACAACAATTTTACATTCATAACATAGTAGTTAAATGTACAGGAATGAATATTATTGACCAATTTTTTAAATTCATATTTCAAAATCCATCCAAATTATTTTAATTTCAATGAGATTTGAATAAATCAAATTTAATGCATAAAAGGAAAAAATTCTCTAAATGATTTTATAAGACCATTTAATGATGTGATTATTCTAATTTTAAATTATTGAAACATTAATCAAATATATTGAATAAAATTGAATTCATTTTTAAAATCATAAAGTCAAAATTACCTTAGGGTGAAATTTTGGTATTTATCTGTAAATATTAATTATCTACATAATAGTAAAAATACAGATTTTTAAAAAACTATTAATTTTGTTATATTAAGATTATATTTATGATTTGAATTTGATCTCAATTATGATAGTAAGAAAGTAATATGTATCACATAAATTATAATATGAAATATTTATGTCATTAAATACATGAATAAATGTATTAAGATGATAATTTGGTTTTGGTATAGCTGTGATACATAAATACTTATTTACAATTTTATAATTAATATAATTTTATAAATGAAAATATATTTTCAAAAAATATAGTTGGAAAATTTACTTTTTGCTTCATTATGTTTATGATTTCATTTTATGGAACCTTAAATAGGTTTTCAATTTTGTCATAAAAGTAGTAAATATTTTTGAAATCAATATTTTTATTATGAAATATGATTTTATTTACCAATAAAAATTCTCATATATAATAAGATATTTTAATAAAATTTATTCCATTTTTGAATTCTACATGTCGAGAAATGGTTAGGGTGATTTGTTTTGGACAAGTCATAAAGTGTTGAATTTTTTGTGAATAATGACATAAGGTAAATTATGGTATTAAAAAATACAAGATTTAATATTTCATAGCTAATTTATGGCCGGTGAAAGCCCATAATCTCATAATATAATTCTTTATTTCTATATTCATTCATGGGAATCAAATCTACCGATATTTTTATCCAAAATAATAAACTAATGAATAAAATAATCAAAATACACCACTCCAGTCAATTTAAACACCACCCTCACAACCCCTTCTCCTCACTATCATAAATGAATGATGGGTTTATTATATCTTTCAAATATATCTCCCAAAAATCTACCCCATATTTTAGTTTTTCTTGTCTCAAACAAAAAAAACATATCAATGTTCGTTAAGGAGGTTTTAAAAGTCATGAATTGGAGAGGTAAAATCACCTTTTGTTTTTTTCTTGTTTTTTATTTCATTATTCATAATATACATCCTCTATCCAAAAATGAATTATAACTCTAGTGATTTATCTATAAATTAATTATAGTTTTATAATTTAATTTTTATCATCAATCCCTATATCCTCTTCCTTTTTTTCTAAAAATGTACTATTATCCATGAGGTGTCGATTCACAACCTTTGTGGATGATGATTTTTCGGTTTTCAAATAACACCTAGAAGGGTGGTCCTAATAACATTTATATGATTAAAATGAATCTAATATTTTTATTACAACATAATTACTATTATTTATCCAATATATTAACATAATATTAATTTTAAAAAAAAATTAGTGTGTGTTGATCGAAAAAATGCTAAAATATCTTTACAGTTATCATTAACGTTTTACGGAATGAATAAACTAAATATGTAAACAAATTATAAATAAGACCATTTAATCATATGTATGTTCATTACTAACATGTTATTTTCATTTTGGATAAATATTACCATTTTACTTGATCTTTCATACATATATAAAAGTGAACAAATCCTAGAAACCAAGGAAACAAAAATTCTCAAAAAATAAACATGAAACTTATAACTCCTCAAAATGACCATAAATAAACCTAATAAAAATACAATAAATAAAATAAAATTTTTAGACGTTATGAAATTAATTATTAATGAATCAAATTTCATTATCAGTGCGTTGACAGTAACATCAGAAATCGTCCGGATATAAGGTAAGAGGTATCTCATATCACATTTATTTTCATGAGATTTTGCTTATTTTCAATTAATTAACATTTTTGGTGTATGTATACTACCACTTGATATATAATATAATGAATCCATTTATATTTATTTTATTCAATGTTTCATTTTGTTATTATTAATTCTTTTTGGTTTATATGATTCCATTAATTACAAAGTGGTAAGAGTTTCATCATTCACCTCTATTTTTTCCTCAGGATATGGCGTATCTCTCTTTACCCTTGTGTAATTATTAAATATTCTTTATTAACAAACACATAATATGTCTTTATGTTATAACTTTATGTATCAATCTCAATTATTCTATATTTTATGTATAAATACATGATATATATGGTTTCTATTTCAATTCCTCCGGATAAAAAGCCCAATTAATTTAAACATTCCAATTTGTAACCCATTATAATGTAAACTCCATAATCTTTTTTAAGAACCCATTATTTTTCAAAAATCATAATTTTTATCATGGAAAACTAACTTATGTCATTTTTTGTTTTATGAAATAAATTATCCATTCTTACTCTTTAAAAACATTTATATTTTCCTTTAAACCTCACAGAAGTGGCTCATTTGTAATGTTTCTTATACACCCATATTATATGTTATCAATTCAGTTAACAATTTTCAGACTAAAATTTATTTTCATATTCCTCAAATAAATTTTCATTATATTTCTTTTATGGATATACATCTTTAGAATATTACTTTTATGTCAAATACATATGATTTTCCAAAACAACTCTTCTTTCAAAAATAAAAGGGTATTTCCCTCAAGAATTTCTCAATGATTTTGTTGAAGTATATTCATCTATTCCAAACCCCTGAATAGAATCTTAGCATTAATTTTGATTTATTTTTATGTTACTATCTATAATTATTTGATGAATTGTTTGTGATTTATATCATGATAACATTTGTCGTATTACACTGGATAGTTTTTTATAATGTTCAAGGATTGTGGATATTTTTTACATACGAAGTGATATTATTGTTAGTAATATATATGTTTATTATGTTATTTAAATTTCATATGATGAATTAATTAGACAGATTAAGTGATGGGTGGGTCCCATTATAGCCCCTCAATGTTTTTGTAGGTCTACTGAGACAAACTCGATCAGGTTTTTACCCATTTATGTATAGTCTAGTAGTTATATACTTTATAATATGATTCTAATATCTATAAGTATTCATTCCCCCATTATAATATTATTAATTGATAATCAATATGATTATTTGACTAGTAGAATATACTTTTTTATGTTTTATTCTCATCTAATTATTTATATAGAACTCTTTTGATCAAAATTTATTCATTTTATACTATATTCTAGTCTACAGTTTAAATCCACGTGTTGTTATATATTCACCTTTTTAGCATGTATGTTTATAGATTTCATTGTATTTCTTTCACTTACTTATCATCTGAGATCTTCAATTTCATATTTTTATTTTCCCACCAGTATACAATGATGTATATTAGGAATGTGTTTCATGGAAAATCTAAAATTTTATAGATGTTTCTAATAGAGTTTCTTATTTTTTTTAACACAAGGCCATGTGGTGAATAAAATAAGGCACCATATCTAGGATTCTAGGGTTATGGTATATACACACATGGCCTTAAGGGGAATTTTAACTTCGTGTCAGAGATCCAAATGTTCAACAGTAAGACTTTCCTTCATTGAGAGTATTGTTTTTATTATCCTTGTGATTTATACTATAAAGTTAACCTTGCACTAATTTTAAGAACATGTTCATAACAAAAATGGAATATGTTTTACGTTTTTTATCCTTCCATATTTACTATAACATATTAAATCATGATAGATTCTATGATTAATAACCCATATTTGTAATCTGATATTACTATTTATTTTTATCCATTCCCTAGTATATATAGAATGGTTTTATGAAAAATATCAATGATTAAATAATTTTTCTTCTCTTATGTATTCAATATTTGTAATATTATATGGGAATCATGTTTATATATTTATCTTTAATACTACATTATTGACAAGTATAGAGTGACGAGATCATAGGAATTTTATGAAAAAAAGAAATAAAGTAGGCATTAGGTATGGGTTACTATAGTTGAGATTTCTATTGTTTTTTATAATGAGTTTTGTAGGAACTATGGGAACAATATTTTTAGTAAACATAGCTAAAGCTAAAATTATTAAAATCTTTAATATGATTTGATAACATTTACCAATATAGGGATAAATATCATTACGAATATGAGATAACCCATTTTTCTATTATTTATTTTTCTCACCAAATTTAAGAAAGGTAACAAACAACCATTTTTAATGTGGGGACAAACCTACTTATAACTGGAATATAGTTGGTGTTGGAAATAGAGAGTTTATTTCCACATTGTTGTACTTAAATTAGGTAATTATGAATAAAATTTCCTCTATGGAGAAACTATTTGTTCCACATTGTTATTAATCATTATTGGACCGCTTCATGTGACATAATCTCCTATATATTAATAAAAATACAAATCAATTAGTAGACGAGAAATGATTTCAAACCTAATATTTTATAATACATTATATGGGATTTAATGTAAATTAAATTATTATTTTTGCAGTGAATTTTTTTAAATAAGATGTTGTTCAATTGCTATAATTGATATAGAACACTATATATTCAGAAGGAAAATAATTAATACAATGTAGAACTTTAAAATTTATTTTTATAAAAAAAATTCATCCATTGATAATAGAGAATTAAAATTTTGGAGGACATTAATAACATTATAATATATTGAATTAAAATGTTAGGTATAGTATCCGGAAAACATTACAAGAGTATCCATGAATTATTCAGATTGTAAACATAGACCAGAAATAATGATTAAAACTTTCATTGATGGGATTCATCCGAGTCTCTAAATTAAAGTAGTTTCTAAATTTTTTCTTAAAATGATTATATAGTGCTATGTGATATTAATAAATAGATTGAAAATTCTAAATCCTTTAAAATGAATGAATATAAAGGAAATAAATGGTGAGATATATCCAAATTGAAAAATGGAAGAAGGTAAAGTAGAAAAAAGGGATCATAGAAATTTACATCTTATTAAAAACATTTAATGAAATACACTTGAAACGTTTTTAAAGAAATGTGTGCTTGTTATATGACTATATATATAGATCATATTTATATTAAATTTAATAAAAATGAAAAAATTACATCAATATAGTGCCTAAATAAAAAAAAGTTGGTGAATTATTCATACTTGTTCCCAAATGGTTAATATAACTTGGCACAAAATAAAGAAAAGAGAATAAATCATAGTATACTGAATTTCCACATCAAACATAGTTGTTTATAGATATTTTTTCAAACGTATAATTATCATCCACTATAAACGTGAATTTTTTTTATTTCATATTGGTTTTATACACACATAAATATCGGAAAAATTCCATATGGTTATCTCATTACAGCGACAAAAATTAGATGTTGATTAATTAGTGAAAAATCAAAATGGTATCATGATTAAATGTGGATTATATAAATCATCTATGATGGATGTTAGTGGGAATGTAATTCATTCAAATCCTATTATATATTCTCTCCTTGTATTTGATGTAATTTATGTCCTAGATTTCCTCCCAAATTATAGATCCAATATGATTTTTCTATGAATGTATATTAAATTTGATTTACTAAATCAACCAATAATAGTCCCTCACTATGATGGTTATCCTGAACATTTAATGGAAATTTCTTCAATAATATGGGTTTTTCAAACCTATTCATGAAATATATTTATATAATACGGCTGGGAAAAAAATCCTTAATGAGGATATGCGTAATGTGTAGACTTTATTGACGATATTTCTAGATTACTTCTAAATCATCCTTTAAATAAGGAATTTGAGTTTCCAATATAACTTAGTCTTATTTCCGCATTGATTCTAATGACTATAGGCTATTTATATTACAATAATTTATGATAAATATATTTTATAATTTAGGTAATGTATTCCATTAGCCATGTTTTCACCATATAGTTAACCTATTTTATTTTTCTAATAAATATGATTCACTGCACGTATGCATTGAATTTCAGGAAGTAAACAAAATCCTAATCATGAATCTTTACCCTCTGCCTAATAGTGATGATTTGTTTGATCAATTATGGGTGATTGGTATTTTTTTGTATTTATCTTTCATATTTATAATTTCATCTACGGGTAAAAATGATTATAATTTCTAAAATATATTCGATACAAGGTATGGTCATTGTGAATTTATATTAATTTTATTTAGACATACTTATTATCCTAATATATATATATTTATTTAATGAATTTATTATTTATATTTTCCATGATTATTTTTCCTGTTCATTATTGTATATATTATTATATATTCAACGACTACATAATAGAATGAAGAATATTTATGAATTACACTCAAGACCCAGAGAGAGTAGAATATATATAAAACATTTACCTACTGTGAATTGCGGATAAATATGTATCATTTGTTGGTATTGTAATTTTTTGTGAGTGTATAATAATGGATCCATCAAAACCAGCTGATATTAAAAAATTTCCTAGGGCAAACACAGTAGTAATGATCATTGGTTATCTTTTAGGGAAGATACTAGTAATGTTTGTGATATATTTATCATGTCTCTATAATCCACTACCCATGTAAACCTAGAAATGATCCTTGTTCATGTGTATAGATGAATGAGGGGAATATATAAAATAATAGATTGTAATTTTTTTGATAATTGATACTTATAATACCATTTAGTATAGAATGAATTTCAACAATAGTGATATATAAATGAATGTACAAGACAATATCCTCAAGACTAACAATGTTGAGATTGGTTATGCCCCTCAACCATTGATAATTCAAGAGAAAATTTAATTTAATAAGGATTAATAGTATGAAATGGTAATATAGGCATTAAATGTATGAAATCATTATTTTTTTGGTAAAGGATGTGATATGTATATTTCTCAAAAAATATTAATATATATATATAGAAAGGGTTGAATATGTGGTAGATAATATGGTTCAATTTAATCAAAGATTGCAGCTTTTCAATAAAATACCACATTTTCATAGGTTAGAATGGTTGTGGATGCTCTAAGATGGAATGAGAATGGTAGTTTGTCCATAATGATGATTAAAATAGATATAAAAATTCGTTTTTTTTTCAATTAATATATAATATGTTTTTAAGATATGGGCCTTTTTTTATCATTCATATATTAATGTTCTATCATCAATCTATGATAAGATTAAGAAAGTACAGACATAACATATGTAACTGTTTAAGAGGTAGAGGAATGTTCATGAGTTCAACAGTGGTCATGCTAGTATGATAAGGTCCAGAAACAGTGTATGTGTTCCATAAATAATATATTTAAAAAGGTTCTGGTTATAATAAGCTCATAGTTCCACATTATTTAATCAATTTGGATAAAAAATGATGTACATAGATATTAGAGAGTATTTCATGTTAGATAAAAGTAAATGGGAAATATTGGACTATATAACTCAATTTATTGAGTGTCATCATATTAAGGAAATATTATATAATTCTATGATGATATTATAACCATTACCCATTCCCAAATGGAAATGGGAAGAAATTTACCTTGATTTCATAATCGGAAACCCCAAAATATCAAAATCGATAATTGTTATTTTTGTTATAGATTATAGATATGTATGAATAGGAATTTTTCTCACCATTATAGAATATATTTTTTCTATTTCTCATTGTACTTTGTTATACATAAAATACAATTAGATATCTATTGGATTAACACTCTTAATCATATCTGATCAAGATATGATGTTTACAAGTAAGTAATACATAATATTTTATAAGTATATATATATTCAAGGTTCAGTTTAAATACTTTTTATCATCATATTATTGATTTACTTTTTAGAGGACCATTACACAACTCGAAAAAAATCTTTGATCTTACTCTATGTATATTGGTGGTTATTGAGATCAATAACTTCCTTCATTAGAATTTTATAATGACAATATCATTATGTAAAGAATCTAGATAACTCCAAATGAACACCTATATGGATGGAATTGAATATACCCATTATGTTCATATGATATTAGATAAATTAAATATATTTAAAAAAGAACCATATGAGGAAATTTCAGATTCATTTACATCAATTCAATCCCCCCTAACGGAAGCATAGAGTAGACAAAAAGTTTATTAAAAAAATCCTTAGAGAGATCTATTATTATATGTTGGTGACATGGAATTCCAATGAATATCTCCATCAGATAATGTAATTTTATTTGAAAGGAATAGAAAGAATAACTAATGATATATAAATCCCTTGGATATTTTAGATCTTATTGGGATGATAGCATGTCTTTGTGAACATCAAAAGATTTTATTTATATTTCATGATGTGTTCAATTAATCTCTTCTAACTAAGAATATATTTTATCATTAATTTGTAACTAACTAAAAGGTAATTGATTTGAAAAAGGATCTATCTTATAAGGAATAACCATGGGAAATTATATATAATATAGATAATATTCTTTTATACAAGACCCCACATCTTGTGAAAGTTTGTTTGTGAATCTAATTGTTTTAGGTTCCCATGTGGGAATATGATGATGTGATGAGAAAAAATTATCCTTAGTTTTTTTGAACCAGAGTAATGAAATTTTGATAGAAAAATTTCATAAAAGGTTGTACAATTAATCACCCTATTATTTAATTATGTATTCTTTTTAATGTAAATAACACTTTTATTATAGCATGTTTCACATGGAACAATAGGTTTAAAAAAATATCTTAAAAATATTCATTTATTGTCACCTAACCATTATAATAGGTTTCATGAATATTATTTTCCAGGAAATAAATAAAATTTATAAATAATTTGTTTTATTTAAATTTATTTAAGAATATCGATCTAATTAGTTAATAATTTTAGTAAATCCATTGTTTTCATCAATAATATGTTCTCTTCAGATATTTTTTTGTTTAATATAATGTGGGTATATTTTACTTAATTGAATAGCCTTTTGTAAATTTTATTTATTTATATGTATCCATACATTACAAATAACAATTTTAATATTACCATATTTTTAATTTTGGGATTTTCTATAATGATTCATTTTTCAGTGAATGATGAAAAATACTGATTTTTTTTTAAAATTATAAATTATTTCCAATAAATATATTATATTGAAAGAATAATTTAATATTATATTTAGTATTAGATTTATATGAGATGAATCATACTTATAATAATAAAATTATTTCCATTAGGTTAATTATTTAACATGATTTCCATATAGGACAATCTTTTTGCCTAACCCAGAACTTCCTAAAAACCATTTTTTCATCATATTTTGGGGTTTTATTTCAAAATTCATTTCAAAAAACGATTTTTATTTAATTTGATATTAGGGAATATTTATTTAAAATTATATCAATCAATTTTTTTAATATGAATTAGTAATGTTTTTTCATTATGATTAGAATCCATGGAAAATATTGGTCACTTTGGTATGGAGAAAAACATATAAAATCATTTTAAAAATTGTGTTAAAGATTTGAAATCATTATAAATAATGAAATTAACTTTTTTTGTATTAGTGGAGTTATACCATTATCATCCATGTTTTCAATATACCACAACATATTTCAATTCTTATATGACATTGATGTTTATATAAATTTAGAAAAAACAATAAATAAAAAACAGAAGTCTCATGCCATTAATAACTCTAATTGTTTCCATAAATAAAACAAACTGCTCAGTTTTTTTAGATTATAGGAATTTTGATATAGTTTTCTTATCATGGTAATTTATTTACAATTATTATAAATTTAATAATTAATTTAAATTAATTTGCAATGTTGATACAATATCTATTCTACTAATAAAAATAACAAAATATATTGCTTCAAAATATAAAATATAATTCAGTTATGATGAATTAATGATTTAAAATAATTTTATAGATTAATAAAACGTATTTTTTATTGTTATTTTTTTATATTAAAATTACATTACTATTATTATTACATTAAATTCAATATAAATTGATTGTTTGAAAAATGACATAAATTATATTTTATAATAAACACTATTTTATTAACTCATTTAAAATTAATAAAAATCATATATTCAAACTTGTGAATTTTAGATGGTTAAAAATATAATCTATTTTATTATAATGGTGTTATTTTACATTAATGGTGTCATTATTGACCATTAAATGTTAAAACAATTTCATATTATTATAATTTCCAAATGGATTAACAATGAGTTAAAACTAAGAGATAAGGGTACAAACATCACCTAAAAATTTATAAATGATATTTAATTATATTTTTTATATTTATTTAATGTTAATATTCCAAATATTAAAATCATGAGACCTTGAGTTTTGGAAAATAATTAATACTAATCAATACATTTTGTAATTCCAATTATTTCCATTCACTCACTTCTAAAAGGGAACCTCTTCCACTGTTTTCCTAACAAAATTTAATCTATAGAACTCATCCAATAACCAGTATATTATTATCCTAGATTTCTTCCCAACTTCCTAGACATTAATTTTAGTCCAAAATATTATTCTTTCTTTGTATATGGTTTTATCCTAAAGTACATTCTCAATGAAGAAATACAACTCTAAACAGAGTACGTTCAATTGTTTTTAACAACTCTAAATCTGTTGTAATAATGATTTAATAATAATTCTCAAATATTCAACATTATGGGAGGTTATTATTATTATTGTAATAACATTTTACATATGTTTCCATAATATAAAAAGAAATAAAATCACTCTAACTCTTATGTGGTGTACTATCTCCACAATGTGGTGAATTTTTTATTATCTATTTTAATTAAATTTTTTACAAAGTTAAAAATAAGGAATAGATATTATATTTTTGAAATAATTTTTATTATAGGATTATAATATTGTGTCTAATATTTTACCAGCAAATTTTTAGAATATAATTATGTCGCTCAAGCATATTTGTTGAACACCACCTCCATTTAACAAGGATTTTTTCTAAAACATTACACATTACATTAATTCTTATAAGGATATATTTAATTAATATATATGATATATATGATATATTAATGATTCCATAGTTTTCAATTATTATTTATCTTTCTTTTATTCCATCTATTAAATAGTGAAATCATTGTTCTTGCGTGTGTAAATCTTATCATCTTCATAAACGTTATAATTCATATTTCTATTTTTTTTGTTTTATCAATTAATGTAAATATATATATATATAAGAAATATATCGAATTATATAAAGATTAATTTTTTGGATATTATACTGACAAAATCAATGTACATATTCTTGAAAAACAAAACCAACATTATCAAAATAATGGAATAGTTAACAACTAGAAACGATGGTTTTAATATAAAGTTACTAATAAGTGGGAGTTTAAATGTTACAAGTTGATAATATATGATCTTATAAGTATTTAAATGAATATTTTATTAAATTATAACGAATATAGATTTCATTTAGATATTTTTAAATATATTATGAATAATTTTGAACTTATGATTATGGATTTTATCACAGTCTATACTCAAGTGGGACATTATTGGTGTTATGCCCTAATATATATTTATGTGGTGTATATATATTTATTTTGATTAATATAAAATTATTACCTATTAATTCAGGATTATGAACATTTTAATTTTTTTTACTCATCCATGGGGTTAAAATTAATATTTCACTAAATATGTTAGGATTTGTTTTATAATCATACATTTTTTGGATTTCCATTATTTGTGATAATAGAATCTTAAAATATATCATTCAAAAAAACTATATATGTTCTTATATTGTGGATATTTAATTAAATTCTATTTTTTATTTGAATTTATCCACTATTTTTAACTTGAATCAAGAATTTATATATTTTATTAATTAAATTTGATCAATTTTTTCCAGGAGCGTGTATATTATATTAATTTATAAATTATTCAAAATCAAATTACAAAAGATATCTATATTTACAGAAATTACATATATATAGCCTATAATTATAGTATAATTGTAATTTAATATATAAAAAATTCACTAAACTCTTACACAATACATTCTATGTAATGATTGAATGAATCACATCACATTGAGGCTTCAATAGTCCACACATTCACAAACAATGTTATTATATTCCTAAAACCTGGAATGCATGAAGGTTTCTGTTATATAATAATTTAAAAAGATTAAATACATCATAAATATTTTATATATCTTATAAAAATAGTGTTTTCATCATTATTCCCCACAATGAAATGTTGTAATGGAATAGTCAACTATATCACATAACGAGGTGGTTACCTGTCATACACATGATTGGTGATTTCAAATCCCATTTGATGGAATAATGTGTGAGTGTAAGTCAAAACCATAACATAAAAAAATAACAGTTTATTGAGGATAATTATTGAATTATATATTAATGTAATAAGAATAATTGAGGAGGTGGAGAATGATATAAAACAAAACTGGTTGTGTAAGGATGTTACCTCTTCTTTTGGTAACTCGTTTTGGTTTTCACCAAAGGACTTATTGTGTTGGGTTTTCACCCAAAGTGAGTCCTTTAGGATGAAAGGATTTAATTTGGGAGGATATTTTAAAAGTTTTTTCTTATTAGTCATGATTTATATTTGTGAATATATGGGAATATGTTGTGGCATTTTATAATAGAAGGGGTATAGACTTCGTATTTTAGAAAATAATGTTAATTGTACATATGTTTTACATAAATAGAGGCTTTAAAAAATTCATTGAATTAGATAATATATGGATTATGGTATTTTTAAGGGCATAAAATGGATATTGAATATGTTTGAGTCCATTTTTACTAATAATTATTAATGATTAACAACTACGTAATCTTTATTTTAACCTGAATAGATATAATTAATTGTAATTTATTTCAAAAATATTTTTTGTCAGAAACTATGTTTAACATACTAGATATTATTAATTATTATTATTAAAAATATGAAATCTATTTTTCCACATTATAATCAATGATGTGGAGAAATTAGTTTAGAATTAATCCCGTAGATTGGATGACACAAGGAGTTTTTAATTTAAATTGATTTCAAATGTTTTAAATATTTGAATATCAAATTTAAATATGAAATTGATTCCATAAAACAGAATACTATTAATAATTTTATTATTTATATAATTTTACATTAAAGAAATATAAATATAATATATCCATAAATAAATTATTAAAAAACAAGTTTTTTATTAAAAATTATGGTTTTGCAGTATTTATTTCAAAATGAAACTTATCAAGAGAAATACCAAGATTTCACCCAAATATAGGTTTTACATTCTTATTTATAAAATTATTTATATTCCTTCAAATAATTTTAACTAAATTGAATTATTCGTTTATAAATCAGTGTTCTATTAAAAGGGAAATAATCTATATTTTAGAAAAATATATAAATTTATGAATAAATTTATTTTTATTATTATCTATTTTACAGAAAACCCTTTTAAATAATGGTAAATAGTTGATTGAATTTAATATTTATATATATTTCATTAATATAATGTATTAAATGTGGTTAAAATAATTTACAGATGTAAATGGGTTTTGTTTCATAAATATAGTTCTCCAATAGATGATTTCCTATATTTTCAGAGGGGTTTTATTTTCATTTCTAGTTAATTGGTAAAAAAATAGTTATTCTTATATACATTTGTAATCCATATATTAATTATTTAATTATTCATATTTTTTACCAACATTAAAATGGATTGGTGAAAATTAAAATAATATTTAAATAATAATATTAAAATATCTATATTGTTCGGTAATACATTGTCTTATGAGTCATTAATTTTAATGAAGGAACACTGAATTGTGTGTAAAACCATGAAAAATATTGTTTCATGTAATGATATCTAACATAAAATTTGTAATCCAGTTAATTCTCTATATTTTTTTTCATAAAAACCAAGATTAATTTTGTTCATTCCAATAAGGGAAACAACAGTCAGTGTTTCATGAAAGGAAAAATATCAAAAATATTAAATTTTATAAAAAATTTAATTCATAAAAACATTAGGTATTACATTGTACCACTATTAAAATTAATTTCTCCCTCAAAAATAATTTTGGGTTATCAATGGTTTAATACTACAATGTATCTTTCATATATACCTATTTCATATTAAAGTCTTCTTAAACATCCTATAAAAAGGGAAATTTGGAAATATAGTGGTTACCCAATATAACTCATAACAAGGATTCCACATATGAGAAAATGGGTGTATAGATAGAAAATGGAAATATAAGAGAAATATAACAATAATGTTCTAATGGATAGTGATAGTGAACAAGGATATGGTAAAATTAACAATCACAAAGCCATAACACAAAGAGGCATGAAATATGTCATTATTATATTATGAAATTATGTTAATCAGACAAAATCTTATTACAATATCATTTTACAAAAGATTATCAATTTTCATTAGATGATATACTTACTATATTTCCTAAAAAAATTTACCCTTTTGTGAACTGATCTATTTAAACATACACTATTATTATAAAAAGTGAAGGTGGAGATTTTATACCTGAAGCATGAAAAGATTACAAAGATTTATAGATTGAATGATATGCCATTCTATAAGTCATTATCTTAAAAAAATGTTTATAACAAGTTATCCAAAATCCATTAATTTTTATATGGTCAGAAAAGTCATTAGAATCTAAAACCACATCGATTATTTAACAAATAGAATTATAGAAATTGTTATAAATATATCCCACCTGAATGATGATTGTACAAAGGGTTAAAAAAGCTAATTCAAATTTTCAAAATCATCATAACATTGAATCCCTATATTTCATAATGTATCACTTATTCAATACATTCCAATCATGTGAATAAATTCATCATGAATTATTTTTAAACATAGTATTAACTAGAATTACCATAAATTATTAATGAAATCATCGATGATTAACTATTACAATGATTATAGGATATGTTCCTTAAATAAAAAAATGTCGTAATCTCTATCCATGAAAGCATATTCTAAATTTTTAGTAGATCTTTTATCAGTTATAAGGGCCTAAATACTATCCAATTTACATTATCCATATCCAAAACATATTTCTCTAAGTATAACTATCTCAACATCATGGAATATATTAATTTTAATCTTTCCATTAGTATTGTTTTCCCATGAATATCACTTTACGATTAAATCAGTTTTGTATTCCATCTGAATCATCACCTTGTGAATTTAAATTCATTTTAAAAGAAACTACTATATATATATATATTGCAAATTATATAAAACATTTATTGAATCAAAATAAATAAAAATACTGATTATTCTACTTCATACTTAATACATAAACAAGGACTCATCATCATATTAATGAATTCCTCTTTTCATTCACATTTTACATTTAGTCTCATAGTCATCATCAATAACACAATTACTCATACCACCTTGAAAATAATCATTGTGTTATTTTGACTTAGGAAATAAATTGAATATTTTCCATTAAATAAATATTTAATAAATTTAATGATAGATGATCTCTTAGTGAGCCCATTATTATCATTCACTATCTTAACTGAACATTTCATTTTCCCTCTATAATTACTTGCTTTGTGTCCCTTTCCACATTAAGAACATATTCACATTCCTCAAATACATTGACAAATTTTCCTTATTCTATATTCTTGACACAATGGAAATTGAAACTTCCTTCCACCATGGTCTCTATTACCTGAACTCTTAGTGAACACATGCATTCCCTTCAATGATGAGTCATATATTTTCTTAAGGTATACATTTTAATTCTTGTTCTAAGAAAACTGACTATGAATGATAATAATATCCATTACTCAATAAATAATCCCATTTAAATGAGCATCAACATATTTATCATCACATTCAATGTAAATTGGGTTCCATCATTATGCCTACATTTATTAAAAAAACATAATATAATGTGAGAAATAGTTATCATAGAATAAAACCAAATAATATTGAAAAATTAATTATAGGATCCCAAAATTATAACTCCTTCTATAAAATCATTGACACATTATGGTTATCCTTATAGACCACCGTAGACATATCCTTAAAAATTTCCATAGGGATTTCACTAGTGTTTTTTTATCATTGATTACATTGTATTAGTAAACTATTCCTTTGATATTAACTATAGAGAGACACACTTAACATACACTGATATTATATCATTTTAGATTAACGTTTAGAATGATACATCAGTATATTTCTAAGTATCATAATTTTTTAGTGTCTTCATAAACACTAAAACATAATCTTCTATCTTTTCGAATGATTATCAACATCTCACTTGAGGATCTATCCCTTTATTAATCATACATAAAACATTTTGTCATAACATAGGGGAAGGAAACCTATGAAATGGGTGATTTTAAGTGTTCTTTAAGGATAAAATGGGATATATATAAGTATTAACAGAGAAGAAGGGTCTAATGACATGATTTTAATATTATAATATCATACACTACAAAAAGGTTGATAATAAACTTTCATTGAAGAATGAATAGATGATCATAAAAAATGAATCATAAGGGTTATAATTCATCAAAATTATACCATGAACCTTAATATAAGTAATAAAAGTTTGTCCCTAGTATAAATAAATTAAAAAATATTTATCAAGGTTAAATACCATGACGATCATCATGGGGGATTCGAAAAGCTTGTTTCCTAGAGTGGATCATGACACACCCATTTCCAATTGTGTATTTAGACATAATTACATCAAATTATGGACTAGGAAACAAATGATTCCCATTATATATCATTCCCAAAAATTTATTTCCATTTTATCATTTGATATATAAACATTTTACAATGTAATTGGAGTGAGATATAGTTCACACCGATGACATATTGAAATCATACATATGTGTGCCTCTCGATAATATAACATTCATCTTATGATGACCAAAATAATAGATGGGTTTCATAACCATCATATCATATACCATGAAATGAAATAATATAATACACATATCATAATATAATATCCCACCTAAATGAGATATGAATCATAATCATTATATCATGTAATAACCAATGAATGGAATTAGGTTTCATTAGAATTTTATCATGGTATAACACATAGAAGAGAAATTGGTTTCATAAACAACATTAAATCATTAATATAAACCATTTGATCAATGAATAAGAATAGTATCTGTGGATAATAACTCCAGTAAATAAAAAAAATATCAATGTATTTCATCTTATATTGAGTTGATTTTTTAAATATTAGTTAGAGCCTATCTTATAGAAAATAACATTTAATTGAAAATAATTTTTATGAAATAAAATTTACAAAATACATATCTTTTAAAAAATTATTAAATAATGTGATGTAATATTAAAAAATAATTTAAAACATTTATATATTAAAATTAAACATTCCTCATTGTCAAACAATTTTTAAAATATAAAACATTTTGAAAATATTTTTCTGTGATAATAATCATGAAAACAATGAATGGATGCTAGGAAAATATTTTTAAACTCGTTCTAACACATAAAACATTTTTATAACATTTTCCATTAAAATGAACCTTAAAAAAGAATTTTCATAATATGTGGAATTTTTTAAATAACCTTGTAAACATTAAGTGGAGATGTAATGGAAATCACCATCATGATAGTAGTTAAATATATACATGATGAACATTTATTTTTCATCGTAAAAAGTTTTCAAAATATCATTTTTTAAAAATGATAATAAGAGTACTATTAAAACTATTTTTCATTAGAATGCTAATACATCAGTGGAATTTCATTATTGAATTAAAAAGTTGTAAAACATTTTTTAAATAATTTATTTAAATTATACTTTGGAATAAAGATAGATTTATGGTCATAGAGTGAGATATAGGTGGGTTTTCAAAAATTATTTCCTAATTATCATATGTAACATATTGTTGAAATATGTTACAATTATCTAAAGATATCATTTGTAACCATAGTATAAATAGTATAAATAGTTTTTTTTTGATTTATTTTTCATAATATTTAATCAAGGGAAGGATAAACATAACCAATCCTAATAAACAACGAGTTTATAACAATATACTCTAACCACATTTGTAAGAGTTAATAAAAATTCCAATGATTGAATAAATAAAAAAATATGAAAATATAATGAAATGAATGAAATTCATGATAAAAAATGTCAAATTGTAGTACATACCCCTTTTAAAATAATATAGATGAAAAACATAACACATGTCTCAAAGAAGGCATGTTTAGTGAAAATTAAATTATTTATTTAGAAAAACATGTTTTGTAAACCCCATGAAATAGAAGTGATGTAATGATTTTACTGAAAACTATAAATTTAATGACAATTATCATATAATATATTCATTTTAGGTGTATAAAGTAGTTAAAATAAATGAGTGGAGAATAAGGCATAGTTCTCAAATAAATAAATTTGAGACTAGAAATCCCCTAATTACTTGATTAACTTTTGAATTATGATACATGTGAAATAATATCATCAATTGAAATATTGAGTAAAATAGATAAAAAATACAAATTATTATATAATGATTCATATTTTAGAATACACATCACATAAAACAAACGATTTCTATACATTATATTTATCTCATAGATATGAAAAGAGATATGAAATTTCATTTCCTTAAGTTTGAACATTATCCCCACATGGTCAATCCTATTATATAATAAATATAAATTTATTATAAATATACAATTGTATTATATTCATATATATCATACCATAAAAGAACATATTGTGACATTATATATTATATTTATCAACTATATCATGTCAAATATAGAATTTAGTTGATAACCGCTTTTTTCGTATATATTTTGGCATATTATTCGTGATACTCTTATATAGATCATGATTTATATATTTCATTAATTTAAAAATTACATATTATTTACATTTATTCATTATATATTTATTTAAATATTTCCGTATATAATATTTAAATGAAAATGAAAATCACCGTTCATGGAGACATTGGTTCGTATGTATGCATTTACTTTGACTCCCTTTTTGTACATATTGGAGGAATAAAATGTAAATGATACATATATAAAAATATAAACATATATAATTATTAAATTATAATGATAATTTCATATATAAAAAATATTTTTATTAAAATAATCATTAAAACATACAATGTAATGTGTGGAAAAATCACATCGCATTGAAGAGACAGTAGTCCACACATCCCGAAACAAAGTTAATATATTCCGAAAAAAAATTCAAGCAATAAGTTATGGGTTATATAATACATCCATATTTATAACGGTGTAATAAATATAATATATCTAATGTAAAAAATTTATATATATATATATATTCCAAACCATGAATGATTATAATGGAAGAGTAAATGAAATCAGTTTGCGAGTCGTTAGAAAGCCATATACATGAACAAATATTACATATTCTATTGGATGGAAGTATGAGTATGTTTCAGAAGAAACCATTACATAAAAATTATAGTATATTAAGGATACTGATTATATTATATATTGTTTTAAAAGGATTAGGTTCAAAGACCTCTCTATTAAACAAGAATGAAAAGGTGGAACATCCAAAAACAAAAACAAAATCATGTCACTCTGGAACGAGTGCTCATACTATGGTTGGGGGATCTACCACCCCTACCCGAAGGGTGATGTCCCCAGTGCGATGTTCCACCCAGCAGCTAAAGACCATCTCCATCGTCAGGAAGATCAAAATTCGTTGCAGTCATCATCTACACTATACCAGACACATGTTTTGAACTTTTTCATTCCTCGACACTACTTCCTGATGCAAATGCATCAAAGGAGTTGGGTAAACTCACATTATAAATAGATTTAATCTTGTCGAATGAGGATCCATCATGTTTCATAGCATAAAGAACATCTTGCTCTGCTCCTATTTTATCTGGAGTTAATGGGTCCCCCAAAGACTCTTTTGTTGTACTTGGAGTTGTTGTAGTTGGTATTTGAGTACCCTTAGGATATAGGAGACTCAGTCTATTTTGTAGTTTTCTGGATCCTTCCACTGATCCTATTAAGGTATCAATGTCTGTTTTTATAAATTGAAAATTTTTAGCGTCATGAAAATCTTTTCCAGCATCAGGATCCTTGCATTTCCCTAAAATCTGAACAGAAGCTGGTCCATTTATTCCCCCTGCACATGTTTGACTCACCTCACTTGCATTTGGATTTTCTGGGTTACGAAGTCTTCCAAGTCGAAGAGAGCTAGAAGCCTACTTTTTACCCATAGGACCAGCTCCATCATAGCGATGCTACCTATTGAAAGGCTTTTGAAAGTTGCAGCTCAAATTCATAGGAGCTACAACTGCTCTTTTGGAACCCTCACTATGTCTGTAGGTTTGGGTGATATTGGACCTTGAAGAGGCAGCATCCATTTTTTCACTTTTCTATTCCTTGAGGAAATCACTGATTTATCCTTCCAAAATTCTTCATATACATAAGCTTGTGCTTCACCCTCTTTAATATATTTTCTATCATCATATTCTTCACACTCTTTTTCCTCAGCGATTCTTTTAGATAGGGAATCTCTAAAAGTGAATCCACTAACAATCAGTTGTGTATTCTCAGCCATGTCTGCCCAAGACTGGGAGGATTTAGTTTGGGCCAAAAAAATATGACTGTCTGTCAGAAGAGAAGGTACATGTCTGGGTTTCAACAAATTAGCACAACCATTCTTTAAGAAATGTAATTAGAGTTATGAATTTTTATAGCAAGAGAAGAGTCTGTAGTATTAATAGGGTTCAAATTTGCATCATAATTTGAGGTTCCATCAAGTGCTTGAACAACTTTATTTTTAGGTTGATCATTTCCATAAATTCCTTTCCTATGACATTTTATGATATGATGACCCTTATACTGATAGTTAGAACAGATAATGTCACTCCTACATGAAGATTTGTCATACCCAAAAATACCAAAAACATCTCAAAAAGGTGGAGTTCTCTCATATTAAATTTTGAGATTTATCTCATCATTTGGAGTTGACAACACCACTCTATTAATCAGCATTGAACTCATATCAACCTCAACTAAGACCCGAGAAATGTGACCATAACTAACTATCTTCGTAGCAGTGTCTAATCTAATTGGGACACCTATCGCAGAAGAGATGTTGAACAGAATTTCTGGGTTCCATAAAACCCAGTTATGACCATGAATATTCACCCAAACATGTGCACATATGTCCTTGAAATAATTATGGTTGAAGTTCAAATTCCATTAATGGATTATCAAGGTACCTAGTTAGAGTTTAACCGAGCCTACACCCCTGGAACATCCTTTAAATTCCTCATAAGGAAGAAGAAAATGAAAGAAACTGCATCCTAATGAAATGAATTTGAAATCTGCAAAACACCAAATGGAAACAAGACAAGATACAAGATCAGCGACCTTATAGGGTATCATACCCTTTGTTAATGATACATGAAAAATAAGAGAATTCTTACACAAATTAATTCATTCCGTAATTGCAGTATCTGAGGCTGAGACTTGAGAAATTTTTCCTTTTTTGACAATACGTTGCCTATATCTATTCTTTCACGAAGAAAAAAATCCTCCCACAAGGCCATTGAAGATAGAAACAACCTTCGAGATCACCACAATATTCGTCCGAGTTTGTTTTGTAGGAGGAAATTTTGAGTCTGCACTATGATTCGAGACATAAGCGTGGAGATTTAGACTCCTCTGGTGATTTAGGGTAATCCGCTCTTCACCGAGCGGGAGAAGCTTTTCCAGTTCCTCCATCCCTACTGATTATATTATATAATAACCTATAATGAATAATTATGGGTTAGAAGAAATAAATACAACAAAATAATTTGTTGAGGGATGTTACCTCTTATTTAGGCAACATCATTTGGTTTACACCATAGGGCATCATTGGATAGATTAATTTATAAACAGAGTTGTCTAGGATAAAATTAAAGAAGATAGGTTTTATTTGTTTTTAGGTATTCATTGATTCAATGGAATCAAGAGGTGTCATGAGAATAATGGATTAGGTAGCCTTTAAAAAGGGAGGGAGAGGACACATTTGGAATTTTTAAAA
Source organism: Viscum album (assembly GCA_963277665.1). Lineage (NCBI taxonomy): Eukaryota > Viridiplantae > Streptophyta > Magnoliopsida > Santalales > Viscaceae > Viscum > Viscum album. The sequence continues at coordinate 1,103,693 of CAUJRU010000203.1, forward strand.
ATAAATTTAGTTTTACCAATATTTTTACCAAACAAGAGGATTCCAATACACACTACATGATATCCAATTGGTTTTAATGTCGATATATGGAATAAAATGGGCATTTTAAATGTTTAGTTCCATACATACATTATAATATTAATGTTTAACCACAAATTAATCTCATTTTTACCCTAATCACTATAATTAATTTTAATCGCATTCACTAGAATATTTGGAAAATAAAAAAGTAAGCCTTACTAGAAATTATATATTTTTTTAATTAAAAATATTAATTATATTTGAAAAAATTATAATGACATAAGTGTCAAAAGGTAATTTAATATTAGTCCCTCAGATGGGATGAGACAATCATTTTATAAAGTAAAATTTGTCAAATGATTGAAATGTTTTTATATAAAATTTCATTCTGAAATTGATTCAAATAACAAAAATTGTATTAAAATTTATATAATATATCTAATTATTGTTTAATATAGAATTATTTTATAATTTAACTACATATAAATCTTAGGACAGATACATGTTTTCTATAAAAATTCTATATTTTTCACTATTCATCAAAAACTAAAATTTCTCAGAAAAATACCAAAAAATCCTGTGAAGATAATTTTAATATTTCTATTTCAAAAATGTTGTTTTATTCTCCAATAAAATTTATAAAATTCATAAAAATTATATTTAAAATAAGTGTTCCAATAAAATGCTGTAAAAATAACTTTTAGAAAAAATATCATTATACGTAAAAAATGATTTATTATTTTAAATTAAATAAAAAACATAACATGGTCATTAAATTGTAGATTGAATATAATATTGTTTTATTTAATTAAAATAATTTATCATAAATGGATTAATTAATTTATTGAGAGGAAACGTGTTTTATTTCATAGATATGGGTTTCCAAAAAAATATTTCCTTTATTTTAAAAATGGTTTTATTTTAATTTATAGTTAATTGGCCACAAGATATTTCTTTTTTGTATAAAATTTTAAATCATATTTTTTTAATTTAATTTATTTTTATTTAAAAAAACAATTCAATTTGATATATTAAATCAATAATAATATTTAAATATTATTATTAATAGTACATTATAGTTTGGTTAAAATATGTATTGTGTGTCTTGCATTTTATCAAAAGAACATTTCACTGTGTGTAACAAAAACAAAAAAAATACGGTTTCGTGTACCATAGTATAATCTATGTGATTCATCTTGTTCTTACTCGACATGGTATTGTGTACAAAGAAAGAATAAACTGGGTCCTTCATATAACCAAAGGTATATTCAGTGTCGTGTGAAATGAAAAAAAATAAAAAACATTAAAATAAATTGAAAAAATAATCCATAAAAACATTGTTTATTTAGCATATCACTTCATCGAGGGGCTAATTATAATCATTCCCCACCTATAAATTATTCATCATATGCATTTTTTATATTCGGAATAATCAATACAATTCCTTTTAAATGTATCATATAATTCCACAGTGAACAATACTAAATAATGAACATATAAAATCAATACATAATGATGATAAACCATGAATAGAAATCACATAAAATTTGGAAAAAAACTTCTTGGAAAACCCATGGATTAATTAAATTATATATTCGAAATGATGAGTAGTCATGATGGTGAGAGAAACTGTTTGTGAAGTGTGTTAAATCCAATTTTATATTCACAACATTGGTCAAAATTACCTCATTCGGAAAACAATAAAATTATTACCATTAATATATATATATATATATATATAAATTTAAAATCTGTAAAATGGGAGTCATAAAATCATATGTTAGTAATAAAAACAAATTTAAAACATTTCATTGAAAAAATGAACTTGGAAGATAAATATTTCTAGATAAAGTGGATGTACTATTAATTTTTCATACTGACATTTTCCCAATATTTTTATATAACCAGGATAGGAAAATTATACCAATATATGAAAGTATTATTAATAAGTATAAGAGAATAAAATGAAATGGTTTTATCATATATATATATATATATAATATTTTACCACAATAAAAATTCAAATATAAAAAATCCCTAAAATTGAATGTTAATGTAAAAGAAATCAATTACATATTAAACATATTAGGAATCATAACCCTCATAAAATAATTAAATTAAAATGAATCATTAAATAAAATTAATAATATGGGATTCATTTTTTCCCCACTAAAAAGGATATTTTATACTCCAAATTAAAGAAACTAGTGGTGAATATTGCATATGTCTCACAAAATGAAATTTGAGCTGAGAAAAGCCTTACCTATTACACAACATGCTTTGTATGAGATTTTAGTGTCATGTGTAATAATTTTATATTTATTATAACATAAATAATAAATCAATAAAAATTATAATGAATTAATAAATGATACATTTATAATAATATAATACCCATTTATCAATAAATCATTATTAAAAGTGTCTTGTATTATTATTAACTATTTCATTTTTTCAGGAAAATAATTGTTAGGTATTTGTAAATGTTATAATATAATAAGGTTTAATCCTCTAAATAATGTTGTTAAAAAAATTTCTTATATATTAATTAATTATATATATATATATATTCACAGTCATCATCCATAAAGAGTAGTTATATAAGAAAATAATCAATCCATTCCTAGAGATGATATGTCGTAAATCTCCATGAATGATGTATTCAAATTTTAACAGATGTAATAAATTAATGGTAAATAATAATAAACCTTATAAAGTTATTATAATATCATATTAATAATTTTTTTAATCTTTATTTATTATCATCTATCTAATGACGTAATGAAAAACAGGTCACATTCTGTGGTGCAGGTGGTAGTCTATAATTATTCTTAAACGATGATATCATTTTACAATGGATTTTATGTAATGAAAGAAAATGATATGATTTATTTCATGAAAAATTATAATTCGATAAATATAATATATTCCTATTAGTTTTATCATTATTACCATATTTTTTAAATAGTTATCTAAAACGAATTATCACTTGCTACAGATGATTACCACATCTTTGGTATAATTCCATTAGAAACCTTCTTAAGGACCACGAGAATGATATTATAGAATGAAAATTCAATATTTAATTGTTAGATATAATTGTAATAATATTATATATGGGTTTTTATCAAATATTCTCAATACTGTTTCATCATGGGATTGAAGGGATGTCCTTTTATATTGAAGGGAAAGGCCACACATAGAATTAATTAAAATACTAAAATACTTTTAATTTCATAATCAAGTAAGATGAATCCAAATATACATTAATTTGATTAAAAACAATATTTTATATAAACATTTTTATATATGGAAATTTATTTATATTTTCCTAAATTGTAAAACCTTATCTTTTATAATACATTCATTATGAATTTTAAAAATTCACCACGGTAATAACTATTGACATGATAAAGGGTCAAAAAATTACCTATAAGGTGAAAATGTTCTATTAAATGTACAAGGGATTAATTTTTTGACCATATACATCCCCCCATTTCTTCATTAATATTTTCATGAATATTAATGAATTTAATAAAATGTTATTTTAATAAATTATCATTATTCTCATTTAGTAAACTATTAATTGAATATGAATTTGAAGACATATTGAATAATATTTTATTGGAATAAAATCCTTTAATAAATCCCCAATATGTTATATTTAATTAAAAAAGTAAAGTATTTAAATAATTCACCCATAATATTTTATTTTAATACTTTTATAATCAATTATAATATTTTTATTTAAATTGAATAAATAGTCTATCAAAGTTTATTAATAAATTAAAAAAATTCTTAAATCAAAAAACATAAAAATCAAATACCATGATATAAAATATAATATGTCTACCAAATAACAATTTATCTGAAACAAATTCCTACAATTATGTAAATAAAATTACTTTTTAGATATTATTTTAAAGAAATTGACATATTGTTTTTATTCATTTATAATATAATACAAAATTCATAATAATAAAAAATTGAACGAAGTCGTCTTATATTAAAAACATGGAGGGAAATTCTTGAAGTACTATAATACAATTGGATAATTTAATTTTTTAGTTACCATTTAAATTATTATCCCAATTTTGCCTTATTTTGCAATATTTTCTCTTAGAGAGGCAAAAAATATTTACTAAGGTTATTATTAATAATGAAGAAAATAAATTGGTCCTATTTATAAATTTTAATTCTAATGATTATTGATATTTAATCAATTTTCATGATCAATTATCTATATTTTGAAGGAATTAATTTTAAAATAAACTCAAAATATTAATTGAAAAACAATTTTTTAAATAATTTGTTTTAAGCATAAAAATTACTTTTATAACAAAATATTGAATATTATAAATTCATGTAGAATTAAATTTTCTATTCCACATCAAATAGAATATAAATCACCTTATGAACAGATATAAAATACACTAGGGATTATAAAGTGCACTATTTAATGAGGATAATTGAAAATATTTGAAAATTATAAATATTTTACGATTCACTAAAAACCCATAAATTTCAGAAAAGTCCAAACATATCAACCTATGTCAATACAGAAATAGAAATTTCAAGAATAGATTTTAATTTGTTTTCAAACAAAATTCTTTGGAAAAACATTGTTTTATTTAATTACTCATAAAAAAGATGAAACAAGTTTGGTAACAATTTTTGAATTGATATAATGAATTTAATAAAAAATGAGATCTTATTTATAAAAATATTGTCAATATATAATATTATAATCAATTAATTAAAATTCACTATTCAAATATAACGTATTAATTATTATGGTTCATTTAGACTTCGGGTTGTGTGTATCATTCCCTATTAATGAAATAAAATTTATAAATATGTCCTAAAATATTCTGGTGTTACATTCAACAATCTATAAATAGAGAGTGATATAATGTATTTAATATCATCATAAAAGGATAATTTCTCTTTGAAAAATCCATAACTAAAATATTTGTAAAAAGAGTACTATTTCAAATTGATTGTAGAAAACATAACAGTTACTAGGAATATAAATAAATTCAATTTCAAAAATAAAAATTAACATTGGTGGGAAGATAAAATATAGGTGACATGGAGAAAAACAATGTCCACAGAATGAATAAAATTGATAAAGAACATGGAAATGAGAAATTTAATTTACACACAAAAACCTAAATCACTGATGGGCTTAGAGACTATAAATTTATTTGGTGTGATGTTAAAATATTAATAGTTTTATTTGAAGACCCTTTTCCTATATTATGTTATGTGTAATATAAAATTTTCTAAACCCTCAAAACCTAATAAATCCCAAAAATGAATAGTATTTAAGTTATAAAAATTTGTATAACAACCACATTTTCAATGGGATAATAGTTACTCGTCATAATATAGCCTACATGCTATCCAAATTCAAAATAGTTGTCGTTATTGATAACTATTTCCTCAAAGTGTTATAAGATGACTTGATATATATGAAATGAATTTGTAAACAAGGATTAAAATATATGATGATTTGATGATGCTATATTCTATAACCAATAAGATTTTAACATCATTTTTTTATTTTCATAATCATGACCTTCTCCCCTTGGATTATTCCATGGTATGTTCCCTTGATTCTTAGGAAACAAGTATCAATATTTACCTATCTCATTACAAATAAGATATTGGATAGTAGTAGTTTTATTTTCCTATCATTCCTGAGAAAATGTGTCCCCTTTATTTTCACTTGATATAATCATATAATCTCATTAATAATATTCCATGGCATTTTTAACTTACATTTTCACGTGTGGGATGTTCATATATTCCTAATTTTCAAAAACTTGTTTCCAGTTTTCAATGGTACTCAGTTGTAATCTTAATCTCTTGATTTCTATTTAAAATATTTATAATTGATAATTCAATCTGCATTCTAACATGACCTTATAACATATGACTACCATATTAATTTTTTTAGGAGACCAATTTTTTTAATGAATTTTGTTATGTTCTTAAATGAGATAGTGAACCATACTATCTATATAACTTTCATAGTCCATAAATTTAATTTCAAATTTTTAAAATTTTTATTCTTAATCAACATAAAATTACTTTACATTTAGTCTTAGATTGTCAAATGTCATTTCCATATTAGCTCATTATATATGAGGAAATTATTTCATGAAGAATATCAGTTAAAATTTTCCCTATTATAGGATTTTTATTTCAACCACCACATTATTATATTTAATTAAATTCAACACAGTATTGATATATACTTTCAAATAGTAAACTACATGAATGACATTTTCATGTCAATCACTACAATCTTTTTTTAAAAATTTGAATGAAACTTTTTCTTTTGATTAACAATGACTAGATAACTAGATCAAATAAAGAATGGATACTTATATCACTTAATGTGATACAACATAAAAGAATCGGATTTTGGAAAGAATATGTGTTCTATATGAGGAAGGATATATTTCATAACCATGGAAAACATCCCTAACAGAGATTTTCTCATCTTATTTCCATAATATGTCATATCATATTTCTCAAATGGTAGAACTGTACATTTTCTGGGTGTTGATTCCATTTCATTTACATGGAACCATAACTTTATAATTTAACACAATGATTTTCCACATAATTTTCATGAATATGTATCCATAAATTAAAATTTACAACATAATAATATATATATTTATAATAATGGATTATAATTAATCTTATATTATCAAAATTCAATTAAAATATAGTTCCCATAGAATCCACTAAATTGGTATTGATACTCTTTATATCTAACCCAAATCGAGTATCAAAAATTCTTTGGATACATAAATACAAAGGCAGTAGATGTATGATTTCATAGCTTAAAGGACCAAATATTCTAGAATTATTAGTAAACTATATATATACATGATTCCCATATTACACTGAAAATATAAACACATCTCATATTAATAATTCATGAATTCTTGATATCATTATAATATCCATCATAATATCTTGGAGAATGTAATAAAAATAAAATAGAGATATTAGACTCCAAGAAAGGCTTATATCTAGTTGAATTGATTATGAGTATATATTGAATAATTAAAATGGAAAATTGGTTAATCAAAATACTTTCCACGCAAAATATAAATTGAGTTGAAAGAGAATCCATAGATAATATCAACATAGAATAAAATGATAATTAATAATTATTTCTTATAAATAGACATAAATTAATACGGACATTCGTGGTAAATCCCTCTAAACCATGAGATAATGAATATCCAGCTATGGTCTCTTAATAAAGAAAATATCATTACGTCAAGACAGATCAACCAATATAATATCATTATATATCATGAAACCCAAAAAATACCCAACTATTAAAAAAATGTTATTAAAACCATAATCTATAAATCAATCAAACTTATATTGACTAATCGATCCTATCAATGAATCAATGTGATATCTATAAAAGGTTCCCACCAATCCCGTTCTGGTCCTTTTTAAATCGATTTTTGTTGAATGATTATTAGAACACCACCTAAAAATGACACATAAGTGAACATTTATATATAATTCTAGAAGAATAAATAATATCAATACTTCATAACCAAAATCCATCATTAGAAAAAATTAAAAATGTATCATTTGAACATATTCATAATAACCTGAATTTATTTTTTCAATGTTTAAAATACCTTACAATATCTTTATTAATATTTCTACATGACAATACACTTTTCATTTTGAAAATAATTAATTGAAAACTAAAATATCCATTATATTATGAAAAACAATTCCCTTGAAAATAAAAAAAAATTATTAAATTCATCTCAAATGAAAATATTAAACATTATAGTGGGTAATATCAACCATGTAGTATTTGTTAATAGAATTTCTATTCAATTTTTATTTAAAAGTACACTATTTAGAAAAATAAAAAGGTAACACTTAAAAATTATATTTAAATTCAGTCATGAGGGAATTTTTTTTGAAAAATTATTTTTAGTATAATATCACACTACATATATATTAAAATTAATGAAAATTAATCTCGTACAAAGATAAAAAAAATATATGTTTTTACTAAATGCATTTCATCAATATTATTAAGTCCAATGACAATTTCTCGATAATTTCAAGTAACTGGTAGTAGGAAATTGAAAAAATAAATGAAAATATCATTAATAACCATATTATATTAAAATAAATTTGTTTTTTTAGATATGTGATATTTAACTTCCCATAATAAATGTTCAATCATATACAATCTTGATATTAAATGAGATTGTTAAATAAATTCTGTAATGCATTGTTATATGTTGAATCAGACGCCCAAAAAGCAAAATAATATTAAATGAAAAAATATATTCAATAAATAAAAAGGTATAAATGATGTATCATATAAATGATATATTATATACATAACATGAATTAAAACAGTGCTGAATATAGAATATGTAATGTAGAAACAAATGTTTGGCGTGGAAACTATTACATTATATCTAACATTTTTGAATGTTCATTAATAATAATGTATAAATGTTTTTAATTTATTATAATTACATGAAATAACAATATATATTATTATAATTTCTTATATATTATAGATAAAAAAATTCATAATTTTTTTATAAATAACAACTAAATAAAATCATCATTTCATTGTGTTAACCATTCCATTTTTCATGTTAATTTTCGTTATAGTTCCAAAAATTGTATATTTATCATGATTGCATTATCTCCAGAATGTTATTAATGATATAATTATCATATAAAATAATTATATACATATACATATATTATTCTATAAATTTATTAGATAGATAAATTAATTTTACTATTCAATGAGACCAAATATCATACATATACATGAACACAATTTTCACATTTTGATGGACGAAATGATGAAAATATTTATAATAAATAACCATTAAACACCCATATTGGTTAAATATATATCATATATACTCACAAAATTTAAATTTATTATTATACATATAATGCATAAGTGAAAAATGTATCACATAGATTTGTTGAATTGGTAGTTCATAGGTAAACACAAGTGACAATATCGTTTTCCAAAAAAAGAATAGTAAGAAGTTAAAGGATATCATATTTTTAAGAAACCATTACTATTTTATTAATATAATTTATATTAAAATTTTAAATTATATTACCCATTTTAATAAAATAGTGATAAAAGAATTCACCACAACAGGGTGATTGTAAATCATATCTACACACGAGTGATGTAATCGATTTCCATAGGACGGAGAATACATTAAAAATAAATTTCAATTTATAATAACAGAATCAATATATATTTAAGATACAAGATTTTTTTATGTTTACCACATTTTTAGATGGAGTAGAACAAGAATATAATTTTATAGTGTTAATGAATAAGATTTTATCTTTGTTTTAGTTGACTTCCTTTGGATATATTATTCAGTGCCATTGTGCTGTTAATTTAAAAATACAAAAACCTCTATTTCCTGCTTTTGGAAGTTGAGGAGAGTATGGTTTTGTAATTATATGTGGATCTATGTCATTTAAGGGAGAAAGGTATGGGGTTCCCATTATCAAGAGATTAAATGGACAGACTTCGAATTAATATATATATATTGGAATTTAATTTAGTTATATTGTAATTTTCTTCAAAATAGACATTTTTTTGAATTCAAAGATATCATTGTCGAAATATAATCATACAATGAAAATTTTACATGTTTGACTATCATGTTACAAAATTTCATTTAGAATAAACCTTCTTTAAACATTTTTAATTATCACCATCATAATAACTATTTCAATATCAAATGGTTTAATTTTTTCTATGGTGAAAATTAGCTCATAAATGGCCAAGTGAATGTTTTCTTAGGATATCACATTCATATTACCTAATAAGAATAATTGTATAAATTTAATTAATTTAACAAAAAAATATTTATATAAAATATCTTTACAATAATTTTTACACAATTCATTACATTAGACATTATGAGAATCATGAAAAACATGTACATTTTATATAAACATTTCATATATACATAATAATTTGTACCTATATAATATATTCTTGGAACCCAATAATTCATCCAAATTTTATTGCATTAAATATTATTAAAATATTTTATTTAATTTTTGTATTAATTTAATAAATATTTTGTCTCCATCGCATATGAATTTATACAATTTATTAATGAAAATAAAATTATAAATTAATAATCATGATAAAAAAACTTTAACTTGTCTCTTAAATAAAAATTTATAACAAAAATTTTCTGATTTTTTCCTATTGTAAAAATTATAGAAATATGATCATGAAAAGATTAACATTTTATATTTATTCAATTACAAAACTTATATCTTGGTCATAATCAATTAAATGGAACCACTAGCCAAATATTCAAGGAATGTATAGAAATATTTTAACTATACACATCCAATAAGATAATGGATGGTGATAGATAAATTTTATAAATGCATCGTGATGGTTTTACTATATTTTACTCACACTACCCTTTCCAATGTGACAAATATATTTCAGGTTTATTATTCATAATTTTGTAAAATTAAGAGAGATGATATTAAAATTTGATCCTCCAAATTCATAATAAGGTGTTCATCTTCTAGGATTTAATACGTAGAAGGTGAATAAATTAATTTAAATATAAACTCATAAAACTCTATGAAAATATGTATTTAGAAAAAAGAGTTTTTAAGAGTAAAAATAAACATATATTATTATCATGAATAATAATATGAAATTGTTTTTATTCCACTAATTTAAATATATAATATTTCAATTTCAGACCAAATATAGAATATAAATGAACTATAAAATTAAATTATTTAAAGAACTGAAATGAGGGTATTTCATAAACCTATATTTTTCAGTATCCATGGAAAAATAATTATTTTAGTAAAATTAAAACAACCAGAATTAACATTTGATATTTAGATTTTAAAAATAATGATAAAATTTACAAATAAATTCTATAAATTTGGAAAAAAATATTATATTATTCACTTAATAAATCTAAAAAAATACATTCCAGCCAAAATATTATTTTTTAAGAATAAAATGTCATTAAAAAAACTCATTAGTTACATTTTGATACATTTTGATTCCCAAAAACAATTGTTAATAATTTTAAATATGTGCATATTACAATTAAAACATCAAATTTACAATATTTGGTATTACAATTCATTTAGAATCATCATTGTTTTTAATGTAATCTTTAAAAAAATTATGTCGATGAATACATTATTAAATCACAATGTGTTACAATACAAATTACACATTTGGCGTTATATAGGTATTCATAGATATAAGATATTCATTAGGGATTCTTTCAATAGATAACTCACCTCTATACAATGGTGGATATCCTAATCATTATCTTGTAAATACGTCAATGTATTATTTAATAATACCTATATCAATTATTCATAAAATCTCTTTCTAATTCGATGATATTGTCTTCTCCACTTATTCTATGATAATTTCATTGTTATTTGATACTGGAGGTGGCTCCAAAAAATTTTCAGTTAATTCTGTATCTCAATTAAAATTAAGGGACTCTTTAAAAGATCAAAAATAGGGATATATTTTTTCAAGATATAGATTCATGAATGTTATTTATATTCTAATACATATCTAAGATAATATAAATTAAAAATATTTTCATGATAATTATTTCATTAATTAAGGGATTATCTTTTAATTTTAAAAGGTAATTTTATTCAAATCCTTGTTACCATTAGATTCATAGTTGGTATTTTTATGGAAAACTCGTTCCTCATTTTATTTAATGATTATTTAGTATAGTCATAAAAAGTAACATATAAATAGTATATACATTTGGAATCAAATAATACATTCATTCAAATTTATTCTACCAATAAAGTATATAATATCATTTTATTTTTAACACAAAATATATATGTTGTGATGTTAAAATATTATATATAATCTGATTAAATTTCATGAGTAAATTCCCCTGATGATTTGGGTATGAATTTGAAAAATTCACTATATCCATGAAAAATAAATCTTTGGTGTATGGATGACACAATTTATGATACAATAATGATCATAATATCAATTATATCAAAAAATTAATCAATATTTACTTCCCTTCATACATGTTCCATGATGTTTCATTGCAAAAATATTTCCTGTCGAAAAATCACTCATTCGATCTTCCTTTTTTCAAATTAATTTTTACAGTGTTTAGGATCAATCAAAATTTTATGATTTCCCTAAAAAACAAAATACATAGAGAATTAATAAATTTATCATGGAACAATATATATTATCATTATTTGTATAATAAAATTGATATATTAATACCTTTTTAAGGATACGATTTATCCCTTAAAACAGGAAATCAATATTGATACATTAACTATATATAAAATTTGTAACATAAGTTCCTGACATTCGATTTTTCTCTATATTTACTACAAAATTTTACTCTACATTTTATATAGAAATGGAAATTGAATTTATATGTTTTTTTCAAATGCGGAATGAAATATTTAAAAAATATATCTATAAAATTATTTTTCTAATAACTCTATATCATAACAATCATATTTTTGTTCTATATAAATGACCACTATTGAATAGTATATACTATTCACTAATAAACTACCATGATAAATTCATCACATTCATTGACTCCTAAATCAAAATATCCATTCTCTATAAGATTAATCCACTATTCATATACTAATAGATTATTAATCCAATTGAATGATTGAGGTTGATGTTACATGCCATTATCCATCATTATTTCTTTGTTATTGGGATTAGTTGGATTTTTTATTTGGGATATTTTATTTATAACACTCTTAGTAACTATGATAATACAATTCAAATATAATATCCAATAGAAAAATCGTCATTACATTAGCTTATATGGGAATGAGGAAAATTAATTCATTGGAAACAAGTGTTGATTTAGATTCCATTTCATCTGTAATGATCAATTTATAAACAGTTACATATACTGGATTGGCTAATTAAAACGTAAATATTGAATCAAATAATAATAATCAAAAATTGTTAACATATTTTTGATGATTTTCTTATGTATCTTAATTCATATTATAGCATTCTCACTGTGTTCTAATATATTATTATTGATCAAATTCCCATTTAGTCTATTAGTCCTTATATAACAACTATAATAGATTCAAAGAAGGTTAACCAGATTTTGTGTATATGATTATTTTTTAGAACAAAATTCAATATGTTTCATCCGTAGTGATCAAATAGTATAGTCTTTTCAAGAGACTCGATAAAAACATGACTCTCATATTAAATTCAAATACATTAAATATAACAAACATGTCATTGAAAACATAATAATTTTTATATTATTTATTAGAATTTATTTCAAATTTCAATTTGTGGTATATTTGTTATAAGGAAAAGTAACTGTTTATCCTTAGATTCTCATGAATGTAGAGTATATAATGAAACTATCATTGAAAAAATATTCCATGTAATGAATGGGGTATATAAAAAAATATTATATATAATTATAATCATGAAAGTGAAATATATAAATGGATAAAATTCAATGAAATAATCACATGGATAGTAGTAACTAAATTCATACTGATTTAATTAACATTGTTAAACATCATAATCGAACAATTATGGTTTCACACAAGGACGTCATCACTAAAATTTCAGAGCAGATGAGAAAAATATAAGCATATTTGTCTCATGGGACCCTCTAATTTTCCATAAGTCATTCAAATAAGGGTCTCCAACCATCATATATATATTGAATACATCCTTCATTTTAACTATTTCAATAAGATATACAATATGATATAATTATTCCTTATCATTAATTATTGTATGCTCATTATTATGAGATATGATCTTAGTATTCATTAATTATGTCCACCCTGAGTCTATGTTTCCATGTATGCGATATGATTTCATACATTATATAGAATAAAATTTTCATTTCTAGTTTTTTAGAATGTCAACATTTTATTTATTCAATAAATTGATTATCATAATTATAATCCAACCAATTAATTAATTTTTATGGTATATATTTTTTTATTATTCCTTTAATGAATAAATCTCACATTGGGTAATTATGTCATTAGACATTATGTGGTTCTCTTTCATCCTATTATTTCTTTAAAAAGGCTGTATAAATTCAATATAGTGGTTAAATATGTTTTCTTCTTGTTTGAAATGAGATGATGGGATGTCAAAAATTCCATCCATATATTCCACATTGTGTTCATCACATAGTTGGAGTATCCCATGAAACCCTCTGACATGTTTTTGTTCTAATTATTGTTTCCATGTTCTAGTTGATAGTAGTTAATTTTTATATTATTTCCATTGCATATATTATACATATGGAATGATATGACTATGAAATTGAAAATGTTAATAATCTATATTATTCTTCCACATTTTTAAATTGGTTGAATATTATTAAAGTTTTATTTTTAATATAAGATAAAAACCATAAGCCATATCTTGAACTTCCCAAGGATATATATGTTTTTGGATTTAATGAATTAATTGTGTTTTACAATCATAAATATTATACTCGTCACACATAATAACCCATATTACTCACATGAGGCATCAAACACTCATCCAGATTATTTTTGAAAAATGAATCCCTGGATCATCAAATATGAGATATAATTCAGTTAATAGGAGGTATAAATACAAGAGTTTCATAATAGAAGGGAAAATAGTTGACATGATCATCAACTATGATTAATTTGATCATAACTTATGAAACCTAGGGATTTATGCCTTGAGTTATGATTATGATGCATTAAGAGGGGTCATGGGTTTATAGTCCAGTGATGGAGATCGAATATTTAAGGTCTAATGGGAAACAAATAAAAATTCATAATCTAGAAGAGAGATGATTCACATATATTCTCACTATGTATTGGGATAAGTATAGGTTTAAAATAGAATGAGGGAATTCATTGTTTAAATTAATAAAGATAATGAAAAAAATATTAATGTCTAATAGATAGTGTCTCACCATAAATATTAATCACTTAATTTTTTGGGAATAGGGTCAACTAATGGGAGATATCCAATTACAATGGTACATAAGATTTATGTTGGGTATATGAGACTCCTATATGGTGATCATGATTTCTAATTTCTTAAACCAGTATGGGGGGGCTTGACTCAAGGTATTGTTGGGAGTGATCATAAAATGGTAATCCTATGAACCATTTAAAAACCCATTTTTAGAACCCATGTAGTTCAAATTTTGTAATTAACATCATATGGAAGGATTGTACAATGTAGTTTAACATCATCTTGAAAGGTTGCTTACATTGTGAAAGGGGAAATGAAAAGGATGGTTTGGGTATTTTGAGTATGATATTCATGGAAGATGGTATAATCATCCCATTATCATAACATCAGTAATCAGTTATTTATCATTTTGGTAATAAAATTATCATCGCATATGATATGTACATTGTATAATTTCCTATTCTGAAGATGTTGTCATGCATTTTATGAGTGTGTGACAAGGAAATTATTCAATGTTTATTAATTCATATCATATTTTTAGGTTATTTGGATTTATATTTCAATCAACCAATTCATAGTTAGGGTGTTATTAAATTGTTATATGGGGTCTTACATGTTCTAAAAATGGGGAACTATGGTCAATTTCCTATGATAGTGCCTCCTTTGGGGCGTAAAATTCCAATTAACAAATGAATTTTTTAAAAATGTCACAAAAAATTAATATATTAGGTAGAATTCATGGAATATCTTATAGGGATTCCAATTTTATATAGCTTAATGTTATGATTATACATATCCCCTTCTTAGTGTGACAGTCTTGGGCATGAAAATCCATGATACTGGTCTTGTGAATGAGATTTTAATGACTGAACCAACATTGAATGGGTGTGGGTCTCATTAGAACTCATCATGCAAATAACTATCCATATAGGAAGGAGGTTTCATATCAGGTACATGGAGTATATTTCATAGAAAAATGGACTTCCATGATATATTGAATTATCATGAACCAAAGTATAATTCACAGGAAAGGGGTATAGATTTAACTAATATATTTAAACTCGTTTTAAAATTCATATAAGTATAGTGTTTAATAAATAAATTACCTCTGGTGAGAATTAAATCCATCATTAAATGATATTTTACCAATTAATCTTTAGAAAAAGTCATGTTCATAGGATTTATAAATGCAGGTTGTTGCACATGTCCTCTAGTAGTGGGAATTCATTATATTTTTTTAGAAACATGAAGGAAATAGATTCAAATTATGAGGGAATTTATCATCATCGTCCATTTGTCCACTTGACAATAGTAGGGTGATGATATACTTATATGAAATTATAATATTTCAGCATTGTTTCACATATCATTATACATCTCACATAATATGGTATCAACACAATCATGATCGAGGGTATCTATGATAATTTATGCCTATTATGAATAACATTTTGTTTGGGTGAAAAATGTTTCTTTTTTACTAATAGATGTATGGGTCATCGATGAAACATTTCCATTTTATAATTCCTTACAATCTCAACTATGTTCATGATGGATTTGTGAGCATTGCCCGAATTATGTGCACAAACACTTCTCATTATTCTTTTGGAATTTTTATCATATATGGATATCCATGCCATATACATCATCTTTTTCACAAATTACATTTATGGGACCAATTTGGAGTCTGTACAAAAAATATTTATTCAGGTTCTACAAGGTTTCATGAATTTTCAATAAAACTTGATTCCCCATTTTTTTTATTTGACAAATTCCAAGGATCATGTACATGTTTTAGATCAAATAAATTTCCACCCTAATAATTGGAGTTAATGATAAATAAGAAGGTATTATTTTAAGAAACTATCATTAAATATAATATTCCCACCATTTAATGGATCATGGGTATGGATTACAGAACTCCATAGGATTATTGTGTTACCTTGGTGGTTCCAATACTTTAAATAAATAAAGGGGCCCATGTGTGGAAACATATCTCTCATGATCAATAGTATCACTAAATTTTTTTAATCCCCAATTTTTTTTTCATGAACATCTAAGCAATGATGTTTTGTTTGTAACACCCCAAGCATCCACGGTACATTTTCCTTTGAATAAGGCAGTAGCTTGCATTGTACGTAACATGAAGTTTTAGCACACCATAACCAATGAAACTAGCCATTATGAATAATAATAACAAATTTTGAAATTTAATAAATTTTATTTCTTTAAAATGGCTTTTATTTTTGGATTTGGAATATCAAAAATAGCTTAGGGTGAATTTTTGGAAAATTTGCTGAAAACATTTAATTTTTTATGAATACTGAAAAACACTACGCTAATGTTTAAAACCAACTTTTTATTTAAATAATTATTTATTTATTTTAAATTTATTTTAATTCAATATATATATAATACATATATTAGATCAATGTAATTCGTTGGGTTCATTTATTAATAAAATTAGATGTATAAAATTATATTGAACTCGTTTACCATCTTGTACCCACCTTATAGGAGCATTTTAAAATGTGCATAAAACATAATTTTTCTACTTTAGGGAGTTCAATTTAAAAAATCCGAGAGACACGGTTGATATCAGCATGTACAATGTGGTTTGATAAGATGAAAATAATTTCTAGTGAATAGTAACATAAGAGTTTTATTTACCACAGTTAAAAATAAATAGGGTAATTAATGTAAAATATGATATTATTATTACCGTATAACATGTAATAATTCTATTGGATTATTGTAATTCAACCAATAGAAACCTTAGAAATAAAATATGATCATTTAGGTCCACATGAATTAGATTAAGACATTTATTATTATTTAATTTAAAGAAGAGTAAAAAATGTTAAATTCCGTGTTTTATAACTAATCCTTTTTTAATATATGATTATAAATAAGATAACTTTGACTATAAATATTCTTTAGAAAGCAAAAAAGTATTCCTACATCACAGTATTTTATTTATTATTTATAAGCATTAAATAATTTGACTCATTTATTACATAATGATTTTAATGATATCTATGAATTTTGTAGGTGAATATGACATGTTAGGATTGATTCGATGTATACTGTTCAAAGTAATCAAGTTGTGATGACATTCACAAAAACCAAATCCTAAATAGTGTCAAAATTGACATAGATGAGTTTTAAAAAATATATTATATTATTAATTTATATAATATTACTAAAAATATAAGGTGTAAAAAAGATCTAAAATAATATTATATATGTTACTAATGAACAACTTGAGGATCTCTTGGAAGTTTAGATTATGTTTATTAACTATATAGTGTATGAATACAAGAAGACATGGTAAAAGTTAAACTATTTATGTAAGAGTTAAATATAAATGATACGATTAATATGGTGACATAAACCTGTCTGAAACCTACTGGTTAGGTGTTTTGTGACCGATCCACACCTTATCCTCTATATTAATCATTTTGGAGCCATTAGAAACCAAAAATGATTTTATTATAAAAATGATATTTCATGTCTTTCTTAAAGTGACCCTCAACTCTCTTATAAAAGGGTACTTCTCCTTCACTTTATTTCACACATCCAATTTTGTTTGGCTAAGCCTCCGCTACCCAAATATAATCCCAAATTTCCTCCCTTCATCCTAGAGTCCTTCTTTTCTTCAAAAAGACCACTAAAGGAACCCTTTTGATCAAATCAAAAGAAAGAACCCGATGAATATGTAAATATTTCATCACTTCTTTCAAGTTCTTTTCTACATTCACATATTCTTTTCTTGTTTTTTCTAATAAAAAATAAAAACTCCAGTATATTCTAAATACATTTATGTTATTACAAAAATTGTACAACCATATCCACTATTTTATCCATCAAATGAATGATAATGTCCAATTATGGGCGTACATATGGCTTACCATCTCAACATCATGGTGTAGTTTGTTATTCAAACACTTCTTTATTTGGATGTGTATAATAATGAGTATAACTGATGTAAATAATAAATATGACATGTTAATGATTATGTATATAGGATATACCACCAAATTACATACGATTTCATCATCAATATAATTATATTGTCGCTTGTTCGTAGGGACGGATTACCGTCTCCATGAATGTGATGATATTCATTCCCCACATTAATCATTGAAGCATATTTTTCATTTTATGATTAAAAATAATGTTTTAGAACTTAATATCATTCCTGATATGAATAAAATATATACTATCAATAACAAACATGGCTTACGTAACTGAGCATATAAAATAAAACAGATCAGTTGACACTCGAAACGATGATACAACTATAATATTATTAACAAATATATATTAGATGAACACATATGATGTCTTATATATGTATTTAGTTCTTTTATAATTTAATAACAATTATCTAACTATTATACAAGAGGTTAACATACCCTCGACCAAGGAAAATTACAAGGTAAGGGTTATTTCTGTAATCTATTTACTTATCCAAGGTTGTTAATACGTAAGTATCTACATGGACCTCTTTATCATCCATATATGTGTTTTCTTAAAAATGTAATTCAAAAAAATTACTATTTACTATACTATGGGTTAAATTCATTTATAATCTTATTTTAAAATATATTTTTTGAAATGAATCTTTCAGTCGTTTTCTAAAAAATGTACTTTATGACCTTTTCGAAAAAATGAAGTTAAGAATGTTTTTTAACTTATATAAAGGGTGTGTCCTTTTTCAACCATTATATCATCGTCGATGATTCCCATACAATCATATAAAAATATTTTCAAAATAAATTTTCACTTTTATAATTATGTGACTCTTAAATGATTTCATAATTGAAATATGTATTTATTTCAAATATTTTTCATTTCATCTATGTAAAAGACATTTAAATGATTTTAAACATGTATTAAGTTGATTTATTATGATACAAATATTCCATATTGTATTGATGGTTTTGTGATATGTTTGACTATGGATGTGTTATTTTTACACCATTCATGGTTTAAAGATAAAGTATTTACAATTTTTATTCTAGTTTTCATACGAATTTTTATGTTATGTTTAATCGTTTTGATATGATGAATGCATTGGACTTAGTATGTGAGGTATGGATCCCACTATAGCTCATCGATGCATCAGTAGGTCTCATGAGACAAACTAGTGTATTGGCACAAGGCCTTGACAAAATCTTATTTTTACTACAGGCTCATGGACTTGACTATGTGGTTATAATGTCTGGCATTATACATTCCATCATTATGAAATTTGCTATTGATATTGCATGCAATTATGCGACTAGTAGAATATCCATGTAAGTATGTAAATTGAATTATTTTGAATTATATTTTGCATATTATGATGTTGTTTATTTTTAAAAGGATTCTGTTTTGGACTAAAAAATTTTATAATATGTTTATGCTTATTTATGAATGTTATTGCTATATTGTTATCCTTACTGAGCATCTAATATCACCCCATTCTATGTTTTATTTTTACCAAGATATGAAAAACTATATTATTATGGACCTGTAGGGATAGTCTGAGGGATATGAGTGTGGCCTAGGGAGACAATGTTGTTGTTATTTTTCATATTATAATGTAATGTCAAAATTTTTAATGTATCTAGTACTTCCAAGGATATTAAACTAATCATTTTTTCGGTATTTGATCCCTTGTGATCATGCCAATGTTATGTAATAATGCACCGACTCTGGGTAACTGGGGCTGGGGAATTATAGTTGGTATCAGAGGATGTTTAGTGGAATCCATGAATACTAGATTTAGAAAAACTCTGATTAGATAACACTACTCTAAGATAGACATTGTGTATTTTTATAGAAAAACTTCCTAGAATGTTGGTACTATAGATATTTTCTGAGTTTTCAATACAATACATCTTTATCTAGATACGAGCAGGTAGAGGCAGCTCTGTCACAGATTTACCTAGGGGTAAATTCTGAAAACACCATTTTGAGCTGGACTCGATCTTGAACTAGTGCACAACAGTGGGCCTTACTGTACTCTAGGATATGAAACTCCCAGGGGATATGATTAGGATAATTCTCATTTTATTTAATAACAGTTATGATGGATTTATGACTATATACCTCTTCAATGAAATTATTTTTATGATAAGGGATAATATCCATAAACTATTCAATTTATGTT
Organism: Viscum album; assembly: GCA_963277665.1. Classification (NCBI taxonomy): domain Eukaryota; kingdom Viridiplantae; phylum Streptophyta; class Magnoliopsida; order Santalales; family Viscaceae; genus Viscum; species Viscum album. The sequence goes on from CAUJRU010000203.1 coordinate 1,124,929, forward strand.
AAGTGTTTTACAAGTATGGAATTATATATTGTTATTCATAAACTAATCTAATGTATGATATTGTTTAGAAATGGCACCGAGTAGAAGGAATAGAAACAGTATCAACCCACGTAATCCATGTTGGTCTTTCCATCATACTCAAGATAATTATAGTGGAGCTGGTGATGCAACTGGTGCTGATCAGCTTATCACCATTATGGGACAACTCACTATGGTTATGAATAATAACCTTACCCATATGGAGCACCCTAACCCAAAACACTGAGGACCAATGTTAAATCGCTTCATTAGGAAACTAATACTTACATTCAATGGGAGTACAAATCCAATAGTTTCTGAGCAATGGATAAATTCTATTGAGAATATATATCATTATTTGTGGAGTATCGAAAGAGAAATTGTTTTCATGGAAGTTTATCACCTCATGAGAGATTCAGATCAATTTTTTTCATTAATCTAATACAAAAAGGAAGATAAAGAGGTATCGAACCTAGAATGTAGGGATTTTAAAATTATTTTCTTAGAAAAATATTTTCTTTATGACCATCGAGCGGATATGGAATGACAATTTCTGAGTCTGAGGAAAAAGGAGGATGAGAATGTCCACAGTATGAGGCTAACATTACAAGGTTATCAAGGGATGCATTAGATTATAAACATAAACCAAGGAGTAAGTTTGATCGATTATTTTATGGGCTAATGGCATTTCTCTGTCAAACATTAGTTTCCCAATCCTTCTCATCGTATGAGGTTATTGTCTCATGCGCTATAAAGAAAAAAAAAGTAATTCTCTATGTCTTTCGACTTCAAATGAAATCAGTAGAAGAAGAGATCTACTAAACACTCTAGAAATGTATAGAAGGGTAATAAGTGAAACCTTGAATATCCATCCTATGGTAAAATGTGGGATGAAACACCCCAGTACATTCCTGAAGGGATTGAGAGTCTATTAAAAGTGTGGTGAAAAAGGCCCCCAAGCTCTTGATTGCAAGGGGAAGAAAGAGGTCGTCAATGTCGAATGCTACAATTGTTGATAAAAGGGGAATTATGCAAATAAATGTCCTAAGAACCAAGGAATCATACCCCATAAAATGTCAATGGAGCATGCCCAAGCTTATGCGACCACTAATACTGAGGTTGAAGCTCCGAAAGACGTGGTGTAAGGTAATTTAATGGTTTCTTCAGGTTTAGCCAATGCATTAATTGATTCTGGATCATCACATAGTTTCATATCTTCCCGGTTTGCTATGGAAATTAGATAATTTCAATTTGAATTAACAAGGATGTTTTAAGTCAAAACACATAAGGGAAGTATCATCGAAATAATGTTTTGCGAATCAGTTCCAATTAGGGTATATAAATGTTCATTATCTGTTGATCTCATCATCATACCCATGATTTAATTTAATATAATCCTTGAAATTTATTGGATTTTATACCATGATGTGTAAATTTATTGTAAGATGAAGATGGTTACAATTTTCGATGATGAAACACAGTACCTTATCATTAGAGCAGAAACATCACCACCTTATTCTTATCTAGATCTGCCACCAGTATCTCTAATAAATTTAATTATTGTGGAAGAAGAGAATGAAATATCATTTGGTGAGAAAAATAATGTTCGAATAGAGGAAATACCTACTGTGAAAGAATATGTAGTTGAGTTTCCAAATGATTTACCAGGACATCCTCTAAAATGAAAAATTGAGCTTTCCATTGATTTAATTCCCGGATCTAGTCCCATATCGAAGACCCCTTGTATAATGTCAACTATGGAATTAGTGGAACTAAAGAAACAATTAGAGGAATTAATTAATAAAGGATTTATTCAACATAGTGTTTTTCAACGGGGAGCCCCTGTCCTTTTTTTAAAGTATAATGATGGATCTATGAGGTTGTGTGTTGACTATAGGGAGATCAATGCTATAAAAATAATGAACAAGTATCCCATACCTCACATTGATGATTTATTTGATCCAATTCATGGAGCTCAATATTTTTAAAATATTTACCATCGATTTGGATACAATCAGTTGGGTGGGAATAAGGAATACAATTTTAAGACAACATTTCGAACAAGGTACTGGCATTATGAGTACACAATAATGTTATTTGGATGGACTAATGCACCCACTATCTTATTGGATCTAATGAATATATTTTTCAAGGAATATTGTGAGGAAATTGTAGTGGTATTTATTTATGATATCTTGGTATACTCTAAAAACTAAAAAGATCATGAAAATCATTTGCGCATTATTCTAAAGTCTATTAGAAGAAATGAATTATATGTGAAGTTTAGAAATGGTGAGTTATGGCTTGAGGAGATTTCTTTTCTTGGCCATATTGTTCTAAAGATGGAATCTATGTTTATTCTTCAAAGTCCAAGGCAATCCATGAATGGATAACATCAATGAGTATAACTAATGTACGTAGTTTTATTGGTATAGCATGTTATTATCAATGTTTTGTCTAGAATTTTTCCCGGTTGGCTAACCCATTATTCTAGATCACACATAAAGGGTTTAAATTTGTTGGAAAAAAGAGTGTGATGAATGTTTTAACGAACTGAAATGAAAATTATTTAATGCTGCTATCTTGACTCTACAATTGGGTAATGATTTGTTTGATATTTACAGTGATGCATCAAAGAAATGGCTTGGTTTTGTCCTTATGTTGAATGATAGAGTTGTTGCATATGCATCATGACAACTAAAATTTCATTAGAAAAACTATCATACTCATGATCTTGAGTTAGTTGCTGAAATATTCTCTATGAAAATATAGAGACACTCTCTCTATAGTGAAAATGTAAGATTTATACTGATCAGAAGAGTTTGATGTATATTTTATCACAAATATAACTCAACATGAGCCAAAGACGTTTGCTTGAAATGGTCAATATGAGATGTCTAGAGTTGTATTCATTGTTGTCCAATCCTGAGAAGATACATATTGAGACTCCACAAAAGAAGGAAACAGTTACTGCTACAACTCAATGCTCACTAGAGTATACTACTATCAAAATTCCTCCAACATGTGATAATAAGATCATGACATCACTCATTGATCCATCACACCCAACTATGAAAGTAAAGGTATCATCCATAGCAACTTGTAATAATCTTTCAAAAATAGCTTCGACAAAAAGTGAAGGTTGGAGGAAAAAGTATAAAAAATTATGGATAAAGAGAAGTGTGAAGAAACCTAATACCATGGCTAGGTGGTTAAAGGAAGGATTTTGGAAGATATATCCCCACAGAAAGCACAACATACCAAGAATAAGTCTCACCAACCTTATCAAGAAGATGATTAGAAGTCAATGTTTGTTGGTCAATGCTTGTGATTCAATAAATTTGGGCATTGTGCACTGGATTTTTGGTACAACCCCTTAAATGTAAAAGCATAGGGAAAGGTCATCTCAAGTGTCAGAAATACAGAGAAGAAGAAGGAACACCCACATATCCAAAATCATTTTTACACCACAAATCGATTTGAAATGTTAGATAACATCTGTAATGTATGAAATAAGAGTGGTCAAAGATTTGAAAAAGTCATGTTCATAGGATTTATAAATGCAGGTTGTTGCACATGTCCTCTAGTAGTGGGAATTCATTATATTTTTTTAGAAACATGAAGGAAATAGATTCAAATTATGAGGGAATTTATCATCATCGTCCATTTGTCCACTAGACAATAGTAGGGTGATGATATACTTATATGAAATTATAATATTTCAGTATTGTTTCACATTTCTTTATACATCTCACCTAATATGGTATCAACACAATCATGATCGAGGGTATCTATGATAATTTATGCCTATTATGAATAACATTTTGTTTGGGTGAAAAATGTTTCTTTTTTACTAATAGATGTATGGGTCATTGATGAAACATTTCCATTTTATAATTCCTTACAATCTCAACTATGTTCATGATGGATTTGTGAGCATTGCCCGAATTATGTGCACAAAAACTTCTCATTATTCTTTTGGAATTTTTATCATATATGGATATCCATGCCATATACATCATCTTTTTCACACATTACATTTATGGGACCAATTTGAAGTCTGTACAAAAAATATTTATTCAGGTTCTACAAGGTTTCATGAATTTTCAATAAAACTTGATTCCCCATTTTTTTATTTGACAAATTCCAAGGATCATGTACATGTTTTAGATCAAATAAATTTCCACCCTAATAATTGGATTTAATGATAAATAAGAAGGTATTATTTTAAGAAACTATCATTAAATATAATATTCCCACCATTTAATGGATCATGGGTATGGATTACAGAACTCCATAGGATTATTGTGTTACCTTGGTGGTTCCAATACTTTAAATAAATAAAGGGGCCCATGTGTGGAAACATATCTCTCATGATCAATAGTATCACTAAATTTTTTTAATCCCCAATTTTTTTTTCATGAACATCTAAGCAATGATGTTTTTTTGTAACACCCCAAGCTCCCACGGTACATTTTCCTTTGAATAAGGCAGTAGCTTGCATTGTACGTAACATGAAGTTTTAGCACACCATAACCAATGAAACTAGCCATTATGAATAATAATAACAAATTTTGAAATTTAATAAATTTTATTTCTTTAAAATGGATTTTATTTTTGGATTTGGAATATCAAAAATAGCTTAGGGTGAATTTTTGGAAAATTTGCTGAAAACATTTAATTTTTGATGAATACTGAAAAACACTACGCTAATGTTTAAAACCAAATTTTTATTTAAATAATTATTTATTTATTTTAAATTTATTTTAATTCAATATATATATAATACATATATTAGATCAATGTAATTCGTTGGGTTCATTTATTAATAAAATTAGATGTATAAAATTATATTGAACTCGTTTACCATCTTGTACCCACCTTATATGAGCATTTTAAAATGTGCATAAAACATAATTTTTCTACTTTAGGGAGTTCAATTTAAAAAATCCGAGGGACACGGTTGATATCAGCATGTACAATGTGGTTTGATAAGATGAAAATAATTTCTAGTGAATAGTAACATAGGAGTTTTATTTACCACAGTTAAAAATAAATAGGTTAATTAATGAAAAATATGATATTATTATTACCGTATAACATGTAATAATTCTATTGGATTATTGTAATTCAACCAATAGAAACCTTAGAAATAAAATATGATCATTTAGGTCCACATGAATTAGATTAAGAAATTTATTATTATTTAATTTAAAGAAGAGTAAAAAATGTTAAATTCAGTGTTTTATAACTAATCCTTTTTTAATATAGGATTATAAATAAGATAAATTTGACTATAAATATTCTTTAGAATGAAAAAAAGTATTCCTACATCACAGTATTTTATTTATTATTTATAAGCATTAGATAATTTAACTCATTTATTACATAATGATTTTAATGATATCTATGAATTTTGTAGGTGAATATGACATGTTAGGATTGATTCAATGTATATTGTTCAAAGTAATCAAGTTGTGATGACATTCACAAAAACCAAATCCTAAATAGTGTCAAAATTGACATAGATGAGTTTTAAAAAATATATTATATTATTAATTTATATAATATTACTAAAAATATAAGGTGTAAAAAAGTGCTAAAATAATATTATATATGTTACTAATGAACAACTTGAGGATCTCTTGGATGTTTAGATTATGTTTATTAACTATATAGTGTATGAATACAAGAAGACATGGTAAAAGTTAAACTATTTATGTAAGAGTTAAATATAAATGATACGATTAATATGGTGACATAAACCTCTCTGAAACCTACTGGTTAGGTGTTTTGTGACCGATCCACACCTTAGCCTCTATATTAATCATTTTGGAGCCATTAGAAACCAAAAATGATTTTATTATAAAAATGATATTTCATGTTTTTCTTAAAGTGACCCTCAACTCTCTTATAAAAGGGTACTTCTCCTTCACTTTATTTCACACATCCAATTTTGTTTGGCTCAGCCTCCCCTACCCAAATATAATCCCAAATTTCCTCCCTTCATCCTAGAGTCCTTCTTTTCTTCAAAAAGACCACTAAAGGAACCCTTTTGATCAAATCAATAGAAAGAACCCGATGAATATGTAAATATTTCATCACTTCTTTCAAGTTCTTTTCTTCATTCACATATTCTTTTCTTGTTTTTTCTAATAAAAAATAAAAACTTCAGTATATTCTAAATACATTTATGTTATTACAAAAATTGTACAACCATATCCACTATTTTATCCATCAAATGAATGACAATGTCCAATTACGGGCGTACATATGGATTACCATCTCAACATCTTGGTGTAGTTTGTTATTCAAACACTTCTTTATTTGGATGGGTATAATAATGAGTATAACTGATGTAAATAATAAATATGTCATGTTAATGATTATTTATATAGGATATACCATCAAATTACATACGATTTCATCATCAATATAATTATATTGTCGCTTGTGCGTAGGGACGGATTACCGTCTCCATGAATGTGATGATATTCATTCCCCATATTAATCATTGAAGAATATTTTTCATTTTATGATTCAAAATAATGTTTTAGAACTTAATATCATTCCTGATATGAATAAAATATATACTATCAATAACAAACATGGCTTACGTAACGGAGCATATAAAATAAAACAGATCAGTTGACACTCGAAATGATGATACAACTATAATATTATTAACAAATAAATATTAGATGAACACATATGATGTCTTATATATGTATTTAGTTCTTTTATAATTTAATAACAATTATCTAACTATTATACAAGAGGTTAACATACCCTCGACCAAGGAAAATTACAAGGTAAGGGTTATTTCTGTAATCTATTTACTTATCCATGGTTGTTAATACGTAAGTATCTACATGGACCTCTTTATCATCCATATATGTGTTTTCTTAAAAATGTAATTCAAAAAAAATTACTATTTACTATACTATAGGTTAAATTCATTTATAATCTTATTTTAAAATATATTTTTTGAAATGAATCTTTCAGTCGTTTTCTAAACAATGTACTTTATGACCTTTTCGAAAAAATGAAGTTATGAATGTTTTTTAACTTATATAAAGGGTGTGTCCTTTTTCCACCATTATATCATCGTCGATGATTCCCATACAATCATATAAAAATATTTTCAAAATAAATTTTCACTTTCATAATTATGTGACTCTTAAATGATTTCATAATTGAAATATGTATTTATTTCAAATATTTTTCATTTCATATATGTAAAAGACATTTGAATGATTTTAAACATGTATTAAGTTGATTTATTATGATACAAATATTCCATATTGTATTGATGGTTTTGTGATATGTTTGACTATGGATGTGTTATTTTTACACCATTCATGGTTTAAAGATAAAGTATTTACAATTTTTATTCTAGTTTTCATACGAATTTTTATGTTATGTTTAATCGTTTTTATATGATGAATGCATTGGACATAGTATGTGAGGTATGGATCCCACTATAGCTCATCGATGCATCAGTAGGTCTCATGAGACAAACTAGTGTATTGGCACAAGGCCTTGACAAAATCTTATTTTTACTATAGGCTCATGGCCTTGACTATGTGGTTATGAAGTCTGGCATTATACATTCCATCGTTATGAAATTTTCTATTGATATTGCATGCAATTATGCGACTAGTAGAATATCCATGTAAGTATGTAAATTGAATTATTTTGAATTATATTTTGCATATTATGATGTTTTTTATTTTTAAAAGGATTCTGTTTTGGACTAAAAAATTTTATAATATGTTTATGCTTATTTATGAATGTTATTGCTATATTGTTATCCTTACTGAGCATCTAATATCACCCCATTCTATTTTTTATTTTTACCAAGATATGAAAAACTATATTATTATGGACCTGTAGGGATAGTCTGAGGGATTTGAGTGTGGCCTAGGGAGACAATGTTGTTGTTATTTTTCATATTATAATGTAATGTCAAAATTTTTAATGTATCTAGTACTTCTAAGGATATTAAACTAATCATTTTTTCGGTATTTGATCCCTTGTGATCATGCCAATGTTATGTAATAATGCACCAACTCTGGGTAACTGGGGCTGGGGAATTATAGTTGGTATCAGAGGATGTTTAGTGGAATTCATGAAAACTAGATTTAGAAAAACTCTGATTAGATTACACTACTCTAAGATAGACATTGTGGATTTTTATAGAAAAACATCCTAGAATGTTGGTACTATAGATATTTTATGATTTTTTAATACAATACATCTTTATCTAGATACGAGCAGGTAGAGGTAGCTCTGTCACAGATTTACCTAGGGGTAAATTCTGAAAACACCATTTTGAGCTAGACTCGAACTTGAACTAGTGCACAACAGTGGGCCTTACTGTACTCTAGGATATAAAACTCCCAAGGGATATGATTAGGATAATTCGCATTTTATTTAATAACAGTTATGATGGATTTATGACTATATACCTCTTCAATGAAATTATTTTTATGATAAGGGATAATATCCATAAACTATTCAATTTATGTTAAGTTTTTTACAAGTATGGAATTATATATTGTTATTCATAAACTAATCTAATGTATGATATTGTTTAGAAATGGCACTGAGTAGAAGGAATGGAAACAGTATCAACCCACGTAATCCATGTTGGTCTTTCCATCATACTCAAGATAATTATAGTGGAGCTGGTGATGCAACTGGTGCTGATCAGCTTATCACCATTATGGGACAACTCACTATGGTTATGAATAATAACCTTACCCATATGGAGCACCCTAACCCAAAACACTGAGGACCAATGTTAAATCGCTTCATTAGGAAACTAATACTTACATTCAATGGGAGTACAAATCCAATAGTTTCTGAGCAATGGATAAATTCTATTGAGAATATATATCATTATTTGTGGAGTATCGAAAGAGAAATTGTTTTCATGGAAGTTTATCACCTCATGAGAGATTCAGATCAATTGTTTTCATTAATCTAATACAAAAAGTAAGATAAAGAGGTATCGAACCTAGAATGTAGGGATTTTAAAGTTATTTTCTTAGAAAAATATTTTCTTTATGACCATCGAGCGGATATGGAATGACAATTTCTGAGTCTTAGGCAAAAGGAGGATGAGAATGTCCACGGTATGAGGCTAACATTACAAGGTTATCCAGGGATGCATTAGATTATATACATAAACCAAGGAGTAAGTTTGATCGATTATTTTATGGGCTAATGTCATTTCTCTATCAAACATTAGTCTCACAATCCTTCTCATCGTATGAGGTTATTATCTCATGCGCTATCAAGAAAAAAAGGAATTCTCTATGTCTTTCGACATCAAATGAAAGAAGTAGAAGAAGAGATCTACTAAACACTCTAGAAATGTATAGAAGGGTAATAAGTGAAACCTTGAATATCCATCCTATGGTAAAATGTGGGATGAAACACCCCAGTACATGCCTGAAGGGATTGAGAGTTTATTAAAAGTGTGGTGAAAAAGGCCCCCAAGCTCTTGATTGCAAGGGGAAGAAAGAGGTCATCAATGTCGAATGCTACAATTGTGGATAAAAGGGGAATTATGCAAATAAATGTCCTAAGAACCAAGGAATCATACCCCATAAAATGTCAAGGGAGCATGGCCAAGCTTATGCGACCACTAATACTGAGGTTGAAGCTCCGAAAGACGTGGTGGAAGGTAATTTAATGGTTTCTTCAGGTTTAGCCAATGCATTAATTGATTCTGGATCATCACATAGTTTCATATCTTCCCGGTTTGCTATGGAAATTAGATAATTTCAATTTTAATTAACAAGGATGTTTTAAGTTAAAACACATAAGGGAAGTATCATCGAAATAAAGTTTTGTGAATCAGTTCCAATTAGGGTATATAAATGTTCATTATCTGTTGATCTCATCATCATACCCATGATTTAATTTAATATAATACTTGAAATTTATTGGATTTTATACCATGATGTGTAAATTTATTGTAAGATGAATATGGTTACAATTTTCGATGATGAAACACAGTACCTTATCATTAGTGCAGAAACATCACCACCTGATTCTTATCTAGATCTGCCACCAGTATCTCTAATAAATTTAATTATTGTGGAAGAAGAGAATGAAATATCATTTGGTCAGAAAAATAATGTTCGAATAGAGGAAATACCTACTGTGAAAGAATATGTAGTTGAATTTCCAAATGATTTACCAGGACATCCTCTAGAATGAAAAACTGAGCTTTCCATTGATTTAATTCCCGGATCTAGTCCCATATCGAAGACCCCTTATAGAATGTCCACTATGGAATTAGTGGAACTAAAGAAACAATTAGAGGAATTAATTAATAAAGTATTTATTCAACATAGTGTTTTTCAATGGGGAGCCCCTGTCCTTTTTTTAAAGTATAATGATGGATCTATGAGGTTGTGCGTTGACTATAGGGAGATCAATGCTATAAAAATAATGAACAAGTATCCCCTACCTCACATTGATGATTTATTTGATCCAATTCATGGAGCTCAATATTTTTAAAATATTTACCATCGATTTGGATACAATCAGTTGGGTGGGAATAAGGAATACAATTTCAAGACAACATTTCGAACTAGGTACTGGCATTATGAGTACACAATAATGCTATTTGGATGGACTAACGCACCCACTATCTTATTGGATCTAATGAATATATTTTTCAAGGAATATTGTGAGGAAATTGTAGTGGTATTTATTTAGGATATCTTGGTATACTCCAAAAACTAAAAAGATCATTAAAATCATTTGCGCATTATTCTAAAGACTATTAGAAGAAATGAATTATATGTGAAGTTTAGAAATGGTGAGTTATGGCTTGAGGAGATTTCTTTTCTTGGCCATATTGTTCTAAAGATGGAATCTATGTTTATCCTTCAAAGTCCAAGGCAATCCATGAATGGATAACATCAATGAGTATAACTAATGTACGTAGTTTTATTGGTATAGCAGGTTATTATCAATGTTTTGTCTAGAATTTTTCCCGGTTGGCTAACCCATTATCCTAGATCACACATAAAGGGTTTAAATTTGTTGGAAAAAAGAGTGTGATGAATGTTTTAACGAACTGAAATGAAAATTATTTAATGCTGCTATCTTGACTCTACAATTGGGTAATGATGTGTTTGATATTTACAGTGATGCATCAAAGAAATGGCTTGGTTTTTTCCTTATGTTGAATGATAGAGTTGTTGCATATGCATCATGACAACTAAAATTTCATGAGAAAAACTATCATACTCATGATCATGAGTTAGTTGCTGAAATATTCTCTATGAAAATATAGAGACACTCTCTCTATAGTGAAAATGTGAGATTTATACTGATCAGAAGAGTTTGATGTATATTTTATCACAAATATAACTCAACATGAGCCAAAGACGTTTGCTTGAAATGGTCAATATGAGATGTCTAGAGTTGTATTCATTGTTGTCCAATCTTGAGAAGATACATATTGAGACTCCACAAAAGAAGGAAACAGTTACTGCTACAACTCAATGCTCACTAGAGTATACTACTATCAAAATTCCTCCAACATGTGATAATAAGATCATGACATCACTCATTGATCCATCACACCCAACTATGAAAGTAAAGGTATCATCCATAGCAACTTTTAATAATCTTTCAAAAATAGCTTCGACAAAAAGTGAAGGTTAGAGGAAAAAGTATAAAAAATTATGGATAAAGAGAAGCGTGAAGAAACCTAATACCATGGCTACGGTGGTTAAAGGAAGGATTTTGGAAGATATATCCCCATAGAAAGCACAACATACCAAGAATAAGTCTCACCAACCTTATCAAGAAGATGATTAGAAGTCAATGTTTGTTGGTCAATGCTTGTGATTCAATAAATTTGGGCATTGTGCACTGGATTTTTGGTACAACCCCTTAAATGTAAAAGCATAGAGAAAGGTCGTCTCAAGTGTCAGAAATACAGAGAAGAAGAAGGAACACCCACATATCCAAAATCATTTTTACACCACAAATCAATTTGAAATGTTAGATAACATCTGTAATGTCTGAAATAAGAGTGGTCATATGAATTTTACATGTTCTTATAAGAAATGAAGACCATAGATGCTGTGTAAGAATGAAGAAGCATTCTTGGTAAGATATCAGATGAATAATGTGAAAAACAAATTCTCCAAAGATGATTTCATGAAGGAAATATTAGAATTCCATGGATTCTAAATCCAATAATGTGATGGGTGGTTAATCAAAAATAACAATTAATAAAGATTCCACTTAGAAGATGTCATTTTAAAGATCCAATATTGATGCCTCGGTTCCTAATGATTTATTGTTGGATTGGATAGAAGATTTCGAAAGAATGAAAAAAATTTAATATTCACATTCTATCGTTTGTGCTAAAATCCAAAATAAGATTCTATATGAAGACAAAGATGTTCGGTGTGTGAGGTGAAACAAGGATAATCATACTATTAGAAGATTCATTGAATTTACTTGATCCGGACAAGAATTCCTCATAAAGATGCAATTACAGCAAGAGATTCTAGTGGTTTGAATGCCCTTGAAGAAAGGGAATTCACACCCAAAGAGATGGAAGAAAGAGTAAGGTCTACACAATCAAAAACAATATTGAAGATTAGTTGTGAAAGTGTGAATAATTGAGAATCTTGGTAGAGAAGATCATCTCAACCTAGTTTCTCACATTAATGGAGCAAGGAGTATCCATCTTATCCCCTTAAATATTTCTATTTCGAATTTATTCTTCTCATATAGGGAATTGAAGTTGGGGAAGTATCTCAGTGGAGAACCTAAGATTCAGTGATGATAAGTATTCCCTTGTGGGGGAGACACATGAAAAAGCTTCTAGAGTCATTATCTCATTTAGTATCAACAGAAGTTGGTATAAAATTCATTTAATCGGTAGATTTTCTGTGATCATGTCATAGGAAAAGTTATATCATTTGTCAATATCTCCCCCATGGTTACTCAAAATAAATATTATTTTTTCAAGGGGGTGGGGGTCACTAAAAATTACTCAGTGAAAAAATATGAATGGAAAGTTTACAAAGGTCACATATCCTGCCTTTTACACCAGAATTTTTTTTATCCATTTTTTGAAGTGAGTGCAGGACTTTCAGGTTGATTATTTCATATCAAACATACTATACTAAGCCTAAAATGAAATTGGTAACCCCTTGATTTAATGTTCATGAGTTGTCATCTCATGATTTAGTGGATAATGGACATCTCTATTTTCTATATCTAATCCTCTAGTTTTAAACATCGAGCATTGCTCAAGTAGATTTAGAGTGAAATGATTGATGGCACATTGCTTATGATTTGACTGATACCCTCTCTACCAAGAACATTGTATTAATTGTCAATAAGGCGGAGAGAATTGAAATGAATAAAGTAAGGGGAGAGAAGATATCATTTTGACATTCAGACATTTATTTCAAGGGAAGTATTAACGTATTCAAAACAAGAAAAGAGGGAGATTGTTGGGACCACATTGTGTATAAGTTCTATTTGTTTTCAACTGGTGTCAATAAATTTATAAATGAATAATACAGTTCAATGTTAATGTAGAATGATTCAAGTGAATATTTCTATAGAAATTCTATAGATTCATAGCATTGGATGCCACACTTGAGAAATTCTTTCTGTTACTGCAAATTAGACGATTGATGCACTAGTATTGAAAAGTTAAAAGAACTAGTATCATGTGCGATACAATGTTCACAACATTATATTTCCTATCCTTTTAGGATGAATGAATTACATTGGATTTGATAATCCAAAAATAAATGAATAAGAGAATAATGTTAAAGAAGGGGTTGGCTCTCTAAGGTGGTCATGCATGAGGTTGATTTATGTTAAAATATTTCCTTGCATTTTTGTGAATTGTTTCGGGTATTTTTTTTATATAAGGCCTTATATTCAAAAATGGGGCCATCCCATAAGCTAGCTACCCCAGCCTCAACCCGAGGAACATGCGGGACCACAGGGGGTTGACCGCACCCATGGGGAAGCCTAAGCAGTTCCATCTCACAGGAGGTGTGTGCGGGCCATGTATAAGCCTAAATGAGTGTGCATATGGTGATCAACCCATGTGGCAGGAAGCATAGTAGGCGCTAGGAGCACGACCGAAGGTGGCATGGGTGGGAGAAGAAGCGTGCTTATAGAGAACCAGTGTGGGGCATCACCAGAGTGGGTAGTGGAGAATTCTGATCGGTGTTTGGGAGGATTTGATTAATAAACCATGGAAAAACCTCGGCATGTTTTGATGTGGGATGTGTTTTTGAAAACGTAGAGGAATTCCTATCCTCTCATCTAATATAGCATAAGATCTCAACTGAATGCCTCATCCAACATCTTACATTATTATTGTGTTCGTCCAAGATAAACCTGAGCCGATGCAATTGTTGTGGCCTCATCTTCAACCTCTAATCGCATGGAGAGTAACCCGATGCCACTACTCGCAGTCACCACTACCAATCTACCATGATCGCACTCCCTATCAGTGGTGATGATGAAAACTTGTGCATTGTGATCATTTAATCAAACTGATACCATGAATGCAATATACATCTTGCATGCATGTGATATCTCGAGGAAGAAAGATTAGCCGAGGACAACGGAGTTGATGAGGCAACGAGGGTTCGAGCGAGATTCATGCACAATATTTATGCACATTTTTCTTATCTAATACACGAGGATAGGATCCCACGTTTGAAAACGAAACAACCTGAGGATCTAGGAATATCTTCACCCATGGGTTGGAATATTTTCAAAAACCCCAGAAATCCAAAGCATTCAAAATAGGATCCCAGTGTCCTCTCACACGGTTTATGAATGTGGAATAAGAACTCCACTCACCTATAAAAAGAGGAGACTGAGATGAGAAGAGTGGTTGTTCTCTTATACCCGAGTGAATTTGTTTCAAAAAACTGAGCATCTACATATTCACCGGTTCATAAAGAGAAACCATGAGTCTAGCGAGCCTCCTGTAATGTGAAGAAGAGTTCAAAAAATCTTTCGATAGGTTCTATTCACCCTATAATTACTTAATGAAGAACTGGAAACCGAAAACGTGATATGTTTTGTAAAAATTATCTCTATGATTCACAAAAGGTGTTCCATCGAGAGCAATTTCTTGAGATATTCTATCACTTCTCTTAGAGAATAGGAAAAATTGTGCACCCCATTCACAATGAAGAACTATGTATCCTGGCATGATGAATTTAACCCGAGGCTACCTTGGTTTCATAAGGTGAATAATAACACTTTTATGTATGCATATTTACACTCTACTATTTGTAGGGGTTTTTTCTTTTGTGGAGAAGGATATAAGACCAACACACATTCATACAAGCATGTGTATTGTTTAATGAAGTCTGAGGCCATACATTGATTGTTTGAAGAAGAGGCTGGAACCAAGAAAGTGTTTCACCCACTCGGGTTTGATGAAACACACACAAACACATTAACCTAGTTCAAGAAGAAGACAGAAATTAAAGGTAAGGTAGAGGCTGAGTGTGTGTGTGTGTGTGTTTAAAGAACCATATTCATTAAGGGTTCTCACACAATGAGAATATGATGAGATTGAATGCATTCATGCATTCACATGCACATGTGAATTGACATAAATAAATAATTAAAAACAATTTTGTTCACATGTATAAAGAGAAATATGAAAGAAATGGATGAAAAGGATCAACCTGATGTAATATGAATGATCATATGAATTGAAGAACATGAATAAAATAATTAATTCCGATGATTCCAAGTGAACTAATCTTCCTTACTTGAATAATCAAATTGTTGTATATGATTCATTCCATGATGAGAGAAGAATTTGTAGTGCAGTTGGTTATTGTACAAAGAGGAAGAAAGAATAAATCTAGTGCAGTTGGTGTTGCACTAGAGTAGAAGAGAACGAAATATGGATGAATAGATTTCCTACTTCTTTGCATGTAATAATGAGAAGAGCACTAAAGAATAATAAGAGTAGAACATACCTTATCAAAAAGGAAGCAGACTGCCTCCATAGGCAATATAAAAAACCTGATAGAGGCTACATGTTGGACTATGCCATCACCAGTCGAGGGAATATGATTGTTTCCCACCCCCCTCATAAGTGTAGGGACTCACACTTTCAATACGATTGCTTTCATATCCACTCCACTATAATATCATATCACATCATATTGGATAATCCATCCACTGGTCATATCCATACATGTAAAGGATGTAGCTACTATTATTGAGTAGTGATACTTGTAAAAATGTATTGTGCATATTTTTACTTCTTTCCAATATTACATGCGATATGGAAAAGAAAATAAGAGAATCAAGATCCTAACATGTCAATATTTACAGGGATAAAAGTTGGAATTGGTTTCAAAATTCCACAACACTGATTCACACCCCCCACTCTCTGTGTTAGGTATATTCCAAACTGGTCCTCTCAAAATGGTATTAGTGACCTATTGAAACATTAATACCACTTCATCTTATGATGTGTACCTATGATGTGATCCTCAGAATAGAATATTGTCTATATTTATGAGGTTCTTTGTTCTGACATTGGATGGACCCGTGCTTTTTGGAATAACCAGTTACCCATAGAGCCATCCCTAGTTGGGATTACCTTCACTGGAAAGTCCTCTACTGTTTTAGATTCACCATTCCCTAGATAAGTATTTCATACATGAAATAGATTTTGAAAACATATGATGAGTCAGTCATAGATTTATCACCTAGTGGAATTGTGTTACACACTCCATCGATGTGATGATGCCTCAAGATTAGTTGTTAATGATGTCTAAGGGGAACAATAAGGTAGTGTTTGAAATTAATAAATCACAATGAACATTAAGGATGGATTATGAGAGTTTTCTGGAAATTCAAATCATCTAGAATGAGACCTATAGCATACTAGAAACTCACACCTTTAGCCTCTTCGAGCTCCCGTAATAAGGACTTCCAAAGAGGAAATGGACTCTATAGTAAAGGTAGAGAACCCCAAACTACTAGGGATATTAGACACTTTTCTAGGGGATCCTCTCATGTTTTATCCATAAAAAGAATATCCTTTCCTATAACATTGATATCAGTTTTTTCCTCTCCTAGAAAAAATCATTCTAGTGCAACCTCGTTATGTGTAGGAGCCTATATGAGAAAATGTGGCTCCAACCACTCATCATGGCCAGGATCCTAGAGTTCACATCCTTGAAAAAATCAACTGAATATATTCATTTAAAAATGCATTTTTTTGGAATATTACATATGTTCTATAGAAAATGAAATTCTAAAGCATCCAGAACAAAAGAATCCCTACGATGCTGGTAACACAAACCATCCAATGAATTTCTCATACACTAAGATTCTTATATATATTATCAATATGGTATGTGTTTATGGAATGGCATTGGGAAGAAGTGGATCATATTTTTTCAACATTTTAGACATCATTTAATAGTTTACTAATTTCTCTACCAAGAATGGATGGTTAAGTGGGGGTTCAAGAGAATAGAATGAGGCTTCTAACTATGATACATGGATTTTTGATGATTGTACAACCCATGGAGCAGTAAATCACACAAATAGTCTAATTTGTACTCATTTAGGAATTCCATTACCTCATGTTTTCATTTAGTCTTTTCTGAATGTGGCATCTGTATCTACATTGTAGCCCTACATCTATCAATAGAATGAGTTTTTATAGTATAACTGAAGTCAGAGTCCCCATGTAGAGTTGAAACCATCATTAACTCTTAGAGACATCATGCCCCTTGAGATGGTAGTCACATCGAGGGACTACCCAAAACTAGAATAACCGTATAATGATGAGACAAAGGATAAAATAATTAGTGTTGTCAATTTTTTTATCACGTCATGTTTCTTGATAGTGAGAAATACCAGGAAAACCACAAGTTGCCTCTGTTAGACCCAATCTAAGTATAGAATAAGGATATAAAACCCTATATAATTCATAGAATAACATCTAAAATATAGAGGGTCCTCCTACTGAGATGAGTCATTGAGTTTTTTTAATATAAAAACAATCATTGTCTCCCTAGTATTCTACATCAGTTATGCCTCTTCAGCCAACATTAATAGCTGATTGAGAAAATAAAATGTTAACTTGTTGTGATTGGCCGTGTCAATCTAGAGTCTAGACTCAACAAACCATCCGTTATCTTGTAGTGGTTTAGATCAGCTAATTCAGTAAAATACATTATATTAATAGTACCATAACAATCCCAGTGGTTCAGAAAGTAGTTTCCACTGTTCCCACATTTTAAGATCACCCCAATTTGGAAAACATTCATTGGGTATGGAATTATGACTTATCGATGCACATACAGACATACCTAAAAGTATCTAGATATTTGAGGCTCTACAATTATCAGATGAAATTATTGAGGCCTTATAATAATCCTAGAAAAGATCAATCTAGTTCAAAGTAGAGGTCACTACTAGAGATCCCAACTGTATATATAATGATAAGAAAGGGGTTTTCATCGTATAACTTCATTAACCATGGTTGATGAAGGCACCAACATATAGGAGGAAATATTATTACAGTACATTACAGGATAGTATAATTATGTAGTGATATTCCTCTTTCTCGGGGACACTGGTTCTAGTATCAACTTCATCTGGAATAAGATACTCTATACGCTGGAACTGACCGAACAACATCTGACACCTTCCAAACTAAAAATACATGGTTATGATATGAGTGAAAAAAAACAATGTGGATAGGTATTAGTGAATAACCAGTTTGGTATATTCATTACAATCACTGATTATATTTTGGACTCCTTTGAAACCACATTTAATGCACTTTTATATAGGCACCAAATTCATCTGCATGAGTTAGTCACCTCCTCGTATATTAACCTCCTCACGCACTTCATTAACTGTTGAGTATGTGTACTCCAAGGAGATCCATATCCATTTTACTAATCTGATTCTCACTATATGGACTCTTGATACTATAATAGAGAGGAGAATTATGTTCAAACCTATAGGGTTTAGTGAATTAGTCATCTCACAACAACTGCATCAAATCTGTGGGAAGACAAGGAATATGATTTCGTTCTCTAGATTCAGTAGTTAGATCCCAAAACCCCATACCTACGATGTTTCATGGTTGTATCCATGAATAAGGGATTTCACATCCCTAAAAATATAGAGCATCCGTATATTACAACTAAATCATCCATATGATAAGACTAGTTGATTATAGAAACCCATATACCCATTAAGATTTGATAGGTTCTCCCAATAGACAGTATTTCATAGAATTCCAACATGTTTGGAATAGAATAAATGAATTTTCTAAAGCCAAATCACAACCATTTTTTCGACATCACGCATTTAACTCATGTTCAATGTCCTTATTTAATTAGACCAGCAACATATATTTCCACGGTATCAACTGAGAAAGATCCCCTCAGTGGATATTTGGTGTCTTCCCTCTAAGGAACATGTTCTTCCCTCAAGTCTTTCATCCTATAAGAGAATCATCCTACAACTCATTATACTCCATCTAATAATGAAGATGATTTATAATATTCTCTTATTGCATGTTAAGAGAGTGTATCTACCACAATTGATGAGCTAGTTCAAGAGAATCATGGTATTGATGAAGACCTGATGATGATGATGGTTAGTGCAGCCATGCCTCAAGAGGAGAAGAAGTAGTATGTGACCTTCCTATGTAGGCACTATGAATGAAACAGAAGGTCAATTTGTGGAATTTTAATATTTTTACAAATTAATTACATAATCTCATCAGCAATGGAGAATCATGACATATTTTATACTGAGGATCTCACATGAATAAGATTTAAATAATTTTTTAACCATAAAATTCATGGTTTAGATATGATGGTGTGCCCAATGTATGATCATCGATAGTGATCGATTCTCGATGAATATGAATCCTAATTTCTATAGATTTTCCAAACATGCTTAAAAAAATGTAGGACCATCGAGTGCCAAATTTGGGTGCATGTATGGACTTCTGAAGACACATTTAATACTCCGATGATCATCGCATCATCTTGATTGTGATTAATGATTCGGAGCTCGATCTGATATCCTTTGATTTAGATCCTGTCTCTCTATAATACGGGAGGGAGAAGAAGAGTGGTATATTGTGTGAATAATACCAAGTGAAATCATCTCTTCTTGTATTTATATGGAGTTATGAAACCACTTGGTAATGCCTTACTTCCCCCAAATAATTATTCCACAATAGAAAAATAAAATGACTACTAAAATAAGTGATAAATATAACAATTGTTATTGTTATTGTTATTATAATTAACATGAAATATAATTAATATATTATGTGATAACAATTATGTCATTAACTCGACTTCCCATTCCCAAAAATATTAAATAAACCATGATTTATAATATTCATTCAATTAATATTTTTCTTGTATTTACTCAAAAATCATTATATAATTTTAATAAATAAATCCAATGTCAATTATTATTATCATGAATAATAAGTATTGATTCATTACTTCAGTGATCATATATCCACAGAAAAATCTCTGACCCTAGTGAAGGGGACAACCTAGTCCAAAACACCCATTCAATAGAAAAGGGAAGATTATTGAATATGCTATTATGTGTAACCATCTAGGATCTAATATCAATAATAGTGAATACCATTCGTAGACCTTGAGTAGGATCTAGTAATCCATCATGGTCCTAAAATAGATAATTATTTTCAAATTAGTGGCAACCGACCTATGAACATGCACTGTGTATAATAAAATAATTATATTTAATATATCATAATGAAGGGAAAAAACTATTTAATAACCCTTTTATTGTTTCTTTATTTATTTATCTATCAAGATGGATTTATCGTCGAATTCCATGACCATAGTTTTATGAAGGTACTGCCATCATGGTTAATGTGGCCCGATATATAAATATTCTTCTTCCTATAAGTGAAATATTATTACTTGACCATTCATCCAATGTCATACAAACAATGAACCACCCAACACAAACTACCTATCCGTGATTTCAGGATCATGGTTTTCACCTTTTATCAATGTACATGATGAAATTACACACATTGTCTATGGTCTCAAGTCAGGAGACCATTACACATGTCTATAGATACGTACATTCAATGACACTCGAAATATGTAGTGTTCCATTTGGTGGGTCTATCCTCATAATCTCTCTACTAGAGACCAAAAAAGTGAAAATTTCATCAGAATCGGTCTCAATGCATATGAGTCCCCATCACCTGATAGTCTAACATCTACCTTGTCTAGTCAGTAGGATGTAACTAGACTTTAGGACAAGAATTTATGATTAATCCCATATTATCATGAGGTTCTCATTATTGAATGGGGACTTCTATAAACATTTGATATGACAATTAATCTATATATAGTACCCTTGCAATAGTTGATTCAAACAACAATACACTATAATAGTAAGAATACATCATGTGTATCTAACTAAACACTTGAGCTGGTAGTCAAAATTAATGAATATTTGAGTCTAGGAAACCCATTATTACAACATGCTAACATTCACTATAGCTTACTTGGTAACCATACTAGTTAGCTCTCACATGATCAAAAACATGTTTCTGATGAGTCGTGAATTAAATTGATAGTCCATTCACAATTTTCTCATGTAGATATTATGTTATTTGTGTCCACATATACTTGAGAAAAACTTCTCAAGAGAAGGTATCTTAGAGTGTGTCACTATTTCCCACTTTCAAAACCTGACATCATAGCCAATAGGAATATCATAATTCTCATTTTAGTAATGTTTTTGTCACCAGGTCTGATTCTACAAACCGTAAAGAATTAATGTATTAAACATCTTGTTTTCCTCCATTAATGTTATGTCATACTCAGAATTTGTAGGTATGGATACCACTTGATTATATGATCTTGTATAACTCATCACCTTAGCCAAACTGGTATATTATATCACATGGCTATAAAAAAGAATATATTATTCCCCCTAAAAACTAGTATCATTTTTTCTAAACATCCTAAGTACATATTGTATGTACTTTTCGACAAACAATTATATAATTCTTTCTACCACTCTTGAATATATCATTGAGATAAATGTTATTTTCTAACTATCCTAGAAATATCAATTATTATACATATCAATAAATTCATGATAAATCCCTCACATGAGCATATGGATTTAAACTGACCATATTAAAATCCTTCCCAATTCATGGACATCTCATCCTGGATAGATATATTCAATTTAACATTGGTATCAATTCCACTCCTGAATTGTTCCAGCTTGTATTATTAAATTCCATTTCAATATATGTATGATTGACTAGGTCCAATAACCATTTAGATATACCTCATTATATCATGCTCCCTAGAACATATGTTTCTAATTTATGTCAATCACTGGATAATAAATTTCATCCTAGTCTTAACTAATTGTAAGACCAATATCCAGTTTTCATATGTTGTCAGACATTTATCACTTCGAAAACTATTTCTATCCTTTTAACCTTTGGCATGAATGTTGAAATCATTTATTCAAACTATATATCCAATTATCCAATTACATCAATACTAAACTATATATCAATAACTTACAATGATTATTATCCATATGGGATGTGACAATCCCTTTCTGGTCGCATCATATAAGAACCTTCCATGTTTAGTGGTCACGAAATATAATTGTCAATATAATATTCTCATAGAAAGTATCTATAACATGTATTATTCTAATGTATTTAGTCATAGAAACATGGTATTTTAAAACTATGCTTATTTGTACTACACTTGTACCATCCATGTATCAAATCACAAGATTATCCATCGCATTATTCAGAATAATAATGCCCTTTTAGCATCGATGCATGGAATCAATTATTGAATATTACATTGTCTTTCTAATCATTGTTTTTCCCATATAATACTTACCTGTTAGAGTAATTATTATCAATAAATAACATACCATCAGTTGTGGTGAGTAAAAAAACCATCACCATGGATTTATCCTTCATTCATAGTATTTATCTATGAAACATAATCTATTCAATATACTATTGTGGAACAAGTTCTTATCCCCACTATATCTAAATCTATAGCAATGAATAAAACCAATTCAATATGGCTGCAAATATCAGTAAAGATATGTGCACCCTTATAGAAATGTAGAGAATCACATGACTACTATTTTCTATCTTATTTAATTATGTAATATCTTAAGAAACTATTAGGCAAATTACAACAGATGTGAAATGTGTTTGTACCTAATGCAAGTTTGTTTCTATCCTAATAAAACTCCTTTCAAATAAACACATGTCCTTAGGAATCAAAGACTGAACATCATAAAATGACTATTAAGATATGTTTTGGTCATTATATTTGGAATATATTAATGGTTTTTTTTCATTATTTGAAATTCACATCATGAAATATAATGGATGTTTATATTAGTTTCACCATTGATGATTTTTACATCATAACACTAATGTATAAAATGTTCATTTAAGAATAATTCCACACTATACGTTTTTGGACAATGTTGACAGTTAAGACTTCACCATAAATCCTCTTTATTAACATCAATGTCATTGTGTAGATATGGTCATATCCATTTATGAATTTCTCCACTCAACATTATCATGATCGTTGATTTCATGGTCACAATGTTTTTGGCATGCCGACCCAAAGAAACTCATATCTTCTGACCATGCATATAAATCATTTTACCATTCATTAATATCATAAATGAATCTAATGAGTTACATTTACCACTAGAGTACACTTTAGATTTGTTCAAACTAAATTATTGATCCAATTTCAATAGAATTGTGGATTACATATATTTTTAATGGTTCTTCTGATTAAAAATAAGTATATATGTTGATAATAACAAATGATTTTATCTATAACAAGTGTAAAAAACAAAACCATCACATCCTTAAAATATACGTTATGTTTTCCCGAACAAATATTTATCTTTCGAAAATAGATATTAAAGCTGTTAATATTATATTCATTAGGAATTTATTAAGATTCATGTAATGTGAAAATATTAGTTGTGTATTTTACACCAAAAATAACATTCATTGCAGAACCTAGAGTAGTGTCTCCTTATTTTCATATGACATGTGAGATAAATATAATTTTAATACTAAGTAAATGTCCTAATGAAACATTTTATATGGAAATATAGTAGTCGTATATTTCTCACTATTGTCTTAGGAATCACCCTCTCTGAGCATCATGGAGAATACACCTTTCCACTAATAACAATTCTATTCTAACCTAGTTACCTAATTTAAATACACATATGAAAGTGGAATATAGTATTAAATACACATGATTTATGATTCAAACATTACTTTTATGTGATTAATTATCTTGTAAGATAAGATACATCATGCTTCGTTAAAGCAGTTTGTTGAATTTAAACATCAATTTTCTTATTTTATGATATGTAAAGAAAATAACCTATGTTTATACCTCATTCATTGAAGGATGTTGCGAATATACTTCTAGCATTACATTTCGTTTAACTTTTTGTATTATCATTCAATTTATACTCCATAATAATTACGATTAAAATGACTTATATTTTCTTATTTAAATATAAAACCTTCCAAAAATAGGTATTGAGGAATCTGCCCTATAAAAGTCCTTTTTTTTGTAAAATAAAATGAGAATTGGTTAAATAAGAGAAAATGATAAGAGACAAGGATACAATGAGAGATCATGATCCAACATTCAATTCATACATAACAATGTGACCATCGCTTTAATCATATAATTATTTCAATTTCTATTTGTCACACCCACAGTCTTTGAGTTAATTATTTTTTTCTTGTGTCGGGTAGTTCAGGTTTAAGCCCGACTTAAAATATTGAGTTCTTATTTTAAAATGCATTTTTCCGCCTTGATGGTGTTCAGTGTAAGGGTAGGATATAGTCGAAACCGTATAACTTCTCCTGGCTCAAGACGCGCGACCTCGTTTGTTTCACCGCACTGGCTGCCCGGTGTGCAAAAAATTAAATAAAAGGAATTAATAATTATGAAATAAAATAATCTAATTGGTAAAATAAAAATAAAGTAAAATGAGAATAAGAAGTGTGATAAAAAATCAAGAGACTATTTTAATGATAATAATAATAATATCGTCTGAGAATATTATTATAATAATTATTGATCGCATTAATAATATAAATATAATTAAGTTGATATTAATATTATAATAATTAATATAATTGTTAATATTATATTAAGATTCTAAAACATTATTAATTTATTTTGCTCCAAAATCTTGGTAAGAGTGCGGGATGAACCCTTTTGAAATATTACATTATGCTGATGAGTGACTATCTTGGGCTAGGCGGCGTTCGATGCATGGATGGGAAACGGTCGAAGCCCCAAGACATTGCCTGATTCCCCACACGACATGTATAGTGTATGGTTAATTCATTATTTAATGAGACGAATAAGGTAGTTCAGTAAAAATAAAAATAGAAGAACAAAATTAAATAAGAGTTCTAATAATGATAATGATAAAGAGATTATTATTAATATTTTTATCCTTTGTGGTAATATTTTAATTAAGTTATTAGTGGTATGATTAAAATTATTATTATTACTTTTTTTTCTATTTTTTTATCTTATTATTATTATTTTTAATATAATTATGGTTAATTAATATCATTACATATTATTAGGATTTATTTTTATTTTTTTATTTTTATCATTATCTTTTTTCTCCTTCTCTTTTCTCCCTTGTGCTAGGGTTTCAAGTCTTGGTCTATTTTCCCCCTCTTGCATATCGTGTCTCACCCCTCCCATAATCCTCACACTACGCCCCATGCATCCTATCTCCTGTATTGAATTGTGCCGCATAGCTCCCTCTCCTCATATTCGGAAACACACCAGCCTGCGCTGCCTCCCTATCGCTAGTTGTGTCCCTCTTCTTGTCAAGCCCCTTCTTCCCACCTCCCTGCTGATTCTCATGTTCAGACCCCTCCCATAGCACTTTCTCCCCGCTTCTTATTCTTCCTTCCAGCAATCACTACCCCACCTCCCTCTCTCCCGTCCGGCCAGACCCTTGTGTCATGCCCTCCTCCTTCTCCAGCAGCTTGACCAGCCTTTCGTCTGACGAAACCAGCTTGCACCACACATTCCCATGTTGGCCGCAGCATGGTCAAGCATCCCTTTCTCCATGGTGACTGGCGACACCTCAATATGGGTCCCCCACCAACATCTGTCCCTCCTTCCACGTGCATGAAACCCCCCTCTGGTGAAGTTCATGGGATTTACCCCTTAGTGTTTTGTTTCATTCAGTGGGTAAACGGTGTGTTAGGGGTTGTTGTTGAATCACTATTTGGTTCAATTTCTGGTTTAAGGTCCAATTATGTTTTCCTGTGGTGCGTGTGGTGTGCGGCTAGAGTCTACGGATTATTTCGCGAAGTCGCTACACACCGATAGGTGGTTCCGCGTGTAATTATTATTTGATGAAACAATTTGCAAGATTAATTCTTTTAGCATGTTATTTATTTAATTTGCGTAGTGCAAAGTTGAATGTCTTTTTTTTATGTATGAATTGCATTGAAATTTTTTAGTAAATTGTGTATATTGTGATTGTGTTTTTCTTCTGAGAACTATGTTATTGATCTTTAACTACTGTTGTTAGCTTATAAATTTTTTCAAATGGTGTGAACTATTTTTTTTGCAAGGGCATCGGGTGTGTTTGGTTGTAAAAGAACTTTTTTCTCATGTTTAGTGGGTCATGCAAAGTGATTACATTAATTTGTTTTATAAGCTATTACATTCGGATTATTAAATTATGTTGGCTGTGAAATGTGTTTTACATACGGTGCACGGTTTTCCATAAAAATATTTTTGTCATGAAGATCTAATATTAAAATTGTATTCCAGTGCTTGTGATGTTGGAATGCATTGGAATGTGTAAATTGTTACTTTAGTGTGTGTAAAGCCATGTTACATTCTTTTACTATTGCTTTATATGTTTTTTATGGTTTATTAAATTATGTCAGTAGTGGGAAATATTTTTGAAAAATGATTTAGTGTGCGTCTTATTTCAAAAGAGTATTTATGTGTATAAGTGGTGGTTTGTTTAGTGATATGTGAAATTAAAATGTAGAGATGGTTTAATAGAGTATGTAACCTACGAATATTATGTTTTTAAAAGTTTTTTGGCATGCGTGTGGTTAAAATATGTTTTGGGTGTGCAAATGGTGATTTGTTCTGTGTAACTACCCTGTTGTGATTTTGTGCATAAGTGTGACGTGTGACATGAACTTCAAACATGCTTTACCAAAAAGCAGGAAGCCCGGGTAGCGAGGAGGGTGGACTAAACTAGTGGGCAAGTGTTTCGGAGGTGACTCGACCAGGTTTCCCTAGAAGTACTGATGATTGCAACTCTAACTAAATATATGATTTTCTGTGGGTCATGGTCTCCTAAGCCATATTTTTTTAGGATTGTGGCCTCCTAAGCCACGTTTTCTGAGGGTCGTGGCCTCCTAAGCCATGTCATCTGAGGGTCATGGCCTTCTAAGCCACGTTTCACCGAGACACAATGATCTTGGGGCCCATGCTAGCTAACACCCACGAGGCCTCTCCAATTTTAGTGATCATTGGTTACTTACTATCATTAGTGTGACACATTGGTTTTTTTAAAAATTAATTTTGTGTTTTTTAATTTAATTTAATTTGTGTTGTTCCATCTGAAACTGCTATCCTTAACCCCATTTTATTTAAATCCTTTCAAGCATTTAATTATTTTCTTTAATTAAAATTAAATATATATATATCATTTAATAATTATGTTTGGTTCCTTTTTATTGGGTGACATCCTACTAGGCTATTGACTCACACCCTACATCCACCTTTGGGCGTATGTAGTTTTTATTTATTTTGAATTCTAGGTCGAAGCATTGAACTCAGCTATGGTGGTTCAGGTTGTTGTAGGCCTTCTCATTCAGAGTGGTATTGTTGTGGACTCTCTTTTGTATGGAGGTTTGAGTCAGTGTTTTAGTTTTTGTTGTTGTAATTTCTTTTTAGTTATTGGATCGAGTTGTAGACCTCTGAATTTGATTTTATTTTAAGGGTTTATTTGGTTGTCAGTTCTCAGTTATATTTTACTTTACTTTCCAGTGGTTCTGTGTTTACTATTTCGGGTGAATCATTCCCATGTGTAATTTATTGATACCCGGGCACTTGTGCCTGCATGTTGGAATCGGGATGCCCTTCGGGCCATGTCACAGACCGGGTTGGGTTCCGGGTCAGATGGTGACCCGTCTTGGTTCGTGACAAAATGGTATCAGATAAGGTATTCTGTTTTGGTTTGTGTTCATTAGGTATAGATTCATGTGAACCAAAGTTAATGTTTTCGGGACTCGATGTCCTAACTACGAGTATGGTGCCTAGCCATCACCCGTTGTGGCAGGACTCGTGTTACCATAGTAAGATGAGGTTTGTCTATATTTTTGTTCTATGTGTTTAACATTGATTGGGGGAAACGAAATGGGAGTTGGTTCGATGGTCCCAGTGTGCTCGCAGGGTCTGGAAAGCCATGTGGATCTGGGGACGTTGTCCTAGAATACTCTCAATGGCAGTGGCGTGATTGGCATATGGCTGCCAACCATATGTACCAGTCACCCGCTGACACTAGATTCATCCTACATTGTTCCTTATCTCTTTATTTTGGATTCACAAAAATCCGGTTTTTATTTTAAAATGAATTGGTCTTGGAAAAATGATTTGATTTGAAGAGCATTAAAAAAATGATGTGTGGGGTTTTGATCCTTGGTGCTGTCATGTTCAACAACATGCCTGAGTGTATAAGAAAAGGAAAATGGTTAATGGAAACAGCGGATGAGTGCATGGATGGACATGAGGTGGGTGCCTGTGTGGCACGAGAACATTCATGTGTGAGGCCCATGGGACACCATTTGTGTTTTCACAACCCACAATCTTCGTTCTTTTTCAAAATGTTTTTTTTAAATTAAAAATTGTTGTTTTTGTAACCGGTGATCGCGTGGTGTGTCCTTGTGTTTTTGAAATGTTTGATGTCAGGCGTTTTGAGCGAAGAATCATTTTTGAATGATTTGGGTCCTGAGTTTGAATTAATATTTTTATCTTGGTGTGAAATCATGTGGTTAGTGAATTATTTTTGATATGTGATTTGGGAAGACCTTTCAGTGGTCCCCCCTACACGTTTAGTGGTCTCTTGTGGTGTGTCATAACCATTGGAGATATTTGGTTGGGCCCATGGTTTTCTTTCTTGGCTAGTACCCCCCATAACGTGTTAACATGCTATTGAAGTGAGGACAAAGGAAATTCGCCATTGGTCGGCCCTCTAGTTGATTAGAGGACTCTATTCTTGAATTTTATAATTGAACCCACCTCTCCTTTTTACAGCTAAGAGGAACCTCTCATAGATGGATGACAGATTCGAGGGTAGTTGAAGTTTGACACCCTTTTGTCTGAAAGACCCCATAGAAATGGTGAAAGAAATTCCAGTGGGGAAGGGTGAAGGCAGTTCATAGTTATTAGTGCTGACCGATGGTTTCAAAGTCTCATAGTGCTTCCATCGGCCGCAAGAGTCATGTTTTGTAATGTATTGTAGCAAGATTTCTCTTGAAGAGAAATGGTTGATTTCAGAGGATCCTTCGGGAATCCCTGTTTTCATAGGAGCGTGTCCACTCGGGGAGTTTTAATTTTTCTATTCGAAGGGGGGTGTTTTTCATGCGTCTTTCCTCTTTATGATTCATGGTTATGGTGAAGAGGTGATGTATGTGCATCATATAAACCATTTTTCTAGTGCATGTGTCGTGAGGGAGTAGTTATATGCCATGGTGTGTTGTGTTTGTTGGTGTTGTGTTGGTTGCGGTGTGGTTGTGTGTGACACCAAATGGAGAACCTCAGTTTGGGAGTCTTCCATGCCTGACTGTGAGGCCAGAGATGCTTTAAACATCAGGGCTTCAGCCATAGGCCTCAGAGTGAAGCTGGTGCATGGTCAGGAACCCCGGGAGTGTAAGGGACCCCAACCTTATTTCTATTATCAGTATTGAAGGTGAAGGAGGTTTAAATTGTTTTTTGTGGTTATTCAGTTCCAAACGAACCGTTTGAGTGCATAAGGATTATGTGACTATGTGGAGGCATGGTCATCTCATTGAATTCATGTCTTGGGGGTCGCATACCACTGGATGAAATCCCCTTTATAGTCCTTATGGGGTATGTTGGGTAAATCAGTCTAAAATTTGAATAGTGCTCATCCAGGGATGTGGAGATGTGGGGTTGTCTTCGGATGGGTTTTAATGCCCCAATAGATGGGGTCGGCCCTCCCCGCCACTTTTGATGGGGTGTTTGGTCAATGTTGAGAAATTTTCAAGGTCATGTGTCTTATGTTGGCTCTAATGGTGGGTAGACCCATGATTGGTATCGCGCGAATGTCTATGGAATGAATCGGTGATGGCCTTTTTCTTAATGGTGGAGAGTCTGCCCGGACCTCCCCGTGCCAGTTTCCCAGTCTCACCTTGGGCGTTGGTTGGTTCGTTATGGTGGGGTCCCCTTTGAGCTTCCCCCATGAATACATTTTGGTCCGGTTTCTAAAGATGTGTTGGTGATAAGTGATAAAAGTGTTACTTGGATGTAGTTTGACCATGTTTATTCATTCTAACCAAACAATGTGGCTTTCATTTAATATTTCGTGAGGTGTTTCGGCTTTTGAAGTTGGTTTCCGTGGGTGCGAGAGTTCCTATCCTTGATTAATCAACTGGAGATGTTCTAGCCCCTTGAGGCGAGCGACACATATCAAAAATTATATTTACTCATCTCTTGAATTTTTCTTTGAGTCACTTTCTCTAAGCACGATGCAGTTGCATTTTTCGCATGTTGACTGTGTGGATCCTCTTTGGACCATAAGGGGGTATTGTTTTCTTCTTTGAGTCTCACCCGTAGTTGTGGATTTCCAAGGACGAAATTCTTTATGGTGGGGAGAATTATCACACCCACCATCTTGGAGTTAATTATATTATTAATTTTCTTTTTATTGAGTAGTTCGGGTTTAAGCTCGGCTTAAAATATTTAGTTCTTATTTTAAATAACATGTTTTTTCCATGACGGTGTCCAGCACATGGGTAGGACGCGGTCAAAACCGCATAACTTCGCTGGGGTCACCACGCGTAACCTCGTCTGGTTCACCGCACGGCCTGCCCGGTTTGCAAACAAATTAAATAAAAGGAATTAATAATTATGAAATAACATTATGTGAGTGATAAAATAAAAATAAATTAAAATGAGAATAATAACTGTTATAAAAAATCAAGAGGCTATTTTAATGATAATAATAATAATATCGTTTGAGAAGATTATTATGATTATTGATAGAATTAATAATATAAACATCATTAAGTTGATATAAATATTATAATAAATAAAATTAGTTTTAATATTATATTTTCATACTAGAGCATTATTAATTTATACGGATCTAAAATCTTGTTCAGAGTGCAGGACAAAGCTAATTGAAATCTTACATTCTTCTGATGAGTGAACATCTTGGGCCTGGCGGCGTTCGACGCATGGGTAGGGAACGGTTTGAGCCACATGACTATGCTCGAGTCCCCACGCTGCATGTCTAGTGTATGGTTAATTCATTATTTAATGAAACAAATAAGGAAGTTAATGAAAAATAAAATGATAGGAATAAAATGAATTAAGAGTTCTAATAATAATAATGATAATGAGAATATTAATATTATTATTATCCTTTCTTCTAGTATTATAAACAATTTATTAGTGGTATGATTAAAATTATTATTATTATAATAATTTTATATTTTATTATTATATTATTATTATTATTTTATTATAATTAGTGTTACTTAATATAATTACATATTACTAGGATTTCTTTTTATTTATTTTTATTTTCATTTTAATTGTTTTTCGTTCTCTTTTATCCCTTGTGTTAGGGTTTCACGTCCTGGTCTATTTTCCCCCTCTGGCATATCACGTCTCACCCCCTCCCTTAATCATCTCCCCACACCCCATGCCTCCTATCTCCTGCTCAGAATTGTTCCGCACACCTCCCTCTCCTCCTGTCCGGTAACACACCAGCATGTTCCACCTCCCTATCACTAGATGTCGCCATCTTCGCATTGTGCACCTTCTTCCAACCTCCTGTCTGCTTCTCCTGTTCGGACACATCCCATAGTGCCACCTACCCACTACCTATTCTTCCATCCAGCGAACGCCACCCCGCCTCCCTCTCTCCCATCTGGTCAGGTCCTTGTGTCGTGCCCTCCTTCTTCTCTAGCCGCTCGACTAGCCATCCGTCCGGCGGCCCCAGCTTGCACCGCACCTTCCCTTATTGGTCACAGCGTGGCCTAGCATCCCCTTCCCCTTTGTGACTGAAAACTCCTCATTAAGGCTCTCCCACCATCATCTTTCCCACCTTTCGCGTTTACTAAACCCCCATCCGGTAAATCTCTCTTGTTTTACCCCTTGGTGTTTGTCTTCATTCAACGGGTATAAGGTTTGTTTGGGGTCGTTGTTTAATCTATATTTGGTTTGAATTTTGGTTTATGGTCCAGTTCTGTTTTCTTGCGGTGCCAATGGCATGCGGCTAGAGTCTGTGGATTGTTTCGGGAAGTTTCTACACAATGTTAGGTGGTTCCGCGTTTAATTGTTATTTGATGAATCAATTTTCAAGCTTAATTTGTTTAGCATGTTATTTAATTAATTCGGGTAGTGCGAATTTGATTGTCTTTTTTTTTGTATTATGAATTGCATTGAAATTTTTTAGTAAATTGTTTATATTTTGTGTTTTTTTCCTCTGAGAACTTTTTTAGTGATTTATAAGATGAGCAGTTAACTTATAAATATGTACAAGTGGTGTGAAATGTATTTTGGGCAGGGAATCATGTGTGTTTGGTCATAAAAGAAGTTTTTTCTCTAGTTTAGTGGGTAACAACAAGAGATTATTTTAAATTATTTTATAAGCTTTTACTTTTAGCTTATTAAATTATGTGGGTGGTGAAATGTGTTTTACATATGGTGAAAGGTTTTCCATTAAACTATTTTTGAGGCACAAATCACATTTTATAATTGTATTCGAGTGCGCGTGATGTTGGAATTCATTTGAATGTGTAAATTGTTACTTCATTGCGTGTAAAGCCATGTAACATTCTTTTACTGTTGCATTATATGTTTTTTAAGGATTATTAAATTATTTCACTAGGGGGAAAGTTGTATGAAAAAAATTTAGTGTGCATCTTATTTCAAAAGGGTATTTATGTGTGTAAGTGGTGGTTTGTTTAATGATATGCGACTTTAAACTATACATACGGTTTAATTGAGTATGTAAGCTACCAAGATTATGTTTTAAAAAGATTATTCATGTGTGTGTGGGTAAAAGTGGTATAGGGTGTGAAAATGGTGATTTTCCATGTGTAAGTACCCAGTTTGGATTTTATGCATAAGTTTGACGTGTGATATGAACTTGAAAAATTCTTGAGCACAAAGCGGGATGCCCGAGTAGCTTGGATGCTGGACTAGACTAGTTGGATAGTATTCTGAAGGTGAATCGACCTAGTTTCACTGGGAGAACTGATGAGTGAAAAACTAACTAAACATATGATTTTCATAGGGTTGTGGTCTCCTAATCCACATTTTCTAAGGGTCGTGGCCCTCTAACCTGTGTTTTCGGTGGTTCGTGGCCTTCTAAGCCACATTTTCTGAGGGTCGTGGCCTTCTAAGACACTTTTCACCAAGACACAATGATCTAGGGGACCAAGCTAGATAACAATGAATAGGCCTCTCCCATTATATGGATCATTTGTCACTTTACACTCCTCAGTGTCTCACATTGGTTATTTTAAAAATTAATGGTGTTTTTTTAATTTAATTTATGTTAAGTTGTTCTATTTGAAACTGCTTTCTTTAATCCCATTTTCTTTAAAACTGTTGAATAATTTTCTTCTATTCTTTAATTAAAATTTCAAATGTATTTGAAATTTGATAATTATTCATGGACCCTTTTTATTGGGTGTTGTCTTACTAGGATTTTGGCTTAAACCCTACATACACCTTTGGGGGAAAGTAGTTTATGTTTCTTTTATATTCTAGGTCGATGAGTTGAACTCAGTGATGGTGGTTCATGTTGGAGTTGGCCGTCTCATGTAGAGTGGTGTTTTGTGGCCTCTCTTTTGCAAGGAGGTTTGAGTTAGAATTTTAGTTTCTATTATTGTCATTTCTTTTTAGTTACTGGATCGAGTTGTAGACCTTTAAACTTGATTTTTGTTTAAGGGTCTATTTGGTTGTCAGTTTGATGTTTTATTTTATTTAAATTTCCAGTGGTTATGTGTTTAATTTATTGGGTAAATCATTCCAATGTGTTATGTTTTGATACCCGGGCACTTTTGCCAGCCCGTGGGGATCAAGAACTCCATTCGGGCCATATCGCGGACCGGGTTGGGTGCCGGGTCAGATGGTGACCCAGCCTGATTTGTGACACTCCTCGCAACCTTCTCGGAGACGAGACTACATCTTATATCAAACAAGTCATGATATAGAGACCACAACTAGAATTAGACATTGATGATATCATAATGACATGACCATCATATTCATTATACACGAGACTCCTTTATGTACTTTCTCACCCATGCTTATTAAGGATACATAATTGATGTTAGGGACCCTTTCACCCTGAGCTTTCTATATCATTTTACTATTCCCAATATCCCATACTATTATTGGATACTCGTGTGAGTCTGAAGACCTATTTCTTCCATCATTTATCACAAATATTTATTGTTGTATAACATTCTATTTTCAACAAAATTAATTTTTGTAGATTAGTACCTTTAATCTGATTACCATTTTAGACATATTTAATAATTAATTAAATCCCTCCAACTATTTTATAGAATTATAAGAACTTTCTATACTATAATGAGAATAGAATTTCACTTGTGTATTCTATTGGTAAAGATCATTGATCCTCCCATAATAGTCTACAATCATTGGATACAACACTACTTAGAGGGTTCAAGGTATTCACTTGGATGACCAACCACATTAACTTGTAGTTTCTTGATCCACTGAGTAATGTATCAGCTTCTAAAATCAGAACATTATTTATTAAATACTTTCCTAAAAATTTTCAACAAGATATAATTGGATACATTTTTCCTGCATCATTAGTTATGTGAATCCCTAATTCTCATATGAATGCCTTGGTAGTAAGATAAACTCTAAAAATTTTCATGATGAGCACCCCGAACACCTGATTTTTTTTAGATTTGAATTATAGATGGCTATTTAATACTCAAAATTTCATTTAAGGGGTTTTTATATTTTTATGTTATAAAATTTATCATTATATATCTTCTAAGTGCTTATTATGTTATTGTACTCATAACTTATCATGAATGAAAATGAAATAAAATATCATGTCACATATTCATTTAATGTTGCATTATTTTTTATTATTTCTATTTTATCTCACATAAACTACAAAGGAATAAAAATAATAAAAAGTATATAAAAGT
Organism: Viscum album; assembly: GCA_963277665.1. NCBI lineage: Eukaryota > Viridiplantae > Streptophyta > Magnoliopsida > Santalales > Viscaceae > Viscum > Viscum album. The sequence goes on from CAUJRU010000203.1 coordinate 1,160,558, forward strand.
AAAATAATAATCTGATCATGAGCTGATACTATTTTTTGATCCCTTGAGTGAATAATGGAAAATAAAGAAACTATGGGATGTAGATTGATTCACGCCTCCTGTAAATCAAATTGCAATATCTTCCCATCGAATTCATAATAGTCTGTCTGATGCTTATCCCAATCATAGCCCAAAATGAGTCTCTATTCATCCAGTCATTATTCAATAGTACTTTCAAACATGTGGTGGGAACTGGGGAGTATAAAATACAAATTTAAAAGTGTAAATAAAGTCCCTTATACATATAATGAAAATACTATGATCCAATATTTCTTTATTAAGTAAAATAATTAGTATAATACCATGAAATAATTAAATAATTACATAAAAATGCACCAAACATTCATTGGTCAGTCCAAGGTCTCATGATCAGTTGATACACAATAACTCAGGTATTAAAAAGAAATATCGAACCTGCATATGACCATTTTGGTCTTTCTTGACCCTATGCATTGGTGTTCTTGGCTAGGTAGGCCCTCCCAAAACTATTTTGGGTCAGTTATACCAGTCGATACTAGTTTTGGAGTAGATCTATCCAGCAAGGATACATCCATGGCATCAAATGGAGATGACCCTCCATAGGCCCAGCAAAGCAGTGGCGACCCATACACTAAAAGGAGGTCAAGAGGGACCTTAGTTCATTGGGATAGTGGGTCTTCCAAGATCCCAAGGTGGGGTCACGCTGCAACACGAACTACAAAATATTTCAATTTCTTAAACGGGAACATATCTATTGGTAAAAGTGTATATTTTTTGGTCAAACGTTTTACAAACATATATGTCCCTGTCACAGAACTGTTCATAAAAACTCTTTTGGTAAATGTTATTGGGAGAGATAAAATAGTTCTGTTGTAATTATAATAATATCAACAAATAATATATATGTTGGTTAAAGTGTTTACCAATAGGTTCGGGTGAAAATTTATCTGTTGGTAATAATATTAAAAACATATAATATTTATTAATAAATTACATTTAACTAAAAATTAAAAATTTGTATTGACATAAAAATTTCATATTATATTAATTAATTTATTATATATAATACATATGTTTTAATTATTAAACCGAATATGATTTTTACACATGTTCAAAATTAGACATGAATTAATTATATTAATAATGAAATTAATTACGAATAGAACATATTGGATCCTCACTAGGATTGTCCAAAAATTTTGGACACCCCCCCGCCCAATTATGATACAAAAGTTTGTCGCCCGACAACCCGGACCACCCCAACCATACTGAATCCCCCTCCCCCCAAACATGTTAAACCACTCCAGCAGCTCCAGCTCATCATCGCCAGTGACTCCAGCACCAGAAGATCAAACCCATCCATGTCATCTCAAGCCCAATCTCTTCCATTCCATCTCTAGTTCCCATCCATGCCCCTCCGGTCTATGCCAGCTCATTAAACTCTAGATCCATGCATTCCAGCTCTACCTCCATCCCAGCTCAAGTCTAAGCTAGCCTATCTATGCCAGCTACAATCTATGTCACCCCATCTATGTCAGGTCCAGTCTATACCAACTCATATATAATATAGAGATTATAAATATTATATAATAATAATTAAATTAACTTGCATAAAACCATACCAATGAAAGACAATACATATGACCATAAATATACTTCATTTTCTAATTAAATAATTACATTGTTATCATAATCCAATAGTTTCACCAATCAAACTATGACCATAAATATCATTCTATGATGTCATTTCATTCAATACAAACCATGATTATACAAAATCAATGGTACAAAACCAATCTATAATAAAAAAAATTTACATGAGCCCAACAAAATTGGGGAACCATGACCACCAATCATGAAACTATCTTAGACCTTGAAAATGGAATCATGAAACACTTAGTCCAAACACTGTCAACATTCCACACTGCAACTTTGAAGATAAAATCATGGAATATATTTTGGTCCACCACCGATGGACCTTCATTAGTACTGAACAATAGAGGAAATTTTTTTAAAGAGAATGGCATCGACAACATCAGCCTCTACAAAGACTGGCTAGCTGTAAACATCCAGAATGATAATCGAAACCAATTACAAGAAAAAAATTTGGAACATGACCCCAATGAATCTGAACAAAACAAACATAGAAAAACAATGTTAGAAAAATATGGTGTCTTCATTTAACCACCCAATGTCTATTACCAGAACCTATATAAAATGCATATAGTTTGAAAACAAAATAATTTGTCATGATTAAAACAATTTAAAAAATTGTATGTTTAACAGTTTACAATATGAAGAAACAATACAATATAGAAATCACTATAAAAAATAAACTGATTCCATAATGTATAAAGTATGAAAAATAGTACAATATGAAATCATCATAGGAAGTATGAAATCAGTTCATAGTGAAACATAAATAACAGTACAGTACGAAAAATATTTGAAGAAGATGATAAATGGTATATACATCGGTCATAAAATTATACAATACAACAAATAGAAAAAAGATTGAAATTAGTTAATATTGTAACATATATAACTGAATATAAAATGAAATGAATTATACAATAAGAAATCAATTTACAAAATACAATATGAAATCAGTTTATGCAGTATGAAATCAATTTACTAGTGAGATATAATTGAAAAAAATTATAAAATATTAAATCAGTTTACTACTTAAATCAATATAAATTCAGTATATGATATATAGAATGAAATAATTTTCTAGTATGAAATAAGTATATTCAGTGAAGTATATATAATTTATTCAAATTTATTCAATAAACTACACTTAGTTTACACATTTGGTTTATTCATTATACGGTTTATAGTTTATTCAATAAACTGTATGAAATCAATAAACTTCTTCAATAAACTATATGCAGTCAGTTTATAAAATAAACACCATAAAATATTTGAGTACTCCTGATGAGGCTTTGTTGTATCGTGTGTCATTTGGGCATTCCTTGAAATATAGAGTGCCATCAAAGATACATAGTGCTACAAATTAGTGTTTCCTTATGGATTATATTTGGAATTTCAGGTGAGAAATTATGGTTCTATCACGATAGTGTACTCGAGGATGAAAGGATTGTGAATATTTAGGAGATTGGGCTTTAGGAGTTGGGTATTGTGCTCTTCTTACAAGGGGACTTCATAGACAGATGTTGGGCATTGGATTGTGTAGTAATATCAAAAATTAAATACACAATGACTTTTATATTTCCAGAAATAATTTTCCACATAATAATTACACTAGACTTCATGTTTTTCAACATGAATAGTTATAAAAAAATTCCATGTTTAAATGAAAATTAACAAGCGTTTTAACAACTGAATTATAAATTACACTATTGAAAATTATAAATTCTTCCAGGTATTGTAAAAAATATGGTGTTTTCAGCTAGTAAAAAAATTAAAATGAATGATAATTTCATGTTAATCACTACCCCCACACATTAAATTTCCAATCCCAAACAAAAAATCTTAATGGACTCTCTAAAACATGAAAAATAATAAAATTTCTTGAACACATTTTAATGAAACCGATTTATATTTCATGATTAAATACTCCATGTCACGATTTAAAACAGGATACCATGTATGCAATCAAAGAAGATTCAAAATTCATTTCAAAGCACCTAATATAGTTATATTTAAAACAATCCCAATATATTTGGCTTCAGATTTTCAACAGTTAAAAACTCATAATAGATTAGTTTTAGAATTTAGATCAAAAGAATATAGATAATATTTAAAATTAAACAACCAAATAAAATTACATTTTCTAAGAAACTAATGTTACACTTCAACCAAATGTTAAAATTGAATATCAAAGTCACACATGTTTATGAATATAATTTCTTTTTTTACTATCTTAAAACATACAACATATATTACATGTATCAGTTTAACAACTATGCAATCAAAGTGTTATTTCCATATATGTTTCGCTAATGAGTATACAACACCAAATAATATATTCAACCCAAATAGCATAAAGTTAAATCATAAAATATTCATACATCAGTTTATTTCAAATGATTGGTATTGAAATTTCAAATGATTCGTATAGAAATTTCAAAAAGTTTCTTTAAAATTCATACTTGGTTATGAATCACTTAAATATTATGAATATTTCTTCTTGAAATCTTCTAATATTTTTGTTACTTCATTTGGACCCTCAAAAATTGTTATGATTATTCCAATACCATTTAGTGGAATTAATTTATATTCAATTAACAAAAATATAAGAAAAAAGGAAGGGTAAGCATGTTATAATCAAACATTAAGTAAAAAATTATTTCTACTGAGAATATCATAAAATAAAGAAGTTAATATAGAACTGTCCAAATTATTATACCAAAATTGAGAATAACTTATTTTACGAAATGTAGGAACATCAATAAATCTGAGCATGAATGTCCAAGATTACATACCCATTTTCAATGACTCATACTAACTGGAAGAACATGAAAACATCCAAAATTGAAACTACAATGCTAATTTTATTTATAAGAATGTTTGAAAACATCAAAAACTAAAACTGAATTACTAATAACAACTGCAATAAAGTGTGATAACAATAAAAATTAAACCTGCCTTACTAATGAAAACTGTATTACCAATACTGAACTAGCATTAAATTCTCATTACTATCGTCATCACTAACCAAAAGTATGATAACAAAATAGTGAAGAACTTGCATTATTAACTGCAATAACACCAATTAATTCATGCATGAATGTACAAGATTACATACCAATCTATACTGCCTCATTCCCATTGCAAGAACATGAAATCAACCAAAATTGAAAATGTTTTCCGAAGAAAAACATCCAAAATTGAACATTTATTACTTACTACAAGAACATGAAAACCGAGATTACATACGAACTTTCACTGCCTCATGCTCATGATTAATCCAAGCCAAAATACAAAGATAATTTCCCACCATATTTAATTTAAAATAATTCTACACAATAAAACATACATAATCTTAGAAAAGAAATTACAGCATCTCTAATATTCTCATTAATATATTAATAAACCAGAAATCAATTTAAGGAACGATGAGAATGAAAGTCTCATGTCCCATTGATTTATTATAATGAAACTAGAGCCAAACAGCAGCGCCAATCTAACATCCCTCTTCAATGCTAAACAATAAATCCTTAAAACACCATCTACAATGTCTTCCTGTCTAGGAAGAAATGAAAATGGAAAAATTCATTCTCAGCGGATCAATTAAACTGTAAAGGGGATGAAAGACAGACAAATAGTTGATACCTGATGCTGGTCTGCCAAAAAACCTTTGAAATAATCGGGAAATCCAATATTCCCCTAAGCCTATAACCCCAAATCATAAATGAAAGAGAACGAGGGAGAGGCGTGCCAAGGTCAGGAGATGAGCATGACGAGGGCCATAGTCGATTGAGGGAGGAGCATTGCGGCTGTTGTGGGTCAGCAGATGTTGGAGGGAGGAGCGCGATGCGGTTAGGGGAGCAGCACTGCAAAAATATAACAAATATAATAAATGTAATAAGTATAATAAAATATTCCATGTAATAATAATATATTATTACTTAAAAATATAATAAATTATACAAATAAAAATTCAAATTACATTTAATATTTTAAATTAAAAATATAATAAAAATATATATAAATAGAGAAATTATTAATTTGGTAAAATTAAATAAATATAATATTTAATAATCATAATATCTATAAAAATTCAATATCTAAAAAAATATAACAAATAAATAACGTTTGAATATGTAATTACCCATTACTAATTACATAATTTATTTTCATATAATAAATTTATTAAATATTATATTTTATAAATATTAATATTTTTGTTTTATACTATAAAATAAAATTTCAATATGGGAATATCAATTTTTTATTACTTATATTTATATTATTTTTGTTAATTTCTTATTGATTATCATGTTTTTATTTATTATGTTCATTAAATTAAAAAACTGTAATGGTTTAAATTCTTTATTAACAGTATTTAAATGTTTATTAAATGAAATTAATTTGAATTATAATCACTATTAATACTATGAAAAAATTTAAAATTAAAATCTATTGATGATATATTCTTAGTAAACCCTATAAAATTAAATATTAACATTGGTCATAAAAATAATTATTTATATAAAAAAATTGTTTCTCTTAATTGAATAATATTATTGAATGGTGTGTTGTAACATATATTATTGATGATAAATGATTTGTTGCTAATAGTTATTATTAATAATAGATTAAAGTGTTAGTAAAAAAAATGGAGGTATTAGTATGATAAAACTGTAGATTTAACTCGTGGTAAATGATATGTTGGTGTTAAAATATCAATGCCAACAGAAATATCTTTTGGAAAAAATAAGTGTTGGTACTTAAAATCAAAACCAATAAAACATACTAACTTTTAGAATTTCTTACTTTTTCCAACATATATATCATCTGTCAATAACATTCTGTTTGTATAAGTCATTTTTCTTGTAGTGATCAGGATGGTAAGCCGGATATGGTGGCCTCGACTCTGAAAAAAAGAGGTTTTCTTGAGTGAGTCAGAAAGAGAGGTTGGTGGTGCCTGGGACGTCACAAATAGTAACCTGTCTAGATGGGAGAGTGGAGTTAATCCATGCGGTAACCTAAGCAGGCTACGTTAATTGGATTTTTCAAGATCCAGATCTGTGTGAGATGGTGATCTAGCGGTGGGAGGCGCCTTGGTCAGGAGAGGTGGTGGAGGCGACGCCATGACCGTCGGTGTCCTTAGTACAGTGTATCAATGGGAAGGATGACCAGATGGAGGATCTTATCGGGAGAATCATAGAATCTATGGGAAAATGATAGAGGGGTGATGATTCTTAAGGGAGGAATGGCTCTAGGAGAGCTGCGGCGAGCAAGGTACAGAGGACACCACCACAGGAAAAAACAACTCCTCTTGAAAAGGGACTTTTTTAGCTTCTAGACATGTTTTTACCCCAGACATGTATATTTTAAAATATTGTTTTTTGGCCAAAAACAGACTAGATCGAAAAATCTAGCCCCTAATCATTAGCATGATGCCATATTCAAATACCATTTGAAAATTAATCTATAGCTTAAAGTTAAGGTGTATAATATTATATAATTATTTTAAAAATATATTTATATAATAAAAATTAATGAAAATTACATTCATATTCATGTGATTATTCTGGCATCGGGTTCGTTTTCCGGAATGTAATGATTCAACGGAAATCGATCAAACCAATGGATTCAGGTAACTAGTGAAATACAAAAACATATATAAGTGACATTGAAAAACAACAACTAATAAAAGAATGTTTTAATCCCTATTTAAAACATCAGATTTCTATAACATGACCATCTGAGGTTGTATTATAAATTTTTATTAAAAGTTTGACGGTGACGAAACCCTCATTTAAAAGTAATAGAAATTGAATCTTTTTTGGGTTTAAAATAACCATGTGTCCTTATGGTAACAATTGAAGATACCGAGCAATAAAAATCCCAATAAGTGGGATTTTATATAAAATAATGACAAATGACATGAACTCATTGAAATTTGTTTATCTCAGCCATGTTTATAGAGATTATCTCGCATGATGAAGATTATGCACAAAATTAAAACCATAAAATACATATTTTAGATCCAAATGCACACTCATTGTCTGTTATTCATTAGGAATCATTACATGAAGAATTGTATTTGATATTCTCTAGATTTTCCACCCCAAATTGAAAAATCAATGCGAGTTACAATTGTCTAAATCCTGGTTCTAGAATGAAGTTCGACGATGCCTTCGATGCTTCAGTGATCACCACATCATCTTGCTTGAAATGGAAGAGAGGGAGCCCGATCTCAACTACATGGTTCTATAGCATCTATATCCCTCTAGATCATGGCTGAGAGCATAAAAGAGATAAATATGATGAATAGTACCAAGAAAAATCATCATTTCTTCTATTTATAAGGTGTTAAGAAAATACCCATTAATCCCTTCTCGCCCCCGAATAATTATAACAATATATAAAAAATAGTTTGACCACTAAAATGAGTTTTTAATATAATTCATTATTATTATAACTTCCTAGAAATAGAACATATATTTTATGTGAGAAAAATTGACTCATTAACTCAACATTCCATTCACAAAAATATTAAATTAACATTAAATCTTAATATTCCATCAATTAATATTTTTCATTTATTTACACGAAAATTTTAAATATATTTAGTAAATTAAATTGATGTCAATTATTCTTATTATTATTAATATGAATTTATTTACTATTTTGGTGATCATATCTCCATGAAAAAATGACGGAACCTAATGGTGGGGCCCACCTTGTCCAAAAATCCTATTCAACTAAATAGTGAATATTATTGAATTTGAAATTGTGTGTGACCCTCTAGTCCCTTATTTGGATAGCATTGAATATAATTCAGAGACCAAGAGTGGGATTTGGAAAAACATAATGACCACTAAAGAGATAATGATTATAACAATAGAGACAACAAACATACAAATACACACTATGTAATATGATCTTTTTTTCTACAATACCTCATAATGAAAAAAAGCAATACGATTTCATAACCCCTTTCATGCTTTATTATTAGTTGATCTAACTGGAAAAAGTAACCATTGACTACTATGGACATTGTCTTATGATGGTAATACCATCCTGATCAACATGGCTTGTGATATATAACATTCTTAACCTATATTTCAAACATTCTTTCTTAACCACTCAACCTATGTCATATCACTAATGAACAAACCAACACAATCTAAAATTCGATTATTTCATGATCATGGTATTTTCCTTGTATTAGTATAAGTAATAAAATGTCACACATTGGAAATGTCCTCATGTCATTAGACTATTACACAAGTCCATTGATATGGGCATACAATGACACCCAAAACCAGTGGTGTTTCTGTTGGAAAGCCTATCATCATGATCTAACTACTAGAGATCACCATGTGTGAGATTCATGGGAATAATACACATTGGTTTCGAGCCCCTAACACCAGATAGTCAAACATCTAGTATGTCTAGATAGAAATGTATAACTGGACCATATGATAAAATATTAGGATTAATTTCATTATATCATACGGTTATTAATGTAGCCTAGGATTTTCTATAACAATTTTATAAAGAAATAAATATATGGATATAACCATTTCAATAATGGACACAAAAGGTAAACACATTAATGGTAATAATACATCATGTATATCTAACTAAACACAAGATATATGCAATCAAAATTACAACATAGTTGGGTCTAATTATCCCACTATTACGAATTCCAGAAGTAGAACTACAAAAAAATTCTTGGTGCTATAGAGAGATACTATGAATATACCATTAGGTCACTATCCACCACCTTGATAACATAAAGAATCACCTTTGGTTCGTGTTGCCTCATAGAATGTTTCACCACTCGCATTATGTGATGGAGAGGTATACGTTGATTAATATATAATATACAACATAATAAGAAACTTTCAATACCCCAATTGGCTAGACAACATCATACTAGTTAGTAAGAAGAATCATTAAGTTAGAGTCTTTATTAACATCAAGGACCTAACCATCCATTACCTAAATGATGATTTTCCCCTTATAGTGTAAGAGCTATTGATCAATACTACCTCCATGTTCCATACCATCCAAACCATGAATGGTTACTCAGGGTAAAACTATATATGGATGGAACAAATGATTAGGATTCTTCCACCATTAGAGTACAACAATGGAACATGATCTATTAGGTGATTCCCTTTGTCTTGAAGATGGTAGGAGCCCCATATCAGTAATATATGAACCACAAATTCAAACTAATTCGTGAAACGATGGTGTATTTATATATAGATTAATTTGTGGTCAAATCCCTCAAGATCAAGGGCCACATCATAGGCCATGAAAAATTTATTATTTTACATTGATCCATTCACTTGAATATGAACCCCTTTATGTCAGAATTTCTGGTTATCTCCTAGAAGTTTCTCTGCTTTTTCTTCATATAAAAAATAACTGAGGCTAATCAACATATGATTAATTCCATCTACCAAATTACTCCCCTAGGAATCATTATAAAGATAGAATATCTCCAATTCCACATAACTAATATACGTAGAATCATTATTGTTCTAGATTAAGTGTGTGAGCCTGTTTCAAGACTAATGATGAATGTAACTATTTTCCAACATGACGAGGACCTATAGACATCGTTTATGGAAATAAATCATCGTATGATATAGACTCCATTTCTAATGCCACATTTCTGAGGAAATTCCATTATACTCTTCCTGAATTATCTAGAATGGTCACTTTTAACCCATCAATACTAGAAGAATAATGAGGGAATATAAAATATTTTATACAATCTGATTTTCTAGCTTCTAGACACTGAGAATGGATACTTCTATATCCAGAAGTTCCATCTCACACTAGCTTTTTCTGTAGGGATGTTTCAAAATTACCCAAAACTTCTTGATATATAGCTAGTGTCTTGAATAAATACAATGAATTATATCTTTAATCTCCCTATATTGACATGATATTTGGCACATTTGCATTGATCATTGAGCGTATTGACATCAGGATCATTTTGAAAAAATCTATCAAGAGAAAAGGATTTGCAACATTTTTTGTCCCATATATCCCTTGAAGTACTTCACCTTGAAATAGATTTTCTAGATGAGGCTATCATATAATTATATAATGTTATTAAATATTGGAAGATTCATTTCGATGATGTATCCCAGAGACCAACCAGTAAAAGGATTAGTGATCCAACATTCAACATATTAGGTCAGTAGATCACATTCATAGATCTGTCACAAGATATCCTACCATAAACTATAATGTTGTCAGAATGCTACACAAAAAATGAGGAACAATATCATTCTCTCATAACTAGTCTCGAACTTGAAATTTAATTTTAGTCCCACTAGTTTCTTATGATGGGATACTTTGAGATGATCACCAAGAAGAGTAATATTGAGTATGTCATCAGGAAGAAGGAGGTCACTCACATTATAGAATTAATTCTTCAACAAATGGACTAATTCCATTGTCATCTGGGTATGAGGAAAGTCCCTTATACCTAGAATGGTTGAGGTAATTCATTGGTCAGTTTAGCATCATCTATTTGGGTGCCTGACTTGGATGAATTGTTTATCCATGTGGGGTATCTGAAGGTAATCTCTCTCCAAATTTTAGATGATGTTGATAGGAAACCAATAATATAGAAAATTACATTTCTTCTATGTCAGGATCCTCATATTCCTCCATGATATGTGAAACACCCGATTATACAACTATTTTCATTAAGTATATCCAACGTGGAATCCTCCCTCCTGATCGAGTGGACCATGAGATATTCCATTGACACACAATAATGTGAAACCTGAAATGTGGTCCAATCATTGGTATGAATATCTAAAGTCATGAGTTTTATATAAATATCTTTTTTTATTCCAATGATATGAGATTTCCCATGCCATGTGAGGAAACCATTCCAGTTTATTTAGTTGCCATCAGGTGGGAATAAAATTATCCCATCATATTCGAAGACTGGGTTACATGTTTACCCCCATAGTCCATGAATGTATGGAGGTTTCCAAAAGGTGTGATGTATTGTTGTTTTAGGCCATCATTGTTCATATACTTTCATATCCCATCCACACCACAATGTATTCTTGGCCATTTTAAGTAACAATACTTGATGTATTTCTGCCATATCCACCGAAAACATGAAGCCAATGAATTTTAATTGTGACAGAAACAGATATCTCTTCCATTTGGGAACAATTGATTCTCCATAAGGATGTCAAGTCCCATCCCTTGATCGAATTTCTATGATACCAAAAAATTCATTGATTTCGGTTTCCTAATGCTATGCAAACTAACAATTGATCTAAATTTCATGAATATGAGCTGGAGAAGTTGTATTCCAATTATATCATTATTTCTAACCACACATCCCACTCACATGAGAAGGTAGAGGGATATATTGAGATGTTAAACAAGAATCTATATAAAATTATAATGATGATGTTAGGTGATAACCGGAATATGTTTCCTAAATAGAACCATAATTCCATATTTTCCTATCGTACGACAACTCAAAATTCCACTTAGGTGTCCCTATACTCCCTAGGGTATATAATAGAGGTAGACAATCACATTGATTTATAGTTTTCATTTCTCTAAATAGTAGTCTTTGACAATTTGAGATTAGAAAAATAATATAATTCTTTTTAGATGAGATAGAATTATTGGAAAAAAACTGGAACCGGGCCTTAAAAAATATATATAGGCACTATAGAAGGAAAGATTTATAGTTAGATAAATAGATTCACCTCTACTCCTTCCACTAGGGTGAAATTGTACGTGATAATAGAAATCAAATGATAAATAGAAAGATAAAACAAAATTTTTAACAAAGGTGAGAAGGGACATATATAATTTATAAGATCAATTCCAATGGATCATACTCATTAATCCCAATAGAAATAAAGTGTGTCAATCCTCCAATGAACAAAATGCCTCTTAAGAAGTAATTCACTTGAGGAGGCCCTAAGGACTAAACTCTATGACCTTAAAGTAGGAGTGTATGTCCATGAATATGGGCTCTAAAATATGTGTCATTATTCCCTAGAATCTATTCTTTTTTGGTGATCCCCATTATCCTTCCATTAAATTGAAGTTTTTACCTCCACTGCACTACACATTAGTTTTGGGAAACGATCATCCAATGTCCAAGCATGCATACCATAAACGGTTTACATCAATATTGTTCGAGTTGTTTAAAATTGTCCTAAAACGCCCAATATCCATAGTGCATGATGATAAACTATGGTCTATCCTTGTCTATGACATGGATACATCTTAAATTAGTGAATTTTTTACACCATATGAAATTGGTATTCCATATACGATAAATATATAATAGTTAACAAACCATACCCAATTCAATAAGAGCGGGATTCACTATAATAACAATAAGATGTGTGTATTCCCTCTTAAGAGAGGATTTCACCCCACATATATAGTTTTCCATCAACCATGTTATGTTCCTGAACTATGCCTTCCTTGATTCCTAACCTCATTTGATATGTAGTGATTCCCAATGTTCTCATCTTTGGGCCCATCCAGAAAATCATCATGTCTTTTCCCCTTAGACCCATCTGTTTTCCATGAATGAAATATTTATTATACTTTCAATTGGTCCAAGAACTATGACCTAATACTGCATGCCATGGTCTATGCATTATGAATCTAATATGATCTTCCATTGTCTAGTCATTATGATCATATACACTTCTCACTTTTTCCAACCTCTATGACTTCAAAGTAGTGAACATGGTACGTGAACTATTACCATAAACTATGTTCATTTATCCCTATCTAACATATTTCACATCATTCTTAGTGTTCCTAAAAACTCGTGAAATCAACTCTTTCCAGAAATGTGTGTGATTTGTTCCCATCCCCAAGGGATACATAGTGATCCCATGAATTTCAGTATGTTTTATGAGTTTTATATTCCCACAATGTCATGTATTACCTAGGGTGTTACCAACCCAAATGTCTATATAGGGACTCCATTAAATATATAATCCCCTTTAATTTAATATGACTCAATAGTGTGATGATATTTCATTATACCTAGATACGTGGAAGGAAATACCGCGCCACATAACGCATCGGCCCCACACACCTCATCCTTAGCAAACAAAAATTAACAACATCTATAACCTATACAATAAATATGATATTACTCACAATACAAGAACTAGATGAATCACATATTACCCCACGTTGAATTGGGATGTCTATTAATTATTTATTATTTTATATTCTCTCGATGGAAGGTGGCATCCAACCTCTATCGGTCTTTTTCTATGTCATACCATGGTTGTTCCATACTTCCCATGATTTGGTTGACCATGATCCACCTCAACAGAGAGTTCAAAATATAAGACCATAAACATGGAATTTAATTCCAAATATAATAAATTTAAATGGTTTGAAAGTCATCCTATGAATTTCTTATGTGTGTTTTTCTTTGTTCCCTCACTTCACATCAGTTTATTGCTCCACTTCCCCACACATTTCCACTTGAGATGCACATTGGTCTATGAATTATGAATTTAAACAATTATTTGTGTCCTAGAGGATATATTGTGTTGAAATGGAACTTTATGGACATAATTCACCTCATGATTTATCCCTTCCATGTTTCAAATAAATTTATAGGGTACCCACTAACTGGTATGATATTTGTTACCTAAAAAGACAAGACATTTTCTGAACATCGTGACCTTAAATAGTATGTCAGTTGTCTCAAAACTTTTTCTGTTACATTAGGTGGCCTCCTAGGATCTTATATTCACATCATGTAACATTCTATTGATGTCACTCAAACTCATCCAGGAAAAACCAATTAGTGATCTATGAATAATGACTAAAAATTATTTTCCCACTTTTACTAGGATGGTGTTGTGGGGCTTAATTCACGCCATGTTTTCATTCTTCTGTACCACATTGTCCTATTTAGGGATTCATACTAAATTTTATGAACTATTTAACCCCGAACTATTTGTTATTAGTTTAAAACATGACACTAAACTATGTACATGCTTGGTATGTTTTAGATATTATACATAATGGGTCCAATTTTTCCCCTATTCACATCAGTTCACATGATATTTCACATGATAATCAATTATATACATACCCCATGAATTGGACATTAGATGAAATCATTGACATTACACATGGATGTGATGATAGTATGATCATTGCACAATCCCCACATATCATGTCCCTATAAAATGAAGTTAATATGTGTAATGTGTAATCTTCACCATACGATGTAAAACTCAATGTCCAATATCCACACAATATGATGTTAAACTAAAATTTTAATTTTCTCTTGCATGAAATAAAATTGTGACACCTCCTATGAAATTTCCTGAGGAGACGTTATTTTTGATATATTCACCGACTTCATCATTCATGCTCTTTATTTATCATTCACCATCCGAAACATCACTCATATAAAGGACTAGTATGACCTTTTCTCAAACTGAAATTTCCACCCAAATGTTCTATAAGCCACGATGATGAAATTATATGATTTTTAGAACCCATTAAATCCTTTAATCCCTTCCAAGAATAATTTTTAAATATTTTAATTTGGAACCTCATCCTCTTAAATGTCCGAATAGGACCTATAACAACAATGGTTCTTGGCCAAAATGGCTCACCTATCATCTTGGGACAAGCCCTGATAATACATTATGCTATATTTTGAGACATGTTTTGTGTTTCAGAAATGGTCATTGGATGACCCTTAATTTTTTATTCCCATTATATTGTAATAGTATAGATTCATTATTTTGAACATGGTTATATGTTATCATCAATTTCCATGACACACCCCCTATGTTCTAGATTTATTTTGTAATGATTAATTTCTTCCAATTACCTTTTGTTGGTATAATTCAATTTCCCTAGAATAATCTTATTCCAGATCAATAAAAATTTGAAATAAAATTTTCTTCATAGACCCCCATTCTATAGCCACATCATATCTCTGCCAAAACATATTTGGTGGTTTTTCAGTTAATTTAGGCCCCAACAATTGGACATTTGTCTAACACTCTTATTTGATTGAGAAATCACATGTTCATCTCATTATTCTCACACTAAACATAGATCATGTTATATTATCGATCATTCATAGTTTCTCACGTAATTGTGATTTATGTGAGATAATTAAAATTAAGAAACATGTTCAATCATACATGATTTCAAAACGAACAAGAAAGAGTTTTAGATAGCCATACAAAAATTAGAGCTCCCAATTGAAAAATAATTTGAATTATATACTCTAGTTCTCAAGCACTTAATCATATAAATAATAAGATGAGTGGATTCAAGGACTACTCCCACTTCCCTATATCATCTTTCCCCTCATTTTCTTTTGAAATAAATTTATTGGTCCCAGCCTGATATCGATTCTATTCCACCCTTTACCTTTCCCCATAGTATGGTGTCTTTTCCACCATGTCCTCAATGACCACCAAAAAAGGCCTTTAACATAGTAAATATCTCATCTTAAGATGTAATAACCATCACATTCTACATCAACGGACCTACTAGGTTGGAATATACCCTTCCAAAAACATTGATAAACGTAGAGCCATCAACCTTGTGTATCTTTACGGAAATGATGAGTTTCGTCCATTTAATGTGTTCTAGATCAACATGAATGTCTTGAATTGGTGTGTTAACGATGCCAGAATCCACCCACATGGTCCTTAGGCTGATTAGAATTTTAAGGGGAGTTCACACCCTATTTGGATAGTCTTCTATCTAGGCTGGTATGATGCTGTTACCGGCTTAAATCAGTGTCTTGAAATGGATAGTCCAATTCGTCTAAGTGGAATTTGACCCATAATCATTGAAATCATCATGTGTAATTGTATTATAAGATGGGGAGATCTCAAATACACCATCATATAGATCATACAAGTGTAGTTTTTCATGAATTAGTTTTTGGTGATCTACTCATAGAATTAAATATGTGTTAGGCACTCCTCAAATATCAACAGCCTCCTGCCCTATGGTGATCTTCAATTCCTACAGATTAAAATGATGGGATTAGGTATGGGTGATGTTAAAAACCCGTAAAAGATGAAAAGATTATCCTATTTGGTAGTAGGATTTCAATATTCCTGATGAGTATAGATATAATTCACTTCCCCACAACTCTCTCGGTCCTTCTACCTTGACCACGCCAATAGTTGAATGACCCCCAGAAATGTCTGGAAGTTAAGACATTCTCATTTAGACCCTTACCTGATATATCATGTGATGTTTGATACCACAAGAGTAGAGAACAACATCTAAATCTTCAATGATTTTCATTGTCTTTGACTGGGGGACAAGTAATCCTTCCATTATGTGTCACAGCCAAATGAAATATATCCAATTAGTTGTGGGGTATTTCCATACACTTCTAGGTGTAGTGATCTTCATTTGAAGGCCACATGCCTCTTAGGAATTGGGAAACACATCAACACTAGAAAAATCCATGAAATGAACCAACATCAATAGGCCTTGGAAAAACAATATTGGTACTTCCATGAAGGATTTAACTTCATCTCATGAAATATTTCCCATGATATATTTTTATGATATTGTAGCTCCTCTACCTAGGCATTTTACCATTGTTATGTCATGAACTACCGGCTTTGCTACTCCTTCCCTTCCCACAGGACCATATCTACCTCCATAGTGTGAACTAATCAACACTTTATCCCAAAACCACTATATTGGGTATTCAAATAACCACCCATGATTTTATAGTACGTTATATCTTCTAAGTAATTCAATAAATTTCACTACACTGTACACTGAGTTTGAGCACACCACGACTTTCCAAACTAGCCATTCAAAAAGATGTTATATTGTTAGATTATAAACATTAATTGTTTTTAAGTATAATTAGATTATATTTTTATAATTTAATACAATTTAGGTCATTATATGTAAATTTACATTTAAATTGGATATAAAAACATGTCAATCTTTTGATTGTTTTTACTTTTTTTAAAATCAGCCTTTTGGTTTTGAAAATGGGAAATAATTTTATATCAATTAATTCAATTTCAATTTTTTAATTTGGTAAAATATACATCATTTTTTAATTTGTAATATCAATATTTTCTTAGGGTAAATTTTTGGTATTTTTTGGAAAACATGTAATTTTTGATGAATAGTGAAAAACACTGCATTATTGTTTAAAACCGACTTCTATTTAAATAATTATTTATTTTATTTAAATTTATTTTAAGTCAAAATATATATATAATACATATATATGATCAATGTAATTCATTAGATCCATTTTATAATAATAATAGATTTATAAAATTTTATTGAACTTTTTTACCATATTTTACCAACATTCTAGACACATTAACAAATTTACATAAAATGTAATTTTACCACATCTGGTAATTGAATTTCTAAAATCCAAGATACATGGTTGAAATCATTAAATAAAATGTGGTTCAATAGGGTGGTAATAATTATTCGTTAATATCAACTTTTGACTTTTATTTACAACTATTAAAAGTAAATAGGCTAATTAAAGGTTAAAATGATATTATAATTACCCTAACACATGTTATAATTCTTTTGGATAAGTTTATTTTGACCCAAAAAACCATAGGTATAATATATAATCCTTTTGATCCAATGGGATTAGATTAGGAATTTTATTATTAGTTTATTTAAAGTACAGTTAAAAGTCTAAAATTTAATGTTTAAAAACTAAGCCATTTTAATATAGGGTTATACATAAGATAAATTCAACAATAAATATTCATTAGAAAGACGAAAATGATTTAAAGAATAATGGTAGTTTATTTATTATTTTTAGACATTAAATAATTAAATTTATTTATGACACAATGATGATCCAGTAATAGCTTTATTAATAAAAGAATCAAATAAATGATATTATAAATAATAAAATAAATATATTTTGGATGTTTTTATGCATTAAACTAATTTTATAGGTTAATATGACTTTAAATAGTTTATTAAATAAATTATTTTCTAAGTGCTAAAGTTGTTATGAATTTAACCAAAATTAGAGACTAAATAGTGTCAAAATTGACATAAATGAGTTTTTAAAACAAATACTATATTATTAAATTATATAATTGTCCTAAAAATTTAACTTTCAGACAGAGGAATTATATAATAATAGATATGACATTAATGAACCACTTTTGGTTCATATAGAATTTTATAGTACGTTTATTCACCATATAATATAAAAATATAAGGAAACATTGTAAATGATAAACTATTTAACTAATAGTTAAATATAAAAGATAATGTTAATATGGTAACCTAATATTGAATAAAACCTATTGTTTGAGATAATTTCGAATCATAAACACCTATGGGTCCAAATAAATTTATTTTTGGCCATTGAAAACTGAATATGATTGTATAAAAAAATTAATATTTCAAGTTTTTCCACAGCTTCCCCTCACCCCTCTAATAAAAATGCACTTATCTTTCTCTCAAATTCACACCTCCAAAGCAATTTGTTTTGGAAAATACCTGCCCAAATATCCTCTGAACTCTCTTAAATTTATTTTAGAGGCCATTAATTGATCATAAATCCATCCTATGGATCCCTTTTTTTCAAATCAAAAAGAATCACCTCAAGAAGTGGTAAAATTTTCATCACCTCTTTCAACATAATCAATTTCTTCCACATTCAATTTCAATGTTATTTCCATACCAAAATAATAACACCATTACCTTCTACATACTGTGATGTTATAATAAATATGGTATAACCATATTCATTATTCAATCCATCCTATAAATGATAATGTCACCAAGTGTGCGTACGTATGCCTTACCGTCTCCAAGCCGTGGTGTCATTGGTTATTCAACACTATGTTATTTGGATGGGTATAATGATAAGTAATATGTATATAAATAACGAAAATTACTTGATAATTTCTCTTTAATATTAATATACCCTTAAATTTTACACCTTTTAATCATTATGGAAATAATATCGTCGCTCATGTGTACCTACGACTTACCGTGTCCACGACGCGATGAGATTCATTTACACATTCACCATTCAACGATGATTATAAAAATATATATTATTAAAAATTATGTAATATATGAAATAATAATTCTACTAAATATATATATATACACACATATATCTTATTCACTTTTTTCCATTCAAAACGATATGAAAATGGAAGCAACATTTATGCGTACGTACGGCCTACCGTCTCCATAAACAGTGTTTTTCATTTCATATATCTATATATTATACATATTTATATTCTAAATATATATGATATATAAATAATTTTTTATATTTATGAAGTATTTAAATCATGATCCAAGTGATACGATCAAGAATAACATGTTAAAACACATACAATAAAGAAAACAATCATTACCTGAAATGTTATGTTAATATGGAAATTTTTATTAAATTGGTAGTATAATGTCATAAATGAATCATGTATGATATCATAAATATTAATATGATTTTATTATATTTTAATAACATACTATGGTCATCATACAAGATATTAAATATACCATTGACTAAAGTAATGTACGAGGTAAGGGTTAATTACTCAATTTCATTATTATCCGAGATTGTTTATGTGTATGTATTTTTTGGGAAATATTTATTATCCATGCCCATGTGTCACAAAATGATTTTCAAAATGATTCTTTTAAAGTAAAATTTAAAAAATACATCATTTTAAATGTTTTAAATATTTATTCTTCTACTTTTTTTTCATTAATGTCCATGTTATGAAAATGGTTTTATGGATTATTTATATGGACATGAATGTTTTCAATTGTTAATTACATTAAAAATTATCAAAGTGGTATGTAAACATAGATTAAAAAATAAATTTTAAAAGTATTCTGTTATAAATATTGATACGTTTATATGATTTCATAAAAAAATATCTCTCTCTCAAAGGGTTTTACTTTTTATTTTCAACTATGTCAACATTCCATTTGGATATTATTTTTGGTTGAGGTTTATTTATTATAAATACAATCATCAATATTCTATTGAATGAGTTATGATATGTTTGAATGTGGATGTGCGTTTTTTATTCCCTTCGCTATTTAGGGTTGAATTATTGGCATTTCGTATGCTAGTTTAAATATGAATGCGTATGTTCTGTTTCAAAATTTTCATATGAGGGATGTAGTGGAATTTCTAAGTGACGGGTGGAGCCCACTATAGCTCCTTGATACATGAGTAGGTATCATGAGATAAATTGGTGTCTTTGAACAAGGACTTGACAGAACATTAATTTTTAGTCTTTGCACGAGTCCTTGACTACGTGAGAATGATGTCTGGTGTTAGGAATTCCATCATTATGAAATTAGTTATTACATGTGATTATTTGACTAGTGGAATATCCATGTGCATGTTTATATGGTAATTTTTGACTTCATTTCTCTTTAATGTGTTCATGTTTATGCTTAGAAGGCTGTTGTTTTTATTAAACATATTTCTTTAAAAGTGTATATCTTCCGCTAAATTATTTACCCTTCTGAGCATCTGAGCTCACCCATTTCATATTTTTTATTTTCTTAGGAATTTACGAAATGTATTATGAGTGATATGCATGGTTAAGCAAAGGGAATAATGGCATATTTAAATGAATGTTCATGCAGTGTGATATGTTATAAAGTGTTATGTTACATTCATGTAAATAATCTATTTTCCAAGACTGCCAAACTGACCGGTCCTTCAGGACTTTATTCCTTGAAATCATGAAAATGTATTAAAATAATGAACAGACTTTGAGTACCTGGGGTTGGGGCGTTATAATTGGTATCATTGGAATTTTATCAACCACCTTGGTAATAGATTTAGAAAAACATTGACTTTGAAACAATACCCTAAGACAAACTGTAAATATTACTATAGATAAAATTCATATTATTTTGGAAATTTATGGATTTTGTGAATTTTCCAAGCATTACATCCATGTATGCATATGAGCATATAGAGGTGTCTCTAGAAAAGATGTACCTAGGAGTGAAAACTCAAACAAGGTGTTTTGGGATTGACCTAGGGTATCCTGGTAAAAGGCAATGGGATTTGTTGCACTCTTGGTTACGACACTCCCCGGGGATATGCTTAAGGTAATTAAAATTTATATAGAAATCATTATGAAGGATTTAAGAGTAAATAAATCCTCAATGAAACCATTTTAGTTTTTATGTATTACATGCATAAAATATTCAATTTACATTAGGTATTTTACATGTTTGGAAATATTCATTGCGATTTATAAATTATCATATTGTATTACGTTGTTTTGAATTGGTCCCTAGTAGATTGAATGAGAACTCCTGCAATACACTTGATCCAAAGAGTAAGAAAGATTGTATCCTTCATGATCTTATTCCAAACATTTAGAAGTTAAATATTCTACTATGTATTCTCATCATATGAGGAAATAGAATCATTTATTAATTAGATAATTAATGAATTATGTGAGTCCTATAGATTTTAATGGATTCTAGAGTAGAAAGTGATTTTTGAGAGAAATATCGATAAATGGAAGAAGGGAATGAAGGATTTTAACATTTTTGATAACCATGGAATGAATAAGCTTCATAAATTATTGAAGGGAATGGGAGTTTGTTATAAGTGTAGATAAAAAGGACCCCATGTATGTGATTATAAGGGTAAGAAAATGGTGTCAAATGTACAATGTTTCATCTGTATAGAGATATGGAACTTTGTGAATCAATATCCCAATAATAAAATTATACCATAAATGATGCTATTGAATACTAATCATGATATGATAATACCACCATTTAAGGGGAATGATTAGTGTTATTATGTTTTTATTAAATAATTGTGTCATTTGAGTACATGTTATAAGAATTAAAAAGTATATAAGGATTGAACTGTAGTATGTATTCATTAAGGATTTGAGATTTTATAGTACCAAGTAAAGTGAAACAGTTTCAAGTTAAAAAATTTGGAAAATATATGGTTAGGGGAAATATAATTCTTAATATGTTTCTAATACTAAGATAATGATATAAGAATAAGATATAATTGAGTTGGATAAAGTATATTGGATATTATTTTCTACCTTGTAACTACGTAATTGTTTTTTTATTCCATCATTTATGGAGTTTACAACATTTTTGGATATATGGAGTTTATCAATTATTCTATAAGAAATTAGGTAGAATAAATGTAATCAATAAGGTTTTATGGTAATTAATGGTGTTATAATTTTTAAAAAGAATAAATGATGAAGGTATTCACATTTTATTACGTGGAAAAATATCATCATTGTGTTTACCTTCCATATAAATTTTGGACTGTGAATTTGGAATGAAATATTTTGGATATGTGTAAAGGATTGAATGGATTATATTTGAAATTAGATAATATTGTTCTGGTTAAATCACATCTTAAAATTATTTTTGTGTTGTTATAAAAATGACAACTCGGAGGTCGGGCGACAACACATCGCATCTTGCAAGGCCTCAAGACTTGAACCCGCAACCAAAGGGAGACAATGATGCATCAACTGCCACTGACCTACGTGATTTCCTAGTTATTATAATGTAGTTTTTTTAAATAGTCTGAAAAATGAATTATAAATTGATTATTTTTGGAACCCTCTACAGTTAGGATAAATAGAATATTTTTTTATTTCTATTATCATGATGAGTGAAAGATGATTTTGTGGTAGGAATTATTTGAAGGATAAAATCTACTTGTAAAGTATATTTTTTCCTTTTATTAAATGAAAAAATTAATTATTAAACATTAGAAAAGGGATCTTAAAACAGAAAATGTGTTATCCTAATACCTTATGTTTTGTTGAACTGATGATATTTTAAAACAACATAGATTTATGGTTTTGAGGCCCTCAAATTTACATTTGTTTGTGATTTATGGCCTCAATCACTCCCTATAAATATTTACATTTTCCCTCAAATTATGTGTCTCTAATTTCCACCAATTTTATCCAAATCGTGATCATAATTTATTATTATTTTTTAATTTCAATTTCTCTCTTATTAACACTATATTTTATTAACCCAATTTCTGATATGGGTTTTCCCCAAAAGTATTTTTCTATTTGTAACATTTTATTTTCGAATAATGATTTAAAATTTTTAGGGAAATATTTATTGAAGGAGGGTAGATTGTGAAACCACAAGATTTCTTAGAACGTTATTTATTCAATGTAATTCAATAAATTGCACTACACGTAACACCAAGTTCTAGCGCACCACGACATACCAAACACGTCATTCAAAAAGTGGTAATAAATAGTATTAAATTAATTTTTAATTATATATAATTTATATAATTTTAGAGTTCATAATATTTGTTTAATAGACCTAATTTGAGAACAAATTCATTTTTTCAGCTAAAATAATGTTATTTTAAAAAATGAGATTTTACCACCTTTTAATGGATAAAACTTTTTTAATGCAATATTTGACACTTTTATATATTAAATTATCAAAATAAAAAACTCCTATAGAAGCAGAACATTAAAATTTAGTTATGATACATTCTTGGGGTGTTTCTGAAAACATAAATATTCTGATGAATAGTAAAAAATACTAAATTTTATTTGAAAATAACATTTTCAATAAAAATAATTCATAGTGTTAGATTATAAATTTGAATGGTTTTGAAATATAATGAGATTATATTTTTATCATTTAATATAATTTATGTCATGATAAGTAATTTCACATTTCAATTGGACATAAACACTTGTCAATCTTTTGATAGTTTTTACTTTTAAAATAATTCTTTTTTTGGTTTCGACAACGTGAATTAATTTTAAATTAATTAAATAATTTTATATGTTTTTAATTTGGTAAAATATAATTTATTTTTTAATTCAAAATATCAAACTTAATTAGGGTGAATGTTTGTTATTTTTCCGAAAAATTCAAATTTTGATGAATAGTGAAAAACACTGCATTATTGTTTAAAACATACTTTTATTTAAAAAATTATTTATTTTATTTAAAAATATTATAAGTCAAAATATATATATCATACTTATATAATTTCAATGTAATTCATTAGATCCATTTTATAATAATATTATATGTACAAAAATTTATTGAAAATTTTACCATCTTTTACCCACCTTGAAGGAACATTTGCAAATTTGCATAATTTTTTTTACCTTTTATGTGAATTTAATTTCAAAAATATGAGAGACATGGTTTAAATAATCATATTAAATGTTTTTCAATAGGATGAAAATAATTTTTTTGAATAGTAACTTTTGACTTTTATTAAACACAATTAATATTAAATTGGGTAATTAAAGATAAAAATGACATTATAATTACCCTAAAACATGTACTAATTCTATGGGATAAGTGTATTTCGACCAAAAACAACTTTAGGATTAAAATAGGAACCTTTTTACCCACATGTATTAGATTAATACATTTATTATTATTTTATTTAAAGTAGAGTTAAAAGTATAAAATTTATATTTTAATAACTAAACCATTTTTAATATAGGGTTATACATAAGATAAATTATACTATAAATATTAATTATAATTGTGAAATTTTTTACTATATAATGGAATTTTATTTTTAATTTTTAGACATTAAATAATTAATTTTTTTTATGACACAATGATGATGTAGTAATTACCTTATTAATAATAGAATCAAATAAATGATATATTATAAATATGATAAGAAATAAAATTAGAATGTTTTGATGAATAATAAAAATTTTATAAGATAATATGAAATTTTAGGGTCGATTAAATAAATTTACTTCAAAGTGATAATGTTTTTATGACTTTAACAAAAATCAAATAAAAAATAGTGTCAAAATTGAAATAAATGATTTTTAAAACAAATACTATATTATTAAATTATAAAATAGTACTCAAAATCATAGTATCCATCAAAAGAATTATATAATAATATATATTTAATTAATTAACCACTTGGGATTATTTTGTAATTTTATTGTATGTTTATTAACCATATAATATAAATATACAAGGAGACATAGTAAATGTTAGACTATTTAACAAAGAGTTAAATCTAAAATTTAATGTTAATTTGGTAAAATAAACATGTATAATACCTATTGGTTGAAGGGGGTTAGATGAATAACCACCTATGGAAAGAAATATATTCATTTGGATCCATTAGAAACCGAATATGATTGTATAATAAAATAATATTTTTAAGTTTTTCCTATGGTGCCCTTCACCCCTCTTATAAAAGGGCACATCCCCTTCTCTCAATTTCACATCTCCAAAGCCATTTGGATCACCCAAACCCTACCACAATATCCTCCCAAATATCCTCACTTAAACATAGAGGAATTCCCTAGATTATAAATCAAGCATAAGTAGCCTTTTTGTTCAAATCAAAAGGAAGAGCCCGAAGAGGAGGTAAAAATTTAATCAACTCTTTCAAAGTTATCATATTCTTCGACTTTCTATTTCATTGTTATTTCCATACCAAAATAATACCTCTGGTAACTTCTACAATATGTGATTTTATTATTAATATAGTACAACCATATTCATTATTATATCCATCCAATGAATGATAATGTCACTAAATGTGTGTATGTACGGCTTACCGTCTCCACGCCTGGTGTATTTTGTTATTCAACACTATGTTATTTGGATGCATATAACGACAAGTAATATGTATATAAATAATGAAAATAACATGGTAATTTATCATTTAAATTAATATATCATCTAATTCCACACTATTTAATAATTAATGAAATGATATCGTCGCTCTTGTGTACCTACATCTTACCGTCTCCACGACGCGATAAGATTTATTTACATATACACCATTCAACGATGATTATAAAAATATATATTTTCAATAAGTATGTAATATATGAAATAATAATTCTATTGAATATATATATAAATATATTTACATGTACTATATTTACTTATTTTTTTCAATGTGATATGAAAACAGAAACAGTGTTTATGCGTACGTACGACATACCGTCTCTATAAACGGTGTCTTCCATGTCATATTTCTATCGATCATACATATTTATATTCTAAATATATATGATATATAAATAATTTTTTATATTCTGGAGGTATTTAAATCATGATCTCAGTGATACAATCAGGAATAACAAGTTAAAACATGAACGATAAAGAAGGTGATTATTACCCAAAATGTTATGTTAACATGGAAATAATTATTAAATGGGTAGTATAAAGACATAAATGAATCATGTATAATATCTGAAATATTAATATGGTTCTCGTATAATTTAATAACATACTATGGTCATAATATAAGAGGTTAAACATACCCTTGACTAAAGGAAAGTACAAGGTAAGGGTTAATTCCTTAATCTAATTATTATCTGAGAGTATTTATGTGTAAGTATTTAATAGGATATATTTATTATTCATGTCCATGTTTCACAGAATAATTTTCAAAATGATTCTTCTAAGGTACACATTAACTAAAAATTAATTTTAAACGTTTTGAATATTTATTCTTCTATATCTTATCATTAATGTCCATGTTTTCAAAATGGTTTTAAGGATTTATTTATATGGGAATGAATGTTTTAAAATGTTAATTCCATTAAATGGATTAAATTTTTTAAAGGACACATTCATTAAAAAATATCTTTTTATCATCTTCCATTATAAATTTTGAGACTTTTAAAATTGTTTATTTAAAAATATATCTCTCTCAAAGGGTTTTACTAATTATTTTTAATTATGTCAACATCCTTTTTTAATATTATTCTTGATTGATGTTGATTTATTATAAATACAATATTAAATAATGTATTGAATGATGAATGATATATTTGAATGTGGATGCACAATTTTTATATGTTTTACGGTTTATGGTTGAAGTATTGGCCTCTCATATGCTAGTTTTAATATGAATTTTTCTGTTATATTTCAACATTTTTATATGAAGAATGTAGTGGAATTAGTAGGTGATCGATGGATCTCATTGTAGCTCCTTGTTGCATCAGTAGTTATCATGAGACAAATTAGTGTCTTGCCACAAGTCCTGGACAAAAATTTTATTTTTAATCTTGCCACAGGTCCTTCACTATGTAGTAATAATGTACTGTGTTAGGCATTCCCTCATTATAAAATTAGTTATTACATGTGATTATTCGACTAGTAGAATATCTGTTTTCATGTTTATATGGTAATTTTTAATTTATTTTCTCAATATTTTGTTCCAGTTTATGTTTAAAAGGCTATTGTTTTAATTACACATATTTCCTTAAATCTTTATAGCTTCCGCTAAATTTTTTACCCTCACTAAGCATATGTGAACACCCCTTTATTATGTTTTATTTTAACATGATTCCAAGAAGTGTATTATGAGTGATATGTAGGGTTAATCTAAGAGAATAACAAAGTTATTAAATTATTGTTTATGTTGTATTGTATGTTATAAAGTGTAATTTAATATTCATGTCTGTAATCTATTTTCCATGACTGCTAAACAGATCGGTCTTCCAGGACTCGATTCCTTGTAATTATGCCAATGTATTAAAATAATGCACCAACTCTGGGTAATGGGGGTTCGGGAATTACAATTCTCTTTACCTGACCTAGGTGTTTTCCGGAATCAATAACTCCCTAAGATAATAACACTCCGAGATCTAATAAATATAATGGATGTTCCCATAGTATGTTTTCTCTCATTCCACTTTTTATTATCCTCTCATGTGAACATGAAACAGATATGCCTCAGAAGCAATGGATTGTAGTCAGGGAACACAACCTTGTATAAAATATTTGACAAATTCTCAAGTAATCTGAATTGCATTGCGAACCAGAGCATATTTTAAAGTTCAAAAATCATATCATAATCAACCCCCACCACTAGACCAACATTGGAAGGTTATGTGTTATGATTTTTACTCGGTGGTCCATGTACAATGATCATTCATCACCCTCATTTATATGTTTTATTGGTGAAACATAATGTTCTCTTACATTTAGAACATAGACATCATGTCCACCAAGATCAACGTGACTAGGAGACTCCCTGTAATGTTCATGATCACTTCGAGGAAGATCATGTTGGGAGTAGATATGACGTTCATATACTCATATCACCATGTGTGTGTGGGAACCTGGATATACTAGAAATGGATGATTCCTCGTAGACATAGTGGAGTATTACCATTACTAATGTGGAGAAATACATTTTAGAGTTTTCCAAATACTGGTACAAATAAATTGATTTGCTTCCCCATCATAGGCAGGTCCTCCAGCATGAATCTTCCTGGAGGAACACCCTTGTAAGAATCCCTCACATGGAGCATCCAATAATATATGATTGTGACAATGAATATTGTCATTCAGACATTCAAAGCATCATTATTTATTTTTCAGATTAGCGTATTCCACTATCTCTCATAAAAGAACAGGTTGGGGGAGTGATTCATGCCCCACTAGTATTCTCCATGGCATGTTTGTATCCTCCATGACACCTTCTCTATTAGATCAGAAACCTTTAGTTCCTCCTCAACTAGTTTGGGATCATTCATGGACATCATGAACAAATTCATGAATGGGATATCCCTCATTCTTTCTTTCTCATCACATGTTCTTATTAGTATCTAAAACAATGCCCTCACAAGGGGTTGTATGTTATACTATTCATCTCACATGTTTGTTGTGAGTAGGATATTGAAATACATAACCATATGGGTTGTGATCGGAAATATTTGGTAAATATCACATATGCTTACAAAAACATCCCCATGATGTAGGTAGAATGTCATAGTTTCTGTTGACCGCCTTATAAACAGATTGACCATTACGTCCGGGTGGTGGCAGATGTTAAATAACAAGGCCAATGTTTCCTCATGGAGTCCCACACACTTCATCTCGACATCAATTTCAATTAAACAAAGAATATGACCAATAAGTCTAATCCCATTCAAAGATGATGTATCCACCATATCCCTCATTCTATTTGTCTCTAAATCATTTGAGTTGATTAGTTGAACTCTCCTTGAGGATCGTCTCATACCACAAGGGGGGGATTAATCATCCTCCGGAATCTACCTATCACTAATTTGGAAGTGGTTATAGAGAGTGTCTATTCTGATGAGTGCATGGTTCTGCAAGATTTGGAAGCCGTTAGATATATTACACTAGTACTATCCCAACATTCTTCTGATCTAGTAGTTTGAAAACTCACATATATCTATTGGGATAAAAAAAGTGTCTTATCATGCAAGTCCATATAGAATACTATTATTTCATAATTGTTATTCAATATGAGTCTCTATCAGTAGTGTCACAAGTGTCCTATCATCTAACACACTCTAGACTCACATCATTATCATGATTAATCGATCGTCTCCTCCAAATGAGTGATAGCAGCAGAAGAAACATTGTTTATATCTTGATTATGGTACAATATGTTTTTACATAGAGGTTATTCATGATTATATGGTTCATTGAAGTTGATTCCAAGGAGAACAGTTCATGAATAACTGATTATAGAGAATGTGATATTTGTGAATTGTATATATTGATTCTCGATTGTTCTCATGATGAGTTTGAACTTCATGAAAAATAGCATGATATTTTTTCATCATAGTAGTCTATGATTATTTCTAATTTGATCCTATACAATTTATAAGTAATAGGAAGACCCCATGCATCATGAATGAGCTTAATAAGGGATAATTTTTATTACAGTTTAATTCCATTTCATCAGTTTATTATTTTCATGATACCTTTTAATAAGGGGACATTTTAATTACAGTTTGATTCCATTTATCAGAAAATATAAAAATTTATATGTTTTAAACCAACATTAATCTCAATTTTTTATTGCATGAATAATTCAAATATATATAGTTCATATATTCTAAGAGTTAATATTATAAAACGAAAAACAAATTTTTTTACCAATTTTATATTCATATATGTTCATTGGTTTTCATAATGTTATAAAATAAACCACATTTGGATTTATTATAAATTATAATGAAAATTTTCCATAATTACTATATATAGAAATGAATATTAACAATAAATATATAAAATATTATATTATATAATTAATAAAACTAATGTATAAATTATAGAAAAAATTATTATTATTTTTTATATGTATTCTATGTTATGACACATGTTTTTGAAAAAATTTCACAAAAATGATGTCAACATGATATTCATCAATTGAATGTGTACAAATTTTTATCTTATTGAATAGAAACAATAACTCCCTTATTATAATATCTCCTCAATTTCATGTCATGTCCTTTATACAAATTTTCAACGATTAAAAATAACCAAAAAGTACATTTCTTTTTAAATATAAAAACATTAGTTCCTATTTAATTCAATTTGATATAAATAGGGATAAACAAACAAACAATATAATTTATGTTTTTGGTTGTACATAAACTCGAATACTCAATATTTTAATTGTAGTTGATCATATAACTAGTGCTTTTGTTAATATATATATGACACCATATAAATTATTCCAATATAATTACTTTGAATATATATTTTCTCTAAATACTCATTTCTGAAGTGATAATAAATTTCAATATTTTTTGTGTGTGAATTTGTCATTGAGTTTTTCAATTTATTTATGAAAGAGTTAGTGAGAATAGAAAAATAATTACACTATATGTCTAAGATAATCCAAAGGGATGGTTCAAGTAACAATAGTTTTAATTTGAATTTAGAAAAAGTAGATAAAATAGGGATTTATTATGGTGTGTAATAAATTTGATGTGGAATTAATTCATGTAATGTTAACACATAATTTGTTGAACATGATTATAAATTTCTCACCACCGTTATTAATAGAATCCACCATTAATTACATAGTGGTGATATATCATTAAAACTATAAGACATCCCGATAAATTAGCATGTTCCCATGATGGTTCAATAAAATAAATAAATTTGATAATGAAAACATAGGTATACAATTGTGAGTCTCTTATATCACAATACTAATAAATAATTTTAGAGTTATAGTTATCATTACACACATGTGTGTGATTTACCTTCTACAAACCTTAATTAATGTAGTAATTTTTTCTTGTATCACACTTTTTATGGCATGTTTCAACACACACAAATCAATCACAATGATAGATTATCTATCAATATACTATTTACCAGGATTAACATATTCTTGTGGAATTATACTTGGGTTATATAATTTAAAATAATGGAAAAATAATAATCAACTTTGGGGAAGAAACACTTCACATATATTAAAAAAATATGATATATCAAATTTATCACAAATGTCCATGTATTAAAAACTATCATTGTTAAAATGATGAATTCAATTAAATACACTGTATTTAGAAATTAAAACCGAAAAAAATACCTGAATATAATTCATAAAGTTATGTTATTTTCTCTCTAATCACTCCCTATAAAATTTATAACAACCATTTATTTTCAAACATTAATATTTTTTTAATTTTTTAGAATACTTGAAACATCATACAAAAAGATTCACACAGACCGTCATTGGTCTATTAAATTTGGAATCATAGAAACATAAAAACTGATATATAAGTGAGATTAAGTATCTCACGTTAGGCTCTTCTTCACTACCACCATTATTACACACATGAAGCATAATTAATTTTTCATAACATGGGGAAGGAAACATTAAAAGGGGAGAGCTCAAATTATTAGTAAATGTAAAAAAGGGAGATATTTAAGCATAATCATGAGCATAAGTATATGTGAACATGATCATAAAAATAAAAGATCATAGTCATCTGAAGAGAGATCATTTAAATGAGACATTAAATAATAATTATTTGTTTATAAGACATGAATCATAAGGAAATAAATAACATATGACATGAGAGAATAACTTAGGAATAAAAAATGGAATTGTTGAAAACACATTAAAATATATAATATGATTTCCCTAGTACCCAATAGATGACATCAAATACCATCATGGTAGTATTGGATCACACTTATATAATATTGGTAGTCATGGTCTACTCCTATGGCCATATTAGTAGCATGAGGTCACCCCTTATACTATGTTAGTAGTCATAGTTAACTGACATGGCTGTCGTAGTTGATTAAAATCACTCTTACTATCTTATTCGTTATAGTTTACTCCCATGGAAATCTTAGTAGTCAAGTATTATTCAAAATACCATCTTTTTCCATCTCTAAAAATATTAATATTTACCCAATACATTGGAGGGACATATAGGTCTAACCCATATTATAATTATATCATACATTCATATTCAAAAAAAATCAAAATAATGAAATCATAACCCATGAAATTAAATGGGTATCATAAAAATTTAATCATATCCTAACCTATTGAAAAAGATATAGGAATAATTATCATTTCATAAAAATCATATCACCTGTAATATAAACGGATTTCAAAGACAAAATTCAGGATGAAGAAATTTATTTTGTAAACATATAACATCATATAAAGAAATGAGTTTTATAAAGACTAAGACTTTAAGTGTAACCCATTTAGAAAAATAAATTTAATGCAACAATTAGATAATTTTCTATAAAGGCATCAGTTACATCCACAGATGTCATCCCAGATGAAATATATTGTTAAAATATCATTACAAAATTTCATGAGGATAATATCATATATTGTTTGAAACACATTATTTAAAACATAAAACCATTTGAAAAACATTTCCATTAATAAATAATTAGAAAACATAAAAATAATAATTGAAACCATTTTGAAAACCTTTTCCTCCAATGTATATAAAATAATCTTGATAACGTTTTAAAATCATTTACCATGATACCTTAAAAATTAGTATTGAAATATTTTTTAAAATATTTTTCATTGAAAACATATATATGGAGCCTGAAAATGTTATCAAAACAATTTCATTAGATGTTGTTTAAGAACATATAAATGGTGCCTGAAATAATTTCTAATGTATTTTTCCATGATAACATATTTAAGAAGCTGGAAAGATTTCTGAAAATAGATTTCATTGAAAATATATAAAAGAATCTTGACAGGTTTTGGAAAACAATTGCATAAAAAAATTTCATGTGGTAATATTTTATAAATAATATAAATTTAAACATGAAAAGAAACATTCGAAGGATTAATTATACATGTATATGTCTATAAATTCCATATGCAGTAAAAAAAAATATTCCTTTTATATAGTAAAATTGTTAGAAAAATGCCTCATTCAAATATTGATAAGAATATTCCTTTAAAATTGTTCAAAATGGCAATAGGGTAAACATTTATATTAATTACCATAGGATAATAGTATAATAGTATTGAGAAACCTATTTGGATAACATTATTTTAATGGAACACATAATATGGACCAAAGAGATGGTAAAGATGGGATTTTATAAAAACCATTTCTGAAATATCTTACACACCAAAGAGTTTTGCAAATAGTACTTATAAATAAAAAAATAGTTAATAACCATAATTGAAGAAAATTAATGAAATTTTTTGAGATATGGATTATAATATTTCATTAATGTAAGTATAATCATAAACTATCTTGAAAACAAATTATATTTTCCCAATAAACTCTTATAACTTGGTAACATGGGATCATACCCACCCTATAAGAAAAGTAAATTATATGAAACTTATAATATCATTGAAAGAATTAAATTCATTAAATAACATGTCAACTAAAATTATACACATCATGAGAAATTATTTAGGTACATAATAAAACACGAGTCTTAATGAATAAAAATTATGAACAAACTATTTCACCGATTTGGTAAATTTTTGAAACTTATAACCCATAAGAGAAAATAATAAAATTGAAATATTAATAACAATAAATTTATGTATACAATAAATAGAATAAATTACTTTGGTTGTAAATACACTATATTAATGGAAAGAGTGGATAAGTAGTATGTATCAAAGAAAATTAAAAAGTGAGATGAAATCCCCGCAACTTGTGTCTTAACTCTAATCATACTTAATAAAACAACATTTATAATTAATATAAATATACTATAAATATTTTAACTAACTCTAATATTATATATAATATGTTTTAAGGTTTTTTAAGACCGTACATTACTCTCATCTTAACCATCCCATGTTAAGATTTCACTTTTAATAATATTTGTTTTTTTCTTCACATGTGTCTTAATTTCTAATATTGTAGGAACTTATACATATATCATAATTATATAATGTTAACCATGATATTAATATAATTTACATAATGTTTTTTTTAATATAATAATATATATAGTATATAAGTACAAAATGTAATACAGTATTCATGGAGATGGTTGGGCGTACGTACGCATGAACATTGTTTTTGTTTTTATGATCATATTAAATGAAAGAAAACAATAGCATATATGTATACATGTGTATAATTATTAAATTAAATTTATGATATCATATATTCAATAGATATCCTATAAACCCATACTTAATAAATTCCTTGTAGTATATGAAAGAATCATATCACATTAAGGGGAAAAAAGTCAGCACTTCCTAAAATGAAATTATCTTATTAACACATAATGGAATATAAATTTGTCTTAAAGGAATATATATTATTAATTAAATAATAAATATAATATATATATACATATATATTTTACATTATAATTTCCATCCTGAGTGGAGGTAATGAAAATTTAACAATTATACTTTTCGGTAAAGAAAGTTCACCATACATATAAATACTATATTTGTTACCCATTTGATAGAGGTGTGTGTAACTGTATGAAAAAACCAATTCCTAAAAAATACTTGTGTATTAAGGATAATTTTTTTATACAATCATATAATAAATATACTATAGGGGTTGAATAATGAAAATTAATGAAAGGATCTTGGGAGAATACATTACATACTTACATAGGTAACAGCCTTTTGTTTATTCATTAATGCTTCCATGGATTTACTTATAACCAAAAAATTGTAAAAGAATAAGAGAGGGATTTTGGGAAGTGTATTGGGAATATATTCTTCGAACCTATGATTTTTGAGATTTTTGAAGTATAGGGAGAGGTGGTGGCCATTCATTGGTGGGGTAAGGACACAATTAGCATTTTTTAAAACAAGTTAGGTGAACCTACATTTTTATCTATCAAATGTTATTAAAAATTTAAAAAACTCAATAATGGAAGTTTAATGTCTTAATAAAGGACAAAATATGGGTGCTGATAAGGGTTTAATATCCTTTTGTTTGTTAAATTTAATGTTTAGTCCATTGTTAAGTAAAATTTTACCTTAATTGATGTAATTGATTTAAATTTATTTAACTAACATTATTGGTTAAAAACTATGTTGAATTTATTAGAGATTATAAATTATACTAATTCCATGTATGGAATCCATTTTACCAAATTTTAATAACGTATGTGGTATAACTTAATTTAATATTAATTGCATAGCCGGGTCAGCAATGTAGGTTTTTAATGTAAAAAAATTCCAAAGTTTGCTATGTTTTATACCCAATTTCAAAGTGAAATTTTATAAGTGAACTAATTTCATTAGATGATAAAAATAGTATATAATTAAAAATTCAAAACAATTTAATACACAATTTATACTTATAAATAAATTTGTGGAAAAATATATTTTTAACTAAAATTCAGTAACTTTATCTGTTCATTAAAAATGAAACCCTATTGAAAAATTCCAAAAATACTAGATATTAATTTTTACGTTTTAATCCAAATATAAAGTGAATTCTGAAAAATAAAATCTATAAATGATCTAACATTATTATTTAATATGGGGTTTTCATTAAATGGTGGTTAATATAAATATATAAACCTATGTTTTGAAGCATAAAATTGGGTTTTTTCTTATATTATATCTATAAAATATTTTGAATGAATATTAAAAATATATGATTTATTATATAAAATAAATATTACATTAATGTCACTCAATAATTGTATTTAATTAAATTTATTAGGGTAAAAAGTCTTTGTGACACTCAAAAGAATAATATATCGGTTTTTAATCAATTTTCATATTCAATTATAAATATTTTTTGAGCATATGAATTCATATTATATAGAGTAAACAATATATTTTCTTAAATTAGTTAACAATATTCAAAACCACTAATTAATCATCTTGTTAATATCATATTATATTAAATAATTATATTTTAATAATATATTATTTTTCTGTAATACATGGGCTTGGGTGTTATAGAAGCCATTGAGGAATGTCATTATTGTGTATAACACAAGCTATCCTCAGTTTTTTGTATAGAGAAAGCAAATGATTAAGTTTTATTTTGTGCATTATTAACCTGGTTTTGCATATAACTCAATCCAAATAAAGTTATTTAATGTAAAATAAACTATCTTTAGTGGTGCATAAAATAAAAATTATCAAAAAGGTTAAAATAATTTGAAAAACAATTATTTGAAAAATCATGGGATTTAACATTCTACCCCCACCCCTTTAAAATGATTTTCATCCTAGTAATTCATAGTGGTTATTAATGTATCAATACCTAAAAATTTCATTCCGATAAACCAAAATGTTAAAAATAAATACTAAAACCTCAATTAAAAAATGATATTTTGTACCATAATTAGTACCCAATGTAACATATATCTTGGATTCCACATGGCAGAACATTGGTGTAAAGTGAAAACATTGACATGGATCAGAAATTTATTCATCATGTTCTGATGGATATTGATAGAGAATAAGGGCAAAATAATGTTAACAATATGAAATCCATAAATATGAAATGAACAAAGGGAAAATTAGATACATCAAAAGAAGAGGTAATAGGATATATATTTTTGAAGATCCTTTTTCCAAAAATGAATTAATTTTCAGGAAAAGATATACTTGCATGATTTTAGGACATCCTCAACCTATTTTGTTTCTTGATCAACTTCTACTGTTTCTGAAAAATAGATGGTAAATTATTCAAACTCAATGTACAAACATATCATGAGATCAATTATATTCCACTCCATCAGGCATCAAATATCTCTAACATCACATTTTTATAAATGGTTTTAAAAAATGCATAAATCATCATGTAGAGAGATAATAATTTATTCTCACAATCACCATCCAATGTCGTATTTAATCATTCCATAAATGGTTGACATTAGAAAACATTTGAAAGATTAAAATCTCAAACATTAAAATAAAATTCAAAAAATTTATTAGCATTGACTACCCCCATTAGAAAAAAGTGTCACTTGGTTGTCACCCTCCAAACATGTGAATACCCTCATTATATATTCTCTTGAGATATAGAAGAAACCTAAATTACCATAAATAATTTTGTAAAACATGCATTCTTCTTTATTCCGCAAATTACAGGATATATTCTATAAATCCATGAATTTGTAAACCTCATCCATGAAAGCATAAAATAATTTGCATAATTTCCTTGATTAGTTCCAAAGTATTCATTTCCTTCCATATTAAGAATTAATATACCATGTATATTTATCCCAATGTAATTATAATATAATAAGGAACACATTAAGGGTTATCTTTCCGTTAATCCTATGTTTCCTAGGGTCATTACCTTGCCAGTATATCAATTTTCTATTTCATCAGAACCATCATTTGGTTATTGTTAATCCATAGAAAATAACATAAACTGAACAATAATTATGGATTTCACCTTTCATAAAACATTATTCTTGAATCCAAATACATAAAATATTTTAGTATCATACTTCATACTTATTCCATTAGAAAGGATAACACATCCTATTAAACAATACCACCTTAATTTTATATTTCTTTTATAGCCGCATCATCATCACTGTAACCATCAGTTATAATACCTTACTGATCCTCATGAGGATAATTCCAATTGGAAAATGGACTTTATTAATATCTATTTACTCTACTCATAAATATTTTAACCTTAGATGATGTCGTAAGGAGGCCAATACTCAAATACATTTCATTAAACAAACTCTTAATTTTCCCCTTCCAGTCACCTTCATTGTATACTTCTTTTCCAAATTCAAATAATATTTTTATTCCTCTAAGATATTAAAATAGTTGAATATTTTAAAATTAATGTCACAAAATAAATTCTATATTCTTTCCTCCATGGTCTCTATTACCCGAACTATCAAAAAAACACATTTTTCCTTTACATGGTGAGTCTAACAGTTGGTTATGGTTAATATTGTTAATCATGTTTCATGATACTATATTAGGAATGATCTCAACATCTCTCCATCCATTGATCATTTCACTTTTCTTCTCATCAATAAATCATCCATCACATTTAATGATAATATAGTTCCTTCTCATTCCCTCCATTGAATTAAACTAGATGCACATTGTTAGAATAACATATCAAATCATGAAACCATATATTCATGTAAAATTATTTTTTGGATGTATAAATCATGACACCATACATAATTTATGACACCCTAAGTTCATCATAGTTTATTCATTGATAGAATATATTTTAAACATTCATGACGGTTCGTGAAGAGTTTTTTAATTATTGAATTATATCCCTTGGGAGGGTCAATCAATGTGTGAAGAAAGGCCCACTTTCGTGTACTAGATTACATCGAGTTAGGATTGGAACATATTTTTAGAGGCTATACCCCTAGGTATATCTATTACAGAGCCACATCATCTAGTATTATCCAGATATTGTAGTATTTATATGAAACTACTATCTCCGTCCATTACAAAAATTCTAGAATATTTTCTTAAATGTTTACTCAACCTTACACATATCCATAAGGGCATACCTATACATATCATTATAAATATAAATAGGGATATCAATAATGATTTATCATCATATTTTCCAAATTTTAACTAATATATTTGTTTGTTTTGAACTATAGTGACGTTCACTTTTCAAAAATTTACATTATAGAACTATTACGGAATACATAAAACATCATATAAATAAGTGCACAATGACTGTAATTGGTCTTGTTCCATTGTAAACAAGGAAACATAAACACTGTAACATAAGTTGGCTACACTAACTACCACTATATTCTTCATGACTGAAACCCTTCTTAGTCACATGAAAAATAATGCATATCTTCATAACATGGGGAAGGAAACACAAAAATGAAAGAGCTAAAATTATCAATAAGGATAAAAATGGTGATATGCTTTCATAATCATGAGAATATGTTTATTATAGCATGGACATAAAAATAGAATATCACACCTTTTAAATAATGCATCATATACATGAATTATGTAATAATGATTGACATTTCATAAGACATGAATTATATGGAAATATTGAACAAAATCCATGAAAACATAACTTAGGAATAAAAAATAAATTTTAGGTGGGAAATTATCATATATAATATTATTCGCAAAGAATCCAAGTCATCAATGTCATTTCCACTATGGTAATAGATTCTGACTCCCCATACAATCTATGTAGTCATGGTTTACTCTAATGTCCATATTAGTTGTATTATTTCAATCCTTATACCATCTTGGTAGAAATGGTTCACTCCCATTCCTATCATAGTATAAAGAGTTCCATCCTCATACAATCATAGTTATCCTAGATTAGTCACATTTCGATATTATTATTCAAGATTCATTCACAACACCATCTTAATATATCATATGAGATATAAATCATTACCCAATGCATTAGAGGAATATATATATCCCACCTATCTTTTAATGAAATCAATCATACATGTAACAAAAAATCATATCAAAGTATATCATCATGAATGAAATGGAATGAAAATCATAAGAATGTAATCATATCAAAACCTATTCGATAATATACTTGTTTCATAATAATTTCAACAATCTCATAACACATGGAAGGGAAAAAATCATAAATATATAACCTATTATGGAGAAAGGGATATCATAAAAATATAACCCATGAAAGATAACTATGTTTCATAAATAAAATGACCTTAAAAATAACACTTTTATAGAATTAATAAGAATAGATTCTGTATAACTTTTCATATAGAGTAATGAGTAACATCAATGAATTTCATCACAAATGGAAAATAATATTGAAATATCATTCAAAACATTTTTTGAGGAAAATATCATATCTTATTTGAAAAACATTTTTTAAAACATAATACTATTTGAAACTCATAACCTCTGAAAATAATTTGAAAACATAAAAAAAGGCTTGAAATAATTTTGAATTTTTTTTCATCAAAACATATAAAATAATTTTGAAAACAATTTAAATTCATTTTCATTATAAAATTATAATATAATCAAAAAAGTTGAAAATGATTTTCCTACAAACGTTATAAATGAAGAGTGAAATAGTTATAAAAACAATTTAATTGATGTTAATTTTCTAATACATAAATGAAGAATGATGTCATTTTGCAAACAATTTTCTGAGAAAACTTATAAAAGAAGATGGAAAACATTTTGAGAAACATTTTCCATTAAAAACATATAAAAGAAGTTTCAAAATATTTTGAAAAACATTTATTTTATAATATAATTTTAAAAAAAATCTTAAAAACAAATCATTATACATTAATGGAAATATATAATATTTTTACGATGGATAAATCCATAGATTTCGAATGAGATATAATGAACAGTACTTTTTCAAAGTATAATGGTTTAGAAAATGACTACTTCAAAAAGAAAAAAGAATATTCCATTGATTTTTTTTAAAATGGTAAAAATTAATTTTAATTATCATATGATAACAGAAGGATATTCTAAGAAATTGTTTTTTTGGAAAACATGATTCTAAAAGAACACATATTTCTGATCAAAAATAGAGTAAATTAGGGATTTCATAAAAATTCATTCTTAGCCTCATTATGTACTAATGGGTGGAAAAAATTGTAAAAACATATTAATAAAACACTAATAAAAATAGTAAGAAATAAATAATGTATTTTATTGATATATTAATCATAATTTTTAATAAAAGGAACTATGGAAATAATAAATCTTAAAAAGTGATAAGATTGTCCCAATAAAATCTTATAAAATGGTTACATGGGATCATAATCTCGATGTAAGAAAAGGAAATAAAATTGAGATTAAAATATCATTAAAATACTTAAATTCATGGTGTATCATGTTAAATGGTATTATATTCACCTCAAAATGAAATCTTGGTGCCTAACGAAACACGAGTCTTCAAGAAGGAAAATTTAGACAAAGCTATTTCACTAACTTGGTAAATTTTGAGACATATACCCTCTATAATAGTGATCATATAATGGATATGTTAATACCCATTAATATATGTATAAGATACATATAATAAAAAAATGGGTTGTACATACACCTCATAAATAAAAAGTGTGGCGAACATAGCATGTATACCACAGAAACAAAAAGTGAGATAAAATCCCCTCAACTTTTATCTTGATGCTCGTCATACTCATTCAAACAACCTATATAATAAATATAAATTACTATAAATCTTTTAAAAGACCATATAAATATATATAATACCATATATGGTTTTATTATAACCTTATATTATCTTCTATTTACTATCATATGGTAATATTTCACTTTGGATAATATTTTCTTTTTTCTTCACATTTTTCATAATTTGTTATATCCTTGGTTCTTATAATAATATAATGTTTATAGAATTTAAATAACGATAAAAATATAATTTATATATACTAAAATTTTATGATAATAATCTATAGAAAACAGAAGTTCTAAATTAATTACACCATTCATGGAGATGGTATTCCATATGTTCATATGGACGTTGTTTTTTGTTTTTATTGTCGTATTAAAAGAATAAATGGAATGAAATATATGTATAAATTTAAATCATTATTACAGTATATTTATTACATAATATATATAATCATTATTCAATAAACCCATCCTCGATACATTCTATTTAGTTTAGGAATGAATCATATCACTTTGAGGTGTTGGTTTTCCACACTTCCTCGAATTACATTATCTTATGAACATAAAATGTAAAGTAAAAAAAATTTTGTTTTAGAATAAATACATTATAATAAATACAAAATTCATATAATATATAATATAAACAAATTTAGTTTCCATCACACTTTCCACCATGTGAGGAGGTAAGTAAAATATAATATTCATCATTTTGTGAGGCAGAAGTTTTCCGTACACATAAACCGTATGTCTGTTACCTATTAAATAGAGGTGTGTGTGAGTGTAGGTCGTTAAATTATCTAAAAACCATAATAGTATATTGATAATACTATTTTTTTACAATCATGTAATCAATATAGTGTAGTGGTTGGAATAGAATATTTAATGGTGGGGTTTGAGAGAACCAGTTACCTATTAATTAGGGGAATC
This sequence comes from Viscum album, assembly GCA_963277665.1. Lineage (NCBI taxonomy): Eukaryota > Viridiplantae > Streptophyta > Magnoliopsida > Santalales > Viscaceae > Viscum > Viscum album. Next base: position 1,203,564 of record CAUJRU010000203.1, read on the forward strand.
ATTTTGGTTTGTGCCAAAAGGCTTCCATGGATAACCTTAACAGAAGGGGAAGGATTCTAAGAGTATGGGAGCGAGTTTGGGAATATTACTGGGTAGATATGGTATAAGAATAAGAAGTTTTTGAGTTTTTACGAATATGGATTAGTGGTGTCCTTTTATAGCGATGGGGAATGACACACTTTGCATTTTTTAAAACTAGTTTGTTGTACCCTCTTTTATCCCCATCGCGTCTAATAAAAAAACAACCAATCATAATAATGTGAGTTTAATGGATTAATAATATCCATCCAATGGGTTCATTACAAGTGTATAATTATTTTTTGGTCTTAAATATAAGGATTAGTCATTAGTTAAGAATAATTGTACCTTAATTGATGTAATTAATTTTAATTACTTTCACTAACATTATTGGGAAAAACGTTGACCATATTAGACATTATAAATTTTGATTATTGAAAAAATAGAATCTGTTTTTTCAAATTATAATCATAGAAGTGGAAAAATTAATTTAAAGTATATCCCGCATTTGGGTCGACAATGTGGTTTTTTTAAAGTAAATACTCTCAAAATTTACTATGTTTTTATACTCAATTTCAATGTGAAATTGATCTCAATGGCCTAAATTATATTATATAATAAAAATATTTTTTTAATGATAGTATGAATAAATATATTATTATATTTTAAATGGATAAATAAGTTAGATGAAAAATATGTTTTGAACTAATTTGTTTTAACAATTCATTAAACAAATGTATCCTTATATAAAAGACCAAAAAATTATACTAAACAAATTTATATATTTATAATAAAAATATAATGTTTATTTTGACATATTAATGAAATTAATGTTCCATAATTAGAATTTAAAATGGATTCTCCATTAAAAGAAACGAAACTTATATTTATAAAAATATATGTTTTAATCATTAAATTTAGTTTGTGCTTATCTTATGTCAATTAGATATGTTGAGCGAATTTCATAAATATTAAATTATATATATAACATATATTTTATATTAATATCACTCAGAATTTTAATTTATTCAATAATTTTAGGGTAAAAAATGATTCAACAATAAGAAAAATAACATTTAGATTTATATTCAATAATTTTTCATATTCCTTTATAATTAATTGGCAACATAAGAGTTCATATTATATTTTGTATGAAAAATATTTTCAGAAATTATTTAATACTATTAATAACCTATAATTTCACATCTAGGCTAAATCTAACTATACTAATGATTAATATTTTACTAATATATTTTTATTCAGTGAACATCCATCTTTCATGTTACGCAATCCATCATGGAAATTCTTTTTTCGATGTAATAAAATCTAACCTTGGTGTTCTGTTTAGAGAAATACAATGTAAAGGTTGCATGTTGTGCATGATTTACATGGTGTTTCATATTATTCATGATAAATATTTTTCAATAATACAAAATAAAATATATTCTATGTTTCATAAAATGGAAAAAATAAATTAGGATACATCAGTTTGAAAAAATAATTCAAAAATTCTGGACTCTTTACACACATAATCATCACTTGTATTAAATATTAATATTATATTTAACATAATTTATATTGTTCTATTTTAAGAATAAACATCATAATTCATCGAACTATATTCGATATATTTTGGGTGGCCTATTAACATTAAATTATTGATACTCTTTGAGTAATACTTTTCAGAAATATATAAAATTATGCAATTATATGTTAAATCATCTAAAAAGTAAATAATAAGATATTAGACTTTTATTTTGAATTTAGTTCATAATTTTAGATTTAATACTAATTAATCCTACATCATATCCTATTGATGGGAATTCAAATATAAAAAAAATTGAAAATTATTTTCTATCCCTTTTATTGAAAATAATTTATTCATTAATAAAATAATAAAATAATTATAATATTATATTGTAATCACCTAGAATGAAACATATTTTTTTGAGATAATTCGGGAAAATATGAAATTATTTTAATCCGGATATTAATAAAATTATTCAATGATATGTTTGGTAAATTTTATACAATGATATTTTAATATAAAGAACCATTAAGACTAGTAGTGAAAGAATACTACTAGAAGATAAATAGAAATCTAGTAATGATATTACCCATGAGGATCCCTCTAACTGTTCTTATTAGTCTGGTAGGAAACATATTCACATTAAAGACTGGTATTGAAATAAATTTAGATAACATAAGATAAATATAAACATATTTAAATTTTTAAAACATTACCTATAAAAATATCTACATAATTCCAAGAACATATGGTATAGTTCATTAAGTATAATATATTTAATAATATTAATTTATACTAGTTGTGAAAAATTTACTATAATTTGGACAATATAATCCCTTATAAACTCCTCAACGTTTTTTACCATAATCATAATATAGAGAATTAAAATAGATTAATGTTGTATTCCAAAATTCATAGTTATTTATGTCATAATATTATGTCATTTCAGTTGAGTTCACATGAATATTATAAAAAATTATTTATGGAGGAATTTTTTCGTAAAATTATAGGGAATAATAAGAGTTTACTATAAATAAAAATATAAAGTCATGTTACATAAAAAAAATACCTAACATAGAATAAAAGGTCGGATTTATGAGATTTTATAAATGAACCATATATCATAATAAACGACATATAGAATGTAAATGTATAAAATCCTTGTAATATATAATAACATAGATGATTTCAAGAAGGATATATAAAGGGAAATTATTACATTATGAATTATGTAAATATCTACACATCATGTTATACTAAAATAAAATGTCTACTATTAAGGTTGTGAATAAATACACTACATATTGTAAACAAAGAAAATTCTAAGTCTATATGCTGTAGACAAATCTAATCCCTATAATGCATTTTGGGGGAAAAAGTCCCCTTAATGAAAGTCATTATCGCATGTGATAAAAATCACTAAACAATTTATTAGAGTGATTAAATATAATAAATTAACATCATGCCTTTATCATACCAAAACCTAGTTGCGGATTTATCATTCCCATTGTATCTAATAATGAAATCATAATATATTATTCCATAATATAAAAAATTCATCATTTCCCTATAGATTAATTAACTCATTGGAATGAAACTATTTTTATAATCCTAATACATCTAGAGAAATAATTGTTTAGTTACAATTAGATAATATACCATTTCTATTATAAATAACATCAATGGATAATGAACTTGATGGAAAACATTATTTTATATTATTGGATAAATCATATCAAAATTTTATAATTATATCAAAATTTGAAATCTAAATTTATTTTTCAATGTTTCCTTATCTTTTTAAATTTATTATGAATCGAGGAAACATAAAGAAATATGTTCATTCATTTTAGTGTTTCTTTATAAAGCATTCTTATTTTTAGGGTGAAAGAAACAATAAAATTATTATTTAGAAATTTATTTTACCATTTTAATTAAATAATATATTATAGGTCACATATAATATTCTTTTACAATATGGTGAATTTGTAACTTCTGAAAAAAAACAATTATATTTATAAGAATTATTCAATTACATATCCTTGAAAATAAGATATTTATTTTTAAATGGAATTGTGGAGTGTATTATAGAAAATGAAATTATCAAATGATTTTATTTTTTATTATAATTTTTTTATAACTAACTTCATAAAAATAGTTATAAATAATTCATTTGAAAATAAGTAATGTTTTCGTTGATGATCACTAAAAATTTACATGTTATGATTAAAATATATCCATGGAAAATTTTTGTTTGGATAAGTAACCATGAATAATGAAGGTAAGGAGATCATTTTTATAATGATGAGAATTATTCCTAACCCCATAATTTTGTTTATGAAAAAAATCATCCAACATAATTCCAATTAATAATAGAAAAACGTGTTTTATAACCTCATCATATAATATATAAAAATAATATTTTAAAACTATACTAGAAATATAATAATTTTAAATCATTAGATGAAGTACTATCAATAAAAAACATATCCAATCATAATATATTTTAATTAAGATTAATCATAAAATTTATATTAAATCATTATAATGTATCTACTCGGAAAAAAAATGATATATCATAAAAAAAGTATATATCATAATTTACCCATCACATAATAATTAATTTCAAGAAGATGCATTACAATACAATGAAATGGTATTTGGTTAAGAATCATCATAACATCAATTTTAACATTGGATTTGAAATCCCATTAATGGTAGATCATGATATGAATTCATAAATTAATTATATTTCATTATGAAATGATAAATCAACTATATGCCTAGTATAAACACCATAAAAAATGAACATGTGACGAATAAACATTATATCTTTAGGATGAAGGCATGAGATACAATAACCCTTACATATATTATTGAATAACTGAAAACCATTTAAAATAAAACAGAAAAATTATAACTACAAAAATATCCAATTTCAAAATATCATTCATAATTATAAAAATTCATAAAAATAATTTAAAATATTTATTAAAAATTTATTTTTTAACTTATATTTTGTTTTTGGAAACAAATTTCTATTACATTTGGTTTTTTCACAGTAAATTCCAAATTAAATATCAAAAAAATTATATATTAAATGATTATCATTCCATGAATTATAATTTTTGAATAAAATATATTTCATAAATATTAATAATCATACACTTAATATTTTTATTTTTATTTTTTCAGTTCACGATAATGAGGTTTCTGATAGGCCTGTTTTGATAATATTGATGAATGAAGGGTGGTATCTGAATAATGAGTAGGATATTCCCATTAACAATCATGAATAAAAAACTTTTCATTTTTCTTTTATAACCATTCAACATCAAAAATTAGGTTTCATTTGTTATTCATTATTAAGGAATATAGTATATCTTACAAAGGATGTTAAACCGATCAAAACAAAAACACACAATAAATAATGTATTTATTGGAAAATGTGGCAATTTATTTAAAATATCATTATTTAGTTTCTGTAATGAAAATTTTTAGATGTTAATAACCATTTTAATTATGTTATAGTGTGTGGTTTTTATTATTAAATGGCTGGGGTGAAAAACAAATTATCCCATTTTATAAATGTTGTAGTCTACACATACGCAAATATCACACTTTTATTTTATATATTTTGAAATGAATATTGGTAATGTTTTATAATTTTAGAATAATAATATTGCAATAAATTAATAATTAATCATTTAAATACACTTTTATAACCATATATGTTAATTGGTGATAAAATACATTCACATCATTCATGGAAGTTATAGTCCACATGAATTCATGATGGTAACTTCATTTGTAGAATTATATTCAATAATGTTGTAAAATATATAATATTCATAAAATAAAATTTGAAAATATTATTAAAAAATATTTTATTATAAAATCAATCATAGAATAGTTTTATTGTGTTGGATATGAAAATAATTATGAGATCTCAGTTGAAATAATTTCCTCTCCGATTAAATGACCTACCCTAGGTAGCACCTTAACTCTATACTTCATGGAAATTTATGTATTAAAAGTTTTCTTTGAAAATGTTAGGATGTGGGGGATAATCTAATAAGTATTTTCTATTTGGATAATTCATTATAATTATTAGATAAATGGGGGGTAGTATGGATCTATTTATAGGTGATTGAAATGTCATTGTTTTTAGTAAATAATATTAAAGAAAGTAATTCAATTGATTAACCTGGAGTGTAGAGAAAAACTAAAAAAATAGATTATTTGAATTTTCATGGAGATTAATCTCTCAGTGATTCGTTTTAAAATTGTAATTAAATATTTTTTGGGTTTTATTCATACATTTTTCACTATTTCCATTTTCGGGATTAATCGTGGAAATTCACTACTGGAATTATACCATTTACCAACGGTTCCGAATTGTTACTAAAGGCGTGGAAACCATTGGTATATTATATACCAATGGTTTCCAAAATTGTGGCCAAGTAAGCAGTGTTTAAATTCTTATATCGACGGTTCTGTGTAAACCATTGGTATAAGTGTTATTTTAAGAGATATACCAACAGTTTCACAAACCATTAGTATATGTTACCCTTATACCCACGGTTCTAAACCATTGGTATATAGTGTACAATATTTATCCAAATCATATCCCAATAGTTTTTAAACCATTTGGTACAAGGTTATACCAATGGTTATAACAAAACTGTTGGTATAATATACATCAAAATTCTATTCCAACGGTTTTGAAAACCATTGGTATACATCTGCTGCAGCTCCACACCAGCCAGCAGCCCTACAGCTCCATAGCAGTCAACATCCCTACAGCTCCACAATAGCCAATGGCCCCCTGCAACCTGCAACTCTCCATGACCTGCAAAAACACATACACAACCAGAATCCAAACTCCATCAACAATTTAGAAATTTATAAATTTAAAATTTATTCCTCACTCAAAACACAACACAAGAGAAAAATCCTGAATTCAATACATCCACAATCCAGTAAATCCATAATTGAAATGAAATAACACCCATAAAAACAATAAAAAATTAAAATCTAATACATCTAGAATCTAATACGCATATCAGTATTCAAAATTTAGAATTCATTACCGATACCGCCAGAATCCAATACATCCAGAATTCATAAATTTATAATTCAAAAGCAATAACACCCATGATAGTATTCAAAATTTATAATTCAATCCTCATTCAAACCACAATTCCAATACACAAAAGAGAAAAAGCTTACATGTTATAGGAAGCACAGGGGATGTTTACTCATGGTCTTGGGTTGACTATCTTAAAACAAATAGAAAAAGATGGTTAGAGTGGACAAGGATCATAATACCCATTAGACAGACCATGGTAGTAGTCATGTTCTTATACCTAATAAGAGTTATATGAAGAACATGGGATGTTTATATTCCTATAATGACAATGTATCCATGTATAAATGTTTCCTGATTTGTTTGTGGGAAACATTCTCTAATCTTGACATATGAGATAGGTTACCATAATGTCCTACATGTTTTTCATATACCTTTCAATTGGAACAAGGTTTTATGTAACAAATTGTAATTTGGTATCCTGGGTGTGATGTAAGATGAATCCCCTTTTTTGGTATTGGGTATGAATATTCAATTATGTCTTTGGTATTGGGTTCCCATAGGGACTTTGGTTTGGTCTTTGAACCCACTATTTGAGGTTGGTATTGGTGTATTAAATTTCATGTGATATAGAATAGGGGTAGGATTTCCTCCCATGAGAAGTGGATTGTTTAAGGCAGGACCATGGATCCTTGTTCTAATGTATCAACAGAATCCGAATACGTTCGGTAGGTTTTCCATAGGCATGTTGTTTTTATCACATAAAATCCTTTTCATTTCAAATAGAAGTGAGACAGTTTGAGTGGTACCGGACACACCGTGCCTCAAATTGAGGCAGGGTTGACTCGTACACATCAAAAATGATACATGTATAGTTTTCATAAAGTATCAACAGAATCATAATGTGGTTGGTAAGTTTTCTGTATTCCGGTTGTTGTTTTCACTTAAAATGTTGTCCATTTCAAATAAAAGTGAGAAACTTTGAGTGCTACCGGACACACCATCCCTTGGATTGATACAAGGATGACTCTTACACATCAAAAATGACCCATGAATCCTTCTATTAAGGTATCAACACAATCAAAATACGTTTGGGATGTTTTCCGAATGTCTTTTGTTTTCACATAAAACATTGTCCATTTTAAACAAAAGAGAGGGACTTTGTGTCATATCGGCCACACCGTGCCTCATATTGAGGTGGGGTCGAATCGTACACATCTAAAATGACCCATGGAATGTTTTTCCTGAAGTATAAATAAAATCAGAATGTGTTTGGTTAGTTTCATGTATGAAAGTTGATGTTTTCACTAAAAATCTTGTCCATTTCAAATAAAAGTGAGACAATATTTTTGGTACCGGCCACACCGTGCCTCGGATTGAGGCGGAGTTGACTCTTACATATCAAAAATGACCCATGGATCTTTTTCACAACGTATCAATAGAATTAAAATGCATTTTTTTTGTTTTTCCGTATGGAAGTTGTTGTTTTCACTTAAAATATTGTCCATTTAGAATAAATGTGAGAAAGTTGGAGTGGTACTAGTCACACTGTGCCTCGAATTGAGGCGGGGTTGACTTTTTCTCGTCAGAAATGACCCATGGATCATTTTCCCAATGTATTAACAAAATCAAGAATACGTTTGGTCAATTTTCTATATGCCATTTTTAGTTTTCAATTATAAGGTTGTCGAATTCAAATAAATGTGAGACACTTTGAGTGATACTGGCCACACCATGCCTCATATGAAGGTGGGGTTGACTCGTACACGTCAAAAATGACCCATGGATCATTCTCTTGAAGATTAAATACAATCAGAATGTGTTTAGTCGGTTTTCTTGTATTCAAGTTGTTGGTTTCACTTAAAATCATATTCATTTCAAATAAAAGTGAGATAGTTTGAGTGGTAATGGCCACACCATGCCTCGTATTGAAGAATAGTCGACTTGTACACTTCACAAATGTCTCATTGATCATAGTCACAATGTATCAATATAATTCAAATGTGTTTGTTCAGTTTTCCGTATACAAGTTGTTGTTTTCACTTAAAGTTTTCTCCATTTCAAATAATGGTGAGACACATTGAGTGGTAATGACAACACCACCCCTAGGATTGAGACATGGTTGACTCTTGCACATCAAAAATGACCCATGGATCTGTGTGCTAAAGTATCAACACAATCATAAAATGTTTGGTTAGTTTTCCTAATGTATGTTGTTTTAACATAAAAAGTGTCCTTTTGAAACAAAAGAGAGACTTTGAGTGATACCGGATACACCGTGCCTCGTATTGAGGAAGGGTTGACTTGTACACATCCCTGATGACCAATGGATAATTTTCCTAATGTATCAATACAATCAAGAAAGTGTTTGGTTAGTTTTCCGTAAGCAATTTCGTGTTTTCACTTAAAATCCTCTCCAATTCAAGTAAAAGTGAGAGAGTTTGAGTCGTACCGGCCACACCGAGCGTCAGATTGGGGATAGGTTCACTCGTACATGCCCCAAATTACCTGTGGATCATTTTCCTTAATTATCAATCTAAAGACCTAGAAATTTTAAGGAAAAGTTTTTGTTAATTTTTTTTGGAATTTTACAGGAACGCGGTTTCTGACGGCACTTGATTCTGAAGCCCAGAGTGCCCGGAATCAACTTCCAAAGTTTGGCTCAGGTACGTTCAGTGAATGAGCGAGCGGGAATTTCTATCTTTTGAACCGGTGCTCGGAATTGAAATCCGATGGCACCGATGAACTCGCAATGCCGGTAATTTCTTAAGGAGACCTTTACCACAGTTGCGTTTTAAGCGGGTTGAGTTTTTGTTTTTGGGGTTTTAGTTTAAAATAAATAAAATTGTGTGAAGAATTTTATTTTATGTCTTGGGAGTTATTCTCTCCCATGGGAAGTTGTTGGTGGAGCCATTACCAACCAACTCGCCGTGTGTGGATACTTGAAAGGTGGGGCCCACACGAGCCCCAACCTTTCACATCCCTATAACTCTCCTTTAACCCCTCATTTAATCTCCCTTAAACTCTTGAACTTCTCCCCCTCTTAAGTACATGCCAACACTTTTTAATTAATGAGTTCAACTTCTTAATTAATTAAGTTATTTGAATTTTGGAATTTGAAAAGCTTGGAATGTGTTAATAAAATAATGGGAGAGATTATTTTATTAGGTTGCTTGGTTAAGAGAGGATATTGAGAGAGGAATCTCTTAGTTTGGAAGAACTTCATCACCATCGTTGAAGAACGTCGAGACTTCAACGAAGAATGTGATGAACACCAACCCTCCGACGGAGAACGCGAAGGCACCAATGACGTTCCTTCTCTTCTTCTTTCTCTGCGTCAAGGGAGGAGGCATCACTGCGGGGAACGTCGCCATCGACGACGACGCTCCCTCCAATGATGTGTACCCTTCTTCCTTTCTGACGCATGAGCGTGAGAATTGGGAGTGTGTGACGAACACGACAATCGAGGAAACAATATCTGCCCTTTTTCCGAGATCTTCAACGAACGACAATTACGAGGTAGAGGAATTTATTTTTTTGGTGTTCTCTTATCTTTTGAGAAAAGAACGACGAGCGCGGACCAACCAATTCCAGGTTGATCCGCGGATCGTTCATTCATTCGGATTGATGTTGAAGTTTAATTTATTTAATTGTCCGTGAATACTAACTTGGTGATGATCGTGGATTAAAACCCTTTTTTTTATCGAATAACGCGAGGTGGTCCGACCGCACAAACATGGCCGACACTCCTCCTTTTTTTCTTGATGGTTTCTTGATGTTGGTACGAGAAAACGTGGTATCGTCGCACCACGTGGTATTTTGCGGAAGATACATGCGGCTCCGTCGCGCCGCGCTGTGGAAAGAAATCCAAGAACGCGACGCCGCCGCGTCGCGTTGAAGGAAGTCGAAGGCGCCGCGGCCGGAGCGGGGCCGCGGCGGAGGGGCGCGGTTAGGCCGGGGCCGGTTCTGGGCCGCGTCCGAACAAGGTGACCAGAGGCCAGCCGGGTCACCGGTGTCGGAAGTCGGACGGGGACCAGCCCTTTCCAGTCCCGTTGAGGAGAAGCCGGCCGGCCAGGTCAGGCCGGCCGGAAATGGGGAAGACGGGGGAATTAAATTCCCCCGGCCAGCACAAAAACGATCCCCCATAATGAGGGGGGCCGCGGTTTCACAAAGGGGGGCAGGCGCCCCCCGTTTCTCAATCAGCTCGGCCGAAGGCCGAGCTGGCAGGACGCCCAGCGCGCTGCCTTGAGCCGGACCGGCACCTGGCCGGTCCACCGGGCCGCGTCGCGCCCGGCCGGGCCGGTCCGACCTTGTCCGGGACGGGTCGGCCCGGGCCCGAAACCCCCGATACCGAACTGTTTGGGTTCAAATGCCCATAACTCGGGCTACGGACCTCCAAACGACTCTCTGTCAGCGGCCACACGATCCTTGGATCGAGACGTTCGTTTCGGTATATCGCACTCAAAGATTTCGGAGCCCTTTGGGTTCGGCCGGGTTGGTTCGTACACGAAACTAACAAGGCCCTCGGAGAGGAAACGCTCGTAACTTGAGCTCCAGACGTCTGATTGATGTGCCGTCAACATTTTTGGATTCCTCTTAGTGAGACGGATCTTTTGGCTTACTCCTCTCGAGGTTTGGATGCCGTCGGAGTGCGGTCGGGTTGGTTCGCTCAAGAAAACCAACCGTGCCCCTAGAACGAGAAAGCCAATAACTCACAGACCGGGCGTCCGATTGACGCGCCGTTTGTCTCGTTGTTTTCCTCTTATTGAGACGGAACTTTTGGCATACTTCGCCCGAGTTTTGGATTCAGTTGAGATACGGCCGGGTTGGACTGTACCCGAAATCCAACCGGGCCCCTGGAACGGAAAAGTTGATACCTTCCTAACAGAACGTCCGTTTGACGAACCGTCAGGGGCGTTGGTGATCTCGTTGAGAAACGGTCCCTATGAGTATACCCTATAAGTTTTCGGGGTATAGTTGAGTTACGGATGTATTTTTTCACACACGAAACCAACCGGGCCCCTGTGACGAAAAGGCTAGCAACTCACAGACCGGGCGTCTGATTGACGCGCCGTCTGTTGCGTTGAGACCCCTATGACGAGGCGGTCCTTTGAGATACTTCTTCATGAAACTTTGAGATACTCGGAGTATCAACTTGTAGCTCGTGGAGCAGAACCTCCCAGAGATGAGCGTACGGAGTACGGAGACCGTGTAGCCAGCAGAGATCTGAAGACTGCTTGTCTGATTCTATTCGGAGTGATTTACGTAGCCCAGTGGGGAGCACTACTTTGTGAGGTGGCAGACCCATAGCGGAGGAACACTACTATGTGAGGTGGCAGACCCGCGGTACTCGACTAGAGGAGTACCTCTGTAGGCTTTGAGGGGGGAGCACTACTATGTTGGGTGGAAGACCCCGCCGGGAAGCACTACTGTGTGAGGTGGCAGGCCCACGGTACTCGACAGGAGGAGTACCTCAGCAGCCTTAGGATAGTGAGCAGTACCTCGGATTCATGACAGGACGAATGTACACTCCAGAGACGGATCTCTTCAGCAGTTATGGTTTCGATAATGAAAATCCTGGTTTGAGCTGAGACTTTTGACCTTTGTGTTTACTCATGATTGATATGGGTTACTTGATAACTTAGGTATATGTATGGGAATATAAATGGGTAGTGGTTATCCGTTGTTTTCACAATCCGTGTGTTTCCTCATGATTGAGATGGGTTACTTGATAACTTATGTATATGTATGGGCATATACCTAAGTAGAGATTATCTGTTGAGATCTTCTTTGTGGTTATCTTTGTTGTTTTTTGTGAGACCTTGAGGGTATCGGGGTCCCTACTGAGTATCGTTATACTCACCAATGCACGGGCTATGCCCGCACCTCGTTGTGTTGGTTAAAGAGGACGGGCAGTGCTGACGGAGGCCGAGTGTTTGAGGATTGGTCGCTACCCGGAGGTGGACTACACGACGAGTCAGTACCCGGAGGTGGACAACACGACGTGATGACTCACAGAGGAGGGTTGATGGACGAGAGCATAGAGGAGGCTATCTGTACCTACCCTTCAGGTAGGATCCGTGGTGGATGACCAGGAGCTGCGCTATCTGTACCTACCCTTCAGGTAGGATCCGAGGAGGACGACCTAGGAGCTGCTTCCTTCTTCTAGTTGTTTGTCATTTTTCTGTTGTACTTTGTTCAGTTGTAGTCGTACATTCTTTTGGGTTTGTATTCTGGCCCATTTACTTTCAGCATTTCTTTTGTACTTAGTGTTTTGCTACTGCTTGTACTCTGTGGTGCTTGTTTTTTTCTATAAAGGCAATGTCTTCCCAGTTATCGAGATTTTACGCCTTTGGTGCTAGTCACTAGACCCTGGCCTATGGAAGGCGGGCTTACGGTAGTCACGGCACGGGTCCCGAGGATGGTTCGTGACAAATTGGTATCAGAGGAGTTTGGTTCTATCGCAGAACTTATAACTCTGATGCTTCTTTCTGTAAAGCAATAGTGTTAAGGGTACCGAGTGTGGTCATCAGTTTAGGGAGTCCAGTGTTGGTGCGGGCGGCCGACGTATCCATACACTAGGACCCTAACAACTGATTTCTGACTTTGTGCATGAAAAAACCGATTGCGTGTGTGTTTTCAAAGGTTTTCCCTTAAAACAGCTCAAACTAGGTCAGCTCACCAGATATAATCGTTTGACCGTGTTACGTTGTTTCTATCAGGATTCCTTTTCTCGGAAGACCAGCTAGATCCCCTAGAGTGGTTCGTACTGACAGCCCGCTGAGCGACGTGGCCTCAGTACAGGGCCCTTTTTCAGTTGAGTCACTAGTGGAGGCACCAACGATACTACTACCCGTTGGGACACCGATTCCACCAGTCCTAGCAGCAGAGGGTGCACGTCACTTGAGCGCACTACATGAGTTCCAGCGCCAGAGGCCACCCAGGTTCCAGAGAGGGATGGACTCCTAGGCAACTAAGGATTGGGTGGAGGCTGTGGTGAGAGTCTTCAGGCTAGTGGGGACGCCGACAGACTTCATGGTGATCTTCGCTGCCAGCATCCTTCAGGCAGCAGCAGGCAGGTGGTTGAGCCACTTGTTTCAGTTTTACGATGAGATGACCATCGCATAGGAAGACTTCGAAACCATCTTCAGGGTGGTGTTTGTACCAGTAGGTCTACACCCTGAGCGTGTACAGGAGCTTCTGCCTTTGCCGCGTGTTTTTCGATCAGTAGCCGAGTCATCTGTGGGTAGTAGACAGATGATGCAGAGGTCCAGGTCATTAAAGAGCGGATGAAGACTGCACATTGCAGTAAGAAACAGGAAACCGGTGCCAGTCTTAGATACTCGGGCGTGTTAAATGTTAAAGAAGAGGAAGCTTAATGGAGAGATAATTCTATGAAGCAGAAGACGTGTAGGCAGAGCTAGGAGAGCAGCATGAGGTGGTGTACATTCTAACATGGTACAAACACCCGCCTTAGTTTTTCCCACTAGGCTCAGGGAGCTAGAGGGCGGAGGAAGAGTGCGGCTGCATGCGGTCAAGGAGTGTGACCCAATGGCTCTAGAAATGATTCAAGGGACAGTCTGTATCCACTACTAGCTGATGTAGTAACAGACATCGATATGAATCATTCCTTGATTTCACAAATCTTTTTCCAGACCTAGAGTTTCCGGTAAGCCGTGGACTTGACCCTCACGTCTGGAGATACCTTTGGAGGAGACTCGATAATCACACTTACGCCGACTGTGTTGTCAGACCCTTGAGGCGAGAGTTTCGGTTGGAATCTCTTGGTGGCAGCGTTGAGACCTTATGACGTTAGTTTGAGTATGGAATGGGCAATAACTGTTCATACTCAAATTGACGATTTTAGGCAATCATCGGGATGGGTTTTCCTTGGTCGGTGAAAAGGAAACCCCAGGGAGCACAAGATAAAATCTTTCACAGGAGGGTGCGACCGATCACTCTTGATTCGGTCAACCTTACCCTCGTAGCGGAAGTTGTTTTGAGTTTCAGTTCTAATAGAAAATAGATACCTCTGGAGTTCGAGGATGACGATCACGTCCTTATACGGGTCTCACCTCGACGAGGTTTACGGAGATGTGGCCAAGGCGGAAAGTTGTCTCCGAGGTTCAGCGGACCTTCTTAGGTCCTCACCTGGGTAGGCAGGGTGGTTTACCACTTGACCCATTCACTGCAGTTGCACCAGGTGCACGACGACTTCCACGTATCTCAACGGAGGAGATACGTGCTCGACCCTTCTCATATCATTGACCATGAGGGGCTGGACGATGGCGATGTGGTGTTTTTCATGGAGGTTCCAGTGGGGATCGAGGATCGACAGGAGCAGATCCTACAAGGACGATCGATTCCTCGGGTGCACTTTCGCTGGAAGTACGGAAACCTCCAGATAAGCACATGGGAGAGGAAGGCTCATATGCGTGCTTTGTACCACTTTTGTGACCCTAGTTTGTGTTGAAGCTTTACGGGGACGTAAATCCCTGGGGTGGGAGTAATGTAAAGACCCGAAAATTTCAAGGAAATTTTTTTCTTAATTTTCTTTGGAATTTTACAAGAACGCGGTTTCTGATGGCACTTGATTCCGATGCCCGGAGTGCCCGGAATCAACTTCCGATGTTTGGCTCGGGTACGTTCAGTGAATGAGCGAGCGGGAATTTCTATCTTTTGAACTGGTGCTCGGAATTGAAATCGGATGGCACCGATAAACTCGCAACACCAGTAATTGTTTAAGGGGACCTTTACCACAGTTGCGTTTTAAGCGGGTTGAGTTTTTGTTTTTAGGGTTTTAGTTTAAAATAAATAAAATTGTGTGAAGAATTTTATTTTATGTCTTGGGAGTTATTCTCTCCCATGGGAAGTTGTTGGTGGAGCCCTGACCAAACAACTTCCCATGAGTGGATACTTGAAAGGTGGGGCCCACATGAGCCCCAACCTTTCACATCCCTGTAACTCTCCTTTAACCCCCCATTTAATCTCCCTTAAACTTTTGAACTTCTCCCCCTCTTAAGTACATGCCAACACTTTTTAATTAATGAGTTCAACTTCTTAATGAATTAAGTTATTTGAATTTTGGAATTTGAAAAGCTTGGAATGTGTTAATAAAATAATGGGAGAGATTATTTTATTAGGTTTCTTGGTTAAGAGAGGATATTGAGAGAGGAATCTCTTAGTTTTGAAGAACTTCATCACCACCGTTGAAGAACGTCGAGACTTCGACGAAGAATGTGATGAACACCGACCCTCCTACAGAGAACGCGAAGGCACCAACGACGTGCCTTCTCTGCTTCATTCTCCGCATCAAGGGAGGAGGCATCACCCTGGGGAACGTTGCCATCGACGACAACGCTCAATCTAATGACGAGTACCCTTCTTCCTTTCCGACGCATGAGCGTGAGAATTGGGAGTGTGTGACGAACACGACAATCGAGGAATCGATATCTGCCCTTTTTCTGAGATCATCAATGAATGACAATTACAAGGTAGGGGAATTTATTTTTTTGGTGTTCTCTTATCTTTTGAGAAAATAACGGTGAGCGCGGACCAACCAATTCCAGTTTGATCCGCGGATCGTTCGTTCAGGCGGATTGATGTTGAAGTTTAATTTATTTAATTGTCCGTGAATACCAACTTGGTGATGATCGTGGATTAAAACCCTTTTTGTTATCGAATAACGTGAGGGGGTCGGACCGCACAAACACGACCGACCCTCCTCCTTTTTTTCGTGATGGTTTCATGATGTTGGAACGAGAAAACGTGGTTCTGTCGCACCACGCGGTATTTTGCGGAAGATACACGCGGCGCCGTCGCGCTGCGCTGTGGAAAGAAATCCAAGAAGGCGACGCCGTCGCTTCGCATCGAAGGAAGTCGAAGGAATTTCGGCCGGAGCGGGGCCGCGGCGGAGGGGCGCGGTGCCGTCGCACCGCACCGGACGGCTTAGGCCGCGGCCGGTTCCGGGCCGCGGCAGAACAAGGTGACCAGCGGCCAGCCGGGCCGCCGGTGTCGGAAGCCGGAAGGGGACTGGCCCTTGCTGGTCCCGTTGAGGAGGATCCGGCCGACCAGGTCGGGCCAGCCGGAAATGGGGAAGCTGGGGGAATTAAATTCACCCGGCTAGCACAAAAACGTCCCCCCATAATGAGGGGGGCGCGGTTTCAAAAAGGGGGGCAGGCGCCCCCCGTTTCTCAATCAGCTCGGCCAAAGGCCGAGCTGGCAGCGCGCCCAGCACGTTGCCTTGAGCCGGACCAGCGCCTGGCCGGTCCACCGGGCCAGGCCGTGCCGGGCCGGGCCGACCCTGTCCGATGCGGGTCGACCCGGTTTTGGCCAGCCGGGGGGGGGGGGGGGGGGGGGTCTCGGGCCGGGTCGGCTCGGGCCCGAAACCCCCGATACCGAACTATTTGTGTTCAAATTCCCATAATTCGGGCTACGGACCTCCAAACGCCGCGCCGTCAGTGGAAACACGATCATTGGATCGAGGTGGTCGTTTCGGTATATCGCACTCAAGGTTTCGGAGAACTTTGTGTTCGGCCGGGTTGGTTCGTACAGGAAACCAACCGGGCCCTCGGAGCAGAAACGCTCGCAACTTGAGCACCGAACGTCTGATTGATGTGTCGTCGACTTTGTTGGATTCCTCTTAGTGAGACAGATCTTTTGGCTTACTCCGCTCGAGGTTTGGATGTCGTCGGAGTGCGGTCGGGTTGGTTCGCTCATGAAAACCAACAGGGCCCCTGGAACGAGAAAGCCAATAACATACAGACCGGGCGTCCGATTGATGCGCCATCTGTCTCGTTGTTTTCCTCTTGTTTAGACGGAACATTTGGCATACTTCGACCGAGTTTTGGATGCAGTTGAGATACGGCCGGGTTGGACTGTACCCGAAATCCAACCAGGCCCCTGGAACGGAAAAGCTGATACCTTCCTAACAGAACGTCCGTTTGACGAACCGTCAGCGGCGTTGGTGATCTCGTTGAGAAACGGTCCCTATGAGTATACCCTATGAGTGTTCGGGGGTATAGTTGAGTTACGGCTGGATTGGTTCACACACAAAACCAATCGGGCCCCTAGGACGAAAAGGCTAGCAACTCACAGACCGGGCGTCCGATTGACGCGCTGTCTGCTGCGTTGAGACCCCTATGACGAGGCGGTACTTTGAGATACATCTTCGTGGAACTTTGAGATACTTGGAGTATCAACTTGTATCTTGTGGAGCAGAACCTCCCAGAGACGAGCGTACGGAGTACGGAGACCGTGTAGCCGGCAGAGACCTTAAGACTGCTTGTCCGATTCGATTCGGAGTGACTTACGTAGCCCAGTGGGGAGCACTACTTTGTGAGGTGGCAGACCCATAGCGGAGGAGCACTACTATGTGAGGTGGAAGACCCATAGAGAAGGAGCACTACTATGTGAGGTGGCAGACCCACTGTACTCGACAGGAGGAGTACCTCTGTAGGCTATAAGGGGGGAGCACTACTGTGTTGGGTGGCAGACCCCGGCGGGAAGCACTACTGTGTGAGGTGGCTGGCCCGCGGTACTCGACAGGAGGAGTACCCCAGCAGTCTTAGGTTAGTGAGCAGTACCTCAGAGTCATGACAGGACCACTGTACACTCCAGAGACGGAGCTCTTCAGCAGTTACGGTTTCGATAATGAAAATCCCGGTTTGAGCTGAGACTTTTGACCTTTGTGTTTCATCATGATTGATATGGGTTACTTGATAACTTAGGTATATGTATGGGCATATACCTGGGTAGTGGTTATCCGTTGTTTTCACAATACTTGTGTTTCCTCATGATTGAGATGGGTTACTTGAAAAATTAGGTATATGTATGGGCATATACCTAAGTAGAGGTTATCTGTTGAGATATTCTTTGTGGTTATCCTTGTTGGTTTTAGTGATACCTTTAGGGTATCGGGGTCCCTACTGAGTATCGTTATACTCACCCCTGCACGGGCTATGCCCGCACCTCGTTGTGTTGTTTGCACACGACGGGCAGTGCTGACGGAGGCCGAGTGTTCGAGGACTGGACGGTACCCGGAGGTGGACTACATGACGAGTCAGTACCCGGAGATGGACTACACAACGTGACAACTCACATATGAGGTTGACGGATGAGGGCGTGGAGGAGGCTATCTATACCTACCCTTCAGGTAGGATCCGTGGTGGACGACCAGGAGCTGCGCTATCTATACCTACCCTTCAGGTAGGATCCGAGGAGGACGACCCAGGAGCTGCTTCCTTCTTCCAGCTGTTTGTCTTTTTGTTGTTGTAATATGTTCAGTAGTAGTCGTACTTTCTTTTGAGTTTGTATTCTCACCCATTTACTTTCAGCATTTCTTTTTTACTTAGTGTTTTGCTTCCGCTTGTACTCTGTGGTCCTTGTTTTCTTTTATAAAGGAAATGCCTTCCCAGTTATCAGGATTTTACGCCTTTGGTGCTAGTCGCCAGCCCCTGGCCTATGGAAAGAGGGCTTGGGGTAGTCACGGCACGAGCCCTGAGGACGGGTCGTGACAATCAATAGAATCCAAATGTGTTTGGTTGGTTTTCCATATGCAATTTGTTGTTTTCACTTAAAATGTTGTCCATTTCAATTAAATGTGAGACAGTTTGAGTGGTAAATGCCACACCGTGCCTCGTATTGAGGTGGGGCTAACTCGTACACATCACAAATGACCCATGGATCATTTTACTAAAGTATCAAACGAATTATAATGTGTTTATACGGTTTTCTGTATGCCAATTGTTGTTCTCACTTAAACTGTTGTCCATTTCAAATAAAAGTGAGACACATTGAGTGGTAACGGCCACACAGTGCCTCATATTAGGATGATGTTGACTTGTACACGTCACAAATGACCCATGGATAATTGTACTAAAGTATCAACACAATCATAAAGTGTTTTTTTTTTTGTTTTCTAAATGTCTGTTCTTTTTAGATAAAATCATCTCCTTGCTTCCTCTTTTCGAATAGGGTTGGACTCTTCTCTTATCTTCTTCTAAAGCTCTGAAACCCTATTTTCATTTGAGATTTAGTTTGAATCATGAATATAGATTAAAATGGGAAATTAATTAGAATGGGATTTATGGTTAATCTTGGAGATATCTTAGATTGGTCTTAGTGACCTTTTGATGTAGTGATTGGTGTGATGATGTCGGTGATACAAAGTTGTGTGAGGTACCCAAAAGAGGATGAGGATATATGTGGAATGGGTTATGCATGGTAAGAGGAGGGTGGGGGTGCTCTTCAGGGTATTGGAAGGATGGGGGTTGTCCGGGGTCCAGGAAGTAGGGTGAGGGGCTGTCCGGGGTCTAGGGAGGAGGGTGGGGGGGTTGTCTGATGGGCTATTGATGAAGCTCACATTTTCATATATTTTATACTGTAAAACATTGTTTATAATCCCAAAAAAGTGTTATTGAATGGGTAATTATCTTGTTTTTAGGTTTTAGTGTTATTTTGAGCATAAATGAGAAAAACGACTAATTCTGGATTTTTGACAGAATTTTACGTCAGGGGTATTTTGGTCATTTCCGGAAAAATAAAATTCCACATTTGCTGATTCAAATTTTGTTAGAATCCTTATTTTATTTCCATCATTTTTGTCTTATGGAACATGAGCTGATTCGATCCTCTAGAATCCGTAAAAATTCAATGTATTTGAAATGTTTTTCGGGCGGACAGAACGGACCCCACTTCCATAATGGAATCCCAATTCGGTCTACACAACTCCAAATTAGATGATTCCACTTGGAGATGTACGAGGACTCATGGACTCGTTTCTACAATAAATTTCAGGTCGTTTTAAATCCATTATGAGGGACATTTAACGACATACATATGAAGGAAGCTGCCTGGAAGCTGCCTCCCAAAAAGGAAACCTCCAATATTAAATTCATAACTCTTTCTAGGCGCATCCAATGAAGCACAAATTTGGGTAGCAAACGGAGGAGACATTAAGGAACAACATTTATGAAGACACCTATTCCAGATTCGGTCATTTAAGGGCTTCTCTACGCGGACACTTTAGGATTAATTGTTTTATGTGTGAATTTGTCACCCCTTCTCCCTATAAATATGTGTCCCTTCTCCCAGTTTATGATATATCCATTTCTGGGGGGATAAGGTGGAGCTTATTTCTGTAATTTTTATTCATGTTTTTAATATACATTATTTTATTCTTCTTCTTCATACCTCATTCTTCCATTTTTACTTTTATGTGTTTCTCCCACCGTATTCTCTTCTAACTCCATGAAAATGGGGAACTAACCTCAATGTTTGTTTGAGGAGGAGAATGGTGGTTGATTGAGTCTCATTGTGCATAAATTTAAATATATTAATTTAATTCTGAGAATTTTGGTGGTGGTTAAATTGATTATGATGTGCGATTGCCCCATTTTCTCTATCACCAAGTTCTTCTTCTCATTCATCATTTATCCTTCCCTTCACTATATAAGTCATGCATACGATGGAGTATGGCTTGTATAGCGATGGTCGGCAAAGAGATATCCTAGCTGACTTTAGGAAGAGTATTTCCCCACATGCAGAGATCTCGGTGTTTGGGAAATAACATTTCAAATAGGAGGGTGTAGTGTGATAGATTTTGATCACTACATTGAATTGATATAGATAATATTTTAATAAACAATGATATCAACCTTTATGATCCTCCAAGAAAAAATTTCTTCTTTCTTCTTTTTAACATCATATTGTTTGCATTACATATATATATATATATATATTCATATTTTATGCATATTTCAAACTCATCTTTATATTAAATATTAGTTAGAAAATAAATAGTGACAATAGAATTTTGGTGTTGTGTAAGTTGCCTCCTTGAGACCGACCCTGGGAGTGCACTATATTGCATTCTTAGGTAAATAATATTTTGATCGGGGATCTGCGAAAAATCTCTGCTTCGTCAAATTGGCGCCATTGCTGGGGAGGCGCAACACTTGCACACACCGTTATTCATAAAAAACAAAAAAAATCATAAATTTCAAAAAAAATACAAAAAAAAACTTTTTGTTCATGATGTATTTCAATTGTGATTATTCTGCATGGACTGACCAATCTCAGGTACAAGAAAATGTTTGCAATGAAATTGATACTCAATTTCATAGGATTAGTGATAAATTTCAAAAACTGGAGAGCCAAATTGAATGGATTGCTGAATATGTACGCACATCTCAAGAGCAATCCAAACCTGAGCCCGAACCTGAACCAGAACAAGTGGTGAAATTGATTTCACCAATCACATTTTATGTGAAAGAACCTGAGGCGAGTGGGAAATAACTTCTAAAGGAACTTATCACATCATCCCGCACTCAACCATTGCTCAAGGAGGTCCCAAAAGTACACATTCCAACTGATGCACTAATGGGAGGTCAACATTTTTTGGAGGAATATTGGTATAACTTTGTCGAAGATAACTTGAAACATAATCTTCCCATGATTGATATTGAACAATCTGTACCTTTTGACCTCACTATTTCTTTGGAAGATGAAGAAGATGATGCACCTGCGGAGATGGAGTTTCCAATGGTCCTATCATAAGAAATCAATTTCCAAGCTGACTTACTTGAAAGGGAAGATTTCTTTATTGATTCGTCATGTTTTAATTTTATTCAAACAGAATTGTTTTCTGACTTCTCCTTTCCTGAAATTTCAGATACAACACAAATGGATCAGGCCTTGGATTTTGATGATGATACCACCAAAGTGGTGGTAATCGAGGAAGAAGATCTGAACAAGCTGGTGGTGGTGCGACTACCTCCTCAACAATAATTTGCATACCATATGGAGGAGGACACCGCAGAAGTTAACAGGGAGAATCCTTATCTTTTATTCCCTCCCACTTCGAACCTCAAATTTCTTCTTTATTCTTTCTCGGTGGTTGGGAACATTCTTATCTTATTTGGGGTTCTCTACTTTCAGTGTTTAATCATGGACATCGGGAAAACTCACATGTGGTGGTTCATCTCAAAGAAACCACACCCACCTTCTGATAGGGGATAATCTACTGTAACTACCTGACTAGGGGCAGTAAAAACCTAGCACCCGCTTGGGGGTCTAAACCAAGCATTATCTCTTTTCTTTTCATTTTCTCATTTTTTTTATTTTTTTTTCTTATTTATTTTTATTACTTTCTTGTAGTCTTAAAGTGGTTGCTTCTAGGAGCTTAACTCAAGGCATCCACTTCTAAAATAATGTCAGGTTGTATCTTTCCTTACCTTTGATTTTCTACCATTATATTTATATTTTGTTGAGTTGAAATAAGGGGTAGTTATATTTAAGTGTGGGGGAGTGTCAACTTGCTTCGTTCTTCTTGTGTTATTTTCATTTTTTTAGGATTTTTGAGCATTAATGAATATTATTATCACTTTTCACACATCAATTTATTATAAAGAGTTGAAATGATTTTTGAAATAATGGATTTTAAATGATTGTTGATGTGAAAACATTTTTCTTGAATTGGATTGTAAATCATTTGTATGAGTTTGACTGATTTTTGAAATCCATGACCATGAAACACTGACTCAAAATATTTTTTCCAATCCTGTGAGGTATTCTAAACCACTTTTACATATTCTTCCTCATACCCACACTTTCTTGAGGGAAACTTGAATTTTGTGTGAGAACCAGAATTTGTGAATATTCTCTTTCGAAGCCTTGGATTTCATGGAATGTATTTAAAATGATTGAGGCATCTCATTGGCTAGCCACATTTTATCTTGAGACCCACCTTTACATTTATCCTTTGTAAGCCCTTAGATGCCATGAATTGCCTTATAGGTTTAAGCCACATTACAAGCCAATTTTTCCTTACCTACCTTCACTTTTAGTATTTTTGCATGGATATTTCAAGTTTGAGTGTGGGGGAAGGGCCTTTCGTGTGCGTTCATTGGGATGTGTATCATTTATGGGTAGTGTGAAGTGTGTTTCAATATTTTGGGAAGTAGATAACAAGAGAATTGGGCATGTGTCATCATTTCATTGTGCTTTATTTAGTTCATCCATTTCTCCTAAAAAAAGAAAAAAAATAGAGATGAGCTTGAATTCCTCATTGTAAATTCTTTTATGACTCATGTCCCTCCCAAAAATCAAGGGCATGAATTGTCATTCATTCATTGTATTCAATTTTTCAGTTCATCCTCTATGAAAAAAAAGAAAAAAAAGAAAAAAAAGTTGTTCCTTTCTGGATCTTTGAAAAAAAAGGGAGAACTTAGATGATATCATTCATTATAATCACTTATTGGATCATGTACCATGTAATAAAGATGGGTGGGGTTGTTTTTCACATTTACAAGCAGTATTGAGTGAGGAATTTCCTGTGGTTTCACTTGATTTAATCATGCATTGTACTTAAAAGTTCAGCCTCCTCTTTCTAGCTTGGAACATTTTTCAATCATTTTACCACCGACCTTAAGCCACAGAATCATTTGAACCATTAATTAAATCCCCCATGATTAAATTCATTTTCATGTTTCACGCTATGGAGAAATGATAATTTTCACAAACCTATGGTGATTCATGCGATTTTCAAGTATCAGTATAACTCTAAATTCAATTTCTCTTGAGTGAGGAGTGACATAAAATTCAATGTGAGGTAGGTTGTGATTGGTCCATGGATTGATTTATAAGTTTGAACAAATTTTAATGATTGAATTTATAATGAGTGAATTATTATTCATAAATGAGACATGATGGAAGTCTATTTTGGATAAAATCATTGATATTTTCTCATTTTTGATTGTTGTGTGGATTTTGATTTGGATTTAAGATGATTGCCCAGGAGTGCAGTGTTTAAGTGTGGGGGAGTGATGAGGCTCACATTTTCATATATTTTATACTGTAAAACATTGTTTATAATCCCACAAAAGTGTTATTGAATGGGTAATTATCTTGTTTTTAGGTTTTAGTGTTATTTTGAGCATAAATGAGAAAAACGACTAATTCTGGATTTTTGACAGAATTTTACATCAGGGGTATTTTGGTCATTTCCGGAAAAATAAAATTCCAAATTTTCTGATTCAAATTTTGTTAAAATACTTATTTGATTTCCTTAATTTTTATCTTCTGGACCAGGAGCTGATTCGATCCTCTAGAAGCCGTAAAAATTCAATGAATTTGAAATGTTTTTCGGGCGGACAGAACGGACCCCACTTCCATAATGGAATCCCAATTCGGTCTACACAACTCTAAATTATATGATTCCACTTGGAGATGTACGAGGACTCATGGACGCGTTTCTACAATAAATTTCAGGTCGTTTGGAATCCATTATGAGGGACATTTAACGACATACATATGAAGGATGCTGCCTGGAAGCTGCCTCCCAAAAAGGAAACCTCCAATATTAAATTCATAACTCATTCTAGGCGCGTCCAATGAAGCTCAAATTTGGGTAGCAAACGGAGGAGACATTACGGAACAACATTTATGAAGACACCTATTCCAGATTCGGTCATTTAAGGGCTTCTCTACGCAGAAACGTTAGGATTAATTGTTTTATGTGTGAATTTGTCACCCCTTCTCCCTATAAATATGTGTCGCTTCTCCCAGTTTATGATATATCCATTCCAGGGGGGATAAGGTGGAGCTTATTTCTATAATTTTTATTCATGTTTTTAATATACATTATTTTATTCTTCTTTTTCATACCTCATTCTTCCATTTTTAATTTTATGTGTTTCTCCCACCGTATTTTCTTTTAACTCCATGAAAATGGGGAACTAACCTCGTTGTTTGTTTGAGGAGGTTAATGGTGGTTGATTGAGTTTCATTGTGCTTAAATTTAAATATCTTAATTTAATTCTGAGAATTTTGGTGGTGGTTAAATTGATTATGATGTGCGATTGCCCCATTTTCTCTATCACCAAGTTCTTCTTCTCATTCATCATTTATCCTTCCCTTCACTATATAAGTCATGCATACGATGGAGTATGGCTTGTATAGCGATGGTCGGCAAAGAGATCTCCTAGCCGACTTTAGGAAGAGTATTTCCCCACATGCAGAGATCTCGGTGTTGGGGAAATAACATTTCAAATAGGAGGGTGTAGTGTCATAGATTTTTATCACTACATTGAATTGATATAGAGAATATTTTAATACACAATGATATCAACCATTATGATCCTCCAAGAACAAATTTCTTCTTTCTTCTTTTTAACATCATATTGTTTGCATTACATATATATATATGTATATTCATATTTTTTGCATATTTCAAACTCATCTTTATATTATATATTAGTTAGAAAATAAATAGTGACAATAGAATTTTGGTGTTGTGTAAGTTGCCTCCTTGAGACCGACCCTGGGAGTGCACTATATTGCATTCTTAGGTAAATAATATTTTGATCGGGGATCTGTGACAAATCCCCGCTTCGTCAGCTATCTTGGGTGCTGTCCAAGGGGTGGTCTGGGGGGGCCATCCACGATCCATGGGGTGGGTGGGTGGGGGGGGGGGCTATCCGGGGTCTATGTAGGAGGGTGGGGGGGGGGGGTTAGGGGGGATGTTAGTGGGGCTGTCCGAGGTCTAGGGAGAATGGTGGGGGGAAGTCCGGGGTCCACAAAGGAGGGTAGGGGCTATCTGGGGTTGTATCTGGGGTCCAGGGAGGAGGGTGGGGGGGGGGGTTGTCCAGGGTCCAAGAAAGAGGCTGGGGGGGGGGGGGCTATCCTGGGGGCTGTTCGGGGTCCTTGGAGGAGGGTGGGGGGGACTATACGGGTGGATGCCCCAAGTTCATGGGATGGTATTTAGATATTTATTAAGAAAATTCTTTCTCAGTTCCAAAAAATAATATCATTATATCAACTTCTAATCAGACCACCAATTTTCAAAATCCCACTAACAAAATTACAATTTCATTAAAATATGGTGATTTCAGCAAATCATCAAAAAAATTTATTTTTTATAGATAAAAAATAAAGACACTGTGACATACCAAATCACACATATATTCAAGCACAACAAATCAATAAACATCAAAGGTCAGTAATATCAGTCAAAAATGTAACGGATCAACCTATCCCTCATCACCATCACTATCATCACCATCATCTTTACCCTCAACCACGTCCTCATCGTCATTCCCATCATCATCCCTACCCTCCCCCTCGCCCTCGTACTCAGCCCCGGCCTCCTCATCGCTTTCCTCCTCTGCCACTGCCTCCTCCTCTCCCTCTTCCTCTGTCTCGGCCTCCTCCTCACCCTCTTCCTCCTCCTCCTAGGCCTCCACCTCACCATCATATCGACCACCACTAAAACTTCCACCTTGTGAACCATATATATAATGTATTGATGACATATATTCCTTACAATAAGTGATGGCCTCTAGTGGAAGTGTTGGACATAAATCATCCATCAGTTTTATAAATGAAGTGTTTCCCATAGCAGACTGTGTTTCCGTCTCTCTGGCCATTTTTTATGCCTGTTTTTCCTCTACCTTAACCTACTGCAAATCGGTGGCACTAAAAACCATACCTAAAGAATGAAAATACCTCGTCGGAAATATACTCTTCCTAGGTAGGCATCGTACTCTACCAGGGTTCTCATCTCCCATCACTTGATGTAAGTGATCATTTGGCCCAAAATTGTCAGGTTCATGGGAATCAAGGGATTATAATGTATCCTATTACAAATATAAATATATTATTATGTTACAAAATAGAGATTAAAATTTTATATCTACACAGTAAAACTTAGAATCTACTGCTGAGTCGGTTCATTAACAACAATTCCATCTTTATTTTTATACTTGAGGAAAATAGTTTTCCTCAAGCCACCCAACCTTTATATTCAATTTATGCCTTTAAAATTACATTGAATGTAGAAAACCATAATTAAAAAAAGGATAGAAAAAAATGAAAAATTAATAACTAAAATTATATAACAACATTAGCAATCGAATAAATTAATGAGGAAGCAATAGAATGTGCATGTCATAATGAATGATTATAAACTGTCATACTAGTTGTCTCTCATGATCTGGAATCGTAGTACATCCCAATGTGTGGATGTATTTCATAGAATCAATGTTTTTTTATTTCTTCTAGTTGAATCCTATATAAAATTCAATAATTAGAATTAAAGATAAACCTGAAAATTTTAATTTAAATACTTCTAATTTGATTAATAACATAAATTGTCTAGTCGACCAATGAGTAATCATCTGTCAGTATTGTTCCAATGGACAATAATCCACGATAGGGACCACCTCTAACTCTGTGCACACTCTATCAAACCATCCAATGTACAACTCATGCTTATAAGGTCTCCAAATCTCGCCTAAATATTTTGGATATGTAGGATGTGGACCCTCCCGATCAGGAAAATTAAACCACAGCTCAAACCAAAATATTAATTCATATAAATACAATAAATTATATATTTCATTAAATACAATGGATTTTTTTACCCATATCTCTGCTCTGTAATTATCCTTGACATCATTTGGTAGTTGTCTCCATGAGAGCGGGCTGACAAGAATTATGTCAAAATATTTGGCAAGCGTCGCCAAAAAATCTCCGACAATCCTGCCCTGATTTTTCAATCCTCTAACTATATTCGTTGTATGCCACCATCAACTGTGTGTGGCAGTTCCACACAGAACGCATTCATTTACTCCCTCTCCCCCACCTCCTATCAGTAGATGCATAGGTTATTAATGAAAATAAAATATTTCATCAATACATGTGATAAGGAAAATCAATAATGGTGTAGCAATTTTTTATGATTTTATAAGTATACATGCAGTAGTCTGATCAATGGGTGCCGCTGGATCCACAGAAACTGAAGGAACACCCTGTACATATAGAGTGGGTCCCAATATATTCTCTACAGGGATAGACTCTGGTAGAGTAGTAGTCGAAGAATATGGAATATAATAGCTCGGACAGAATGAAGTAGTAGTAAAATAAGTTGATAGGGATGACTGGCCTAATGCTGGATGGGGAGTTGGAATCATCATCAGATATGATACAGATGGGTGAGGAGGGTTAGATATAAAGGGTGGTGAAAACATGGGAGGCCTGAATATACTTTGTGCACTAAATGCACACCAGGATCAGAATATTGGATGGATGGTATTTCAGTGGGAGGGGAAGGGTCTAATTGGGTACGTCGACTAGATCGTCTAGTTCCAGTACCCCCCCCCCCCCCTCGTACGAACATCCCGATTACTAGGACCACTTCTAGGCTGCTCCTTAAATAACTGTCACCTAATAGATGGATCCCGAACAAATGTTTTAAAAATAATAATCACATGAAATTATGTATTATTTAAATAAAAATATTTTAAATAAAGAACTCACTACAAGAACTAGTGTTGGAATGCCCATATCAGCCATGTGACGACTGTTGTCCATAATCTGTTTTCGTTGCCTCCCTTCAATTGGTTTAATTTTCCTATATTTGATAACAAATATGGAATTAAATATAAAAGGATAACTAATGTGTAACACAAAAAAAATAAATGAGAGGGAACATATTAATTTTTAGTAGGATAATTATATACATTGTGTCATTAGTCTATTAAAATCATGGAACATTAATTCTACCAAATTCATAAGTTGTGAAATAGTTTTCAAAGTTAAGGAAAAATTTAATTTCTTTAGATCAAGTAGACGATGCAGGTTTCAATTCTTATTTTGAAATATAATACAAACCATAATTTTCATTACCTGGTAAAATGTTATAGAGGGGTCTTAGAGTCATACAAATTTAATACAAATCACAGTTGAAGCATTGAAATGTTCACAATGTTAGAAATGTTGGTCTCATAGGTTTAAATACAGTTCAATTCCAAATTAAAAAATGAAATTAAATTAAACATTCTAACTAACAAACATAAAAAATGCACATAATAGTCAAATCTGATATAACATATTAGTAATCAATATTACATCAATTTGAATAGTACCAACCTTAACAACCCAACTAGAGGTAA
Source organism: Viscum album (assembly GCA_963277665.1). Classification (NCBI taxonomy): domain Eukaryota; kingdom Viridiplantae; phylum Streptophyta; class Magnoliopsida; order Santalales; family Viscaceae; genus Viscum; species Viscum album. Next base: position 1,233,151 of record CAUJRU010000203.1, read on the forward strand.
ACCAAAAGAATTGAGAACATGGATGGATGATTTTATATATTTTCCATGGCAACATTAGGTTCAAAATAAACTCTGACAATTGAGTTATTAGATTCATCAAAAGATATAAATGGATTGGTTCCAATGGATGTAGGGACAGTCTTAATTCCATCATCACCATCATCAATAATATGTCTTGGAATTACATTAACTACGACACCAAATTTTGGTCGAAGTTGGTCTTTGTCAAAAAAAAATTGTTTATCCATTCATGAAAATACATATAGTTCTTAGGTAGCAAGAGTTTGATTCATATTAATTACTCAAAATCCACAGTCATTAATAAATGTGCCATGTCTTGTCATCGAATAAATCCAATGTCATTTCATTACTGTGACTAATCCATGAGAGTAAAAATCCAATATTTTTTTCAACAACTCCATAATAACCCACATTTTCAAATCGTGGTCTACTATCTGATGCACTGGCATAATAATCTGTTGTGGCAGTAACCATAACACCATCATGTTGTGTTCTAATATTCTTTTCTCATTATGTGCCAATAAATTTGTACCCATTGATAACAATTGATTTACAGTCATGAACCATTGTATTAGGACCAAAAGACAAAGCTCTTATTTTCTCAGAGACAAAGTCAACATGTAAACTCAATACCTTCAATATAAATTAATATAAAACTTCATTAAATATTGATTTAATTATTTCAAACAGTAATATATTTACCTTTCAAATTTAACCAAGCAGAAAACTCTTTGCTATGAAATGACTCCCTTCTTCTCAAAGATAACGAGCAATGCTTTCCATTTATCAGTTTTTTATGTTCCCTGTAGATAAAAAATATCAATAGATTAATAGATATATTTTTAAGATATTCATATTCAATTTAGTTAACTATGTAGTCATCAGAAAAATCATAGTTGAACAAAATGGGTGTTGTGCCATCTCTCGATGTTCAAGGCTTTATATATTCAATGTATATGATCCAGGAATTCCTCCAATTTGAGGACGTGATGGAAAAATGGGTTCAATTTTCTTATACTCTTCTTCTTTATTTTTCATTGGTCTGCTCATTCCTGTAGTAAGATCAGACAAATACATTGAGAAGAAAACCGTACATTCTTGAGCCAAGAAACCGTTCACGATAGAACAATAAGGATGATTCCTATTTCAGACATAAGACATTAATGTGTACATATTTTTCTCAATTGGATACATCCAACGAAAAGAAACTAGTCTATTGAGAAGTCTTTTAGTGGGAATATAGACTGTCAGATGCAACATGCATGTGAAAAATGATGGAGGAAATATTTTCTCCCACTCACATAAAATTAATGGGGAATATATCAACATTTTTTCACTAAAGACATGGAAGACTTCTTAGAATATAGATCTATAAACAAATGGCACAACAAAATAACAGTCACCCTTACATTATTGGAAAAAAGATGATGAATTGCTACTGGAATCAACTCATACAAAAGAATGTGATAATCATCAGTCCTCAATGATTTTAGCTTCAACTCTCTT